>CM052884.1:11876802-11916151 GCA_028534135.1 Potos flavus | reverse complement strand
TTTCTTTCCCACGGGAGCATGGTAAGGGTCGCTGGGAGAGCACAGTGATGGGCAGGAGCCCAAGGACAGGAGCTAGAAGATGACATTTCAGGTCCTAGCACTGCCCTCAACTGGCTGTGTGCCCTTAGACCAGTCACATTGCCTTTCTGAGCCTTAATCACTGTATCAGTAGGATAAAGTAACCAGAACTAGAGGGTTTTCAAGCTCCTTCTAGATCTGACCGCCTGTAATCTGCCCAGCCTGCCCTCAGGTGCAGGCTGCATGAAGGGATGGCCCAGGGCAGAGGAGGGAGGCCCTGCCAGCTTCGGCTGGACTTGAAGAGGCCCTGGTGGACCTGCCCTTGGGTCCTGAAGTCGTGTTACCGCTGCTGCTGCCCAGGTGGACATTCGTGCAGGAGACTTTGGCTAGGTTCTCCCTGCCTGCCGTGGGCTCTGAGTGGCCCATGAGGCTTCTATCCCGGGCTTCAGGTCACCTCGTATGGTTGGAGAACAGCCTCTAAGCAAAGCCTGCAGCTCAATCCTTGGCAGCAGGCACAAAACTGAGCGATCCGGGAGGTGGCCGCTGCATGGTTCAGCATGGCAGAGAAACCCTGAACCCTCTCCTCCTGGCACGGCTGGCTGGGCTGCAGGAGGTGCAGGGAGGTCAAGGGCAGGACCACCGGGCTCCTTGCTCACTCACTGCCACCCCACACCAGGTAAGGGCCCACAGGATGGACTCCGCCACAGGAAACCATAGAAATATCCCATTTGGCCTGGCAGCTGTGGGAGATAGGACCATGGCCTCGGTGCAAGGGCCCTTGGGTTTTAGTCTCTATTCTGCAGTGTAAGATGTACCAAAGTGACTCTTTTTGGCACACAAATGTTTTAGGCCTCTACTTCCTTGACTGTAAAATGGGAATAATAATTCTGTTCGACTCCTGTTCAGGAAAGTGCTTGGAAAGCACCCCAGAGCCAGGGACTGCCCTGTCCAGCCCTCTCTCTGGCTCATTGCTCACCGCCTCCCTGCAGATCCCTGCTCGGCCTGCCTTCCAGCCAGGCCGCCTGCTGCCCCAGAGCAGCTCGGGGGGGTCTGTTGCGAGTAGGGGCCCCTGCAGAATGCAAAGGCACAGGCAGGTGGGGGTCATGACTGCCTGGCATATAGGCCGGGTCTATAGGCGATGCCGTGAGGGCTCATGAATGTATTACCCCACGGGGAACCCTGGAGCCCACCCTAGGGGAGGAGAGGCAGGCCAGGGCAGAATGATTGGCAGTGTTTGGCCAGGGAAATGGTCCAGAGTCGCCCACCTGCCTAGCTCTGTCCTGTCCACCTGCCCCCAGAGGGGCTGAGGGGTCTCTCGCCAGCAGGAAGGTCGTGGGGAGCCTGGAGCTGGTCATCTGAGTTCCATTGTGGGGTCTTCTGCTCACTGGCAGAGGCCAGGATTTGGGCTGGTTCTGGTCTGGGCTCAGCCCCTTGCATCTTGAGGGCTCTGGGCAAGAAGTCTCCTCCCGTCCTCTTTCCCACCTACTCAAGGCATCTGCTCTGAGGGTGAGGCCAGGCCACCACGAGGGAAGCTGGAATCTCAGCAGTTGCTCTCCAAGAATTGAGGATGGGAAATGAGTTACTGCTCTAGTAGCTCAGACATCAGGAAGAACTTCCAGCAGGTGGGGGTGGCAGGCCATGAAATGGGTAAAGGGTGGCTGTGGAATCTTTTCTAGTGCTCCCTGAAAAAGCAGGCTCTTCCCAGCGTCCCGTGATGGTTCGGGTTGAGGTTCAGAGTCAGGGGTGTGGGGCAGATGGCCTCACTGTGGAGGCTGCCTTCCTCTGGTCTTGGGGCTGCCCGTCCATCCTGCTGGAGTTCATGGTTCCCCAAGAACAGCTGTCATGTGGGCCTTGCGGTCAGGCCCCTTCTCTAGCCCTGGTCTTTGGGGCCCAAATCTCTGCACGAGCCTCCCACCGGCTCTGACACCAGAGTGCTTGCTCTACTGAGACCGGGCCCTCCACAGCCTCCTTCTTGGCTATTGCCCTGTCTACCCCCAATGCCCGTCTTCCCCTGTGCACCCCCACCCCCACTCCCAGCCCCGGGAAGACTTGACACGGGTTGAGTCTCAGAGGCGGTACCTTTAGAGTCTGGCCGGGGACTTACTCACCCCTTGTGGCCCCTTGGGTACCGAGCCCAAGATGAGTCCCACTTTACATTGCCCCAGCTCCCCCTAGACTCCCAGAAGAGGGACCCAGGGGGTTCTCCTGCCTGGACCCCAGCTCACCTCCCCAGGGATCCTCCTTCCTGCTTCCTATGGGCTGAGGCCATGGGTGGGCACGTTGACACCTAGTGCAGGGGGAACTAGCATCGGGGAGAGGGCTGAGCAAGGCTCGGGAGGCCTCCCCTCTGTCTTTCTGGCCGCCCTGAACTTCCCACCTTGCCTGCACCCCACCAGCTACCTCTCTGGTCTAATTCCCTCACACTGCTCCTGCCTCCCCCTAGCCGTCCCACCGTCTCCCTCAGGGCCTCCGCCAGCTGTGGGCCCCTTTGTCACTTTGCCACAGTGAAGAAGTACCAGGACCGGGGCCATGGGGTCCTGCTCTGGTGGGGACAGCCTGAGCTCTTGAATGTGAATCAGAAGGTTGTGATGAGTCCCTACAAGCCTGCCAATCAGTTCGGGGGCTCTGGGCATGCTGTTTAGTCCACTGTACTCTGGTTTCCTCAAGGGTAGGCTGGGGTCATAGTTCCTGCCAGGCTTGCTAGCGAGGCCCTGGGAGAACCACAGGAAATAATGGCTGGGGAAGCTCTTTGCATGCTGTCAGCCTCAAGGAAGCGAAGAAGGTTACTGGGGACTCTTGTGATACTGTGGGTCCAGATTCTACCTGCTCCTAGGAGGCCTGGTCAGGATCCAAGCCCTGTAACTCAGCCCCAAGAGGTGAGTTTGGGCAGGTTCTTAACCTCCCAGGACCTCAGTTTCAAAATCTATAAAATGGGGCTAACAGTACTAGCCATAGAGAGCTGTGATGAGGTTGAAACGGGATCAAGCTAAATGTCTAATGGGCTGCCGCCTTCGTTACGGTGTGACACACATTCACAGACCAGGCTCTTCTGTGTTTATTCTGTGGTTATCGGGGGAAGGAGGCAAGGTCAGTGCCACCTTACATGCACGGGGACAGACTAAAATGTTCCCTTACTTGCCCAGGGCAGCCCATTCAGAAATGGATGCAGTCATATTTGAACACAGATTTTTCTGCTTCGACACCCACTGTCACAGCGCATGGTCACCAAGTCCCTACTGTACATACAGCATCTTTCACTAAACTGCTACGAAGCAGGGTGATTGGCTCACCTTACGGATAAGGAAATGGAGTCATAAAGAGGTGGAGTTCCTGGCCCAGAGTCACCTGCTGAAGAGTGCGTGATGCCTGGCATGCTGTCTCTCCTGTCCCCAGGCTCTACCAGGTCCTGGCAGGCCCCAGGACCCACCTGTGATTCCCATGAGAAAGTTCCGTAAGACCGAGATCACGGTAGAACCATTGTCCCCACTGCCAGGCTCCCCACAGTGCTCCCGGCCCGCCAGACCCCAGGTCCCTGTTCTCAGGCCATGTCACAAATGCAGAACGAGCACCCCATGAACAGGTGCCTGGAGAAGACTGTGCCAGGGTGTCTTGCTGCTGACCTCGGAGGGCAGGGGACTCAGACACACACAGGCTTGGGGCAGCATCCTGACTGTGGGATCCTGGGCAATCTGAGCCCTGAGCCTTGGTTTCCTCATCTGTAAAATAGACTTTTAAAAACACCAAACTTGGGCACCTGGGTGGACTCAGTTGGTTAAGTGACTGCCTTCGGCTCAGGTCATGATTCTGGAGTCCCAGGATCGAGTCCTGCATTGGGCTCCCTGCTCAGGGGGGGAGTCTGCTTCTCCCTCTGACCCTCCTCTGTCTCATGGTCTCTCTCTCATTCTCTCTCTCTCAAATAAATAAATAAAAATCTTTAAAAAATAAATAAATAAAAACACCAAACTCTCAGGGTTGGAGTGAGGACCGCATGAGACCACAGACGTGGAAATTTATTGTAAATTCTCAAGTACCGTACCTTGTGAACTGGTATGTGAATTATCATTTTAATGTATCCTGTAGCGGGAATGTGCCCCCAAGAGTGGGGAAGGCTTACAGTGTGAGCATAGCAGGGAGGGAAGGCTGGCAGGCCAGTTGAGGTGCCCAGTGTCAGGGTCCCAGGCAGGGGACAAGCCTCGGGCCACCATTGTCAGGAAGCACAGAGTCTACACAGCCTGGGTTTCTCTCTCTCATTGAAGGACCTTAGTCTGGCCTTTGTCCAGCACCATCTTTTCTCCCTAAGATGAGGTCCTTTCAGCCCTCTGGTCATGCCCCAGGGCCGTTAAATCTCGGCGAGGTGGGCGCTGTGTGGGCCAGTGCAAAGACGGAGGGAGACGATCATTTCCTACCCAGCTGCTGTGTGCCAGACACAACAGGACATTTTCCGTTTTATGTCATTGAATCCTCAGGGTCATTAGTCCCATTCTACAGATTAACAAAAAGAAAAAGGAAGGTTAAGTGTCTTGCCCAAGGTCGCACCGCTGGGTGCAGGATGGAGACCCAGGTCTGCCTGACTCCGAAGCCAATGCTGGCAGCTGATGGGTGCTATATTTCCACATATCCTCACTGCCTCTCCTTGCCCCCAGTCCCAGTCCTGGTCCCCTTGAAGCGTCTAGAGGCTCACCTGTCTTCACTTTATGGAAAGTGAGGGGGAATCCGAGCTCTGGTTCAGCTGGGTCAGCAGCAGCGCCAGCTGCCTTTCAGGTCCCTAATCACACAAATGTGTGTCCCTGCGTGGCTGGCTGGGGCACCTGGATCCACGTGTATTTACCCACATCCATTAAGTAACCCAGCATCTCCCTGGGATCACGGCTCCTGGTCCCAGCCAGTGGTAAGCCGAGCGTGGTCAGGGACTCGAGATTCCTCCTTGAATTCATTCTGCAGCCTCCAGAACAGTGAGGAAGTAACGAAATCCATTACCCCTGACTCTTAGAAAAGGGAATTTAAAACAATTAAAACAAAACCTAATAAGAAACCCTTGCCTGGTAGGGATGATGGTGTTGACTTGGGCCGATATTTTAACGACTAGGACTTGTTCTTACCTGGTTTGCTTACTAACAATGTCCAGTGGTAAGCCCAGGGGCAGGGGAGGGATGGAAACAGGTGCCAGGGATCCAGAGCCTGTGTCCTCCACACAACCCTGCCGACCATGTCCCCAGCGCGGGGTCCCCAGCACAGGTGGGCCGCCCTCACCATCCCTGCCGCTCCGGCTCCCGGACTGCCCTCCTCCGGGGCCAGGCGGTGCTCAGTAGAAATGATGACAAAAGTCACATGTGGTCCTGGGGCCAGCTCCTTTCCCAGCTCCCCCTGCTGCCTCTAGGACTTCTGGAGGGGGCTGAAGAGGTGGAGATGGCACAAGGGGCCAGAGGGCAGTGACAGGGACTGGGGGCCCTGCCAGACTTCCTGTCTGCCCTGACTGGCTCTCAAGATTTAGAGCACCCCAAAGGCTCCACTTGCCAGGAAGAAACAGGACCAGCGTTCACTGATTGCCAAATAAGGCCAGCTGCTGTGTCATCAACGGCATCCCTCCTCAGAGAGGCAGCAAAGCCTCACGGTTGAGCTGGTCCCTGAGCCCGGCTTTCGGGACTCACACTCTGGCCCTGCCCCTCTCCAGCTCTGACCGCGATCACATTGATCACTGACGCTCAGTCTCTCTGCTTCTGCCTCTCCTGTGCAAAATAGCAGTGATTCTGTCCTGATGATTAAGTCATCGAATACATACAAAGCTCTTAGAGCATGTGAAGTCCTCTCCCAGTACTCAGAGTGCTAAATCTAGGTGAGCAAACCACTCCTCCTGCAGCTGAGTCGGGTGAAGGATCTCGTCCAAGAGTGGTGGGCTCCTATCCCCCACACCCGTACCTCCTCCTGACTTTGCCTTTCCAGTTGCCCCGTGCACTGGGAAGTGAGCACACGTGCGTGTGCATGCAGGTACACGAATGAGTGAGACGAGTCTGGTGTTACCATGAATGGTGGGCTGCAAGGCAGGTCAGGTCTCTTCTTAAGCAGTGCTAGTCACACTTTTCGATGACAGCTCATAGTAAGAATGGGGTTTTAGAAATCTGGTGCACAGAAGAGGAAAGGGCTGTGGTGTGGGGGGTGTGGAAGTGAAGAGGGCAGAAAAGGTGATCATTTCCACCACCGGGGACCACATCTCCTTGAGCCACCCTCAGAGGGCGGGTCCCTAGACACAAGTAGCCAAAGCAAGGGCCCCCCAAGCCCCAGGCAGATGGCCCATTGCCCTCTGCCCACCTCTGCAGGTCCCTGTGATTGGGAGAGACTATACAGAGGTGGGGAGTACAGGCTCTTTGAACTTGTGCTGCATCCCAGGACACTCTTCTCAGATGCTTCCCTGCCAGGGGTGGTGGAGGGGGTGGTGGTGGTGGTGGTGATGGGGGGCAGGGTTTGTTCCCTGCCTAGCTGCTTGCCCCAGAGCAAGTATGTCCTGGCTCAGCAGGGCTGATAGCTGGGTTTGTTCTCAGGGGAGCAGCCTGAGGGATGCCCTTCACTCTGCTTTCAGAATGCTTCCCCGGCAAGGACGTCTCCAGCGCGGGCATCCCCAGCCCGGGCATCTCCAGCCAGCGCGTTGCCGACCCGGGCGTCCCCTTCCAGGTCATCGTCTGCCAGGTCAGCCTCCACGACATCCTCTCCGACAAGAGTGTACCTTGTTAGAGCAACACCAGTGGGGGCCGTGCCCATCCGGGCATCTCCTGCCAGGACAGCACCAGCCACCAGGGCCACCGGGGAGAGCCCAGGTAAGGGAGGACACTGCACAGAAAACAAGAGGAGCAGGGAAGAAGGCGATGGGAGGGGAGGAAATCTCAGAGTTGGCGCTCTCTGCTCTTCCTCTCCTCCTTGGACAGTCATGTGTGGGGAGCAGGGGGAATAGTCAGGGGCGGGCAGTGGGGGACCTGGGGAGGTGGGGGCAGAAAAGGGCCAGGAGAGTGGAAAATTGGGGCCAGGGGGATAGGGGAGAAGGAACCAGGACCAACCAAGCAGCTGTAACTTTGGAGGCTGTGCAGTGTGGGTCAGAGTGCAGATTTCGAGAGCGAGGACTCTGGTTGGAGACTGGGGTTCTTTCCTTAGGCTGCCCCACAGGTCTACTGGGAGGCCGGGGTCTGCCTTGGAGCAGGCTCCTGTGGGGTGAAGAGGAAATGGAGAGATTCTGACCAGGCAGGCACTCTCGACCCCCATCTTTCCAAACCAGCTTATCTGGTTCAGCGGCTGGCAGTCAGAGCTGCCAGCTGGGCTTTGGGGCTAGCTCTGCCCCTAACAGTATGTCTCTCCATCCCAGCGTTGCCCTCCTCTAGTCCTAGACTTCTGACTGTCCCCACTGTCCCAGGTTCAGGGCCCCTCTCCCAGTTTTGCCCTCTCAGGGGCTGGTGAGGCACTCTGGTGTGGTGGCCTTTGGAACAAGACACACTTTATTTGACTCCCTGCTCTGCCGCTCACTAGCCAAGTAACCTCGAGCAAGTTCTTTCACTTTTGTGAACCTCAGTTTCCCCATCTATAAAATGAGCACGATAACGCCCAGCTCACACGGTTGCTGTGAGAATTCCCTACGAGAGCACTTGCTAGTGCCTGGCTGGCCCATAGGAGATGCTCCGTTAAAGGGAGCTGTCCGTATCTGGTGGGGTGGTGCCATATTCTGGAGTGGGGACGTCCCCATGGGGCCCTTCTGGGCCAGCCTCTTTCCTTTCCCTCCCCCACTGCCCCGGACCCCTCTCCCAACAGCCTGACCCTCCCCTGCTGCCACCCCGATCCTAGGTATCAGCCTGCCCAAGTTCACCTGGCAGGAAGGCCAGAAGCGGCTGCCGCTCATCGGATGTGTCCTCCTCCTCATCGCCCTCGTGGTGTCACTCATCGTTCTCCGTGAGTTTAATGGAGGGAGCAGGGGTGGGCTCCGGTCATGGCCGGGCGGAATGGGCTCCGCCGATGGGGGCACGCCACAGGGAGACGGGAACGGGGAACACACACGCACCTGGCTGCCATGCCCCACAGACGCTCCTGCAAAAGGCTGTGGGCCACAGTGCCTCCAGGCCCCTTTGAGGCCGCTGGGTTAGGAGGAACAGGGCTTGGGCCTCATCCTTGCTCCTTCCTGTGCATCTTGCTTGGGAGAGTTAGTTAGCCACTCTGAGCTCTGTTTCTGTGTCTTCAAATGGGATTCAATTCCTTCAGTGCACCGGACTTATTACGGGCCCTGTCAGCGCTCATACAGACGTCCCTGGGTTGTGAGCCATTAATGACAGAATGGCCCAGGGCCTGGCGTAAAATCTATAAATGCTAATTATTTTTAAAAAACATATAAACACAGATTAGGGGAAGTTTCTTAGGCATTTTTGGACAATGGGATAAAGTGTTCTGGGGTTCGGCAAGGCCCGACACACCTGGGAACCTTAGGAGGGGCAAAAGGGGGGCACATCTCCAGCCACCCTGTCCTCAGAGAGATTCTAGTCTCCTGGGGGACCTGGCTGGCAATAATTAGGGCCAAATGTGACCGTCAGGAAGAGGTGACAGCTGTGTGGGCCAGGGTGGCAGAGGCCAGCTCATGAAGGTCCAGGTGACAGGCTGGAGGAGGGGACAGCATGTAGCGTCTGAGTGGGATGAGCTGCTACAGGAAATGTCAGGGGCAGGTGGGCGAGGTCGGTGTGGGGAGAAGGAAGGGACCCGCTTGGCCAGAGAGGAAAAGAGTACTGGGAGATCCGGGGGGGGGGGGGCTGTCTGGCTGGGCATGGCTGAGCTACATGGTAGAGAGCTTTGAGTGCCAGGCTGGGGGGTGAGGCTTCTGCTGAAGAAGTGGCACTGTATGGGGAGGAGCCGTGAGGGTGACCGTGCAGAAACCCAGGCTGGCCGGGCTGCTCCAGGAAGAGGATGGCGTGGGAGGAGGTAGCGTGCCAGTTAAGGGCATGGCCCCCCGGAGCCTCCTGGCTCTGCTACTTGCCACCTGGGGGACTGCAGCAAATTAACTTCCCCAGCTTTGGTGTCCCCACCTGCCTGACAAGGTGGTGGCATCGCTGTCACGATGCTCATAAAGGCATCCTCAGCACAATGCCTACCACGTGGTGTCCACGTGGACCTCCAGCCAGGATGTGCTACCCTGCTTCTCCTGCCCCTCCCACACAGGGCACTGCTCCACGGACCCCCTGGCAGTCATGGGAGAGCAGCTGGGAATGACCCGTGGAGGGCTGAGTTGGCATCCAAGGGCACCCCCACTCCGATAGAGTTAGAGTTACAGTGTGGTTTTACCACATGTCCTGAGGTCCGCTGACCATCTGGGGGGCCCCTCCACATGTGGCCCTGGGGGCACTGGTGTCTGGGTCTGGAAGGAGCAGACACACAAGGGTGACCTTCGCCCTGGGTGAGCGAGCACATGGTAGGGCCGGCAGGAGGAGTGGGTGGGGGCTCAGGCTGAGGATGAGGGGCGGGGTGAGGAATTAGAACTCAGATTTCTTGGGCACCCAAGGGAAGGTGTCTCCAGACAGCAGGGATGGGATCCCTAGTTTGAGAAGAGGTCAGTGTTCCAGACGCAGGGGGTCACGAGGCTGACTTTCACACATGGTTTGTAAAGCTTGCACATTTGGGAATCAGCCACCTAGATTTGCTCTTTGAGAGGAAAGACATTTTTAAAGACAAGTAATGGGGCAGGAGCTGAGCAAAGGGGAGAACCCTAGTGTAGGGGAAGGGGAGGAGGAGGAAAATCCAGGAGCTCCTGAGACCTAAAGAACAGCCTTCGAGCGGACAGCATGGGGAGTGCTCGTGCGTCTGGATGGTGGAGACAGAAATTTCTCTGCTATGACCTGCAGAGCACAGAGAAGAAGGGATATGCCAGAGGAGCTCTGAGAGGGGGCTCTGGGATTCTGGAGGAGGGCTTTCTCTGGCCGCCACTGTGGCCCATATAAGGCACGGGAGCTCCCAAAGCCATAGCCACCTCCACCCCTCCCTCCCTCATTGTCCCTTCCTCTCTTTCTCTCTCTATGGGTGGCTGCTCGAGTCTGCCTGGTTCTGCCCTGCTTGCAGGAGCTTTCTGGAGCATTCTGGAGCATTTCTGAGCAGCCTTTCTCTCCATACAGATGGGGAAAGAGAGCCCCAGAGTCCAAGAGGGATTGCAGGTCGGTGTCTCAGAACCCCCAGGGCCTCGGGCTGCTCAGTGTCTTGTCCACCTGGGGTTGGCAGTGACCCAGCTTTCTGCTTCATTGTTTTCCAGTCTATTTCTGGCGGGGTCACACGGGGATGAAGTACAAGGAGCCAGTGGAGAGCTGCCCCACCCATGCTGTGCGCTGTGATGGGATCGTGGACTGTAGGCTGCGGAGTGATGAGCTGGGCTGCGGTAAGGATGCTGGGCATGGGTGCACGTGTGCCTGAGTGTGTGTGTGTGTGTGTGTGTGTGTGCGTGCACTCTGGTGACTGCAAACTGCTTATCAGCTCGAATGGGAGGCAATACACAGAGAGTCGGAGGACCTGGGTTCTAGTCATAGTAGACTTGGGTCTGAAACCTGGCTTTGAGTGCTGTGTGACTCGGGCAAGTCACTTACCGGCTCTGGGCTTCAGTTTCCTAATTTGTGAAATGAGTGAACTGGACAAGATTAGTGGTTCTCAGAATCTGACCGCTCCCGAGTATCAGATAAAATAGAGCTACTCCGGCTGGACGCAGGTGTGGGGTCCAGAGCCCTGTCCACGTGCACTCTCCATCTAGGTCCTCGTAGGTGACCTCTGACTTGGCAACCCTACAGTTTCATACAGGCCAGTTTGTAAATAGCTGGCATTGATGAGCACAGAGATCTCTTTGCGCTCAGATTCTCAGGGGCCTTTCCGTGCATTGTCGATGCGTAGCCCCGATGTAGGTGTCCGTGGGAGCATTTCCCCTGTGTGTTTGTGTGTGTCCTTGCCCATGAGCACACTACTCTCTGACTGAACACGCAGTCAGATCACAGACCTTGCTCCCCTTGCCACTCTCTTGTTCGGGCATGCCACTGCCCTCTTGGGGCGAAGGCTCCTGGCAGTGCTCACCCTTCTTCCCAGCAACGGTCCCCTGGGTCCTGTTGCATGGAGAGCTCTCTGCCCCGGCCCTTGCCTTGGCTCTGCCTTTACCGAGCGCCCTGGGCTCCTTTACCTCCTGGCTCTGGCTCCCAGACGTTCCCCAGGCCTCAGCGAGGAGCCTCAGGACGGGAGCATCTCAGAGCCTAACTCAGCGCGGTCCTCAAGAACGGCGTGCTGAGAGCCCGCTCTGTCCTTTTCCTGCCCGGCAGTGAGATTCGACTGGGACAAGTCTCTGCTTAAAGTCTACTCCGGGTCCTCCCATCAGTGGCTTCCCATCTGCAGCGACAGCTGGAACGACTCCTACTCAGAGAAGACCTGTCAGCAGCTGGGTTTCGTGAGGTAAACGTCCCCCCGTGGGTCCCAGCTTCGGGGACATCCCGGGCTCTCCGCAAGGGCCCTCAGGCTCACTGTGGGCAACTCATTAAGAAGAGTCTTGAGGACCAGGGCTGAGGGCACTAGCTCGGGACACTCTTGAGTTATTCAAAGGGACCATGGCCCTGGGAGCCCAAGTCTGGGGGCAAGTTGTTCCCACGAGGCCAAAGTCGCGATGTGGAGATCTGTCGTAGGAGCAGACGCTCCTGCACGTTCTCTGCATCAAAGTGGCCTTGTGTGCGTGGTCACGGTTCATGATCATGGAGGCCTGGCAAAGGGGGTAGGCTTTGAGAGGGTCTTGTCTTCTCCCCCCAGCTGGGAACTAGAGGCTCGGGCTCTGTGGTCCAGCCGTTGTGGCTTGAGTTGAACTCATCAAAGGGGGAAGGAGATGGACAGGTGTGCCCAGGTGAAGTCTTAAGAATCTTCTTGGCTCTAAAGATTTCACACCGAAGCAGGTGCTGGTGGGTGGAGGACAGCCTTCCGGCTTGACGGAGTCCCCCCTTCTTCCCTTTATTTCCAGGCCACATAGCCAACTCCATCTTCCTTCTTGGTCCAAGTTTTGGGGTTCACCAATATGTGTGGGGTTGTGGGGGGAAGGGTTTTGGCTGCCACTGTGGACTCTGTCGAAAAAGTGCCTTGAAAACCAGGGCTCAGAGGCTAGGACTTAGAAAACCTGTCCTCTCCCTTCCCTCAGCCTCAGAGTTCTGATCTGTGAGAGGGGAATCGGGGGGATGTGACTGGAAGAAGACGGACATCTTTAATTATTGAGTTGTCCGACCTTATGCAAATCTGAACCTCCCTTGGGCTTCAACAGATAGTGTCGTTTATTCCAAGCACATAATTGAGATTTGATGTGTGCCAGAGACCACGGGCACCCTGACAAGATCCCTGCCCTTCCAGAACCTCCAGTATGGTGTGGGGGAGAGGCTTAAACCAATAACCATAGCACTATGCTACGTGTAATGATGAGGACCTGCGCAAAGCACTATGGGTACACAACGGAGAGGGTGCCTGACTGCACCTGGTGGAAAGGAGGGAACAGAGGAGCCCCAGGGAGAGGAACAGCATTTGCAAAAGGCCCATGCTCATGCAGGGCTGCACCATGTTCCAGAAATGCACGGAAGTGCCACACAGATCATGGTCCATGGATCATCCACATCAGAATCACCTGGGGGGGCTTGTTAAAATGCACCCCAAAATCAGAATCTGTAGGTTAAGATTGAAAACCTGCTTATTAACAAATGCCCCAAAGGGATTCTTATGTACATTGTGGTCTGAGGTCCAGTAAGTGAGTACCAGGTTCTCAGACTTCCATGTGCAAAGCCGTAAGATGGGGATCTTTAAAAGGCAAAGTCTGGCTCAGCAGGTTTGGGGTGCTGCTGCTGCGGGCCCATGGATCACAACGTGGCCAGAAAAGGGCCTGGCTAGTGTTTCTTGAACTTGCACATGTCTCAGAACCCCTCGGAGAGCCTGCTAAAACATGGAACCGGAGTTCCTGATTCAGTAGGTTAGGGTTAAGAGGACGCAAGAATTTGCATTTCAAACAAGTTCCCAGGGGTGCTAATGCTGCTGTCTCCTGGGCCGGTGCACAGCGCTAGTGGGGACAGTGGTGGAATACACGGGTGGGGGCGGAGTGTACTGGGCCTTACCTGCCCCTTGCCTCTGCCAGTGAGACTCTAATGCCGGCTGGGCACTGGGAAGGGGGACAGGCCATCTCAAGGGGGCTCATTCTTCTTTCCCTCCCCTCCCTTACAGTGCTTACCGGACAACCGAGGTGGCCCACAGGAATCTTGCCAGCAGCTTCTCAATCTCCAAATACAACTCTACCCTCCAGGAAAGCCTCTACAGGTGTGGAGGTGTGGGCCAGGCTGTCTGCCTGTGAGCAGGGAAAAATGGTGGAGTGCTTTGAGCCAGGGAGTCCCTCTCCTTTGGCCTTTTTGGGACCCAGCCTCCAGGAGTGCATCGTGAATGTCCCGAGCATCCCAGAAACAATCCTCATTTGCCACCTGTCTCCTGACTTGAAAGTTCTTATTGAAGCATGGCGCAGAGAGAACCTCAAGGTCAGGGGTGGCCCAAGCATTCATCTGGTTGTCTGAGACCATGAATAAACCTTGGGGCCACCAGTCTGCCAAGTGTTTGGACAGGGAGCCGTTGCAGGGAGTGGGCTTGGGGTGGGGAGGGAGAAACATTGCTGGGGTCAGTGGGGGGAGGGGAAGCAGGGGCAGGAGGAGGGCCAGGTGCATGTGGTCAGGGACAGGGAGGCCTGGCTGGGAGGCGCTGGCCCCCTCCTGGGCCCCGCCATCTGTCATCTCTGCCCTATAGGCCTGCCCTTGTCCCCTGAAGGGTGCTCCGCCAGCTAGTGGTGTTTACCTTGGGGAGGGAAAGAAGAAGCCAGGCTCCCAGAGAAAAAGGGACAGGGAGGGGAGGGAAGAGAAGCGGATCAGCTGTAGTTTGGATGCCTGCTTTGTGCTAGGTGTTTTGCAAGCTACATTGCCCGTGGAGCATTGAGGACCTGGCCGAGGAGGGTCAGGCGACCTGTTCAGCTGTGGAAAGATGCTGGGACAATGAAGTCATGAGTTCAAAGGACATGGATCTACCCAATATGTACAATCTCCCATAAGAAAACTGGGGGGTGGGGACAAGAGTAGGGATGGTTTGCACTGAGCCAGCCCCATTCCTGGAGAAAGCACTGGAAGAGTCTGTCTCTCTGGGAGGGAGATCAGAACCTCTATCTTATGCAAAGGAAATGGGATAGGAAGTTAGACAGAGTCAATCAGGGAAGGCTTCCTGGAGGAGGTATCTAAAGTGCCCTTTTCCCATCTTCTGTGTCCGTTTGTGCAGGTCCGAATGCCCTTCCCAGCGGTATGTCTCTCTCCAGTGTTCCCGTAAGAAGATGCTCTTCCTCGTGGACTGTGGCCTGCGTGGGGTGGGAGTCAGGGAGCAGAGGCGTGGGACCCCTCTGGGGGAGATGGCCAGCCCTGGGGGTCCCAGCCAGGAAGATGGTCTTAAGCAGCAGGCCTGCTTCAGGGCTGGGGTCCCTGTAAGGCACTGGGACAGTCTCAGGGTAGCACTTCCCCTTCTGATTCTGCTCAGCCCAGCAACCTTGTTCATATGGGGGAGGCCCTTCAGATCTCATGGGTGCTGGGAGGTGGGGAGGACTGGGAGGGCTAGTCTGGATCAGCTTCAAGCTCCTGTATCAACAGATGTGGAACCAGATCCAGGGCCAACATTTACTGAGTACATTCTATTCTTACTGACTCTTGATAAACAATTGCATTTCGTTCTCATGAGGCAGGGCCATTACTGTCCACTTACTGATAAGAGACTGGAATGTTTGCCTTGCTTAAGGTCAGACTGCTGGTAGATGAGGAGGCGGTATGTGACCTTGGGTCTGACCCCAAAGCGCAAGCTGTTAAGCCGCCTACACGTGCTGTGTTCTCAGTAATGACCAGGTGGGGGCGCTCCCCTGAGTGGGCGGGCACAGGGGGCTATGGACCGAGTGCCCACCCCTCAGACCACTGCTGGTTCTTCCTTCTCTCCCCCTTTAAAGAGAAAAGGACACATGTCCGAACAGACTCCAAGGACTGCCCCCCTTGTCCACAATGTTGGGGAGATGACTCCAGAACATGCTTGGGAATGTCCCCTCAGGGGTACATACAGGGTCCCCAGTAGCATTAAATGACCCCCTGGGGAATCATATGGGCACAGACCCACCTGCACAGCATGGCAGCCCTGGGATTCGCCATCATGACCTTGATGCTTGGCACAGACCCCCAACTTCAGATACTTTAATGAGCATTGTCAACGTTAAGGAAAGAATGAATGAGTGGGAGGAAAGAGGAACTTGCCTGGGATGAAACTCCCTACTGGGTGATCCCAGCAGTCTAATGCTCCCCATGGGGAGGAAACAGCTGGGCCACATCAGATTCAGTGAGCAAAGCCGTGTCCACGGGCGGGCAGGTGCCCTCAGGATGGGGCTGCCTGAGCCTACGCTGGGTCCAGGGAGCACAGGAGCCACTCTGAGAGCAGCAGAGGTCACGGTTCCTTGCTTCTGCTTCTCCCCAGACTGTGGACTGAGGGCCATGACGGGGCGGATCGTGGGAGGGGCGCTGGCCCCGGAGAGCAAGTGGCCTTGGCAAGTAAGCCTGCACTACGGCACCACTCACATTTGCGGGGGCACGCTCATCGACGCCCAGTGGGTGCTCACCGCCGCCCACTGCTTCTTTGTGTGAGTGCCCAAGGGGCGGGGAGCACCAGGGAGGGCTGATGGCAGACTGACTTGTCTCTCTGAGCAGAGGGCTTTGGACGTGAGCCTGGGCCCCCAGGCCCAGGACCATGATCTGCGGTTGCTGTTTGGTCCCAGGACTGTGCATTGGGGCTACTGGTTCTGAGCGCAGCCCAGAATGAGAAAATAACCCGGATGGCCCAGAGGGAGGGTGAGGCAGGCAGGAAGAAAGGGCTTGAGAGCCTTTCCCCAAAGAACGGGATGAAATAAAGAGACTTTGGGTTTGTTACCACTTCCTGCAACAGGAACTTCCAGGAGAGGAGCCTGAGGAATCAGGAATGCTGTCGCAGGGAATGGGGGTCGTGGGGAGGGCGATGCTGTCATTTTCTGACCGTCACCAGCCAGCCTAGTCCCTTTGAGTTGGGGGGCAGGAAAAGGCTCTGAGGACAAGGCCTCAGGGGCACTGGCTTCCCCAGGAGGGAGGGAGTCTCTGGCAGGTCACTTTGTCCTGTCTACAGCTCCATTTCTGCTGAGGACAATACTTCTGACATGTGTCCTGTCCACCTTATAGGAAGCTTGGTGGCATGCAGAGGAGACAGTGGGAGTAAATGCTCAGAGGTCATGCCCATCGCTTCTGTTTATTGTTGTGAGGTGCTGGGTGGCCAGTTCAGGACTGGCTTTTGGAGAAAGGGGGTTGTTTTTGAGCCCTGGGCTAAGATGGAGGGCCTCTTCCAAGGTCATTTCATCCATCCTCCTGCTTGTAGCTGGCATTCCCTGGCTGCAGCTCCTCGTGTGTAGCAAATGCTGCCAGGGGGCTCTGCCAGATGAGGAGCCGGACCATGCTCCCTTGTGGCTCTTGCAGGACCCGGGAGAAGATTCTGGAGGGCTGGAAGGTCTATGCGGGCACCAGCAACCTGCTCCAGCTGCCTGAGGCAGCCTCCATCTCCCAGATCATCATCAACGGCAACTACACGGATGAGGAAGATGACTATGACATCGCCCTCATGCGGCTCTCCAAGCCCCTGACACTGTCTGGTAAGTCACAGCCATGCCGGCTCCTTTGGGCAGCCCTCGGGGTCCAGCCTTGCCATGTCCATAGACCCCTCTTGGGGTCCCAGAGCCTCAGCACGGTGGAAGCCAAAGGCTCTTAGGGATCATTTAACGGAACACTTCCACTTTACCATTGGGGAAACTGAGGCCCAGAGACTGGAAATAAAATTGTCCCAAACACATCTAACACATCTTACATTGCAAATTGGCAGAGATAAGGCTTGGATACTGGTCTTAACCAATATAAATAGATAGAATTATTTCACTCATATTTTTTGAGCACTCAAAAAGGGGCCGGGCATTGTGGTAGGCAGGTTACAGCTGCGGTATCATTTACTCTTCCCAACCTATCCTGTAGAGCAGGTACTATTATTAGCTTCATTTTACACTTGAGGAGATGGAGCCTCAGGGAGGGAAAATTACCCAAGGCCACGGAGTCCTAAGTGGCCGCTCCAAGGATGGGATCCAGGCGGGTCTGCCTCTGGAGCAAAGCTCTTCGCGCTGGGCTCTCTGCTGGCAAATTTCGATCACTGCAGCTGGGAATACAACACGAGCTTGAGTTCAGACAGTGAACGGCCACGAGGTTGGCCACCGGACAGAAATGCTAGGGGAGTTGTCGGGAGATCCACGAAGGTTTCATCCATTAATTCACTCACTCGTGTGCGCGCTTATCAAATACTTACCCTGTGTCTACTATGCTGCGTGCTCAGCAGTTGCAATTGTAAATAGAATGAAATGGGTGATGCGCAGACAGCCAGTAGAGGCCAGTGACTCGATGGTGGGGACAGCCGGCGGAGCCGAGGTGGCACAAGTGGGGCTTCTCTGAAGAAGGATCTCTAAGGTGGACTGGGCTTTCCAGAAGCCTTGGAGGGCTCTCTGGTTAATCCAGACTTTCTCGTGCTCTGAGCCTGTGAGCTGGTCTTTCCTGGCATATTCATTGCAGAGGCGGTATCGGTCCTGAGTCAGACACTAGGTCATCAGAGTGGGGTGAGGAGGAGGAAACAGCCGCTGAGCTCGGTTGGGCGGGGCTGGCTCAGGACCACGCCCACCCAGAGCCACGCCCCCACCAGCGGGCCAGTGTCCCTGGCACTCCTCCTCCACTCTAGCCTACCAGCCTATTTTGTGGAGCCCTGGGACTGCAAGGCCAGGGGCCTCCTCTGCCCATGCCTTACCACTCATGCCCACCTAAGAGGGGGCAGTCAGTCTGCAGGACCAGAACGGGCCTTTCCAACCTTGCCGAACCCAGACTCCATTTGACTAACCATCCAGATCTCCGACCACCCCAACCCCCCTTAATGTTATTTGGAATTCCAAATCAAACTAAGTAATCTGGAAAACCAAATGAAAGCTCTTATAACATTGCATATGCTTTTCAGACTATGGCAGTCCCTCTCCAGACTCTGATATGCCCCTGGGCAGGAAACACACCTCTAGTCTGAGAATCACAGCTTGGATTTATATAGTCCTATGGTCAGACCAGGCGCCCTGATTTTTGGTTTAGAAATCAGGGTAGATTTTCTTAAACTCCTTTGGCGCGCTGAGCACTTTCAAGTCACAGCACTATCTGAGAAAATTTGTGAAAACTCACTAATAAATTCAATTCCCCCATAAAAACAAATGGAGAATAGAACCGTGTTACGTTTTTGTTTTTTTTTTAAGACCCTACATCTTAAAAATGAACATATTTTAAGAAATTATGTTTTGCATTTTTTGGTTAATAATTGATGCCATTCCGTCTTTTCTTTTTTGTTTGTTTACTTTCTAGCAGACAAATGTGTTAGACCCCGATACTTAGAGCCCAACTTATAGGAGAAGAATCTAGCGTTCATTCCCTCTCCCACACTCCCTTCCTCTGTGTTGTTCCTTCCTTTCTTTGTTGAGTACTCTGGATGTGTCAGGCACTGTTCTAGGTGCAGGCCGTTGTGGTGAGCATAACAAACAATTGAGAACATTGCAAACGGTCTATCAGCTGATATTTTCATCTTGCAAGTTGGAGTTTGGTGGCCCACGCCCTAGTCTAAAGATCCCAGTCCTCAGAGGGGCTGTGACGTGATGCACAGCAGCACCTTCTAAATGTTTCTGAGCCTGGGAGCAAGTGAGCGGTGGTTTTGTGGTCCGTGCCTCTAGGGATATGCTTTTCCCACTTGCGGAGGTTGTCTGACCTGGAGGAAGCCCCTCAGTTCCTGACCCACCTGTGAGTGCTCTCCCCAAACCAGGCTGGACACGTCACTGAGATGCCATGGTGCTAATGCCTGGGACTTGGTCTGCTGCTGCTCCCTCCTCTGACAGATGGGCATGGAGCAGGCTCAGCCAGGAAAGCCACTCTTAGAAGGGAGAGACCTAGAGCCGCCCCGGGATCGGCATGGCACAAGGGACCTTCCAAGGCATGTGCTTCTGCCCGCAGGGCACCCACTGAGACCAGAATGCTTGAGGGAACTCCAGCAGCAACCTGAAGGCTGGAGGGTCAAGACAAAGTGATGAGTTTCTTGTCTGGTCCGTCCAAGGCCCTGGAAGATTCCAAACCACGCTGCGGCAAGGAGGGAGGGTCCTAGGACCTGGGTACCCCTGTCCCTCCACACTACCATCCCAGCTGAGTCCTCCAGCCTTGACCCTGCTCTGATGTCCTGAGGTCTTGTTGCAGCTCACATCCACCCTGCCTGCCTCCCTATGTACGGACAGACCTTCAGCCTCAATGAGACCTGCTGGATCACAGGCTTTGGCAAGACCAAGGAGACCGATGGTGAGAGGCGGAGTTGTTGGGCTGTGTGTGTGTGTACATGTGCCTCTGTACAGAGTGTGTGGGGGTGATGTGTCGGGGTGTATAGAGGAGGGCCTGTCTAGCTGAGGGTTTGGGCGTAGAGATTCACGGGCCTGCACGTGGATGTGTGTGTTCACCTCACCTCCACACATGGTGGGCCAGTTTTGATTACATCTCGTAGCCCCTGTTAGAAACTTTCAATCTCCCAAATTCCACCCTTGACCCATTCTCTCCATTTTACAAATGAGGAAGCTGAAGACCTTTGGGGCTCCGTCACTTAGCCAAGGTCACCCTGGTAGTTTCTGATAGACAGAACTAAGTCTAGAACAGTCTAGACTAGTCTAGAACCTGCCAGGCTGGTGCTATCTGCATCATACTCCACCACTTGCTCACAGAGCCTTGGTTGTTTCTTACACTTTGGACTAACGCTTCCACAGACAAAGCCCCCATTAAACTGCAGTTATTCTGAATTTTTTAAAAAAGCAAAAACAAAATGGAAAAAAAAGATTTTTGTTTTTAGTATATGCAGCTTTAGTCAATCAAAAGAAAAAGTCCCAAATGTGCATGTGAAAAAAAATGCCAACTGTTGACACAGGCTCAACTAATATCCGCTACTTTCACAGAAAACTAAGAGTATACAAAATGTGCTTATGTACAGGCCTGTACCTAAGGGCCTATACATTTATTTCCTCAGAACTCTTAGATGCCACCTCCTGGCAAAGATGCCAACACTTCATTCACATATCTTTACCAAAAAAGAAAGACTACTTGACGATAAATAGCCTGTTTGACTATTGACAACACTGTGCATCCTCTACTCAGACCACATAGGCTCCACTCGGTTGGTTAAGATCCTTCCATCAATGCAGACAACACCAGGTACCCGTGTCCCCCTAAACACAGACCCTACCAGGTGCCTGTGTCCCCCTAAACAGCTTCACACAGAGCTCTCCAAGTGAAATCCTGTAAACCAACCTGAGCCGAATGCGTGTGTATGTATGTACCTGAGTAGGTCTCCAGCCAAGACCTCCTGGAGACCCCCTATAATCGAACACGTTGGGTTCATTGCTCACTGCACCGAGGGGGAGCACATACCATGGGGGAAGTGTAGATGTCTTAATAAGAGAGTGCTAGAAAGGACTTATCGTAGGATCTGGAGGGTTTGGGGGGAGTGGTTCAAAGTGGAGCATTTCTCTAGAATGGATTCTTTTGGGAAGCAGGGATAATTCCATCATTGGACATCCTAATAATCTCATCTAGGAGTTAAGAATGAGCTGAGTCTAAAGCTATAATCGGTGAAGAGGCAGTAGCCACTCCTGTTGGCTGGGAGAGGGGATGGTTGGCATTTTTGTGGCTTGTAACCTACCTCATTTTCATTTACGCTTAAACAAGATTACCAAGTGGTCTTCTTTTGCCTCACTTCATCACTGTCGCAGAGTAGTCTTTGCTAATGTTGGTTCTGTAGGATGGTTTATGTTTGGCCCCGAGTGCCTGGCTGGCCTCATGGTCAGCCTCTGGCCAGTTGCGGGTCTCTGGGCCTCCTTTCCCTTGCTCAGTGCGGTGGATGGTGACTGGCCTGGGAGCAGCCTTGTTCTGGTCTCGGCTCCGTAACTGACGGGCCGTGCGACTGTGGGCAAGTCACGCCTTCGGCCATGAGTTCCTCCAACTCTACATGGATTAATTATACCTCGTGAGGGCACATAGTTACTGAAACTACACGAAAGGATGTATTGGATG
Organism: Potos flavus; assembly: GCA_028534135.1. Lineage (NCBI taxonomy): Eukaryota > Metazoa > Chordata > Mammalia > Carnivora > Procyonidae > Potos > Potos flavus. Next base: position 11,894,900 of record CM052884.1, on the reverse strand, counting down.
GTGCTCTGAATACAGAAAAGATTGTGCAACATGAAGGCGGCCTGATAGGCTTGTGAGTTTGTGTACATGTCTGTCTCTATGTTACGTGGGGGGGGGGGTTGTGTGTGGTGTGATCGTGTATGTGGCCCTGTGTTCCGGGTGGCCAGCCGTGGGAGTGGTATCCTCTGCTCCCAGGAAGCCGTGAGTCCCAGTCATGGGGTGAGCAGCTAGAAGGCCGCGAAGGTGTCCAGATCTGGTCTCACTCCTTGCCCATCTTCTCTTACCTCCACTCAACTTCACTAAAGAGAAGACATCCCCCTTCCTCCGGGAGGTACAGGTCAACCTCATTGACTTTAAGAAATGCAACGACTTCTTGGTCTACGACAGTTACCTTACCCCAAGGATGATGTGTGCTGGGGACCTTCGGGGAGGCAGAGACTCCTGCCAGGTGAGGCTGCTTCGGGGTGGGGCTCCGGTCCTGGGAGCCAGGGGCCGTGGGGGAAGGCTGGGGTGGTGGGTTCGGAGTGAGAATCAGGTGCCCGCCATTTCCTGCTCAAGGACCCCCTCTCCCACCTGCTGAGATGTGTGCTCCCCCCACAGGGAGACAGCGGGGGGCCCCTGGTCTGTGAGCAGAACAGCCGCTGGTACCTGGCAGGAGTCACCAGCTGGGGCACCGGCTGTGGCCAGAGAAACAAGCCCGGTGTGTACACCAAAGTGACCGAAGTCCTCCCCTGGATTTACAGCAAGATGGAGGTGAGAGCCTGCACGGGGCAGACTGGGAGCTCCCCAAAGGCGGGGTGCCTGGTAGAGGGCCCAGGTTTTCCCCGGGGTCTTAGCAAAGGTCCCCTCACCCCTCGTGTTTGGAGGAGTTCGGAAGTGTGGAGGACCGGGACAGGATAGGAATCAAATGTTGGGCCAATCCCAGCTGCCCGTGTTTCTCTCCTTCTGTTTCCTTTGTCTGAAGGGATGGAAAGGGGTGGCCCCGGGCTGGGCCCCAGTGGCATGTCCTCTCCCCAGGGACGGCCAAGGTGTGAGTTCACACAGCCCATTGGAGCGGCGTGTGCAGGAGGCCTCCCTCCTTGGCAGGAAGTCAGTCTCATGGGTATCCGGGACGCGGGGCTTCACCCCCCACCTCTGCTGACCCAGCACAGCGCTGCCTTCCCTGCGCCCGCCATCTTAGCCGTAAAGCAGGAAGGCTATGCTCACCTTCCCTCCGCTGCCTGAGAGAGGGGAGAGCAGTGCACAGAGCTTGGGTGGCTGCTCCAGAAATCCAGCCTAGTGGGTTTCTCTGCTTCCTTGCCGCCTCTCTCCGAGGAGCAGTGCCCAGTGACAGCTGGACTGAATGCCAGGCTGAACCCCCACCCTCGCCATCTGTATTCCTGACCCAGCCTCACCCTGTTCTCCCTGTTCTCGTCCTCAGAGGGAGGTGCACTTCCGGAAATCCTAAGCAGCTGGCCTGTCCCACCTCACGGCACTGGCCAAAGTGACTGGGCCATCTGGGCTAAAGGCCACCAGGCACCTTCGTTACTCCCATCTCCACTGTCTGCTGCCTCTGTGAATGTGCATGCGCATGTGTGTGTGTGCACACGCGTGCACGTGTGGATATGTTGTTACTCTCCCAAGGTCTTCAGAAACCAGGAGAGCTGCCAGCTCTTCCCAAAGCCCAGGTTGGAAAGCACCTGGAGTTAATGGTTTGGGCCGTGTGGAGGTTCCTGCAGGGGTGGCCATAATGGACGGAGGAGGTGACGCCCAAATAGGGCCCCAGCGAAGGGCCTGGAAGTTCACATTAGGCATTCTTGCTCCTCTGACCCTGACTTGGAGACTAGCCCAGACTGCGTGGTCACCGGCAGCCCTGGTGACCCCCCGGTGGTGGAGGGCCTCGGCTGGCCCCGGCGGGAAGGTGCCTCCTTTGGCATCACGAGCATCCTGCTCTTTCTCAGACCTCGTGCTGGTGCCCGGATGTGGAGGGCTGGCTGTGCTGCGGCAGTCCAGGCTCACAGGCATTGGGACAGATTTTTATTTTATTTTTATATTCAAGAAATGGAAGTAGATGCATTTTATAAAGGTACTCCAAAAATTCCAGGCACCTGAAGCACTCGCATTCCATCACCCCGAAGACTCCGAGGGACTTCTGGGAGTTGTGCCATTCCAGAGTCCTGCTGAATGTTCCTGACCTCAAGGGACCGGATGAAGGAGCCCCTTTGGGGTACTCAGGGTAGGGAGTCCTCATGCGGACTGGCGAGCAAATCCCTCACAGAGAGCCACACTTGTCGCTGCATCCAAAGGCCACAACCAGGGCATGAAGAAATGGCTGCTGCTTCTCCGCGGGCCTCAGAGCCTGAGAGAGTCCAGGCAGACTGGCCCCCGTACCCAGCCCTCTCCTGGGCCTTTTGCAGTTTCTTCTCAGCTTCTCCACCTTTCAAGTTCTCAGTTGCTTCAGAAACTGGGCACTGACCCGAACCCTGCCGTGGAGAGAGAGCTGACACTGTTCCCAGGCCCTCCGAACAGCTATCTTGAAGGATCCGAGATGCCCTGCCCCCATGAGCCATCACTGGGCCCGGTTTCCGTGCCAGCCAGAGGCCTGGGCCTTCCCCAGCCTCTCCTCTGGGCCACCTGTTCTTGCCCAGTCCATTCTCCTCACCTTCCTTGGGCCTGCCTCACGGTGCTATGACTCAGAGGCAGGGTCCACGAGGGCCGGCCCAGCCCAGCTCAGGCAGGCAGCAAGGCTGGGCACGAGCCGAGGGCCCTGGTTGTGTGTTACTGGCGCTGGGGGTGGGGGAGGGCAACGTTCATGTCTACGGCAGCCCTGGCAATGGGGTCTTCAGCAATAAAAGTTGTGTGACCTGAAAAACTTGTGATTGGATGTTCTACTGATACCCTGCCCACCCGGGTGCCCAGACAGCCTCAGTTCGGGTTCTTAGTTTTGGTTCCTCAGTTGTGGGTTCTGAGTATTTAGCCCGCCAGCCAGCCCCCCACCCATCATATCAGTGCCTACTCTGTACGAGGTATCATGACAGGCCCAGGGGTGCAAAGACTGTGATGGTGTCCTCAGGAACTCATGATCGTGACCCAGTGTGATGGAAGCTATGATGAGTATGAACAGCACGTGTAGAAGCTACCAGTCGTACCTGGAGAGGTCAGGGAGGGCTTCACAGAGGAGGGGAGGCTTGAAAGGAGTCTTAGAAAGTAAGTAAAACTTCACCAAACGAAACCAAACAGAACCAAAAAAACAGACAGGGGTGGGTGAAGGACAATCCAGTGCTTGTCCTTTCTCCTTTTCCCCTCTTCCTCTTTCTCTACCTCTGCCTTTGTCAAGCTCAGCAAGAGCCATGGTTGTAAGAAAGTCCCAAAGCTTCCTCAAGTATTTCCAACAGAATTGGATCGGCGGTGCCATCGACTTCCGAAAGATCTATCCCTTCGTGCTCTGCACTTACTTTTCCTGCCTTGACTATACCGACCTCAGTCACTGCGACCCCATGGATATGCAGCCAGCGCCCCTCTGTGCACACCCCTGCTTCCGGCCGTGAACACAGACGTCTCCGGGCCTGCGTCCACAGCCCTGGCCTTCGGACACCTCAGATTTGTTTTCTTTATTCTCTCATGTCAGTGGGAGAGGGAGAAGTCCCACCTTCAGTTCTTTTCTGGCTTCATCCCAACAAAAAGGTATGGGCGAGGGGCAGGTGGCAGGCTTAGCGTGCTAGCAAGTAGGGAGAACACAGCGACCCTAATAAGAGCCCACAGTTTCCCACAACTTCAGCGGCTCAACCCAAAGCTTATTTCTCATCCATCTCAATATCCAGTGAGGAGGCTTCCTGCCACATTATTTTTCAGACCCTTCTCTCTCTCTGGCTTCCTAGGGCAGAAGTGACTTGTAGGGGTGCAGGGGTGTGCGTGGGAGAGCTAAGATCGAGAAAAAGCAGTATCTCAATAGGAAAAGAAAAACACTTTCCTTAGATACCGGACATTTATAGAAGCCATAAGAAGCATGGAACAGGGTGATGGGACTTCCCAAATTGGTCCAGAATTTCCAGAAAGATGTGCGTGTCTGTATTGGTGGGGGCTAGTGGGGGTTGCTGGCGACACCGTCCTCGGTTCCCTGGATCCCAGGCATCTCCAGGTACTACTCAGACTCTCTGGCTTTGTCAAATCCACTGACTGCTGAGTTTACCCCCCGGGGAAGGAAGGGAGGGCCACGTGAGTGTGTTGGGTCTGGGGCAGAGGCTAAGTCTTGAGAGGCAGAGCCAGTTACGCCCAGCCGCCCATCCAGCTGCCTCTGGAGTTTGGTTCGGTTCCCAAGGGCTATTTTTTCCCATAATTGCTTAGCCAGTGTCCTGATGCACTTGGGGGGACATCGGAGATGGATGCGGAGCGCTCCCTGTGATGATAATGAGGAGGATAATGATGATAAGAGCTAGCATTTGCTGAATGTGTGCTGCGTACCAGCTGCCGTGCTAACCACCTGATGTGTCTTATCTCCCAAAAGCACGGAGTAGGCGCTATTATCCCTGTTTCATGGATGAAGATGCAAAGGCCAAGGCCAGTGAGCTAAGCTTCCCCGAACCACATGGCTGCTAAAGTGGTAGAGCTGGACTTCGAATCCAGGCTGTCCGATTTTAAAAGCTGCTCTCCCAAGTCAGGTAGGTCTCTCCTAGCTGTGAGCTCACAGGCTCTGCTGCTCGGCTCCGTGTATCTTTCCATCCGCCACCGGGCCTCTGCCGTGGGAGGCCAGGGCAGGACAACGCCACAGAGAATGTTGGCATGCTCCTCGCATGATCGGAGGCTTAGCTCACACAGTTTCCAGAACCTGAGACAAAAGCATTATGAATGGGAGGAGGCCCCCTGACTCCTCTCACACCCACGTCCCAAGTGGATGCTTTCTGGGAGGCCCCCCTCTGCCATAATAAGCTGTCACCCCAGGATACCTCCATGGCTCCTCAGTGTGGGTGGGTGGCTCCGAGAGGCTCATGCCACCCATTCCGTACATCCTCCGCGCTGGCCCAGGCTTCCTGCCCCGTGGAATTCTGCTGCCCAGCCCAGGCAGTGAGCTCACGCCAGTCTCACGATGAGCCCTGTCAGAACACGGAGGACCACACTGTGGAGATAAGCAGCCCATGTCATCCAGGTGGAGACGTCCATCTGAGACGTCAGATGAGTCCCCAGAGGAGAGGAGGGCACGGTCTGGGCTTTGGTCCTGCACGGCTCAGCTCCCGCCTGCGGGATGTGGGGCATGGACATAACAGGGTAATTCTTCTGCCAAAGGCCTGAGTCCCAGAATAAGTTCTTCACTTTCCATACAAGGAGGGAGCTGGGAATCTTCTTTGAATTCCTCCTAATGACGTTATGTTTTAGCGGAGAGAGCTGTGAAGTTGGACTCGAGGGAAGCGGAGGCACAAATTCCAGCTCCTTCCTTCGCCCTGTGACCTTGAGCAAGCCAGCCTCTCCGTCCCCTCACGCAGCAGAGGCGCATCTCTCCCACGTGCTGTTGCGGGATGAAACGGAAGGCTGTGTGTAAACACGTAGGACAAAGTGACTGGCATATCGACCCCTCAAAACAAATGTTGAATTTTCAGCAAAAGAGCCAGATCCTTCATCTCTCTCTCCACCCCTTCAGCAAACCAGGGAGACGGGAATGGGGAATTTGAATAAATCTTCAAAGGGTTCAATTTCTTAGGAGATTTGCCGTTTCTCTATATAAACCTGCCTCTTCGTTTTATGGCAATGAGGCTGATCTGTGAAAGTGATACCACCACCGAGGGCAGGGGGATGTCTCCCGCTGGGGGTTTCTCTCAGTCATGGAGGGCCACTGGGTTGAGCTCACTCTGCTCTCTTTAGCCGCTGATGGGACCAGGATGGGTTCCTGGCCCTGCCCTGGAAGCACCTGGCCACTCGGCCAATGGAGCCGATGGTTCAGGGCTGTGAGGGGACACACGTCCTCGTGCCCCATGGACTCCTCAAGCCGTCTGGCTCCTGCCCCATCACGTCAGTGAGCCACCATGTTGCCAAATCCAATGGTAGCTTTTCAGTCCTCATCCTACTGGAGCTCCCCGCAGCGATGAACTCTTGAGGACTCCGTACTCGGTGAAATTGCCATAGCTTCTGTGGTGTCAAGCTCTCCCTTCTGGCCGTCTGGCCACTCCTTCTGTCTCCCACAGGTTCCATAAGTGGTGTTCCCCAGGAGACCACCGTCCGCTCCCTGGGGTTCCAACCAACACCCAGTGCAGTTAGCAGGAATTTGCTCCATGCCATGAAGGTACAAGAAATGTCACCTTTCTTTATAAAAGTAGATTAAAATCTGACTCTGAACTTCCCAGCCTGCTGGAAAGCATTCCTCCTCCTGTTCTTCCCCAGGATGCTACGCTCTGAGGGAGCCCGCGCCCTGCTCCGCAGGCTGGGCGCTCCATCTGCAGCCTTCACGGGCCCCCCTCAGACAGTTTTACAGGTACAGGCAATAGCTTGCGAATCTGCAGCTCTCTGTACCCCTAGTCTCAAGAACCCCCCCTCCCTTTGTCAGGCTCTAGCTGCTCCCTTCTCTTCGGCCCCCAAAGCCCTTCTACTTGGAGATAGTCCAGTCTTGTCTCTGTCATAAACATCACACAAAGGCCTAAAAGTTCTCTTTTGAGTCAAAGCCATTCCCCCTTGATAAGATCATGGCAGAAATTAAGACGAGCATAGATTTCAATGCTAGTGTACAGATTTTCATGTGACCGAAGTTTGCTTTCCTCTAGGATTAATTACAGGTGGGATCGTTGGGTCATATGGTGATCGTATGTTTGACTCTATAAGAAACTGCCAGGCTGTTTCAGAGGATCTGTACCATTCTGCATTCCCACCCTCAATATCAGAGTTTCGCTTGCTCCTCATCCTCACAGTGATTGGTATTACCTGGAATTTTTATAGCAGCCATTTTAATTGGTGTGTAGTGGTATCTCATTGTGGTTTTAATTTGCATTTCTCTAACAACGAATGATGTTGAGCATCTTTTTATGTGTTATTTTGCCATCTGGAGATCCTCTTTGGCTAAGTGTCTGTTCAGATCTCCTTGTTTCTTTGTTGGGTTGTTTGTTTCTTATTGTTGAATTCTGAGAGTTCTTTATATATTCTAGATACTAGTATTCTTATTGTTGAATTCTGAGAGTACTTTATATATCCTAGATACTAATCTTTGTTGAATATGTGATTTATAAATATTTTCTCCCTATGTGGCTTGTCTTTTCATCCTCTTAATTGTGCCCTTATAGAGCCAAAGTGAGTTTGCTGAATTCCAATTTATCATTTTTTTTTTCTTTTTTGGATTGTGCTAAGAATTCTTGGCCAAATCTAAGCTCATGAAGTGTTTTCTCTTAAGAATTTTGTTTTATTTATTTATTTATTTATTTATTTATTTATTTATTTTTGGACTAGGATCCATTTAGAGTTAACTTGTAGATACCATTGTGATCTAGATTGAGGTTCATTTGTTTGTTAGTGGGTGTCCAGTTGTTCCAGCACCATTTATTGAAGACTGCGCTTTTCCCATCCAGTTGCCCTTTTCATTTTGTCAAAAGTCAATTGAGCATATCTGTGTGGGTATATTTCTCGCCTCTATAATATTACATTGACCCATGTGTCTATCCTTTCACCAATGCCACCCTGTCTTAATTACTTAGCTTTATAGTAGGTCTTAACGTTGGGTAGGGTGAGTCCTCCAAATTTTTTTTCAAAATTATTTTAGGTATTCTGAGCCCTTATTTTTCCAAACAAGTTTTAGAACTAGCTTGTCTCTATCTCCAAAGAATCCTGTTGAAATTTTCATTGAGGTTGTGGTAAATTTGTATCCAAACCATGAACAGAGCATGTTATTTATTTATTTATTTATGAGAAAGAGTGAGAAAGCACGAGCAAGGTGGAGGGGCAAAAGGAGAGGGAGAAGCAGGCTCTCTGCTGAGCAGAGAACCTGACACGGGGCTCAATCCCAGGACCCTGGGATCATGACCTGACCTGAAGGCAGATGCACACCCGACTGAGCCACCCAGGTGCCCCATATTTTCCATTTACTTAGATTTTCCTTGATTTCTTTCACTTAAATTTTTTAGTTTTCAGCATACAGATCCTGTATGCTGAACCTATTTCATTACCTTTATAACTAAGTATTTAATCACATGTTAACATAAATAGTAATTTTATTAAAGTAACTATATTTTTCAAAACAAAAAATAAGAACAGTGGCATTGTTTTACATTTTTGCAAACCTCTTTAATATCTGGCTTAACAAAAGATAGCTGGATTCTCATACTTCTTCAGTATTCAATCTGTTGTGATATGTTGTTTGGGTTGAAATATATGAAGAAAATCTGATCTCACACAGATACAGAGTTGGAAAGTGAAAGAGTATTTTTTTCTGAAGATTTTATTTATTTATTTGAGACATAGAGGGAGAGAGAGAGAGAGAGAGAGAAAGTAAATAAAGGGAGAGTGAGAGGGAGAAGCCGACTCCTTGCTGGACAAAGAGCCCAATGTGGGGCTCGATCCCAGGATCCTGAGATCATGACCTGAGCCAAAGGCAGATGCTTAACCGACTGAGCCACCCAGGCGCCCCATGAAAGAGTATTTTAATAGCCTTTTCAAGTAATTGTGGATACTTCGATACTGTATGTAAACTTGACAAGCAGCAGTTTGGTAAAGATAAGTTGCAACGTGGAATCTGAAATCTGTCAATGAACTTTTTGTATTTGATTTTCTTAAAATCTCTTGGTCCATGTTGCACTCTCAATGAGTTTTTTACCTATGTCTAATTTTGTAACATCATGAATTGATCATTTGGAAAATACTGGTTCTGAGCTATGAACGTCTTCCAGGTGTTGACACATTTCATTTTACAATATGAAAACAGTATCTATTCATATCACCACCGATCTCATCAGAAAAGCCTTTAAGGGTTGGGAAGCTCCTGGTGAAGGATCCAAATTTTCCAAAATCCTAATTTTCAATTGAAAGTTTAAATTATATCATTAGTAACAAACACTGTCAGATGTTTTCTTTGAGGTGACAATCTCATTTTGTTCATTTTTGGGAAAAGGGTTGCCAACTCTCAAGTCGGAGTAATCACAGTTCATCAATCTTCTTTCAGGGAAAAATGGTGTTTCATGAAGAAAGTGGCAAGTTCAGCTCGCAGCTGAAACATACAAGTGCTTTTTCTCGAAAAAACCTCAAAATTTTGGTATGCAGCAGAAGTGCTTTCATTTTTTTCACACTGAATATTAAAAAGACATGTATTTGGGATTGAGATTTAAATAAATTAATACCTTATAATAATTCATAATCTGTACTGCTTCACCAAGGATGTTCCTAAGCAAAACTGACAAGTGTGTGGTGGTAGAAGGACTACAGGCATTTGGTGCCCTCACCTTTATTTCTGCGAAGGAGCCGAGAGTTTTGCGCACCATTGTTTTTGTGCCATCGGTGCAAACGTCATCACAATGAAAAAGGCAAATGACATCATAATATTATTATGAAAATAGTTTTGACCTGCTAATCCCCTGAAAATGTCCCAGGCACCCCCACACTCTGCGGACTGCTATATTAGACCACACAACAAGACAAAACCTAGATATCTGCAGGTGTTGACTTTGGATAGTTGCTTCCTGGAAGTTGTTTTGGAACCATGTCTGTATCTTACCCACACTGTCCACTTTCAGGAAAAAGTGAACAATCTATCAGAAGGCGAAGTCTAGTCAGCTTTCTGTGGTGATGTTGAGTCTTGTTGAAGAAGAGAGATGTTAATTTAACTGCAGTTTAATGAAGAGCTCAGTGGGTAGGAGAAAGAAGAGTGGGGATTTGCATTTCCTTGATTTCTTGGGATTGATGTGTCCCAGGCAAGGGCTCTATTTCTAGTTAGAAACGCTCCAGTCCGGGCGCCTGGGTGGCTCAGTTGGTTAAGTGTCTGCCTTTGGCTCAGGTCATGATCCTGGGGCCCTGGGCTCCCTGCTTAGTGGGGATTCTGCCTCTCCTTCTGTCCCTCACCCCTGCCCCCTCCCTTGTACTCGCAATCTCTGCTCGCTCTCTCTTTCAAGTAAATAAATAAAATCTTTTAAAAAAGAGAGAGAGGGAGAGAGAAACACTCCAATCTCTCTGCCCTACTGGGAGAGCATGGCTGACACCCTCAATATCAACAATGAAGTCTGGTTGGGGTCTGTGTCATGGCGGGACTAGAGATTAATACACCATCAGGTTCTTCTCTGATAAACCTTCTCACTGGACTAATGGATGCTCCAAATCCCGTTGAATTCAACAAATTGTTGCAAGCACCTACTAGTACTGAGGACTGTGTTAAATGCTGGGAGTGGGGCTCGAGCTAGAGCTGGAGGACTCATACCTGCCCTTTGTCATGATGTCCCCTCCTTGGCCCTTTCCAGCCGGGTCTATTTTTTAAAGCTTCATTGTTTTTGTGATTTTGTAACTTTGTTCTCACTACAGGACGATTTTTAAAAATCAAAACAATCCTGGAAACTATACAAATAATATAGAGAACTATTTGTGCCAAGCATCATGCTCTAAACTCTCCACATCATCACACCCTCAGCAACAGTATGAAGTAGTTACTATTGCAAAGAAGAGAGTAAAAATCATTTTAAATCCCACCATCTGGGGTGTCCGGGTGGGTCAGTCGGTGAAGTGTCTACATTTAGCTTAGGTCATGATCTCAGGGTCCTGGCATCAAGCTCCACGTCGGGCTTCCTGCGCAGTGGAGAGTCTGTTTCTCTTTCTGCCTCTGTCCCCGCTCATGCTCTCTCTATTGCACACACACACACACACACACACACACTCTCTCTCTCTCTCTCTCAAATAAATAAATAAAATCTTAAATAAATCCCACCATCCAGAGGTAAATATGCTTAGCATTTTGGTAACATCTTTCTACAACTCTGTGCATTCATAGAGAGAGGGCTACAATTTTATGTAAATGGGATCATATTTTACAGATTATTTTGTATCTTTATTTCATTTTCTCAACAATATGAGATAAATACCTTCCCCAAAGGGATGGATATTATAATCTTTGACAGTTGTAGGATATTCCATTGACTAGATATATCAATTTACTTAATCTGTCAGTGGACATCTAAGTAGGGATAGTTAGTTTCCAGAGTTTGCTTTATAAACACTGTTGCCATGAGTACATTTCAATAGGTAGGATTGTTTACATTTCTATTCCAAATGCTGAATTGTTTTTCAGAAGAGTTGAACTAACTTCTATACTTCAAACAGTGTCCAAACAGTGTCTGCTACGTTTTTCTGCAAAGAATGCTGAGGGCAGGCATGAGAGAGAGGACACGTGTATGTATTCTTGTATGACTATCTGTGTGTGCGTGTGAGCTATGCGCACATATGAGGGTTCGTTTATTCATTCAACAAACGTTTCTGAGCATCTACAATGAAGCGGATGCTCGGGTAGGGGTGAAACTGTGAGAAACTCAGCATGATCCTGTCTCTCATGGGGTCAAACATGCTTTTTTTTTTTTTTTTTGAGAGAGAGAGAGAGAGAGCAGGCATGCCCATATGGGGTGGGGAGGGGCGGAGAGAGAGAATCTTAGGCAGGCTTCATGGCCAGCGTGGAGCCCAATGCAGGGCTCTAGCCCACGACCCTGGGATCATGACCTGAGCCGAAATCAAGAGTTGGACGCTTAACTGACTAAGCCATCCAGGCACCCCTCAGACATACATTTTTTTTAAAAAACCTGCCATAACCATGTAAAGAAAATTTACATGAAGATATAGCCCCTTATAACTGGGCTCTCCCTTGGCCTAGTGGTGGTGGCCAGGGTTGTAGAGGAAATCAGAGGAGGCTTCCTTGAAAAGGGGCTATCAGAGCTATGGTCTGAAGGCTAAGGAGGCATTACCTAGACAAAGATTAGCAGGACTCGTGTTCCAGGGGAGAGAAAGCTGTCCATCTCGTTTTCCACCCTCAATGGGGACCATCTTGCCAGGAGAGTCTCCTGCCATTCCCCCACATTCCTGCCTTTCCACCTCAATTCACTCTTCTCCCACCTGTTTTCCCTCCTGAGGCAGGAGGAACACAGCTTGAAGAATGTGAAGAAGACGGGAGAGGTTGGAGCCCAGAGAGCGAGGCAGGAGACTGGGGCCCAAGGATGCTGAAGAGGAGGCAGGACCTTGTGTCTGGTCATGTGTGTCTGAACGTGTCCGTGGCTTTGAGCACGTGGGTGACTCTCTGAGAGCTGCTGGTGGGTGGATGAGGGGGCTGGTTCTCCACGTGTGGTCCCCCTGACCAGAAGCATCAGCCTCGCCCGGGGGTGGGGCCCAGCATTTGTGAGTGAACCCCCAGTGGTTGCGATTTGCATGTCGGTTTGAGGAGCATCCCTGGAGGATGTGTATGTCTGAATGCACCTGAGAGAGAGGCTTTGGGATGTTTGATTAGCAGATGGAGGTTTGCATGGAGACCTCCTCGTGGCAGGAATCTCACCCCATCTTCTTGACTTTGTTCTCTCGAAGCACTCCCAAGTCTAGGGGCACTTGGCAGATATTAAATGACGATGATAATGACGATAGGCAGATATGTCTCCAGCTGAGCCTCTATTTCATACCGTCCCTGGGCAGAACAGCCACGAGGCGCCTTCTTTTATCACAGACAGAAATCTAATCTCAATGGGCAGAAAGCAGGAAATTCACAATGGGAGAGCAAGAGAAATGGCTTATTCAGAGTGGAAAAATACCCCTTGCATGGCCCCTAAGCAGATGGCCAGGGCAAAGAGAACAATTTCCCGCCTATCCCTGGCTAATGGCTCTCGTGTGCAGAGAGACAGAGAGGGCGGGGCAGGTGCCAGGCCCTCGGCCCCACACTGGGCAGGGCTTGTGGGTGGCTGGTGGCTGTGAGAGGGTGTCCTTGTATCACAGGGTCATGCACGGTGGGGGCCCAGGGGAGCGGGATCGCCACCTGGGAAGAAGGGGCCAGAAAGCCAAGCACTAAGGTTACATCTTCACCAAACGAAACCCTAAACGAGTACCCAGTTTCCACCCAGATTCTTGTCCTGGCTCTGATGCTTATCAACTCGGCGACTCTGGGAAGTTGCTGCAGTTCTTTCGGGCTCAGTCTCCCCATCTTGGAAATGGGGCTGATCCATCATAGAATCTGCCTCACAGGGCTGCTGTTCGGATTAAGTGAGGTGAAGCATGTGAACTCATTGACACGGAGCGAGGCACACGGGAAATGCTCACCTCAGGTTGGCGGTGGCATTCGTGTTTCTGGCTTGACATGCCGTTCCCCGGTTCCACAACGTGAGCCAGCTCAGTGAGTTCAGCTGGGTCGATCAGGGTCCCCCAGACACGGGGTGGGGCTGGTGGTGCTTGCATTCCTCCTGGAGCACCCAGGGTCCTGATGATCTGCAAAGGTCACAGTCAGAAGCAGGGGGCGTGTCACCTTGTGACCTGCCTTGTTCCGTGCCTGGCGTGTGGTACGTCCATAGTGGGTGTCGGTTAAAGATGAGCTTCTATCTTGGGGCTGGTCGAAGTGGATTTACTTAGTACTGGGAAGTCAAGAAAGGAATATTGACTGAACAGTTGCCACTGTTAGCATGTGGCAGCACGTACTTTCCGAGTCTTAGCTCTATCGGTCCCCACAAGGACCCTACGGGATAGAGAGTAGCATTAATACCATCTTCCTGGAGAGGAAATGGATACTTGGAGAAATCTGGTGACTTGTTCAAGTCCAGCAGTTCTGGATTCTAATTCCCGACTACCCCTGCTCATTCTACCAGCCTCTTACTCCTTTTCCAAAAGAACCTGCTCTTCAGTGCAGAAACCACAGAAAGTGCTATTGATTTGTCCGCTGAGTGAGAATTATTTGCCAAAGAAATAAATGTAACCAACCTCGCTCATTTTGCCCACTCTGACCACAAAGGTAGTTCTTCCTTCTGCTTGGCCTTGACCTCTCCTACTACAAGCAAGATCCCCTCTCGATTTTGTTCAGTCCTCAGCACAGGGCAGCTGGGAACATTTAAGTTATGTGCTCTGCTCACGGCAGCTCCTAGGAAAGAATGGGAGGCTCAAAATAAACTCTTTGGGTGGTGTCTCGGGGGCCTCCTCTAATGATAAAGGGGGGCTGGACTTTGAGGGGAGGGAGGGGAAGAGAGCAGAATCCCGACACCAGGTTCAGAAGCCTTGGCCTCACAGGTAGAGTTTCTGGGGCCCGTTGTCTCCCAGGCCCCAGTCAGCTTCCTTAGCAGCCCAGTGGGGCCGGTGGGGGCTCAGGAAGTCTGTGTCACGGCCCTCCCCTTGGGCAGCTGCCAGTCCCGTCTCCCCTCCGCGCGGGTGGAGGAACCAGATAAGAAAACAGACCCTAGCTGGAATCTTATAAATCCCTGTTCCTTCCCAACAGGCCTTTGTGAACCTGCCAAGTAGATCAGACTGTACCTCCCACAGGTCTCATTCCAACCTCTGTGCTTGGGTTTGCTCTCCGCCTGCGGCAAACCCCCATCCTCTTCCTTCAAAGGTCAACTGTTTTAGGAAGGCAGCACAGATTAGTTCCGCTTCTAATTCTGACCTTTCTCTTACTTTGGATACTCGTGGTATGTTCACATTCGTTGGGACATTAATAATTGGTACTCACACGTACATGGCTTAGTTAATATTTTAAGGTATTTATCATGCATTTAAGAAAGCATCTGTTTTTCTCACTCTTCAGGACACAGAAATCCCGAGAGATAGACGGTCGAGGGAAAGAGTGGCCCAGTACTCAGGAGACTTCGCTCTGGTCCCGACTGGGTTACGAACAAGCTAGGTGACTTTGAGTCAGTCAGTTCCCCCTTTGGGCTGTGGGCTCCCAATTTGCCAGACGTCCTCTAAGGCTTCATTTGGTTCAGATGTCCCGTGGCTCTGTTCGGGGCTCTACACACAGAGTGCCCTGTTTCTCTTAAGATGTGGCCTTATCTCTCTCGCCATGTGTGTCCCTGGCCCGGGTTCCAGCAGCTCGGACGCACTGTGCACTCTAGGGCTTCAGTACCACTGAGTCTGTGTGCCACGAATGAAACTGTCCACGGGAGAAGTCACTGGGAGGCTCAGCTCTTGCCCTGTCCCAGGCAGGTTCTGTTAAAAGCCGATGCCCAGGTCCTGTTCCTGGAGCATCGGATTCATGGGTCTGGGGTGGGCCCAATCACCTTGCTTGAG
Source organism: Potos flavus (assembly GCA_028534135.1). Taxonomy (NCBI): domain Eukaryota; kingdom Metazoa; phylum Chordata; class Mammalia; order Carnivora; family Procyonidae; genus Potos; species Potos flavus. The sequence goes on along the minus strand of CM052884.1, from coordinate 11,879,765 downwards.
TTATCTATGGTGCAAAACCAAATGCTCCCAAACTTAATGGTGTATAAAACAACCACCATTTTATTTGCTCCAGATCTGAGCAGGAGGAGCTCATCTGGCATGGGAACGTCCAAGGTGGCTTCGGTCCTTGCTCTGCGTCCTCGCTCTCTCTCTCTCTCCAGCAGGGTAGTCTCACTTCTTCTAAGGCGGCTGGCTTCCAAGTGGTGGTGTTCCAAACATCGAAGGCAGAAGCTGCAGCTCTTTGAAGGCCCCATCTAAAGAGTTATACAGTGATCGTTCTGCCTCTTTCTGTTGCTCAAACTAAGTGCCATGGGCAGCCTGGATCGTGGGGAGGAGAGATGGGTGCCGCCTCGCAGTGGTGGGCACGGCAGAAGAGCCTGTGGGATGGGAGATACTGCCAGGACCATCTTTGGAGACACGACTTACTGTAATTTAAGAGCAGTCTCCAGATGCATCTGCTGTGGCCCATGTCCCCGGAAGCCTGCTTTCCATCTCTGCCTTTTGCTCGCCTGTCAGTCCAGGCAGCATCAGACGGCCTTGCAGCACTGGTCTGGGGGGCGTCTTGTTCTTGAGGTACGTTGGTTTTCTCTGTCAATATCCCTCTCATCTTTTGCATTAGTAAATACTGATTATCCACCAATTACATCAGCAAGTGTTGGGGACCCGGTTAAAAGCATAAAAGTAGAAGGAAAAAAACCTAAAAACACCCCCAAACAAAACAAACAAACAAAAAACATAAATCAGATATTCTTCCTGTCTTCAAGTTACTATCCAAGAGCGACCCACTTAGGTGATTGCCTGGGTCAAGTCATGGCAACCTGCCTGCTCATTCGGGAGCTGAAGGTTCTGAGTTAACAATGTGCCGGAAAGGAGCCGTGTTCAAGGGCTATATAAATGTTTAATATAGGGGTGAATGGCCTGAATGGTGAGGGTTTTATGCCCATCACCTCCCACCAGCCACATCTAAGGTTCCACACAAGGCCTGAAAAATGAAAATCAATAGAGATAATGCTTTAAATGGTGGACATCAAACATGCCTTTGGTCTGAGAGGCAATTACACGAACAACAACATCAAAGAGAGAACGGAGTGGTAGGAGGGTTGAGGGAGAAGGAGAAGTCAGTGAACCCAAGAGCCCATTATAAATAGACAAGGGAGGCAGTGTCCTCACGACCGCAAGAGTCCCTCTTGGAAGCCCATTACCATCAGAAACGCGCCCCCTTCCCAAGGCAGGTCAGGCACAGCCCCAGGATGCTGGGCATCTGGCAGCTGTCTGCTCCGTGGGGGAAATGCAGCTTTGTGCACAGGCGCTGAGTTTGCCCTTCATGGAATTTGCTTTCCCCTCATGGTAAGTAGTGTTCAGGCTTCACACAAGATTCCCCTATAAACTTCAGCCACCAGCCAGCCCCAGATCATTTTTATTGCTCCCCTCTACTCGAGCTTGGGCTTTGGGGTGGGGGTGGGAGTGGGGGATGCAAAAGAGAAAAAGTGGATTCAAGTCTTTCTTGCCCGGAAGCGTGGCTGGGCTAGTGGGTTATTGTCTGGGTGCAGGGCTGGCCGAGAGACTGAAGGGAGGTGCCCGCTGGGTCCCTGTGGCTCTGCCTGGCTCACAAACTCAGCTACAGCCTCTGTTCGGAGCCTGGATCCAGTGGGTTGGAAGAAAGTATATGATGATAAACAGGTGCCTCTCCCCACAAACGTTGGCTGCAGGCACTCGGGGAGGGGTGGGGAGTTCAGACGCCTGCTTATGCTAACAGGCTGTCAGCTTCTCTGTGCACGGGGAAAGCAGAAACACAAAGCTATTCTGGTCTTGTCTAGGGAGCCATTATGTACTGAATTTCCAACGTCATTATCTCCAAAGGGCAACATTGCTCGTTTTCTCCCATTTGCATTCACTGGGAAAAGACAAATGGGTGCATATTTGCGGAGTGGAAAGGCAGGGGGAGGAGTGGTCATGTGCTCGATGTGGACGACCAGCAGCTCTGGAAGGGGCGAGCTCATAATTAGAGATTGGCACCTTGAGGTGACGCTTCACACTTACACGGCAAGTTTAAGTTAATCAGGCAGAATTAGTTCTCCAGACTGATGGGACTGGGGTGGATTTTTCACTTAGGAACAAATCTCACGCATGCTCTGGCATGCCTTGTTTCCTGACATATGTTATAGTTTTCCTGTGGGAAGGCAGGGTGAAATTTTATTTCAGACCTCCCCCACTCTGCCTGCCTTTACTTTCTTCCCTTCTCAAAATCCAGATCCTGCTATAAAGGTGGCTAAGGAAGGGAGACTCGGGGGGACCAGCTCCAGGAAGAGAGGTGCTGGGGTTGGCAAGTGTCAGGTGTGTGCTAGTGTAAGTGGTAGGTAGGGGTCTTCTAGATGAGCAAGCTTCGCCCGTGCTAAATTTCTGCTTTCTCATGATGCAAGGCTATCCTCTCTAGCTGTTCCATCCTATTTGCACCAGTCAGGACTGTGTTGGCTACATGGAACAGAAAACAGTTGCAGGACATTTCTGTAATGGGAGCTGAATTTTCTCAGGTGACAAGAGCTCTGGAATGCAAGATGGCTGCTTTACCTTTAGGCATCACATTCATATTTCTGACAAAAAAAAGGATGAGGATGAAGAGGAGTAGAAGTATGAGGGAGAAGAGGAGGGGAAGGAAGGGGAGAAAGGGGTAGAAAAGGAGCGAGAGGAGGGAGAAGCGGAAGAAGAGGAGGGAAAAGAAGGGGAGGAAGGGGTAGAAAAAGAGGGGGAGGAGGAGGAAGAGGGAGAAGAAAAGTGCAAAGGGCAAAAGTCATGTGTCTTTTTTTAGAATTCTTACTCAATAGAACTCTGTTGCCATCTTCTTGGCCAGAACTGGGTCACACGGACCCCCCTAGTAAGTCTGGAGAATGGGTGGCTTAAACAGAGCACATTGCAGCTCGGTTAGCAAAAAAGGACAGAAAAGAAAAAGAAAACCAAGCTGATCT
>CM052884.1:11748626-11876302 GCA_028534135.1 Potos flavus | reverse complement strand
TGAGTGAAGGAAGGTGGGGGCAGACCCAGAAATGGGGCCACTCGGGGAGGCCCTCCAGGCCTGAGGGACCCAGTGGGAAGGGGCCAACCCAGGAGGGGGCAGCATGGTGGTCTGGGCCCGAGGTGCCCTGCCACGCGTGAGGGCAATGCAGGGAATTCAGGAACGTGTCGCAAGCCTCTGTGAGCCCCTCGGGCCTGCTCCAGCATTCCTATCCTCTGCTTTTTCCTCAGCCCCAGGCTTTGAGTCCTCTCTGTTCTTCAGCCCCCTTTGAACTTTGTTAAGGGGCCGATCATTCCGAGCTAGGTTATTAAACAGAATAATTGGTGTTTAACGTTTATTTGAGGGGCACTTAAAATGCAAATCAAGAGAACAGGTTGCCTTTTCCTCGGGAGGCCACAGATCCATCAGTGACTTTGGGTTGGACCCAAAGCACCTGTTTGAAATGCAGCTTTAAAAGCCTTTGCTGGGTTTGGGCTCTGTGGTTCTGAACCGTAAGGGCTTAGCTCCAATTATGGGAGCGTCAGACGCCATGAACAGGGCACAGGGCTCCACGCTGCTTGCCAGGAAGCTGAACAGATGTGGGAGCGATGGGATGGGGCTGGGGGGCTGTTTTGTTTTTAACTGAACTTAAAATTTTGTATTATTTAACAGATTAGATTTTTTTTGGGGAACAGGGTTAGGGTTGCAGAACAATTAGACATTTGCAGAAACATGGAGCAGATAGTGCAGAGAGATCCAACATAATCCCCTGCACACAGTTTCTCCAAGTTTTTTTTTTTTTTTTTAAAGATTTTATTTATTTCACAGAGAGACAGAGAGAGAGGACAAGCACGGGGAGCGGCAGGCGGAGGGAGATGGAGAAGCAGCTTCCCCGTAGAGCAGGGAGCCCGATATGGGGCTCGATCCCAGAACCCTGGGATCATGACCTGAGCCAAAGGCTGTCGTTTAACCATCTGAGCCACCCAGGCACCCTAGTTTCCCCAAGTTTTAACATTTTATGATCATGTGGTACGTCTGTCACAATTGAGGAATCAACACTGATCGATTGTTATTAACCAGAGTCTATACTTTATTCATATTTCTTTAGTTTTTACCCAATGTCCCTTTTCTGCTCCAGGATCCCATCTGGAGTAGCACATTACCTTTCGTCGTTCTGTCTCTGGCTCTTCTTGACTCTGACCGTTTCTCAGACTGGCCTGGTTTTTGATGACCTTGATGGTTTTGAGGAGGACGGGTAATGTATATTGTAGGATAGCCCTTGGCCTTGGATTTGTCTGATGGTTTTCTCATGATTCGGCTGGGCTTATGGGTTTTGGGGAAGAAAATCAGAGGTGAAATCCATGCTCATTTCATTGTACCACGTCAACATCGAGGGTACGTACTCTCAGCCTGAATCATTGCTGTTGATGTTGACAGGACTGGTTTTTGTCCCTTTCAGGGCCCTCCTCCTCTCCCAACACAATTTCCAGGGCCTGGTGATGAGAGCTGTGCCCTTTCACACGTCAGTCTGTCAGCTAGCACTCGCTGGCTAACTCTACCGCCTCGGCTCTTGCAAGTCATGGGGCAGCAGACTTTTCAGCCAGGAGAGCCTTGTTAAGGAGAGCGTAAAACAGAAAGTGCTATGGGCCAAATCCGTGCTAAAGACAGGCCACAGGACGTGCATAGTTCTGTCTGCAGGCTGCAGTGGTCATTGGACCAAGACAACTTTCTCAACCTTGGCTGCGCAGCAGGGAAGGGCATTCTAAGTGGTGGGAACAGAATGTACAGAGGCCTGGAGGTCAGTGCCCCCTTGGCAGGAGACAGGAGTTGACTGTCTGAGCTGAAAGTCTGGGAGAAGATACTAGAAGGGAAGAAAAGGGGTAGACCTAGAGGAATTTATATGCCACAAGAAAAAGTTGCTATTTTTGAAAAATGAATGGGATGCTGGGGCATCGTGAATGCGTTTGCGTTTGAGAGGGAAGTGATTGGAATACCTGTGAGACAGATTAATCAGGTAGCAGTCTGTCTGGGACAGACAGGCAAGAGGGGGTGGAAGGTGGGGGCAGCTGTTGTCATGTGAGGCAAGCGCCTGTGGCCACCAGGAAAGCAGCAGTGAATGTTCTGGAGTAGATTGAGCAACGGCAGAGAAGGCCAGATCAGAGAGATGCTGCAGGAGTCCGCACGGCCTGGACTCTGCCCCAGATACAGTGTGGAGGCTGGAAGGGGTGGGGGGCTGGGGGGCTGGAGGGCTGGGAGGCTAGGAGACCGGAGACCGGAGACCCCATGGACTGGGTTAGATGGTAAGCTTCCGGAGGGGGACTGTGTCATTCGAGTACCCTCAGGGATCATTCCTGGGCAAAAGTTGGCCGTTGATAAAGCTTTATTACCTTGACTTCTGGAAGGATAATAGCACCATTCCTTCCAGAGTTGCACCTTGTTGCAATGTTACCTTTCTTTGTTCCTCTGCGTGAAGGCAGATGGCAGCTGTTGGGAAAGCAATCTGATTTAAAGACTCAGGTGACAGTGGACGTGACCCTTAGGATTAGAAGTTCTTTACCTTTGTAAAGAAGCCTTTGGTGAAATTAAAACATCTTCTCTTGGGAGAAAGTTGTGGGTGAGGATCTGTTTTGGAGCAGGAGTGAGCTCTCTACCCTGGTCTAAGTCTGAGCCACACCAGAGAAAGAGGGATCTGCAGCTGGGCAGTGCACCCCGAAAGGCTGCCAGGGGCTGGGGCCGTAGTTCCGTTGGCTTCCCCAAACCCCGATAGACAGGATCACCTCCGGCTGGCCTGGGACCCTGCCTGGCTGCAGCAGGCATGGGCTGATGTTCTGCAGGGAAGAGTGGCCCGGTGCCCGGCAGCTACCGTGAGGGACAGAGGCTGAGGCTGGAAACCAGGGTGCTTTCAGCTGGGTGGGAGGTGGCAGAGCGATGGCTGACGGGCAGGGCTTCCCCCTTCCTCCCAAGGGGCTCCGGGGTCCCAGCCCTACCCTGACATCGGCGATCGTGGGCAGAGTCGAGCAAACAAAAATGATATTTTGCATTGCTAAAGTTAGACCTCACTAACATTATTGGGGATATTCTCAGCCTGGTTTTTCCCTCTGGCCTGGGTCAGAGCCCAGCTGGGGCTTGGGTCAGCATTAGCATTTTCATTTCCCCAAGTCCGCACACATTGCCACATGGGCCGGTTAGCTTTGGGCACCTGCAGAGTTAGGAGCCGACGCCTGCAATGCCGCTGTCTCCGTGGGGCCGTGGGCCTGTCAGCTGACCGGGGGGCCTCGACTCTTCTGATCTCCAAAACGGCAGGCACCCAGCAGCACACGAGGTTGTGTTATGCCGCTGAGCTAGTCTCGGGAGGTTGTCTGGGAAGCTGGCTGTCTTAAAAAGGGTCAGCGTCGTCAGCACCGCCGTGGCCACCCCCAGCCCCTTTGGCTGCATGGGCAGGGAGCGGGAGTGGGGGTGGGGGGGCGCACAAAATACAGTTGCTCCCCCTTTCTCTCACAGCAGCCACACTCGGGGGTCCGGGGTGGAAGAGTCTCTGTCCTGGCATATCTTGTCCAATGCCCCCTAAACCCGAGAGGCAGGGGGGATTAGGCTGCCTTAGGCATGGTACCCCGGTTTTGCAGAAGTCTGCTTGGCCCTCCCAGGGAGACACACCGGAGGGACTTCTCATGGAGACGGTGGCTTCTCCCAGAAGGACTTTGGGTTTGGAAGAAGATTGGGCATCAGGGCTGTGGCTCCCTCACCCTGTCCAGCAGGCTGCCAGGACAGCAGAGAGCACGTGCCTTCCATCAGGCAGCAGCCCTGCGGGGGGCGGGGGGCTCCAGATATTCTCCCAGGAGTGGCAGCGGTCTGTTGGTTGACCTTCCTCCTCACCCCCACCCTGTGCATTTTCCCTTCCTTCCTCTCTGGAGCATCTGCCTGACTCCGGCACGCAGGGCCAGGGTGGAGGTGCTGGAGGCAGGCACTGGGGGCCCCCCACTAGGGTGGAGACCCGCGAGGGCCTCACAGGGAGGACAGCGGCCTGGAGGCTTGTTTGAGGTTTTTCCAGAGCACACTGTCTTGTCTGTCTGCAGTCCCCGCCTCTGCTCTGCCACCTCCGTCCCTCCTTTCCCCTACCTCGCATTCGGTCTCTGTGGGGCCCTGGCCGACTTCGGTTCATTGTGGGGCCCCTTTCTTTGTCTCTCCTCTACCAGCCTCTCCCGTACTTCCCTTTGGGTGTCTCCCCTGTTCACTTTCTCCTCTTCTGGGATTTCCTTCCTCTTCTGCTGCCTGGGGCCCTGTGTGTATGTCGCCGCTGTGTCTCGGATGGGGGCTGCCCTGCTGCGGACGGTGCACCACCAGCTCTGGCTGCCCCGGGGAGACCTGCTGTCCCCATGGCACCTGGCTGAGGCCCTGGGGGACAGTGGTGGTCTTCCTGGGGCAGGACAAGGCAGCGGCTCGGGAGGCCTTTGGAGCGCGTCCAGCTGCACTCTGCCTGTGTCTGCTGCGGGCCGAGGCCCCTCGCAGCTGGTCAGGGGGACGGCTGGAGGAAGAGGGCAGGGAAGTGAGAGGACGGGACCAGGGCCCTTTGCCCCCCGGCTCCTGCTCCTTCTCTCTTTCTCTTCCCCATTTCCCACGACAAGGTAGAAGAACATGGAGGGGAAGCCGAGGAAGGAGTTGGAGAGCGAGAACAGTCATAATATCAACAGTCGATGCTTGAAGAGTGGCCCTGTTTGCCCGGCAGAGCTCAGTGCCGACATGACAGCTCTTTCCTTTACGTCTTTTTTATTTTTTTTTTTAAAGATTTTATTTATTTATTTGACAGCAAGGGAGAGAGGGTCCAAGCAGGGGGAGGTGCAGAGGGAGAGGGAGAAGCAGACTCCCCACCAAGCAGGGAGCCCGACACGGGACTCGATCCCAGGACCCTGAGGTCATGACCCGAGCTGGAGGCAGATGCTTGACTGGCTGAGCGCCCCAGGCGCCCCGGGACAGCCGTTTTCATTGCAAACAGCAGAAACCCAACTCCCATCTTGGTCAGACAAGGCAGGTATCCTATTCAGAGCCAAACCGTAAGACAGGCAGCGCTGGCATGGGAGCTGGAGGGCCAGAGCACACCCAGCCCCGGCCGGCTCTCGGGCCCTTCTCCCCACACCTCTGTCCCCGCCGTCTCTTCCCCTGTGGGCTGCTGGCTGACACCCCCACACCTCCCAGCTTGGCAGCTTTGACCTTCCTCTGTTGGTTCCCATGATGGGACAGCCCCTGGAGGACCACTGAGGTTGGAGTGAACTTACAGGGTTGGAATGGGGGCGGGATCCCTGTCCCCTCATCAAGGAGGTGCCCTCCTCAGAAGGGAAGTCTGTGGGCAGAGTGGCCGTAATGGCCCATGCACCAGAGTGATTTCTTCTCATCCTCACGGCTCCTGAGATGCACATTATTCTTGTTCCGTGTTTCAGAAGCAAAGGCTCCGAGAGGTAGAGTAACTTGTTCAAGGCCACAAAACCACTGAGTGGCGGACTGACAGGATAGTAGAGTGGTTCAGAGCGAGGACCCTGGAGCCAGATTGCTTGGGTTTAAATCCAGGCTCTGCTACTTTCCAGCTCCGGGACTTCGGGTAGAAGTTACTTGACTTTCCTGGCGCCTCAGTTTCTCCATCGGTCTCATGGGGGTGATCCTAATCATAGTCACTTTCCAGAACTGCTGTAAGGATGAAATGAGTTATGATATTTAAATCACTGAGATGAGTTCTTGGCGTGACACAAGTGCGCCCTAATCAGCTGCGGAATTCTGGAATCTGTTAAAAAAAAAATCACCCTCCTGAGTAAACAGCTCTTTATCCAACAAGGGACTATAAATTCTCCCTCAAGGGCGAGCTGGCAGGCAGTGCATATTCACTGTATGAATATGGATGAAGCTAGAGATGCTGGGGAGCTTGGTTGGTAATGTTCACTCAGAGGCCCTCCCTTGCAGCCCCCTGTGCAGAGCTCAGCCCACTGGGCTGGGGTAGGAGCAAGGAGCAGGGTGCCCGCTGCTTGGGGAGGTGGGCTCCCCTCTCCCTGGGCAGCTGCAGTGCAGGTAGCCCACCGAGAGGATGTGAGCTCTCCCCTGGGATGAGTCCTGGGCTCCCAGTAGGAAGCCGACAAAGCTGGGTTGAAGTCTAGAATCCTCTTACCTTCCAGGGCACTGCTCTTTCTCCACCTTAGTTTCTTTGCCTTTAAAATGGGTTTGATGGTAATACATACCTCATAGACTATTTGTCATGACTACTATTACCTCTTATACCCATCCAGGCCCCCAGACTGGGCTTCAGATAGCGGCTTTCCCTTCGCAGACTTTTTAGCTCCTCACATTTCCTTCCGTGGAGTTTATAGAAGGACTCCTGTCTTCCAGGCACGCCTCTGTTCCCAGCCACAAACCCCGAACTGCCAGCAGCTTGCTCATTCCTACCACCAAGTGCACTGCTCCCTACCACCTAGAAGACTCCCCTGTCCTTCCTCCAGCTTCCCTTTCACACTCTGGTCAAGGCCGTGCTCCGGGAAGTGCGCAGTGTGAGTGGGGGCTGGGCTACGTGTGAGCTGGGAGGCACCCCAGCCCTGAGCGTCCCTAACCCTCTTAGGGAGGTTCGTGTTCTGCAGCCCTCAGCTCCGGGGCCCCCCCGGCTCGAGCGCGTGGACCCGGGGTAGGGGCCCACTGGCCTGGGGGTGGGGGGTGGGCAGCGCCGCCCGGAGGTGTCCAGGTAGGGAGGCTGCAGTTAGATCTCATAGCCGTATGAGGAAGGGGGATTCTGAGCTGCTTTCCAGAAGGGGCCGAAGAGGATCAGTGCAGCCCAGATGATGGATCAGTGCAGCCCAGAAACAGATGATGAAGCTCGTGGCTCTGGGTCACTGTGGTTGGGGAGCTTCTAGGTCAGAGTTTAGGGCATCCATTTGGGGGTTTGACGCCACCGTGTGGTCCTGGCCTGTTTCCAGGTCACTGGTCCCAGGGGACATGAGGTGAGGGACAAACATGCCCACCCTGAAAGCGGGAGGGAGCCAGAAGAGAGCTGGGCTCGGCAGGGAGGGGTGTGGAAAAGTGCCCTCTGAGCTCTTCCAGACACAGCTGTCAAGTAGATGATGACCGTCCTTTTGTTCTTTGCTTTCTCTTTATTCTGGTACACAAAACCCCAAAGCAAAGAGAGCTTTAGGCCAGAGCATCCAAGATGGGAAGTGGGAAGGTGATGAGCAGTTAGACAGGAAAGGGCCTCTGTGTGGGGGGGGTGGGGGCGGTGGTCTGTCTCAGGGCTGAGGATGCCTGGTTGTCCCGGCGTGGATGGGGAGGCAGGGAGACATCGGCCGTGGAAGGGGGTGCCAGAGAAGATCTAGAACATTCCAGCCTTTCTAGCTGAGGCATTATCACACCTAACTTCTCATAAGGTCCAGCACATTCCAAAGCCAAACCCCAGGTTTGGGCACTATCTGCTGGCTCATGCTGGCCTCGTCCCCAGCCCCATTCATCAGTGCGTGCATCCCAGAAGTAATGGTCCCACTCACGAGGTGCACGCACGGCCCTTTCACGGAGTCCCAGGCGAAGGACGCCTGGAAAGGCTGCCGGGGCCTGTCCCCCGTCTCCAAAGGGATCTTGACACAAATAGATCAGACGACCTCATCCTGTTTTCTTGCCAAACCAGAAGGCTTACCAGTCAAAGTCTTAGGCACATGGAGAACCCACCTCTCTGTTGTAAATCAGACCAATTTGTTGGTGATGTTTTTTAGTCCTGGACCTTTTCTCTTTTCAGTCCTTTGCCGGCCTTAGACTGTTCAGAGCTGTGCCACCTGCACCAAGCTCAGCCACACGGCACGGCCAGCATAATTAGAAAGGACTTCCCGTTATTTTTTTTTCCTAATTTTTTTTCGCCTCCTGTTTTTTGCCCTCCCATTGAGAGACTAAGAGTTGGGCTCCAAACCTTCTGTAGGTCCTCTCTGGGTTGATGCCACTGCTTGCCTTCCAGAAATCACCCCGGCCCCCCTGAATGTCTCTGGTCGAAGGTGGTCTTCCATTGGTGAGCCAAGGAGCCTGTCAGGGGCTTTCCTCCTACCCCCTCTCATTGCCTTGGTCGCCCCCATTCCTGCTGGTGCCCTGTCTTCTTCCCTGCTGCCTTCATGGCCTCCGGTCCTGCGAGCCTGGGCCGCCCACCTCCCAGTCCCTGCCAGACGGGAGCCGCAGACAGCTGTGCGCCCTGACCAGCTGTGCGAATAGGCTCCATCGATGTCTGTTGGACCCTCGGCCTCCTCAAATAAGAAAGAGCTTTCATCTCCGTCCTTCTAACCCTGGCGTGCTGTGATTCCAGCTCCATCTGGGAAACCCGACATCTTGGTTTTTATCCTATTTATACACAATGCAGTCTTCTTTTACCGGGTTTCTTTGTTGCAGATTTGGATACATCACAAGCTCCATCACGTCCCCCGGGGAATACAATAACCGTCCAGGGTAACCAGTTAGCCTAAGCAATGGAGCCCCCGGTGTTCTGTGACCCCATCAAGGGTCCCTTCTGGCATGTCCTGTCTGGAGGGGGCGGGGGGAGGGGCTCAGCTTTCTTCGGGGAATCCTGCTGGGACCAGGCCTTGGCGATCCCCCCGGGCGTGTTTTCGATGGGCGGAGCCTGAAGGAAGGCAAGGAGGTGAGATGCACGGATGGATGGGGTGTGAGGCTTGAGGGGCGGAGGGACAGAGGGATGAGTGTGAGCCGATCAAGTCCCGCTGTAATTTGGAGCCTGTGCATTTCAGGAGGCAGTGGTTTCGGAGTTATTTTCACAGTAGAACTGGGTATTCTCATCTACCTCACGGCTGCAGGGAATCAAAACTAATAGAGCACGTTGCTCTGTTATCAACCAGTGGCTTGTTTTTCGGAGCAGCTTTTGCCCAGCAATTATGTGAAATTATGTGACTCAGAATGGAAAGATAATCACCGGAGAGACTCCTGATTGCTTTCTCCCGCACATGTGGAAAGCAACTGTGCAAAAGGCAGGGAGATCAGGGAACAAAATTAACATGGAAGGGGTGCTGCCGCCTGAAATACCAGCCCGTTGACCGATGTCGAGATAACAGAACACGGAGAGGAGGGGAAGAGAAACGAGTAGAAACCCGAATTCTCTCCCGTGTGATGCTGCAGAGGAAGGAAACTGTGGCCGGTCCCATCTGCCAGCTGGGAAGTGTAGCCTAAAGGATCTAGAATTTCCGGGCTGGGGAGAGGCAGAGGGAGGAGGTCTGGAGCCTCATGGTGATGACATCTCCCGAGTCCTGGCCCAGAGAGCCCGGTCCTCAAGGAGCCCCACGCGGGGCCTGGGGCCTCCCATGCACATGGGGCCTCGTGCACCTTCCTGAACCCCCTCTTCCAGAGATCCCTCCCTTTTCTCTTCCATTTACTCCTTAGACTCTGTGGCCTGGAAGCAAGACTTGTCATTTCTACTGCCTCTTAACCTCCCCTCCTCCGGCACCCACGCTTAGCCAGCGCCGGGCAGCCCTGCTTCCTGTCTGGGAGAGAGGAATGTGTGGTAACTGGGAGGGCTGGGGAGGGCGTGGGACGCCAGGGGCAGTTGTGCAGTGGTGGGGGAGGCTCAGAGGATTTCTTGGTGCAGCAGTGAGAGAAGAACATTGTGTCTCTTGTCAGAGGCTCCGTGTGTGTGTTCGGCCTCTTGTCTCAGGGCCAGTGCCAGTGATATCAACAAGACTTTTAAAAATGGCTGTCGGGGCCAGGCGGCACCGTGAGGAGGCCTGTGTAGCAGCGTGGCTGGGGTAGGCCAGGCCTGGGCCGCAGCTTGCAGGAGCCGGGAGTTGGTGACTTTCCAAATCTGTAACAGTATTTCTTTGAGCACACTGTAACTCGATCAGAAATGCTTTCTTTAGAACACAAAGACTGGTCTTTACTCTTCAGCTTGGCATTCGAGGTCCTCCGCCCTCTGACTTATCAGGATTCTCGCCATCCACCCCTCATGCTTTACTCAACAGGACTGTTCACTGTTTGGAAGGTAGCTTACTCTAAAAATGGCACATACTTGGCCGATTGCTGTCCCAGCCCCCCCGCCATGCCACGCAGGCATTACTGATGGCCGAGCCCCTCTCTCCTGATGGACCTTATTCAGAGTCCTTCTGCGGTAGCCCCTTCAGGTCGCCACCATGAAGTGCCTCAGGGGCCAACCTGAACTGAACTTAGAACTTGAACTGAGTCCTAGTTGTTTTCCCTGCCTCCCGTTTTCCCTTCTCACTGCCTTGGTTCATGCTGTTTCCTCTGCCAGAAGGCCCTTAATTCCTCTCTTCTTGCTCCCGTCCAGCAAAAATCCCATCCTTCTTTCAAGGTCCAGCTGAAATGTCAGGTCCTCCATGGGAATGTCCCAGGTTCCCTGTTGTATTCCCTTTTCCCTCTCTCCCTGCCCCAATGGGCTCTCCTTCGTAGTCTCTACCTCTGCCTCTCCCTCTTGTGAAGCTCTCTTCACTCTTGCTAATGTACCAGAGCCCTCTGCTTCTAGACCCTGCCAATGCTTGGAAGCTGAGGCTATGTCTTGTTTACCTATTTATCCCTGACAGAGCCCAGAAGAGTATGCCCCTTGCTAGGATTCAACGTGGGCTCAGTGCTTGAACCTGATCATCCATGGAGAGGATCTGGGGGGAGTCGAGGGAAATGCACCACAGTGACGAGTGCCCTGGAACCCTTGACACGTGTCTTTTCTGCTCTCAGGAGGGGCCAAAAATCCCTCTCCTGGCCAGCAGCCAGTCCCGGCTGTTGTCCCCATTCAAGGGGAGGTTACACTAAGTCTGGAACACTAGAGGTAGGTCAGAATTACTAGGATCACCCCTGAGTCTGCACCGGAAGGGTGAAAGGAAAACATTTTCAGATACACAAAAATCGAGTTTGTAACTAATAGATTTTCATTGAAGAAAATTCTAGAAAGATTTTCTTCAGGAGTAAAGAAAATGTCTTGATGAATGGCTAAGATTCCAAAAGAATCATGAAGAAATCAGTTAGTAAATACGTTATATTAGCTATCTCCCGCGGCATAACAAATGAGCCCCAAACAAGAGCGTTCGTTCTCTCGTACAGTGTCCGAGGTCGGGAATGAGGGAGCAGCTGGGCTGCGTGGTTCTGCTCTGAGTCACTAACACGGTTGCCGTCAGGGTGTCAGCTGGTGGGGGGGGGGAGCAGTCATGTGGAAGCTGGAGGATCCACCTCCAAGCTCACTTATGTGGTTTGTGGCACGTCTACTTCCTAAAGGCTTTTGAGCTGAGGTCCTCAGTTCTGTGCCATGTGGGCCTCTCCAGAGGGATGTTGAGCATCCTTAAGACCTGGCAGGTGATTTTTCCCTAAGAGCAAGAAATCAGAGAGAGAGAGCAAGAGAGAGAGAGAGAGAGAAAGGAAAGAAAGCCATGGTGCCTTTTGTAATCCAATATTGGATTACAATATTGGATCCAACATATCAATTCCCCTGTGTTTCAGTGGCCACACAGTGCGATGGGGAAGGCGACTATACAAGGCTCTCAATTCCAGGGGTTTCTGGGGACCATCTTGAAGGCTGGCTACCCCATATGTGGGTAAATCTAAACAAACATGTTTCCATGAAACATAAATAACATCCATGTCATAAAATTAAAAAAAAGAACTGAAAGTTTTACAGTAATAGCGTACATATTAGGAGGGAGGTGATTTTTTTTTTTTTTCAGGAAGGGTATTATGCTTAGTAACTCTGATACCTTTTAACATTAGATTTTTTAAAAGTCTTTGTTAAATCAAATGCTATCTTAGTCTGCTTGGACTTCTGTAACAGAGTATCATAGACTATATAACAGACTTACAATAACAGAAATTTATTTCTCACAGTTCTAGAGGCTGCAAGTCCAAGGTCAGGGTGCTGGCAAATTTAGTGTCTGATGAGAACCTGCTTCCTGGTTCACAGATAACCATCTTCTCACTGAGGCCTCACTTGGTGGCAGAGGCGAGAGAGCTCTCTTTTATTTTTTATTTTTATTAAAAAAATATTTTTAAAGATTTTGTTTATTTGAGAGCACACACTGGGGGAAGGGGCAGAGAGAGAAGCAGACTCCTCGCTGAACTGGGAGCCTGACCTGCAGCTTGATTCCAGGACCCCGGGATTATGACCTGA
The DNA here is from genome assembly GCA_028534135.1 of Potos flavus. NCBI lineage: Eukaryota > Metazoa > Chordata > Mammalia > Carnivora > Procyonidae > Potos > Potos flavus. Next base: position 11,864,217 of record CM052884.1, on the reverse strand, counting down.
GTCGAAGGCAGACACTTAACTGACTGAGCCACCCAGGTGCCATAGAGCTCTCTTTTATCAGGACACTAATGCCATTCATGAGGGTTCCCCTCATGATCTAATCACCTCCCAAAGGCCCATCTCCAAGTACATCACATTGAGAACTGGGTTTCAGTACATGAATTTGGGGGACATAAACATTCAGTCTATAGCAAACACACGTGGTGAAATTCCAAAGGTAACCATTAAACTAGAAATAGCGTGTATAATTTCTCAACCAGTAGAGGGAGATAGTGAATAAGAAAAAAATAAGTCAATCCCCCCAAAAAAAGGTCAAAAGAGAAATAAATCAGACCAAATATATCAAAAGTCACAATAAAGTTAAATGGGATAAACTTGGCAGTTAATAGAAATTATCAGGTGGAATTTTTTAAAAATGTATGTTTTTGCCATTTATAAAATGTTAAAATGCACATACAACACATAAGGACACAGGAAGGTAGAAAGTGAACTAGAATTTACTACAGAAAGAGGATCACTATATAATTCTAAAAGATCCAACTCACGGGACGATGTAATAATTTTAAACTCTCTGTGAGAATATTGGAAGAAGCACAGGGATAAATATATAAATCCTTCCTCACAGAGGTAGCTTTTAAAGCAACTATGTCCATTTTTGATAGCCCAAAAAGTAAAAAAGAATAAGAAAATATATAGAAAGCTAAATAACACAGTTAATAATCTTAATTTGATGGTCACACAGAGCTTTCTTCTCAAGAATGGAGGAATTCACAATTTTCTAATAAATGGCATATAATTAAAATAACTAACCATATCGTAGGTTGATAAATTTCAAGGCATCTGTCTCCTCAGACCATGTTCTCTGACCACAGTGCACTTCAGTTAGAAGTCGATTACAAAAGTAAATTAAAAAATCACTCTACTTTTGGGCATTTAACATACACACTGCTTAGTGATGCTTGGGTCAAATAGGAAATCATAGTGCAAATTTAAAATACTAAGAACTAAACGATAATCCGGAAACCACATTTCAAAGCTCATATGTTGGGGTGAAAGGAGCACTTAAAGAGTTACAGTCTTAGATGCTGACATTAGAGAACAAGAAAGCCTAATTATCAATGAACCAGGTAGCCATTGTAAGAAGATAAATACAAAGAAAGAATAGTAGAATAAAGTCAAAGAACACATAAGGGCAGAATGAAGGACAATTTATTTTTATTTTTTTATTTTTTTAATTAAGGACAATTTAAAACACAGTGAAGAGGATCAGCAAAACCAAGATTCTTGAAAAGACTTGAAATAGGTGACCATCTAGTGGAGCTGATGAGGAAAAAAAGAGTCATCACAAATAAACAATGTCAAGAACGCAAAAAAAGACATAACCACAGATCCAACAGAAATTAGTGGTTCCTAAGGATAAATAGAAAATACTATAAACAATAGTATGGCATTAAGTTTGAAAGAAGAAAAGAGAGAATTGCTCTAAAAATCATACTCATTAAATATGTTCAAGAAGAGAAATCTGAGGCATGTCATGGCCATTAATGATTTGAAAAGGTAATCGAAAATCCTCCCGCAAAGGAAAGACTAAGTCAGACGATTTCACAGTTTAGTTCTACCAGACATTCGAAGAATAGATTTCAGTCTTCTGCAAACTCTACCAGGGAAGAGCAAGAGAGGAAATACTGGTTCTGGGAGGCAGGACCACCACGATACCCAAACCAGGCAAGGCCAGTTCAATAAAATAAAAATTGCAGCCCAATCTTACTCATGCACATAAATACAAAATTCCTAAGCAAAAGCTCAGCAAACCAAATCCATCAGTTTACTAAGAAGACGATACATTGGTTTTAGCCCAGCAATGCAAGGATGATTTGACATTAGATAATCCATGCACATGATTTCTTTATTGATAGATTAAAGGTCAGAAGCTGTAGATGTAGAATGCTCATTCATCATTAATGTAAAACAGAAACATCTTGGAAAACCAGGGTTAGAGGGGAACTTATAAAACATTAGAAGAAATCTATTTAAAACCCATAATTCCCTTCTCTTGATGGCCGGATAATATTTCATTGTATTTATGCCATATTTTCTTTAGCATTCCTCACCGTGCACACAAAAGGTAATTATGCGAGGTTGTAGAGATGTTAACTAATCTTATTGTGGCAATATTTTGCAGCATAAACAAGCATCAAATGAATCATCGCACCTTAAACCTAACATATTGTTAGGCGTCTCATCACAGTAAAGTTGGGAAAAATAAAAAATACACACAAAAATGAAATACAAGTAAAAAGTAAAGCCAGTAATAAGACTGCATGTGTGTGTGTGTCTACTCCTGCTTCTAGGCTACATTTTATGGTAAGGCCTGGCAGGATATAAGACAAGAAATAAAAATCAACAAGGTAAAAAAAAAAAATCAACAAGGTAAGCATCGGCAAAGAAGAAGCAGTACTGTGTCATTTACAGATGATATGTCCGCAGAGAAAACCCAAAGGAATTATTATTATTATTAGGAATAATAAGAGAGTTTAGTGAGATTACTGGATTTAAGATCAATATGTACAAATCAATTGTCTTTCTCTGTACCAGCAAAAATTAGAAAACACACACAAGGGATAGCATTTAAAATAGCAATAAGAAGCATAAGGCACCCAGGAATAAATCTAATAGAAGATGAGCAAGACCGATATGAAAGCATTTATAAAACCATTAGAAGACATTAAAAAGGACGCAAACCAATGAAAAGATGTTTTTATGGCCAAGGAGTCTCAAGATTACACGAATACTGGTTCTCCTTGGATGGTTCTACACGTAGATCCCTTGCAGTGAGATCCCCAATCGTGTTAGATGAATTTGACAGGCTGATTCTAAAATTTCTATGTAAGAGCAAAAGACCAAAAATAGGGAGGCTATTCCTGAAGGAAGAGGGGAAGAGGAAGAGAAGAAAGAGGAAAATGAGGAGGGGAATTTCTTCTACCACATGGGAAGATTACGATCCGGCTGTACCAGTGAGACACGGATTCCAATGCCGGACCCGACGATGGACAAAAGATCGACAAAGGAGTCGCAGAAACAGACACACACCTGAGTAGAAACCAGGTATATGATGGAAGTGGCAGGACCATTCCAGAGGAAAGAGGGGATGGGTTGCCAACAAATAGTGCCCGGACAGCTAGTAAAAATTAGATCCCTACCTTCTGCCTTACACGAACACCGATTCTGGGTGGAATAAAGATTTCAGTGTAAAAGGCAATGTTGTAAAATGTCCAGAAGAAAATTCTTTCTGACTCAGGTGGAAAAGAGTATCTTCCACAAGACCCACAAAAAAATCATCGCATTCAATTACATTAGAATTAAGACATTCTGGTCATGGCAAGACAGCAACAAAAGATGAAAAGACAAGCCACTAACTGGGAAGAGACATTTGCAGTACTTGATGACAGAGATTACAAATCCAGAGTAATAAATGGATAATACTAATCATGTTAATCCACTTGGAAAAAAGGGGCCAAAGACATGAAAGACATCACTGATGAAGAAACAGGAATGGCAAACAGAAGCCCAAATCCATTACTAAGTGATCAAATTAAGAGCACACTTTGCACCTCTCAATTGGTGGAAATTATGCAGTCTGGCGATACCAAGCATTGTTAGGGATGCAGAGAAATAGGGACAGTCGTGCAGCTGGTGGGATGTGGAAACGGACATGACCACTTGGGAAACAGTTCGCAAGTATTCTGTAAGGTGGACGATTTGCATGCTGTACAGCCCAATGAGCTCACTCCTCAGCCTGTCTCTAGAACATGCACTTTCTACTGCAGAATGGCCCATTCATGGGCCTAGCCATTTTATTTTAAGAAGGGAAACTATAGGGGCGCCTGGGTGGCTCAGTGGGTTAAGCCTCTACCTTCGGCTCAGGTCATAGTCCCAGGGTCCTGGGATCGAGCCCCACATCGGGCTCCCTGCTTGGTGGGAAGCCCGCTTCTCCCTCTCCCACTCCCCCTGCTTGTGTTCCTTCTCTTGGTGTGTCTCTCTCTGTCAAATAGATAAAATCTTTTTAAAAAAGTATTTCATATGAAAATGATGGCAAAAAATCTGAAAAACAGTGCCTTGCATGTGTGCCCTGGGCGGCACGTGGAAAAATGTTCACGGCTGCATTATTTACAATCACACAAAATTGGGAAAAACAAAAAAGATATCGACTGACAGGAGCATGGACAGGATAATTAATATGCATAATGGGATACTACACGACTTCAGAAATGCATGAACTATGGTCACATGTCACAATGGATGAAACTTAGAAACATCTGGGGCGCCTGGGTGGCTCAGTGGGTTAAAGCCTCTGCCTTCGGCTCAGGTCATGATCTCGGGGTCCTGGGATCGAGCCCCGCATCGGGCTCTCCGCTCAGTGGGGAGCCTGCTTCCCCCTCTCTCTCTGCCTGCCTCTCTGCCTACTTGTGATCTCTCTCTCTCTGTGTCAAATAAATAAATAAAATCTTAAAAAAAAAAAAAAACTTAGAAACATCATGTCATCATGACCAAAAATAGCCAGTCCTGGAAGATGGTAAACAGCATACTGTCATAATTACAAAGCTCAAAAAAGCTCCACTGAATACCATTTTATTACACGCATGATAAATAGGTTTTTAAGAAGAAGAGCAGGAGGGATAGCCATATGCTGGAATATTAGCCGCAAAAAGAATGAAGTTCTGACGTCTGACATGGATGAACCTTGAAAACGTGGTGCTCAGTGAAAAGCTAGATCTCAAAGGCCACATCTCGTACGATTCTTTTACATCAAGTGTCCAGAATGGGCGAATCTGCAGAGACAGGAGTAGATCAGGGATTGTCCGAGCCTGGGGTGGGGGATGGGGAGGGCAGAATGGGAGTGACTGCTGACGGGGACGGGGTTTCTTTTCGGGGTGACGAACGTGTTCTGGAATGAGCGATGGTGGGCGCGCAGTTTTGTGAAGATACCAAAAAGCACTGGAGTGTACACTTTTAAATGAGTTTCATGGTATGTGAATTGTATGTTAATTTAAAAAATGTCTTTGGGGCACCTGGGTGGCTCCGTCGGTGTCCGGCTTTTGGTTTCGGCTTAGGTCATGATCTCAGGGTCCCGGGATGGAGCCCTGCATCAGGCTCCACACTCAGCGAGGAATCTGCTAGATTCTCTCTCCCTCTGCCCCTCCCCCTGCTCACGTGCTTTCTCTCTCTCTCTCTCCAATAAATAAATAAATGAATCTTTTTTTAAAAATGTCTTTGAAGAAGAACAAGGGAGTGATGACAAATGTATGGGTGTCTGTTGTCCGGGGTACCGTCCACCTGCGGGAGCGAGGCCGGGAGAGGCGCTGGAGGCAAGCACAGGTGTACTGTTGCAGGGGTTTGTAAAGGTTTCGGTCTTGTGTTATGGGTGCTGATCTTATTACCATGCTTCGTTATATGTGTGTGCTATAGACATTTTTATACATATAAAATACGTAAAATTGAAAAGAATTACCAATATTAGGTGAGATGGCATTAGAAGCAAATTACTGGGGTGCCTGGGTGGCTCAGTGGGTTAAAGCCTCTGCCTTCAGCTCAGGTCATGATCTCAGGGTCCTGGGATCGAGCCCCACATCGGGCTCTCTGCTCAGCAGGGAGCCTGCTTCTCCCTCTCTCTCTGCCTGCCTCTCTGCCTACTTGTGATCTCTCGCTGTTAAATAAATAAATAAAATCTTAAAAAAAAAAGCAAATTACTGCTTCTAATGGAGGGCTTTTGATACACACTTCCCAAGAGGCCTTCTCCATCCATGGCTGGGCCTCCTCAGGGCTCTGGATGCGGCTGTTGTGACCTCTGGTGGCTGAGAGGGGCAGGGCACCTGGGGCTGCTCGTTCGGGGCTGGGAAAGTCACAGGGACGATCCCTCAGAGCAAGCATGTCCTGGCCACTCGATACTGGTCCAGGGGTCAGGCCACTGCCAGTGTCACTCCCTGGAGAAAAGGCGGACAGCCTGGTTTGGGTGTTTTCCTCACTTTTCCTTGCTGGCTCTTCCCCCGCACTTCCTTAAGCCCAGGCGGGAGGTGTGTAACTCCACTGAAATCTGTCCCTGGAAGGGACCACCTGGCCACCTTCTGTCTCCATCCAGATGGCCCATCCTGGGGTCCCTGGCCCCAGGAACAGGAGTTTATGAGCTCACGAGCAGAAGCCCAGGGGAGGAGGGAGGTCAGGGCACCGAGGCTCCGAGAGCCAGTGTCCATGCTGCCTTGGTTTGACCAAACCGCCTTTCTGGAGGATTGTGAACTAAAGCCTGTGGGAGGCATTGGCTCGGGCCCTGCAGAGGTGAGGGTGTCAGGGTTTGTCAGCATTTCAGGGTTTCCCGTATGGAGACGGGTAAGCAGCAAGTCTCCCGCCCCGCGTCGTTGGCGGGACTAGGGAGGCCTTCGCTTACCTGCCCCATTTCATCTCATGGAAGAATGACTTCTGCCAGTGGGTGTCGGCTGTGGAGAACAGGGCCAGGAAGCCCCAGACGTCTTAGTGAACGGGGGGTGAGGGGTGGGAGGTGGCCACAGAAGGCTGGCCTGGAGAGGAGGGCGCCGCTGGAGTCATTACCAAAGCCATTGGGGTCTTCTGGCTTCCGCAGCGGAGAGGGGCGTGCGGCGGAGGGCTTCCTGAGCTGGGTGAGGACCAGGCCTCTGCTGCTCACTGTCATGGGTGTCATTGAACCTCTTCGGGCTCAGGTCTTCACCTGCAGAATGGGTCCGTCACTGGGCCTACTGACGGCATGGGTTCTGTCGTAGTCATTGAACTCCTGCGCGCGGAGCTGTCTGTGAGAGTTCTGCAAATGGCGACTTTGGTCCTGTCGTCCGAACTCTCACCGCGGGGAGAGAACTCAGAGCTGGGGGCCTGGCTCAGCCCCCCGACCTGGCTGGGGGTGGGGGTGGGGAGTCTCCTGTGCAGGGAATGACTGACGTTCTCTCCTCTGTCCGCAGACACCATGGAGGCGGTGCTGATCTTTCTATGCAGCCTGCTGGCTCCCACCGTCCTGGCCAGTGGTGAGTACCCTTCCAGGTCCGGGCCCTTTGGGACTGTAGGGCTGGGGCGCTCTCACATTCTACATGGCTGATCAGTGACTCCCCCGTCCCCGCTTTAGTCAGCAGAGAAGGTGCTGGAAGGCAGCAGGCATTCCCAGACCCTACGCCAGCCTGCCCACCTGTCCCCACACGGCCCAGCAGGCTCTGTAGACTTTTGGCCTGCACCTTGGGAGCCAGACCTGCTCTAGATTCTGGCCTGGTGCAAGTCACGTGTCCTTCCTTCCTTCTCAGCTTCCCCACGCGTAAGAAGAGGGTTATAGACCCTGCCTCAGGGGATGATGGGAGAATACAAAGGGTGTGACGTGCTGTAAGGCAGAAGCTCGCTGGGGCTCTGACGGTACCCCCTTCGGCTCTCAGGCTGGCCCTAGCTGGCAGGCCCACCCCTCCGTGCTCCCCCAGGCATCTCTGCTTAATGGGCTCTCCTCCCCAGGAGTCCCTCTGTGGGAAGTGAGTCTTGTGAGGCTTGGGGGAGATTTGGGAACCAGAGATACCGCTGTCTTTCTCTTGCCCACACTTGTTTATTTTTTCAGCTGCTGAGCAGGAGGAAGAAAAGGACCCTTTTCATTATGGTGAGCAGCGATGGGAACCCTGGGTGGGGAGGGGGAGGGGCAGCCCTGCCCCGGGGAAGGCCGGCCCGCTCCTTCCCGCCTTCCTTCCCTTCCATCTCTCCCCCTTGCTCCTTTGGCAGACTACCAGACGCTGAGGATTGGGGGATTGGTGTTTGCCGTGGTGCTCTTCTCGGTGGGGATTCTCCTTATCCTGAGTAAGTTTGTCTGTTCCCAGTCCGCTCTGTAAGAGGGGCGTCTGTAAGGTGCGAAGCAGGAGGAGAACGGTGTCAGAGCCTGGCCATGCTCTCCCTGGGAGTGGGAGGGAGACTGTCCGTTCTCCCTGTTATCTCTAGGACCTAATACAGTGTGGGGTACATAGTAAGTGCTCAGTGAAACAGTGCAGAATGAACAAAATAAATGCTCGATGAAAACCAGCAGGTAATAAGAAGGGGCAGGGGAGCTGTCCCGGTGCTGTGTCCAGGAGGCATGGGGGAGCGATGTCCTCAGAGTGCTCCTGGGGACGTGCCCTGTGTTTGTCTTTCCCACATGAGCCTGGGCTGCATGGAGCCCTGTCTGATCAAGTGGACTGTGGTGGGGTAGTCATCAAAGCCATCGAATGTTGAACCTTGGCTCAGAAGAACCCTACTCCGACAGAGGATTGCTGCACGTAGCTGTGCTTTCTATGTGGTCCCTTGTGGCGGCCCTGCTGTGGTCAAGCCCGGAGCATGACCTTGAGCTCCAGCCAGGAGCATGACTTTGGGTGGTTTCTTTGCCTTTCAGGTCGCAGATGCAAGTGCAGTTTCAATCAGAAGCCCCGGTAAGGCTGCTGTGTCTTTGGACATCTGGGGTGACACTAGGAAGGGACAGGGAGGGCCCCCTGGTGTGCGACCCCAAATGAGTGTTCTTTTGGATTCTTAGAAAGAGGCCGTGCGTGTAGGGAGTAGATGTTTTGAGGATTGCCAGGCATATCCTGGGGCAAAGGAGAGGTCAGAATGGCCAGGGTTAGCCCCTCCTCTCTTCTGATGTACACTGGGGAGGAGAAGGAGGCCAGAATGTGCTGGACCCTTGTCTGGAGGCCCTCGAGACAGCTGGGCTATGGAGAAGGGAAGCAGAGGGCCTCAGCCGCAGAGCCTCTCAGGAGGTCCTCCTCTCTACAGGACCTGAGGCACTGTCCCTGCTTATCACCTGTTCATGGGGCTCTTTGGCTGAGTAGAAGCTCGGACTCCCTGTCATTCACCGCCCCCCCCCCCGCCCCATAAAGGGCACACCCCATTAGTCCGCTGCGAAAACCAGGGGTAGCACTGGACCTCAGAAGTCCGAAGTCTGCCAGGACACACCCCAAGCCCTCAGGCGGCCCTAAGCCACCCCTTCCCAGCACTCGGGGGCTGCACTGAAGGGTGCCTTTGAGTTCCCCTGACGCTGCACCCTGCAATCCCAACTTCTCCCCCCGCCCCCTGAGCCCTTTGGTGGGGAGTGCTCCAGCCCTGCAGTGACTCGGAGGGGCCGGATCCAGACAGCCGTGCGTGGCGAGGAGAGAGGGTTCGCCCTGCAGACCTCTAACGGGAGGGCTATGTGCCTCCTCTTGCAGGGCTCCGGGGGATGACGAGGCCCAGGTGGAGAACCTCATCACTGCAAATGGTAAGTGTCACGGCCACAGCCCGGGTAGCATGGAAGTAACTGGGGAGGGTCCTCGCATAGCTCAGGGAGGGCTGGGTGCCCGACACCATGGCCACCCTAAGAGCTCACCAGATGTGCTCCCATGGCCGTGTGGGGAAGGACGGCTCCGGGGCGTCTGCTCCGCCGTGCTCCCTCACCTCCACCAAACAGGGGGGCACGATCCCGGGCACTTCACAGACCCCACTTCATGGGCACACAGCCTGTGGTGTAGACACAACTATCTACATTTTATAACTGGGACCCAGCAGAGTTAAGGAAAGTGCCAAATTCCTAGAACCAGCAAGGAGCGGGTCAAGGATTCACACCCGGGTCTGTGTGACCCCACATCCTGCCAAGTCGCCTCTCCGCTGAACGGGTCGGATGCCCCCCCACCCCTCCGCATCAGGCACGGGCTCGGATTCCGCGGGGGCTGCCCGCTGGGGCTGCAGGGTCCGCTCCCTACAATCTGTCCTATTTTTCTTTTCCCTAGCAACGGAGCCCCAGAAAGCAGAGAACTGAAGTGTAGCCCTCGGGTAGGAAGGTAAGATTCTGTCTGCTCGGGCTTTCTCTGGCCCCGTCCCTGCTCATTCCTCAGAGAAGAGCCCCAGGCACCTCTTGTACCATGAGCCACCCCCTGAGGGCATCGAGACCGACCGGATCGGAACAGCGGAACCGCCCTGCGCATCCGCAGTAAACAGTTGGGAACTCGGATGTGTGCACAACCCAGCGGTCAAGTTAATGGAGTGTCATCTTAGCTGCCATGTGGGCAGGACTTGGGGGCGCATTACAGTTCGTGAAATTCCCCCCTTATACAAAGGAGCATAAAGATAGTGGCTTTTAGTGATGATTCAGAAAGTATCTCAGGGCCACTTTAAAAAAAAAATTAACATTTTGTAATGAAACTTTCAAAGTCTACACAAAACTAGGAAGAACGGCATATTACCCCCTCCCTCCCACCTCCGCGTGCCCCCCCTTTACGGGCATTCCGTTTAGCATTTGCTTCCATTGTTCATTGTAGGGACACAGGAGAGTCCTATCTGTCAAATGCCTTAGTTTTCAAAACACACACACAAAACACACGCAAACTCACTCGAGCCTGCCGGAAGGAGCAGGACAGGCGGCGTAGAGTCCCATTTTATCGATAAAGAAACGGAGGTCACCGAGAACAGATTGCAAGTGACAGGTAGAACTTGAAGTCAGGCCCTTTAGCTTCCAGCCATTTCCGCCCCCCTCCTCTTCATCTGTGCCGGTGTCACTTCCTGAGCTCTCTGGAATACAGTGGGGCCCGGGGAGCGCGGGGCTCAGTCTCCTCACTCACGTCTGCCTCACGTGAGGCATAATAGGTCATGACTTCATCCTGAATTGTCAGTGAAGAGATTTCTGGTACCGAAATGCCCGGTACGCCAGCTTTTACTGTGAGCACAATTACACGGCACGCTTGCGAAGCATGTGAATGTTGTCCTTAGTGCTTTTACGTCCCCGTGACAGCCCCGTGGGCAGGCAGAATGGGGCTCATTATGTCCATCTTCTGGATGGGCTCAGAAAGGTCAGTGATTGACTACGCTCGAGGTGGCCGTAGATGCCACTCTAGGAGCAGGCGTCCCGGCTGGTGGCGTGGTGTACCTTCGTGGTGGCTGGCAGGTCCCGTCTTGGGAGTGGTATGGGGAGGCATGAGCTAGCAGTTGTCCAACATCTTTTTTTTTTAAACTTGGACTTCCTCAGAAACCTTGTTCTTTTAGATCTCGGGACTGGGAGCCACTCCTGGGGGTGTCCTGACATAGAAACCTTGGGTTTAACAATCTTCTTTCCGTGTCTCCCAGGTTGCCGCCCCCGCTGAGAGAAGCCCTCCCCTGAGGGCCACCCCCTCCCCTGCCCCCACCTCCCTTCCCTGCGTTTCAGGCTCGTAGTCCTTGTGTCGCCAGGAACGTGGCGCTCAGAGCAGGTGTCATCCTGCGGGTTTCGGGGGGCACAGGGGCTGCGCTAAAGGCAGGGAGACAGCCGGTAAAGAGTCCTGGAAGGAACCCAAGTGGTGTTTTCATTTAATTCTCTCCCCCTTTAGCCTCCAGAACCCGAAGGAGCTGCTCCAACCTTTAGATGCCAACGTTGACGCTTAAGAACACCGGCCACTTCAGCAGCAGATCTTTCCCCAGGAGAAGCCAAGAACGTGTGTGTCCCCTTCCCCCTCCCCGTCCCCGGAACATGGTCCACAACTTAGTGATGCAACTAACACCCGCCTTCCCCTGCCCGCAGCGTGCGGTCTCGTCCACCTCCTGTGACGTGTCTGTGTGTGTGTTTGATGACTGTGGTCTCTGTGGCTGCTTGTTTGTGGGTGATGTTGTAGTTTAGTGACCCCGGACTCACTTTCCTGGGCGGGTGCTGAGACATGGCGCCATCGGCACCTCCCTGCTCCCCTGTGCCCCCCCATCATCTCCCACTCCCGGGAGTCCGCTTTTTCCCTTGAGACACCAGTCCCTTCTCTTGACTGAGGGGTGGGTGTAGGTAGGGGTAGGGGGCATGGGTGGGGGGTTCCCGTTGTCTCAGGACTTGGGAAGGGTTACACCACCTTTGGGATCGTTCTTCATGGCCTCTCTTCACTTCCTCCACAAGAGCCTGGCTTCTGTATTCCAGCCCCGACCCGAGTCTGTTCTGGGGTCTCTTGGCCATGGAAGGTTGCCAACAAGGAGCTGGTGAGCCCAGCTTTGCTTCCAGGCAGGCTCTGCCCCGTCTGCGGTCATTTCCTCTTGGGGCTTCCGGCATGGAGTCCTCCTCTGCCCGGCCCCGTGGCAGAGCAGCCCTGGATCCCGGGCCCGGGGCTTCTACTCTGCCCCTTGGGGAATGTGCCCCTTGCATATCTTCTCAGCAATAACCCCGTGGGCTCTGGAACCCTGCTCCTCTCCCCCGTCTTCCCTGCTTCTGAGACTCCCAGCTACAGCCCAGCTCTTCTGGACTCAGACTCCTGTCCTGAATGAGGTCTCTGGGAGGCGAGGGCCGAGGGGACCCACTTTGTTGGGGCCAGCACTCTGGGGAGGGGCGGCCGGGAGAGCAGGGTTCTCTGCCCCCGTGCCATTGGCCGGGCAGAAGCAATGGCTCCCGCACCCTCTGCCCTGCCTGTCCCTGGTTAGAGAGGCAGGTGCAGCGGCCGGCTGCAGGTTAGAGACCGGGCAGGTGCGCACAGCCCTGCTGGGGAGGGAACAGTGAGAGGTCGAAGGTCATAAGGAATGGAGAGTCCGGCCAGACCCCGCCCGTCCCATCCATCGTGTTCTTGTGGAAACTGACCAAACCGCGCCGCTGTGACCGGGACTGCTGTTCTCCGTGTTGTGACCTATCCTCTCAAGAGCAGAAAGGAATAAAACACCGTTTGTTTCCTAGTGGCTCTGACGTGCTTTCCTTTGTGTCAAGGAGCTGGAGTATTTGTAGGGTGCTGGTAGGGCCAAAGGGACTCTGTGCTTGGTCAGAGGGAGGAGGTGGTCGCTGAAGAGGCCGTCGGGGTGTGTGGGGGCCAGCAGCTTGGACGCTAAGCTCCTCCCCTTCCCCTCCCTGCCTTCCCCTTCCTGCCTCCCCCTGCTCCGGGGCCAGTGGGCCCGGGCTCCGCCCCGTGGCAGGACCTGAACCCGATGAGTGGCCTGCACAGAAGCTGAGAGTTCCGGTGGCACCCCTGAGGGCGTGCTGGCTGAGAACCAAGGCTGTAACCTCTCTCTTTGGTCGACTCTGGGGCCGCTACCCAAGGACTTGGCAGAGAGGGTGTGGGTGGGTCACTTGGGTTGTGATCAGAGCCCTTACTTACCCTTTCATCACTCTTCAAACCCAAATACCCCCTCCTCTGTGCAGCCTTCCTGGACTTCAGGTAGAAGGAGTCCCTTCCTTTCTGTGCTTCGGTCACACGGGGTCCTGCCTTTATCTTCACATGTAATGCTCCGTACGTCGGCTCCAAACTGTGGAGGCCGGGTAGATAATGTCCAGTGGTGAATCCGCTGTCGTGACACAAGAGGTGGCTCGTAGGGGCCAGGGGTCACTGACAGTGTCCTCCCAAAGACATTCCAGTGCAGTCTTTGGGAAAGGACTTTGGCCAAATGAGCCCGGCTGCCAGCTGACCCTCCGGGAGGTCGCTGGGGTGCGCCTCCATCTCTGTGCGTCTTGTGTGTTTCTGTCGTGAGAAAGGGGGGCAAGGACTAAGTCTTGTTCTAATGTAACTTCATGGCCCGCACCCCTCAAATCTTCAAAGAGTCTATCTAGGTTCTGTGACTTGTTCAGAGCTGCAGAATTGGCAGGTACAGGTCCCGAGGGCCTTGGGGCTCCGGCTACTCCCCAGCCACCCCTGGGGCATGCAGGGAGCCCACCCTACTTCTGCGAGTGCCCTGCCCTCCGTCCCCCAGGTCTTTGGGGAAAAAAAAAAAAAAACGGAGCCTTTTCATTGAGATCTAGCTCAACGTTGTCAACTCTGTGATTACGGGGGCTAAAACATCTCTGGTCGCACCTTAAATTTGTGAGTAAGCTACTGACCCCCGTTGGTGGGACACCCGCAGGTCAGGGAATTTACAAGGCTGGTAGCAGTTTCAGGGCGTGGCCAGAGGAAGACCCTCTGAGGCCCCAGGAGCGCAAAAGATTGGGGGTATCTCCCCACGTTCGTTATTAAAAACAAAACCATTAAACTCTACAGTAAGTGTGAGGAAATCTAATGGGGGAGATTCTGAGTTTTCTCATAGTAATCATGTTCCTAACAGAGAGTGATGTTACCAGCTCTGGCATATATGGAAGAGCTTTCCCTCCTTCGCCTGGCTCTTGGCACCCACTTCTCTTGCCTCCTGATAACCCAGCCTTATCTCTGAGGTAGGTAGGATGGTCACACTTCGGATAAATTCGTGGCCGGTCTAGGTCACACAGCTGCCTGGTGGAGGGGCTGGGGACCAGGCCCAGGCCGTCTGTCTCCAGAGTTCCCTCTGGTACACCACGGGGCCTGGGTTCCCTCTGCAGGGGAGGGACGACAGCCAGACGGAGGGAGAGGATCACCTGGCTTGGTGTGTGCACATCGGGAACCTGGCTGGCCCTTCAGGGCACACACTAGCGAGACTCCGCTCTGGGTCTTGTGGCCTGGAGATAAGACTCATAACGAAGAGTGACAGAAAGTGATGATCGAAATAACGGCAATAATATTATTAATAACTAAATAAAGCAGCTCATATGTGCCGAAACCCTGGGCTGACCACGTCCCACAGATGAGCTCATTCAGAACTCACAGCACTACCTGATGGGATCTCAGTTTCACAGATAAGGAAACCATGGCTCAGTGGGACTGGCCTGTTTGCTGGGGCAAAGTCAAGGTCCAGCCCAGGCCCATCCAGCTCCAAGCCTGTCTCTTTCTGCACAGGGAAGGAAAGGACATAGACCCATCAAGTGCACATGTGAGGAGGCAGAATTTGGCCTCACGTGGGGGAGACCTTGGTTCCCACAGCGGTGGGAGTGAGCTCCCTGTCACTGGAAGTATTCAAGCTGATGGGACCCTCTGGCCAAGATGCACCATGAGAATCTACCCAGGATGGCCTAATCTACCCAGGTCCAGGCTCAAATTGAGAAACAACCCCTCTCCCCCACCCCATCACCCCCACACATAATGGGCAAGCCCTTCTCCCTCTCTGGTCTAGGGCTGTAGAGCCAAGGAAGAAGAATCTAGAATCCAGGCATGGGTTGCTGTTTAATGTGTGTCTTCCCTCTGGACCAGCACTCCATGCTGGGCGAGATCATGTCTGTCCACTCAGCCCCCCCAGCAGGTGACTGCTGTCTAATTTGGTTGGATATAGGGACCATACCTTGGTTATACAGGAAACCTGGTATGTCATGCCACTTCCCAGAGGGGAATGCTGAGGCCCTGGTCTCAGACTGTGATCCCAGGTGTCCGGGGCATTTTACCTCCCAACTGCTGCCCCCTTCCCCATGAATTGCACTCCAAAGATTTTCAAGTCTATTTGCATGGAGGTGTTTGTGTTTACTTAACACCACATAAAAATAGGTCAATCTGCCTTCTGGGCCCCCGGGCTGTGGCCCTCCCCACCGCTCTGGGTTTTTTGCAGGTTGTGGATTGGAACTTGCCAAATTGTTCTTGGAAGAGAGTCAGAGGCAGAGCGCAAGCTGCAGGGAGGGTGGGTGGGTGGGGGGGATGCCAGGCTGAAGCACATGCCAGGGTCACCGGGCTCTTTCTCTCCTTTGGGGAGGAAGGCTCTGGGCTCCCAGTGATCATGGGCTGGCAGGGGTGGCTGGGCAAAGCCATGGCGAGAGGGCTGTCCGGCTCTATCCGGTTCACCCCACCTTGTCCTTGGCTGCTCTGCCTCACTCTGGGTCCAGAGAGACAGAGAGAGAAATCAGGTGTGTTTGCCTGAGCCAGGGAGGAGCTTTGGAAATACCTGTCTCCAGGCCACAAAGAGGAAGAATGCCACCTCTCACCATTAGTGTGATTCATTGCTGTCACAGCTCAACTCCGGGGGGCAGAATCAGCCAGCTCAAGCCAACCGGCTGCTGATTTTATGGGGCCGGCCCCAGCCCTGTGCCTGCTTGCGCAATAATGGGGCCCCTGCCGAGGCAGCGATGACCGGGCAGGTGATGCTGGATCGGATGTCATGGGAGGCTGGGGCTGGTAGGGGCTGGTAGGGGGAGGGCCCCTGCACCGTCCGGAGGAGTGGGCTCCTGCCTCAGAGCCAGGCTTGGAGAAAGGCCGGCGGAGGAGGAGGCTCAGGACATTCCCTGGTCTCCCCCTCTCCTCGCTAGCCGTGAGAGCTCTGGAACGCCCCAGCATCTCTGTCACTTTCTTTGCAAAACATAGTCCTTCCTAGCCATAGGGTGCGCTGGGCACCAGTGAAACCCTAGGAAAGCCGCTTAGGCCTCAGTTTCCTTACCTGTGCAATGGGTCCATCGATAACTTTCCTGTTCCCTCACAAGGTCAAAGTGACACAATGGACGTAAAAACACTGACACTTCTCCATGCAGACATTATGTTATTAATATTTATATTACCATTCATTCCCATATGCATCCTTTCTTTGATAGCGGGGCGCCCCTTCTGTCAGACCTGGGTTCGAGTTCTGCCTCCCCTCCATTACAGTGCAGTTTCCTCCTCTGGAAGACGGGTATCACAGCACCGGCTTGGTTGAGTCACTGGAAGGAACGAAGCAGCTCAAGGAAGCCAAAGGTCTTTGGAACTCTCGAGAACCATGAAGTGGTTGGAATCGTTACCACGTGAGGATTTCCGGGCACCGGACTTTGAGAAGACACAGACATTTAACAGACGCACTGAGCTGAGTTCTTGCGATAGACCGGATGCGGCCGTCTGTGAAATAAATGACAAAGATGGTTACAAAGCCAGAGGTGAGCCGTTTGGGCCACACCAGTGAAATCCAGAAGGTCACGGAGGAAAGGCAGGAGCAGAGAGGGAGGGCTTGCTCCTGGAGGTGGCGGGGCCTGGAGCTGCTTTTCAGAGATAAGGGGGGAAATGTGGGTACTAGGAGGTGAGGGACCGCAGCTGGAGAGAATAACCCCTATTCTAGTTCAAGCTCAGATCTGAGTTCTGAGCAAAGTCAAGAATGCATTTCTCTCCAGGGTATTCACTGTGGAAGAGGTGGGTCAAACAGGTTCGCCCTTGCCAGCAGCTGTGGAAACACAAGAGGACGTCTGCCTCCCCTGCCAGCTGAGGGAGCAGAAAGCCTCAGTGACCTTGACTTTCATAGTACATTGCCCTTTGGCAGCTCCCAGGACCTGTGTGCTCAGGTCATCTTAAAGCCAACACTTAAGGAATGGACCCTCCAGGACCCACCTCCCCTGGCCTCGCCTTATAAGCCCCCAGTGACCCTGGCATCGGCAGCGAAAGCAGGAGACAGGCGCCAACACTCCTTGGGGTTCAGGATCTCTGGGCAGCGCAGAGGGGGCCTGGGAGCTGCCACCGTCCCTGCTGAGGCTGCGGGGACACGCGTGCTAGTGGCTGCAGACCGGCCCCAGCCAGGACTCAGGGCTTTCTAGGGGCTTCTGGCCTCTTCCCAGCTGCAAGCCAACACCAGGAGGATTGCAGGGGACCTGGAGTCCAAGGCCGTGCGCTCTGACGTGCGGCCCCAGACATGCAGGGGTGGCGGAGCTGGAACATTCCCTCTGGGGAAGGCTGGTGGTGAGGGCCTTTGCCTCGGGGCTGGTTTTTGAGCACCGGGCAGATGGCGCTCAGCCGACGTTCCAGGATGCCGCCCCCATCCCAGCAACCCCAAAAGTGACCACCCAGACTATTGCCCTGAGACTGAAGACTCAGGGGACAAGTGGAACCCTGCTTGGGGAAGACAGGCGGGACTGAGGCACGGCGACCGAGGACATTGTCCCACTGGGCATGACTGTGCTGGAAGAGGGACTCGGGGCTACCTCTCCATTCCTCCCAAAGGTCTCCTTGATCTGTGGGTCTGGGGAGGAAAGTAGAGTATGGCTGGATGGTCCTCTTTGGCTCCAGCCTGGGATAGTCCGACAAAGGGAGGGCGGCTGGGGTGGGGTGTCTTTGCCTGCCCTGGAGGTTTTCTGAGACAGCAGAGGAGCACTCCCGCCCCATTTGGCCCCATACCCCGAGAAAGACTGAAAGAAGCAGCACAGCCGGACCCCAGCAGCCACCAGCGGTGCTGTGTAGGTGTGGGGGAGGAGAGGGAGGTTGGGGGTGTGGGGTGGGTGGTAGGCCGGCAGAGATTGTGCTGAGGGTCAGGGAGGGAGGGTGCTCTGGGAACCTGTCTTAGAGATCGCCTTGGCAAGGGACCAAGCCCAGGGAAGGGATGGCAGTGAGGGTCCTTGCCTCCTAGAAGGCCATCTCCGGGGAGGATAGTGAGGTCAACATTTATTAGGACCTTCTTTGGCCAGGCCTTTTACCCACGTCATCTCAGTTCCTACAGGAACCACTCAAGGTAGGTGCTTCAACCCATTGTATATATGGGAGAAGGAGACCTGGAGAGGTGACCTTCCCCAGCATCACAGCGTCCACAGCGAAGAGTCGGGATGCAAAGGAGCTTAGGTGGGGCACGTCTGTCCCACGGGATGGCTCCTGCATGGAGGGACGCGTGGGAGGAGAGGCTCTCCTGCGCGGCTCGCCGGGCATCGTGGGCCGAGGGCCGAAGGAGCCGGAGCCTCCCTGGTGGAGAGCAGGGTATCCCTGAGACAGGGGCTCCCTTGTCCCCAGCATCAGCCAGGCTGATGATCTCAGCTGGAGGTGGACAAGAAGAAGTCTGAGGGAGGGCTTGGGTGCGAGTAAGAGAGAGTAGACCTTCTTGACTCTTAGCCCCGGGCTTCCCCTGAACAGAGAAATAGAGGCCTTCCTGAAAATTGCATCAGGTCTCTGGGTAAAGTGCTGGGGGGAATAGAGGGTGGGGAGGGGGAACTCCCTAAGAAGGACTCTGGGGGAGCCATTGCTGACCACCCACTCTGTCTCCGTGGGGGCAAACTAGTTCCTGCTAACCTATTACAGGACAGGGGATTCCGGGGGAAGAGGCTGCGTTAGGCAACCTCTGGGCCTCCCTGTGCCACTAGAGAAATGATTTCACCACCGGATGCATTCATTTGTTTAAAACTGGGGGTCCACCGTATGCCAGGTTCTGGTCTAGGCACTGGGAATCTGTGAATGAACACAGCAAAAATCCTTGCTTTCCTGGAGAAAACAAACCAAAACACAACAAACTAAGAAGGGATTTGAGATGTTGCAGAGAGTGGGTGTGAACATTTAGATTGGGGTGCCAGGAAGGGCCTTCTGAGTCAATCAATGAAGAGAGCGTGAGCAAGGTTAGCCAGGAAGTTCTCTGGAGGAAGAGGGTAGAGCAAGTGCAAAGGTCCTGAGGCAGGAGCATGCTTGGAGGGTTAGAAGAGCGTCAAGGAGACCAGAATGACTGGAGTAGAGAGAAGGGACAGGAAAGTTGGAGACAAGGTCAAAGATGTCATTGGGGCCAGATTAAGAAGTGTCGTATAGGATACAGAAAGGACTTTGGTTTATACTCTGAGCCCTCAAAGGGTTGGAGCAGGAGAGTGAGCCCTTTGTAAGTGATAGGGATGGGTAGGATGACTTTGGACGCCCTTTCCAGTTACCCAGTCCGTGCCACAGGGTCTCCATTTGGGATCAAGATGCCTTCCTTTGCGGCATTAGGGGCTGGTAGGGAACACAGTGTGTGTGTGTGTTTGCGGGAGGGTGTGAAGGGGGTTCTGGCTGAGATCCTCACGTTTCTGAACCACTGATATGTTTGGACCAGGTAACTTCTTCGAGCGTCATCTAGCCCCGAGATTTCCAGATGTCTTCAAGTGCCTGGCTTGGAGAATTTCTGCTCGGCAGCCCTGAGCTGTCCTGAACGTGTGGGTTTCCACTTGGGAACGTGACAAGGCCGGGTTGTGGGAGCAGCTTGGCCACCAGGCAGGACTCTTGGGGTCCTCAGGACAGACCTCAGCCCCTCCAGGTCACGCCCCTCCGGGCCTGCCCTTCTCCATTTCCAGAGTCTTCCAGCCGGGAGGTGGCTCTCTGCGGGTGTCATTAGTCACCCCCCAGGGAGGGAGATTCCGCTAAGAAGGGACGGAGAGACAAGTTGTCGTCTGGCTGGAGCCGGGGGCCAGAGATGGGGGCCGGAACCAGCACCTCCCAAGCCCTGCTTTTCGGTGTGCCTTCCGGGGTGGCCGAGCAGGGTGGCCCCCAAGTCACCGAGGGAGGTCCTGGGCTCCGCAGTGAGCCACACCCAGCCTGCTTGGGGCCACCTTGCTCCAGGCCATGAGCGGCCCAAGTGCTGGGGAACAGAGACCGGGCTGAGCCGAGGCAGGGGACCGCACCTCCCCGGAGGGCTCTCTTCCGGCCGCACCCCCTCTGGCACCGACCAGCAGCCCTCAGAGGCCTCGTTAGGCTGCTACCGTCTCCGGCTGGGCCGCTGGGGTGCGGCGGGCAGTCTGACATCACAGCCTGCGGTAAGTCACTGGGGGCTGCCCCGGGGAGGGTCCCAGGTGAGGACGGGCTGGTTGCCATGGAGCCGCTCCACACCAGCGCCCCCTCCCGGCCCCCAGCTGCTTCCCATCTTGGCCCAACTACCCCCAGCTGGGGCCTCAGGCTCCGGGCGGGGCCCTGAAAATACCCCCGCCCCCACCCAGGGCAGCTGTCAGGGGCCTGCGGCCGTTCTGTCCCATCTCAGGGGACGCCCGGCTGAAGAGGAGGCCGGAGGGCAGGATAGATCAGGGCGGAGGCCCTACTGGGCTGGAGGGTGGATGTGCAGCTGAGTAAAGGCCTGGGGGCCCACAAATGGCCCTGGGGGTCTCCCTCAGTCACCGCTAGGGCGACCTTGGCAGGCACTCCGGGCTTCCTGGAAGGCGCTGGCTGTGGTCTCTCCTGTGGGGGCAGAGGGGCCAGTGGCTGTGGCTTCTAGCTCCCCCTTCCTCTGGGGGAAGTCAGAGACTGGCGGGGATCCCTGGCCCCAGCCCGTCCCCGCTGGCAGGCAGGCAGGCACAAGGTGAGGGCTTCCTCGCCAGCCCCTCCTCCCCGACTCTGTGGTGTCTTCCTGCCCAGGGCCCGGGAGCTGTGGAGGGAGGGAGGGCCGCACTTTCCAGCCGGGCCCTTGGCAACCAGTGCCTTGCTACTCTCTTCCACCAAGGACGCGGCCGGCGGCCTCTGCCATGGACAGGTGGTACCTGGGTGAGTTCCCTGAACCCCCTGCCTCTCGCCTGCTCAGACTCGGGGACAAGTGTCCCCCTCCTCACTTTTGGGTGCAGCCACCTGCTCCCCCGAAGGGCAGGGAAAGCCAAAGCGAGGACAGGCAGGATTTCTGAACAAGGGCATCTCAAGGTGGAGTCCTGGGCGTGGGGTGATCTCTGCCCTGAGCATCTCGGGGCTGCAGGAGCTAGGAAGACAGCTTGTCCAACAGCCTCCTTCTCTGTCTGTCTGTCTAGCCACCTGTCCATCTGCAGGAATTCTAAAGTCAGGCTGCTGGGTTCAAATCTTGCTTACCCGACTCCCTCGCTGCCTGGCCGCCGGCAAGTTGTTTAACCTCTCTGTGCCTCAGTGTCCTCATCTATGAAATAAGGATGCTGATGACGGCTCACTTACCTCAGGGTTGTTGTGATGATTACATGGCTTAATTCTATTTTTTTTTTTAAGATTTTATTTATTTGACACAGAGCAAGGCAGAGAGAGTGAGGGAGAAGCAGGCTCCCCACTAAGCAGGAAGCCTGACATGGGGCTCGAGCCCAAGACCCTGGGATCATGACCTGAGCTGAAGGCAGCCACTTAACCAACCGAGCCACCCAGGTGCCCCTACGTGGCTTAATTCTTACCAGGTGCTCAGAACAGGGCCTGGCACGTAGAGTTAAAAATGCAGATAACAACTTGTTTTTCCTATTTCTGTCACCATCTCTGCCTCTCTCCCTCCTTCCCTCCCTATCTATCCTTTCCACCCATTTTTATATCCATTGTTGCAGATAGAATCCGCAGTCGCTTACAAGGACAAAAGGCACTAAGACACTGAGAGAACGTGTAGAAAGGGGCGTGAGTGTCCTGTGTGGAGAGCGACAGTAGCTTTGGGAGCACAGCCTTGGGGGTCTGGATTTCCAGCCCTGGTTTTGGCACTGTCGGGATGTTGCAGGCCAATCCCTCAAGCTCCTGGTCTGCCCAGTGGGAGTCATGACCCTGCCCTGGCCTCCCTCAGCGGCCGTCACAGGACGCAAATGGTCAGCCTCAGCTGCTTCACCTGCAGAATGGAGCCAACACGGGTTCAGTGGGACAGGGCATATAAAGAACCTGATAGGGGGCCCCCGGGCGGCACCGTCGGTTAAGCGTCTGACTCCTGGTTTCAGCTCAGGTTGTGATCTCAGGGTCGTGGGATCGAGCCCCGCGTGGGCTCCGTGCTCACGGGGAATCTGCTTGGAATTCTCCCTCTCTCTCCCTCTGCCCCTGACTCAGGCACACTTGCTCCCTTGCGCTCTCAAAATAAACAAATCTTAAAAATACATAAAGAGCCTGACACACGGTCAGCCCCTACTAAGCATTAGCTTGGGCTGTAATATTCTCACGAATATTCATCGCTCGGCTCTGCAAGCAGAGAGCGGAATGGGTGTCAAGGGTCCTGGTCTGCAGGCTGCGGCCACGACGTGCTCTCTCCATCTCACCCCCGTGCTGATTTTCGCTGGAGAGGGGTTGGTTTTCCTGCATCCAACAGTTAATGTGCAACAACAGCTGAGTGCCCTTTATTTTCCAGTCAACACAAATATGACAGTAACAACAGTGACAGTTGCTGTGTCCCAGGCCGTGTGCCCTTCTCTGCACAACAATCCCTGAGGCCAGGAGTAGTCCCATTTTACAGACGAGAAGACCGAGGCACAGAGAGGTTTGGTAACTCTGAAGAGGCCATTTACTTAGCATATGGAGGAGCCAGGAAAGGAACTCAAACCTCGATCCCCTGCAGCCACTCCAGCGGGATTGACAGATGGATTCCTTCCCTTTGGCACAACCAGCCCGTCCTCGGTGGACACTGACGGGTGGCTTTGGACCCTTGGCTACCACTGAGCGTTAGCCTCTTCTGAAGGCCAGTTCAATGGACTAGAACTCAGCCAGGAACGTGAGCACCCACGGAGTACCCAGCCCCGGGGTCTCCAAGGGAAAGAGGCCACCGCGGAGCGGGGAGGCAGCCTCGGAGGTGTGGGAAAGCACCTGACTCCCAAGGCCTAAGGCCTGCCTGTCCATCCTCCACCTTGCCTCTCACTGGCTGTGTGACCCGGGACCAGGGCCCTACCCTCTCTGGGCCTCGGCTGCCTCATCTGTAAAATGGGAAATAACACAAGGCATGAGGGGATACTAGTTAGGAAAGTGCTTTGTGAGTCAGAAAAGCAAGCCCCTCTCCGGGTGGTCGGGTGGTCAGGTGGTCGGGTGGTCGGCTTGGCCCCTTCCTGAAGGAGCCGAAAACCGGCCAGAAACCGGAAACCGGTTCGGGAGCAGCTAGCCTGTGGAAGAAAAATGCCAGAGGCGGCAGGGAGAGAGGGATTAGTTAGGGATGACTGGAGCCTTTGTGACGGAGGTGCGGAGGTGCGAGCTGCTGGCTGCAGCCCTGATGGGCGAGGGAAACAACCGGAAGGGGGCGGCTCAGGCCTGGAGGCACAAACACACGTGGTCAGGCGGTGGGCTCGGGGTGGGCCGTGAGGCGGGAGCAGGCCAGGCGCCTGGGGACGGCCTCAGGGAAACCCTGGGTGCCAGGTCAGAAGTAGCTGCTGAAACTCTTGTCTCCACAGTAGTCGGGGAGGTGGGCAGCTGCTGGGGTGGGGGATGTCTCTGGGACCCCCGACGTGGCCCCTTAAGCTCTAGTAGATACTGAATATAGTTTGAAAGTCCCACTTCCCCCCCGTGCCCTGCCCCACGACTTCTCCGGCTGGTGGAAGAACACTGTGGCCTACCCGTCCCCAACCTTTCTCTGGAAATTTCCTTCGGGAGGGTTTGGAAACTCGGCCAGCTCCTCCCTGCCCCTGCCTGCCCCCGCACCTCCTCCTGCCTCCGAGGGAGCCCCTCCACTCACCCTGGGGCTTCTCTTGTGACTCAGGCAAATATTACCTGCACTGTTAATGTTTAATCCCCCCGCCTCACCCTGGCCGCCCCGCGGCCCGGCACTCTCCCTGGAGCAGAGGCAGGAGAGGGCAGCGGGGACCAGCCCAGTCTGCCAGGGGAATGGCAGGGTCGGCGACAGACGACGGTGAGTGTGTGTGTCCGTGTGAAGCAGGAGGTGGCCTGTCCTTGGACCACCTTTGGAGGGATGAGCTGGACCCCAGCATCCCTCCCCCAAACTGGCCAGCGTCCTAAGACGATTTCAAAACAATTGCTTTGCAAAGGGGATGCTGTCTTAAGTCTGAAGGAAAACAGCTTGAACGGCAGAACCTGGGGTGCCAGGTCGGAGCTGGGGGTGGGGCAGGGATGAGCTCCCCTCCCGACTATCTGACTTGCACCTGTCCTGCATCAGTGTATCTTTCCGAACTGCCTAAGCTCAGAGCAGGAGGGGGAGGGGGTCAGGCTGGCTATGGGGCCAGAGCCCCCCAGTGCGGGACACCCCCAGAAGGATCTCGTGATGGGGGTGACTTGGGCCTGGAGGCCAACAGGGGCCTCTGTTGGCTGTGGTGGGCTTTGAGTCGGACCTAGAAAAGAATGGGGGCTTTGGGTGGGGGCGGGTTCAGCAAATGGCTCAAAACAAGGGACGAGGGAGGAGGCCGTTTCCTATGCCGTGGTGAGGGGAGCCGCCGGTCTAGTCATGGCTCTGGGGCTAACTGCCCATGTCACCTTGAACAAGACCAGAACTGAATCCGGGAGACAACGCTAATGGGCTCCCGCATGGGGACAGGTCCTGGGTCCCCAGAGCTCCCCCTAGAGGCCCAGGCACTGGCCTCTTCTGGCCAGCGAGGCTTCACTTGGGACAGCTGGGTCCCCCAGGCCCCCCACCCTCCAGGGCACGGTTCAGCACAACCTGGGAGGTGCTGATTTCTACCTCAGACACTGCCTCCTTGGTGCTGAGATGGCGCTTGGGCAAGGTAGGCAAGAGGGGCCACCCTCCGCCGTGGCAGCAAAGCTCTGGCCAGGCGCCCTCGGGCTGCCCAAAGGCAGGTGTGCTCAGTTTCCAGGGCTGGAGGGCAGAGCTGTGACCTCTGGTACTGGGCAGCTCCTGTTTGGGTGGGCTAACAGCACAGGAGGCAGGGGACTGGACCACATGTGGCCTTGAAATGTCTCGTGCCTTCTGACCATCTGAGAGGCAATGTAGCAAAGGGGTTATTAGGTACCTAGGTTCTTAGCAGCCTACTGCCGGGGTTCAAATCCCAGCTCTCGCTTTTATGCTGTGTTACTGTGGGGACGTTACTTAACCCCTCTGTGCCTCCAGCTTCTAGGGGTTGTATTAGAATCGTATCCATGCTTCACGGGGTGCTTATGATGGTAAAATGAGCTCACGTTTTATTAGCCTTCGCCTGGCGTGTGGTAAACACTATATATTAATGTTTCTTAAAAGAATTTGCTTCCCCTTGAAGATGGAAACATAAGAGAGAAGAATCAAGAAACC
Organism: Potos flavus; assembly: GCA_028534135.1. Taxonomy (NCBI): domain Eukaryota; kingdom Metazoa; phylum Chordata; class Mammalia; order Carnivora; family Procyonidae; genus Potos; species Potos flavus. Next base: position 11,838,891 of record CM052884.1, on the reverse strand, counting down.
TGAGTCCAAGACCCAGTTCTGCCCCCAACTTTCATGGGGGACTTGAAACAGGTTCAGTTTGCTCCTTCTGCTCAGTGGAAGTGAAGGGCCCCTCCGTTCATTCATTCCACAAGTATTTGCAACATATCTTGCTGTTTAGTCACGTGGAGAGAGGCTAACGATGAGTTCAATGGGAAATGTCTCCCATGGCCTTGCTTACGGTTGTAGGAAGCAAGGGGAGGAAAGATCCAACCCTCCCAGAGTTGCCAGAGGTCCCCACAAGCAACACAGCGTCCTGTTTGGATGCTTGCTGTTTGGTACCAAGTTGACTGTTACCAAGGTGGCCCAGGACAGATGCCCCCACTGGCAGTGGCCTTAGCAGGCCCACCAGCCTCCTCTTGCCCACTTGGCCCCTTGGGGCTGCTGGGAAGGGAAGGATGGGAGTTCCACTGTTTTCGTGGCTGGCTCACCCTGCCTCTGGCTCTCTCCTCAGGTGGCAGCCCCAAGGGGGATGTGGACCCATTCTACTACGGTAAGCCTGGTGGGTCCCCTTCCCCACCCTTCCTGAGACCCCTACAGACCCCCGGTTCCTGGCATCCCCTGGTTATGGCCGCCATTTTCCCCTGGTAGCCTAGGGCTGCTGCTGGGGTGGGCTGGGGGAGGGGTGCCTGGGTTGACCCATCCCACCTCCTTGTCCTCTCCTTCCCCAGACTATGAGACTGTCCGCAACGGGGGCCTCATCTTTGCTGCCCTGGCCTTCATCGTGGGGCTCATTATCATCCTCAGTAAGCGGGGCTGTCGGAAGGGGCTGCTGCACGGGGCCATATCTCTTCTCAAAGCCACAGAGCCGGGGTTCCCCAGGTGGGGGTGGGGGAAAGTCCTCTCACCCTCTTCCCAGATCCCAGAAGGGAAGTGAGTCTCCCCGCTCCCCTCATTCCCCCATGCAGGATGTGGGAACTGACGGACACCCTGATGGACACAAGGCTCCCTGCTTGGTCCTTGGGTCACACAGGGAAGTTTCCTTTGCCTCCAGTGCGCCCTCTGGTGGCCATGAGAGGAACTGCTGAGAGGGGAGAGCTGGCTGCGTCCAGCCAGCCTGGGACTCTCCAGTGTACAGGGGGTTCAAGTGAGGGGAAGGAACCAACCTCCACTGGATACCTCCCTTGGCCAGATCCGGGCACTTTCTTTTCTTGGCATGAGCTACATCTCAGTCCATTTAATCCTCTTGGCAACACCGAGGGATGGCCACTACTGTCCCATTTTACAGAGGAAAAGCTACTCACCGTGACAGGTGCGGCAAATTGCCCAGGGTTCCACAGCCAATCAGAAGCAGAGCCGAGTTCAGCTGAACCCAGGGGTGTCCGCCCGCCCACCCCACCCCACCGACTGTTGGAGAGCAGGTGTGGCCAGGAGCCAGAGGCATTCGAGCCCACTGCTATTTTACTGGGTGCTGATCCCTAACTCCCTGGGCTTCAGTTTGCTCATCTGTCAAATAGGGATGATCTGACTTATCTCATAAAGTTAGGGCTAGCATAGCAGCCAAGGAAGCACTCAGCTATAGGCCTAGAGTGTTCTGGAGGAGAGACACGTCCTTGCAGATCCCCCAGCCTCAGCAGGCACAGAGCAGGAGCTTAGTGAATGCTTATTGACTTGGTTTGGTACAACCAGAAGAACAGTACACAGAAACACAATCCTGGGATTCTAACGCCCCCACGGTTGGGGCCATTCCATCGGAAGGCTTCCGTCTGCAGACACGGCTGCTCTCCCCAGCTCACCTGGAAGTGTCTTGCGGGTGGCACTGTGTCAAGGTCAAGCACACAGGTGCAGGAGGCAGATAGGCCTGAACAGAGATCTTGGCTCTGGATTTGCAGTCCTCTTCCTCCAAGAGTATATTGAGCAGCTACTGTGTGCTTGGCCCTGTGCCGGGGGCCCCACCATGGCCCAGTCTTGGCCACTGCTCTCAGTGAGCTCACGGTCTACCATGGAGCCACTGCAGGAAATGTTTGTTGACTGACTAACAGATGGACTGACTAACCACATGCTCATGGTCCAGCCCTATATAAGGACAGAAATGGTCCCCTATGGCTCTGGCGGGAGGGAGGGAGTAGAGGCTACCGTGCTGCATCCTTCAGGGCAGAGACGCTCTCCCTGGAAGCAAGGGGTTGATGGAAACTCATCTCCTTTCTCCCTTCAAGGCAAAAGACTCCGCTGTGGGGGCAAAAAGAAGCACCGGTGAGTGCCTGCCTAGGGTCCCTGAGTGGGGTGGGGACACTGGGGGGAAGGAGGCGTAGGCCAAGGATTTTCATCTCCAAAGCCTGTGAGGAGGGGTCCTTGACCTCAGGGACCCTGAGATTGGCAACCTCCCCCTCTGACGTCTTTCCTCTCTTTCCCACTCCCCCATCCCAGGCAAGTCAATGGTGCTGACCTGTAGTGACGGGTAAGTTGGGGAGGAACAAGTGAGCGGGGAGCCGGGGAGGGCTCTGGGGAAATGAGGGAGAGCTTGGGATGGAGCCAGGGAGGATTTCGGGGTCTACTGGCCACCAGCCAGGTGGTCTGCTACCCACCTTGGTTTTTCCATTGATGGCCAAGTGCCTGGTGTGGTGTGTGTGGCCAAGGCAGGGGGCGGGGGGTGGCAAAGAGAAAGGTGAGATGAAAAAGGAATAAAAGAAAAATCCCTACTCTTGTCCCCATTGCAACCCAGATCCTGTCTTTGTCTTTGCAGAGTCAGCCGTGTCGCCGTTGCGGGGGGGGCCTTGGGAAGCCTTCCCTGAGCTCTAGACCTTTGTCCCCAGCACTGCCAGGCCCTCAGGCTGAAGGAAGCTCCAGGCTCCATGTGACCCCTGGGTCTGCATGGCCTCCTCCCAGCCCAGGCCGCCTCATGTTAATAATAAAGCCAGGCTCAGAGACGACTCCTTCCCTGGCCTGGCTCCCTCCCTCTTTTGCTCCCGTACCTGCCATGACCCTCTCGCCCTTCCAAGCTGGAGTACAATACGGTCTGGTCTCTTGGTTTTTAGTGATTGCTCGGGTGCCCTTGCCTCCTCAAGCAGGAAGTTCGGTATCACTATCTGCAGGCCTCTGCTTGCCCCCTGAATTGCCAGGAGCCCCAAGGACAGAGGACTCAGCCTGCCTTCCTAATGCCAGGCAGGGAGAAAGCCAGGAAGTGTAAAGGTCAATGACAGTTGAGTGCTGCCTGGGTATCTGCTCAGGCCCTGGGTGCTGCTACTAGAGCCCTCTGCGGGGAGTTCCTGCAGACGTGCCCTGAGCAGCCAAAGTTGTACCTGTTCGTGACCACGGTATGCCACCTCCCATGAGCGCCAGCATGCCAGGATGGGTGGGTCTGGGGGCCTGGAGCGCGCCCAGCACACTCTCTCCCTACCTACCTCCTGCCCCTGGTGCTAAGCTCAGACCATTCCCTTTCTACTCTTGGGACTTGGGGACCCCCACTGCACCTGTTCTCCACCTATCTGGGTGCTGCCTTGGTTACTCCCGGGGCCAGGAGTGGACAGGGAGGGTGCGGATCTGAGTACCCTGGGCACCCTCTCCTCCAGCCCTGTCCACTCTGGCAGGCACCCAGCCACGGGCAGCTGGAGCCACGATGGTGTCTGGCTGCCTCTTCCACCAGAGCCCGACTTGCTGAAGCCTGCGGCCCCCTTGTGGTGCAGCACGCCCCCCTCTGGCGGTTTCTGGACTCAAAAGGAGCCCACCTTCCCTCTCCTGCTCTTCCCTATGGAAGGGATGGGTGGCAGGGCCATGGCGCCACCTAGCGTCCATTTTCCTCATCTGGGTCTGTAACCTTGCCAGGGAGGGGAGGGGAGAGCTTGGCTGGAGAACCCAGAGAGCCTCAAGTTAGTGGAGTTTACCATGAACAGGGGGATTGTGAGTTCAAGCCCCACATTGGGCGTGGAGTCTACTTAGAACAAAAATTTAGGAAAAAAAATTTTTTCATTTAAAATGAATAGGATGTTTGGGGGCCAGAGGCAGAGTAGGTAGACCACTGTTCCACTTGCAAATTCGGTTCTTTGTCTAAATCCACTGCCCAGGTCCTGAAGACTGCCACCCCTCACAGAATCACAGAAGGCTCGAACACAGAAGGTCCTTAGGGAACAAAATAGATAAGCTTCACTTCTCAGAAAGGGAAACTGAGACCCTGGGAAAGGCAGGGACTTGTCCCGGTGACACAGCCAGCCTGTATCAGGGCCAGAGCTAGAAACCAGGTCTCCGGCTCCCATCCCAGCATTCTTCCCACTGACACCTGGGGGTGGCGAGCAGATTCCCCACTGACCCCCTGTGGGCTTAGAAAGCGGAGGGAAGAGAGAGAGGGCCTGGCTACTTACATCTTGGGGCCGAGGTCTTTGTGACCTCCTGCTCCAAACGCAGTCTCCCCAAAGACAAATAAAATGTGACAGGCCACACCCCTAAATAGAATTCAGTATTTCCATACACAAGATGGAGCGTGTACTTGACTTGTCCATGATGGTGGGAGAAATGAAATGGGGCGTGGGTCCAGCCAGGGTGCTTTCCCGAGGAGGTCCGCTCCCGAAGCTTCTTGGATGCAGCAGCAAGACAGACAGGAGGAGGGGTGTTCCAGGTCTGTGGCCCAGAGCAGTGGAGAGGAGTCATACTTCTAGAATGTTCTATACACAGACCTGAGGGGGCCAACTAGGAGGGGCATTCTGGCTGCTCCCCAGGGGAAATGGTCCCAGGGGAACCACTCCGCTCTCCACCTCTGCTGCAAAGCCCCCACCCTTGTGAAATGTGAGGCTCCTTTGGGTCCCAGGTTATAGACCCGAGAGCCCAGGCTGCTGTTTGAACCACCAGACGCCCAGCATTCCCTCCAGACCTACTGAATATGGCTCTTGGGGTGGAGCCCACGAAAGCTGATGCTTAACGAGCTCCCAGGTGGCCCCGGAGAGCAGCCAGGGCTGAGAACCATGGAGCTAAGTGCCATTCTGGGATCTGTGACCTGTGTGTGGTTCAGGGCCTTCATGAATACTTTCCCTTCCCTCTCCACAAAGGTCACATGGACTGGGAACTACTGAACTTTCACTTTACTCTGGGATTTTTCACAACTCAGACACAAATTGGGTCACAAAGAACAACCAAGCCTGGCAATGATTGGATGAATCACTCTTGATCACCCAACGCAACAGCAAAAACCCCTTGTCTGAGGAAATGCAGTTTCCATTACCACCACCAGAGGGAGCATACGCCTTAGTCTTAAAGCTCCTTCCAATTTGGTGTTTTCAACTTCTCTTTCCAGGGCCTGGGGCCCTTGGCAGACATTAGGGCCCTCTGAATGGTCTGCTGGGTGCCCTGGTTTCCTGAGAAAGCTTCGAACTCTTCTCAATCTGTTTGCACATCCCTCAGGCGTATCACCGGTCCTGTTCTGGGGTGATTCTGGGCTGTGGGTCTCGAGCCCTCACTCCTTCTGGAAGGCGGTGATCATATGTGGTCTGCACATCTTTCCCAGCGCTTGGGGTAACCACGAAGCCTCTCACCCCATAGTTGGAGCTAGTCAACGTCATGAGCAGGACCTGAGACAGGCAGAGGCGCTGAGCACCGACGTCTGTGGAGCGGCAGGTGGGAGAGGTTGGCTCGTTGTCTGAGTGGCTATGGCCCAGCAGAGACCGGGCCGCAGAGATTCTGGCTTTAACCGATGAGATGCCGGTCTGTTTACGCCACTCCCAGGAGAATCGGCGCCGGAGGCAAAGCCGCAAGCGATTGGCCCACTAGGTGAGCCCAGCTGGGGGTGGTTGAGGAGAATGGGAGGCAGGGGGAGCAGACAGGAGGTGGAGACTCAGAGGGCCCCAGAAAACTTGGCCTGCTTCCCGGTCTGGGGAGAGGGGCAGATAGCGCCACCCCGCCCTGCGGCGGCCTCACCCCAGCTCCTGCATGAGGGGGATTTCAGGACATAAAAGGTACGCACTGGCCTTGGAAACGAGGGCCCTGGGGTCTTCTCCTGAGCCTGCCCTACCCTGGCCTTTGGGGTAGGCGGCCCTGCTGAAGAGGTCCCGGAGCAGAGAGAAGAGCGGAGTCTTCCCCCAGACGGTCCCCCGGCTCCTCCTTGCTCCGGGCAGGGCTGCTGCTGCAGAGATTAATGGCCTCCCTGTTGATCCGCGGCCCCAGGCAGCTGAGCTCTGAACTGCAATTCAGCCGAGGCCTCTGGGGCGGCAGCGGCGTGCCCATTCTTCATCCTCCGCCTGACACACGCCTGGCCAGCGGAGATCAGAGGCAAATGCCACAGCCGCCAGGGCCCGTGTTGTGGTGGCCGTGAGTCCCCGGCTGGGAAGACAGATCAGGTAGGGCCTGGGAACCAGGAGCATGGTAGCCTTCACCCAGGGCCGCGGGAGGGCAGCACTGAGCCCTGGGCTGGCCTGTGAGAGCCAGAGGCGCACCCACGTGACCCAGCCCAGCCCTGGCGGAAACGCCCTGGCGGAAACGCCCTGGCGGAAACGCCCTGGCGGAAACGCCCTGGCGGAAACGCCCTGGCGGAAACGCCCTGGCGGAAACGCCCTGGCGGAAACGCCCTGGCTCAGCCTCAGTGTCCCCCTCTCAGACTGGGGACACTGCACATTGAGCGACCGAGGACTTGGGGAGCCATCCTACTTAGAACTTGGAACCTGGGTGCCCAGGGCTTTGGCCCCGACACTGGAGGGGTAAGGGAGTGACAGGGGAGACCCGAGTGAAGGGTCCTCCCCGCAGGTGTGGATGGCCTGGAAGGAGCTGCCCGGGGTGGAGGGTGGGGGGCAGCTCTGATTTGGCACCTTATGTTTCCAGCTGGTTGGCCTGCCTCTTCCCACCGTGTGTGACCTCCCGCAGTCCTGCTCCCCCAACCCCAGAGCCCCTCAGGTTCTCCTGGCTGCTGTTTGTCCCTAGAGCTCTAAACTTTGGTTCCCTTTCCAAGAAATTATGTCACTTCCCCAAAGGGCTTCTTCGGTGTCACTAGAAGGAATTCCCCAGGTGAGCGTGGCAGAGGAAGGGGAGAAGGGGCGGCAGTTCCGAGCTGGGGCAGCAGTTTGTGGGGCCAGGATGCCCCCCAAGGTTCCGTGTAGCCTGAGCAGGAGAAGGTGGAGAACTGGCTTCCCTGGCAGCCTTGCCCTCGGCCTGCTGTGTGACCTTGAGAAGGCCCCAGTCTGTCTCTGGGCTTGGCTTCCAAGTCAGGGGGCAGAGGGAAAGGGTCCGTGGGGGAGCTGTAGTGGATCCCTTGTCCCTTGCTGCCCCAGGAGAGCCGGGCTCAGAGAAAGCAGGGTGTGCGCACGTGTGTGTATATGTGCACGGACACACACACCACCAATATACATTTGCCTCCTCCTGGTGGTGAAGGCAGACAAAAAGACACACTCGACAAAGCATAGGAGGGGAGGCTGGCTTGGTCCCAAGCCAGGAGCATGTTGAATTCTCCCGTGGTCTTTGTTTCCTGAAAGGCCTATCAATCAGGAAGAGTCATGCCAAACCCAGCCGGCCTGGGAGGCAGTGAGTCCTCTGCCCTGCAGTGAATAATATTTCAGGTCTCATGTCCGCGGACCATATGCTCCCGACACAGCTGATAACATCATCAGGGAGTGGCCTCAGCCCTTACACACCTGCCCAGGGCGGGAGTGGGACAGGCTCAGCTGGGCCGCGGCTACTCCTGGACCCTTCCTGCCTGGCCCTCCCCAGCACCCCCGGAGACCTGCCGGGGGGCGCCTCCCCCATCTCCCTGGGTTCCGACCATCCCTTCATGTCTGCCTGCCCTACTGCCCGTCTGAGGGGTCATCCACCAACCCCCAGAGCCCGGCCTATGCCTGGCACATAGTAGGTGCTCAGTGAGTGTTTGTTGAATGAATGAGTGATGGTCCACAGCTGTCCCACCTCCCAAGGGACAAGGAGAGCTGCTGGGCATCCCTATCTGGACGGGTGGTGCATGTGTGCTCACTCAGGATGCCGTCCTAGGGACCTGTCCCAGGGACCGCCAGCCTCTCTTCCTTGGCATCGTGGTAAAGATCATAGGCTTTGGAATCAGCCAGCCCGGCTTTGAGCCCTGGCTTCAGTAACGGTGAACTACTCGGAACTGTGGGCCAGTCCCTCCTGAGCCTCAGTTTCCCCAGTGGAGGGACAATTTCTAACCCTTGGTGGTTCTTGATCCCGACCAGGCTGTAACGAGCTGAGGCCGTCGCTGAGTGTCCCTAAGTCTCTTTCAGCGCTAACATTTGATGCTGTGGCCTCTTCCCGGACCGCTCTAGGCACCTCAGGCCTGTCCTTTACTGCTTTCATGTTTGTTCTTCAGCGGGGTCTTCTCGGGACACTTCGGGAGGACCAAGGGGCAGGGGCCCCCGAGGCCCACTCTCGGACTCGCCAGGCCCCAAGGAGAGGCTGGTGCAATAGGGGTCCCAGCTACGGACCCTCCCAAGCACCACGCAGACCTGGCATGGCCCATTCTCGAGAAGCTTCCATCCCCGGGCCCATTGCCAGCTCGCTGTGGGCTCCCAGCCCTTTGAGACCAGCAGAGGGGGGTCTATGGCTCTAGTGCTGAGACCAGGGAGGCTTTGTGGAAAAAAGTGTCTTGATTATAGGTCTTCCTTCTGCGTGTGTTGCGTGTGTGTGAGGGCGTGTGCGTGTGAGGAAAAGGGTGTGTGTGCACGTGTGTTGCTAGCGGTGCTGGAACCGGCGAGGAGCCCAGCAGGCCAGGAGGCTGGGAGGGACCCAGCAGAGGGTACAAGAGTGTGGCCCCGGCATCCGGAGACCTGGGTAATGGGCTGGCTCCTACCTGCAGGCCCCTGTCTGGACCCCAGCCCCTCAGGGGAGAGTCAGGACCTGGGTGGGAGGACATCATTCGTTCATCCCTCCCAGTGACTCAGAGAAACCAACATGGAAACAGCTGGGCGCAGGGTGAGCCCTGATTCCAGCTCAGCCTGGGAAGCACTGCCTGGCGTGGAGGCGGGGCCAGCGGGGTGGGGAGCCTGAGCCGGATCAGAGCCCCGCCATCCAGCCGAGTCCCATCCCCTTCCTCGGCACTGGGGGGAGGCAGATAACGAGATTCCCCTAGCAGAGGCTTGCGGGTGAGGGGTCTGTTGGGCGCTGGAGACTGCCCCACGGGGAGGGGTAGAGGTCGGGGACAGCGGATGCCCCTCCAGAGGGCAGAGCCACACCCCAGAGGCCAGACCGAGGAGGGGGAGGCAGGCTCCTGTCCTTCTGCAAGTACCCTCTCCCGGAAGCCAAGACTCTGGGCCACCTGAGTGGGACCCGCCTGCCCTCCCTGGAGCTCCTCACTGAGCCCCTTTCAGCAGCGGAGGCAGGATTTCTCCTGACCTTGGGGTCTCTAGACCAACTCCTGATGTCACCTCTCCCCAAATGTGAGGTAATTCCTGACAGTTTAGGAAGACTCACTTGCTCCTGGATCTGACATTTTCCCTCCTCTCAAACGGTGCAGTGAAGATGTTATCAAGTGGGAAGAGTGCGGCCAAGAGTGGCTGGAGGTGGGGCAACACGGACGGATTCAGAGCTTGCCTCTGCCACTGACTAGCTGGGCAGCACTGGGCGAGCCCCCTCGTGTCTCTGAACCTCCCCCTTCCTCTTCTGTAAAATGGGCATTGCAATACTCTGCTCGTTAAAGAGATTGAATGAGATCATGGGTATGAACAAACCATAAAGTACCTATGAAAACAGAGTGTGGGTTTGAGGGATGAAGCAAAGGTCAATCAAGGTTTTCCCAGAGTCGGGGATGGGCATACTTTTTTAGTCATTCATTCAGCAAAATAGTGAATTATTTGAACATCAAGTGATGTGCCAGGTACTGTGTAAGGCGTTTCGACAAGCTTAAGTGGAAGTTGTTTATGAAACCACAGAACCTAAACCCATTAAAGATTCTTCTAGTCAGGTGTCTCCCAGATGCCAGCCGTTAGTCCCATACTAAGCTGCTCACATACACGTTACCTGGGACATGTAGGATAGAGATCCCTGGTTCTGGAGCCTGGGGTTTCTCTGTCTCCCCTGCCCCGCCTGTGTGTGCATGTGCACGTGTGTGCAGTTGTGTAGTTGAGCTTGGGAGCCATTGATCTAGGTCGGCCCCTTGCTGAACAGTGGAATCTGAGCCCCACAGAAGGGAGATGTGTTCAGAGGGCAGCACCCATCATCTAGTGGCTGTATCACCTTTAGCAAGTCATTTGCTCCTTGAAGCCTCAATTTCCTCATCTGTAAAATGGGGCTATTGATGCCTGTCTCCCTGTGGGGTCTTCCTATAAGCATGCTTTAAAGGCGGCACAGTTACACTTTTTAACTCTGGGTACAGCCAGACTGACTTTTCTAAGGAGCAATCCCACAGGCTAAACTTTTTTCCACTTCCCTCAAGTCCAACTGGCTCTAATACTGGGAAGATAATCCTCTCAATGGAGTAGCCCACAGCCCGCTTCGCCCCACCCTGTTTTAGGGGCTGGTCTTTGGGTGACATCTGCTGGCTATTGCAGGTACTGCATCCTTCCTTAACCAAACAAACCCAGAAATGAAACTCGCCCGTCTCTTTATTTTTTATTTTTAAAATTTTATTTATTTATTTTTAAAATTTTTAAAAAATTTAAAAAAATTATTTATGTAATCTCTACACCCATGTAGGACTCGAACCCATGACCCTGAGATCAACAGCCTGCCACTCTTCCGGCGGAGCCAGCCAGGCACCCCTTCCCCATCTCTTTGGACTGTCACAGCCACTTTGCCAGGTAAGTGTTATGCTCCCATTTTACAGATGAGGGAAGTGAGGCATGATCCTCCCAGTTCATGAGAAGCACAGTGAATCTCTGACTGCGGACTGAATCCAGTTGCTTCAGCTACGTCTCCTCCATACCTCTTGCTCTTAGACCGGGCTGGGTGGAGAATCGTTTCCTCCTGGGCAGACGAGAGCCCCTTGACTCATCTTGAAATAGGGACTAGGTTTAGGGGAATGGCCGGGGTTGGGGGCCAGGTCCAGGCTGGCTGAGAAAGACTTGTTTTTGTGGCAACAACTCCACTAGGCAGGAGACCACCACATCCGGCTGTTTTCCATCTCCAAAGGAGCTAGACTGCTGGCGGGGGCTTCAGCTGTCATAGGACACTGAGGAGGGCCGGAGAGGCCACTTGGCCAGGCTGTGAGGTGAGGGCTTTGGGACCGGCTGCCCAGTGAGCTGGTTGCTTCTGTGCCCAGAGGGTGCAAGTTCAGCTGTTTTAGGCAGCGGCTAGCCTGAAATCGTGTGTGTGTGTGTGTGTGTGTGTGTGTGTGTAGAGGGGCTGGGGGCTTCCTGGCCTGAGCTAGGGGCTTCCTGGCCTGAGCTACTTCTCAGTCAGAACACACACAGTGGAGTGATTGAGAATGAGGATTCAGCCTTATTTTTTAGAGATGCATGCTAAAAGATCTACAGATGAAATTATATAATGCATGCAATTTGCTTCAAAAAAAATCCTTGGTGATGGGAAGTGGTGGGGGGGGAGTATGGGAATAAAAATGAAACAAGATTGGCCATGAGTCAACAATTGTAGCAGCGAGAAGATGGGTATGTGGCAATTCATTATACTCTTCTCTCTCCTTTGGATATGAAATTTTCTATATTAAAACCTTTTTTAAAATGTGACAGCGGAAACACTACCAACCCCCTCCAATGGAAATAAAACAGGATGAGGCCTCTGAAATGACTGTCCAGCTCAAGGCTTGGGCATCCGATGTTCACCAGCTGGGTGTGTTGGATAAGTCACTTAATTTCTCTATGGCTCAGTTTCATTATCCATAAAATGGGGATGATAAAAATTATACTGGTCTTATAGGATTGTTTTGAGGGTGAACCGAGATGATGCATCTACAGGACTTAGCATAGTGCTGGACCCACAGCAAGTGTTCAGTTATAATAACCATTATTATCAGGAGTTCATGGCCTTGGTTCTAATTTACCAAAAGGAAAGGCTAGCTTGGCTGACTCGGACAAGCACCTGACCGACTCGGCTCAGCTCCAAGGTTCTAAGCAGTGAGTCTGGGAAGACACCGCCCCGGCCCCCTTGTGCTGGGTGTCTCCACCACGGAGCCCCTCTCCTGAAACCCTACAGGGAGGCCCCTCTCCCTCCAGCTGGGCCTGTCCAGGGTCTTCCCAACTTCCCTTCATGCGGGCTGCAAGCCCACCCACGTCCTGCCTGGGTTTTTTCTGACCACCCTTTCCCTAACTTTAAGGAGCTCTTTTTCACAGACTTATCAAATCTCAGCCCTAGAAGAGAGTTACAAGCCCTCCAGCCCAATCCGCGTGACTGGGGCCATGAACACTGTGGTACACAGAGTACGGGCCTGGGAGTTAGGAGCCCAGGAGTTAAGCCCCACCCGAGCCCTCCAGCCATGCGGCCGGGATGTCCTTCATCCTCCGGGCCACCATTTCCTCCTTTGAGACCCAAGGCGCTGGTGGTAGATGGTCTCCAGGCCCCTTCGCACGTGGACCTCCCTCTGTGCTCTCTGCAGGTCGCCCCCCCGGAGTCTGAGCTCCCCCAAGGCAGCAGTTCCATGTTGGGATTTCTAGGAACGCTGGGGGCTGCTGCATGGGGGCTGGGCACCAACTTGCTGAAGGAATAAACAGACGGACAAGATGTGGGCGGCGGCCAGTGAAAGGACAGAATTTTTAGACTAGGAGATGTGGGAAATCGATCCTCAAATACCTCACCCTGTATCCGTCACTTGGAGGTTCGCCTTGCCCATTAGTGTTTCCAAGGCTCCGGGCACCTATTTACTTTGGGTTATTCCAGTGTTTTCCACACCTATTTGAGCATAATTTAGTTTTTTGCACATGACCTATTTCCTTCTCATGACACTGTTGGGGAATGTGGTGTTAGATCTATTTGACTTTTCAGCTGGTTTGTTTAAAATAAAGTCAAGTTTAGGGGTGCCTGGGTGACTCTGTCGGTTAGGTGCCAACTTTTGATTTGGGCTCAGGTCATGATCTTGGGGTCGTGAGATCGAGCCCTGCATGGGGTTCTGAGCTCAGCGGGGAGTCAGCTTGAGACTTTCTCTCTCTCCCTCTTCCCCCTCCAAAATAATAAAACAAAGTCAGGTTTAATAAAGATACTAAGCTCTCGAGCCATATAGCCTGAAGTTAGGACCTTTGCTCGATGTTCTTATGTTCTCAGCTGAAGTCTGCCACCCTCTCTGGGGAGGAGTGAGCTTTCAGGGGCGGGGATAGCCTTACCCAGTGGGTGTGTAAGTGGCACTATTTCACCCACGACGTATTTCAGCCCCCGACATTCAGCAAGTGTGTCTAATCACACTCACCTTCCCCGATCGTGCACATCAGGGTCGTGGGGCTGGGGACACCGGCTCAGCCGTGATTCACGGCAGAGTCCCAGCTTTCGGCTCGGCAGCCAGAAAGGCCGATAAAGGCTCGGGCAACAGTAAGAGTAGTTTAGAGACCTCTCCAGGGGGTGATAGCTCCTGTCCTCGGGGCCGCTCACACTTCATCTGGAGTGTCGGGTCCATTCTGATTTTAAGAGAGCTGTGGTCGAAGTTGAGTGTGTGTAAAAAGGGAAACCACGAGAGTGAAGGGTCTGGAAATTATGTTGGAAACAAGCAGGTTGACAGAACTGGAATATTTAGCCTGGCAGAGGAAGGCTTGGGGGGAGCCTGGGGTCTCTGTGCTCAAATATTTGAAAAGCTGTCATCAGGCAGAGACTGGGTGCTGCGTGTGAACCCCAGAGGGCTAGGGCGGATTGGGGTTGATAAAGAAAAGAGTGTGTATGTGGTCTCGGGTGGTGAAGTGAGCGTGGGCTTCTGTGTGGGGAGGGAGCCCCTTGTCCCTGGAAGCATTCAAGCTGGGACTGCATTAGCACCTGTCTGGTGGTGTAAGGAGAGCCCATGGGATGAGATGGGCCTGGGTGAGGGGAGCTCTGAGGCGCTGCCGACCCCTTGCCGTGTCTATGGCTGTCCGGCTGAGGTAGCCTGCTGTCCCCACACAATGTCCTTGTTTACCTCCGCTGTCCCGGAGGGCCTCCCTCCCACAGCCGCGTCACCCTGGCTCTGTGACTCTGACCTCCCGCATGTGGATTTCCCCGTTCAGAGTGTCTGGAGGGGCTCGTCACTGTCTTCCATGGCTCTGGGGCTGTGAGGGATATCTCCGTCCTCCATGCTGACGACCCCCATCGGGGCGACAGGAAGGACGTTGTCCACAGGGAGGGCGTAGAGGGGATTTGGGCAGCACTAAGCTGTCTTCCATCTGTGGGGTCCTCTGCTTTGTGGACTGACAGGTCGGGGCTGTCGTGAAATGGCCAGATTTCTCAGGAAGAGGATTTTCATCAAGTCGAGGTCATTGCCTCGGGGCCCAGCCTTGACTTCCCCTTCACCGTGCAGGACCGTCTCCCCGGGGAGCTATGGTGTTTTGAGTACCTTCTGTGTGCATGGCACTGGAGAAACACACAGATTATTGTCTTATGTCTCTGAAGCAAAGGACTGTGGTGGGAAGAGCTCTAGGCCAGAGTCCAGAAAGCCTGGTTCTAGGCCCAGTGCCGCCGCCTCCGTGCGGTCCGCGGAGAGCTCCTGGGATGGGTTCAGGTGTCAGGGGACCCGAAGCTTAGACCGCTCGGCGGGACTTCTTGAAGGAAAACAGGACAACATCACGGAACCCAAAATTAGGCACAGATGCAATTATTTCTTAAGAATAATAAAAAGAAATTGCAACAGATTATCAGTCTTGAAACAACTCACCAATACCACAAACATCACAAAACCTGGACAAATAATGTTTGTGTTAACTGCCCGACACACTTCTATGGTCTTTTTTTTTTTAAATATTATAATTTTACGCAGACTAGCTTCTGACCAATCATTTTGCCGTTTTTGCTCTTTGAGGACGCACAAACCTACCTCTAGTGCAGGAATCCTAGCTGGGGTCCTTTTGTGACCCAGCTCGGGCCCTGCCCCCCGGGGTGACAGAGCCAAGTGAGCTGGCCCCCGGGGGCAGTGGAGTACCCATGCAAACCATTCTCCACCCCAGGAGGGCTCCATGGTGGTGCCTGGAGACCCCAGAAGTGTACCTCACAGATCCCAGGCCGACGGGTCCATCGCTCGCTCACCGGGGGGATCCTGAGTCAGAGCCCCCCAACGCACATCAGACCCACAGGAGTCCGAGTGGGAAAAAGGAGCGGTCATGACCGATTACACTGGAACTGTAGTGTTCTGCCAGACTACCAACGCCACCCGACCGCGTGAGCGCGTGACTGGGGCCCTGCGGGACCCCGGGGCTTGGGCTGTGTTAGCTTCACTGTAGATCTGCCCCTAGGACATCACAGACCTCTCTGTAGACTGAGCAAAACCGTTCCGGGCCAACCTGTCTATTTTTTGGCGAGGATCCGAAATGAGAGCAAACCGAAGCTTCTGGATCCCGGAAGGTCGGCTGGATGACGGCGAGGAGGTCGATGGGGACGGTGGCCGGGCGGGTGTCTGCGGAGACGGGCGTTAGCGTCAGTGGTCCTGTAGGCTCTGCTGTGCCGCCACGTGCTCCCCTCCAGGCTGCAAACTCCAGGACGAGAACCTCGAAGCTGAGGGCTTTGATTCCAGTTGAAGGACGTACCTCTGGTAGGCACGACCCATGACGTCGTCCTCCCATATCTGTAACTTTGGAAGGACCAGCTCATCCGGGCATTCGATCAGCATTTACTGAGTGCCCCTAGTGTAGGCAGGCCCCGGGCGAGGCTCTGCAGGGGCAAATCCAGAGTCAGGAGCCTGTGTCTAGAAGAGGAGACGAGGCAGACAGGCGCAGGAAGAGCCACAGTGCGGGACAAAGAGAGGGGAGCCGCAGGCCGAGCCAGGGGCAGGGTGGGCCAGGCCCTGCTGCAGAAGAAGCCTCACACAGTCTCTCTGTCAAATAAATAAAATTTAAAAAAAAGGGGGTTTGCTGCCTGGGTGGCTCAGTGGGTTAAGCGTCTGCCTTTGGCTCAGGTCATGATCCCAGGGTCCTGGGATCGAGCCCCACATCGGGCTCCCTGCTCAGCAGGAAGCCTGCTTCTCCCTCTCCCACTCCCCCGCTTCTGTTCCCTCTCTCACTGTGTGTGTGTCTCTCTCTGCCAAATAAATAAAATCTCTTTTTTTAAGATTTTTTTAAAAAAGATTTAATTTATCTATTTGACAGGGAGAAAGAGATCACAAGTAGCAGAGAGGCAGGCAGAGAGAGAGGAGGAAGCAGGCTCCCTGCTGAGCAGAGAGCCCGATGCGGGGCTCGATCCCAGGACCCTGAGATCATAACCTGAGCCGAAGGCAGAGGCTCAACCCACTGAGCCACCCAGGCGCCCCAATAAATAAAATCTTAAAAAAAAAAGAAGGCTCACACAGGTGGAGAAGGGGCATTGTACCCTCGAGAAGGAAGGAGTGGAGGGCACAGCTCGCTTTCCAGGATGGAAGGTGCTCAAATACAATTTGATGAACACATTTGTGAGTGTCTCGTGGGCCGGAAGAAAGTGAGGTAACTTGGCGAGGCAGCAAAGTTAGCTCCCACTCACAGAATTTTCCTCCTTCACTTTCTCTCACCTTGACCCCCAGAGAGAAATGTGACCATGAGCTTCAGCTGCACAGAATCTGGACTTCAGGGAGCCCCTCTGGATTGGCTTCTCAGCCAGTCTGGGAGTTGAGAGGTGAGAGACAATAGCAGGAGGGAGGCTGTGGCTTTTTGGGGGCACTCCAGGCTTGCTGGGGGCTTCTGCAGCCCCCCACCATCCCCCCCAGAGGCCCCGTCTGTGGGGGAGAAGGCTCCGGGCGTGGTGCTCTTTGTTCCAGTGAGCTTAGAACTATGATGTTACAATCTAAAAGGCTGAGAGAGTGAGTAGTGCAACATACCTAGATATTCCCTTAGATAAGCACGTAGAATTTTGGTTTAAGGAAAGCCTGGGTAATTTAAGGACATATACTACCTTCTTATATAGGCATCGTTATTTGTGAATTGTAACGATTCATCTCAAGAAGATGGAAATATTTTAGAAATACGTGCCTGTATTTGAAGCAAAAACTTTATTTTGTGTAAGTTTTTTGTGTTTGCTTCTGAGTATCTGGGTATGAAAATGTGTATCTCTGTTTCATTGCCTGCACGTGTGTGTGGCTATGCACGTACCTCCCTACACAGGATAGGACTGGGGACCTGCATATCTGTGCTCACCTCATCTCCGCTGTTAGGAAGGGACCTTGGTCATCATTCTAGCTCAACTCATTTGGTGAGAAAACTGAGGCCCAAAAGGGTAAAGTCACGTGCCCAAGATCACACAGCTGGCGAAGGTGGCAGAGATGAGATTAGAATCCAGGATTTCTGATTCATAGTCCAGGACTCTTTCTATAACGTTAAAACCAATTACAAAAAAAGAAAAGGGGACGGGGAGAATCCTTATTTGTTTTTCCTCCTCCAGTCAGTGAATTAGTACTAAGGTCAATCCCGAATTAGCTATATAACCCCAAATGTGAAGTTTTTAACACGGACCTGGTTCAGTATTGATTTCTTTTATAAAAACCGTATTTATCATCAAGTTGTTAAAGAACTTCAGAGCACATATGAAGGCTTTGCTAAAATAATTATATGCCTTTGTGTTTTTTAAGATTTTATTTATTTATTTGACAGAGAGAGAGACATCGAGAGAGGGAACACAAGCAGGGGGGAGGAGGGAGAGAGAAGCAGGCTTCCTGCCAAGCAGGGAGCCCAATGCGGGACTCGATCCCAGGACCCCAGGATCACGACCCGAGCCGAAGGCAGACGCTTAACGACTGAGCCACCCAGGTGCCCCTATATGCCTTTGTTTTTGAAGAAAAGTATTCAAAATATATAAGCTGTTGTTTGAATTAAATAATAAAGGCATCTGCTGTTTCTCACGATGGCTCTGGTCCTAATGTAACATGGCAAAATAATACCTCCCCAAATATCCATGATTAACCTGAATTGGAGAGGGTGCCTTCATATAGCTGCTCCAGCTATCACTGGTAACACACACACACACACACACACACACACGCACGCACACCACCTTATCACTCAGTATCCTGATGTAACAAAATATTGAAATTAATCACTGTTTTTAAATGGGTGGGGTGTCCTTACTGGAAACGAATCCCACGCATTTCAGGCTTTTGTGAAAAATAAAATTAAAGGCCTAGGCATAGATGCCAATGCAGAATTTTTGGATTATGTTCAAATTGCATTTGAGCACAGGTGTGCCTGCTGTTAAGTGTTTACGTTTATCTGTATACATGAATGTTTGCCTGGGCAACTGTGTTTGTTCTCACTTCGGTGTACATACATTTGTATGTGGGTATGAGGGCTTCCATTTAATTGGGGACGGCGAAGGAGTCGTCCCTTTTATCAAAATAAAATAATAGCTCTTTCGTAATGTCAGCTGTGGGAGGAGAACTCCAGGGTTCAAGGTGAGCGTGGGTGAGACGAGCTGCCCGCTCTTTGTCCCCAAGGTTCACTTTTTTCTTGGACTCCCCTTGCTAGGATTCTTGCTGACTTTGCCACGCTAGTTTCGGGTACACCTCCGGTGAAGAGGGGACTTCTGAACACATTTGAGCCAGGCTGTCATTTCCAAAGATATCTTCCTAAATGCTAAAGAGGGACAAAAGCTAGAGAATGGTCCTTCCCTTGCTGGCGGTCTCCCCACACCCTTCCAGCCTCGATTGCGTCTTCCGGCCGTGTTCCTGTGACCTCTGGCCACGTCGCAGTGTGGGATACAGGCTGTCATTCCAACATCTCCCCAGTCAAGCGATTCTCTCCCCCACCCCTGAGCAGAGCCAGGAACATTAGTGACAGGGGCTTACGACGTGGGGGCTGCTAGATTTGTCTTACTTCATCCTCAAAAAGCTCCGCGAGGTAGATGCTGGGGCGGTCCCCACTTTCCAGGTGAGGGAACCGTGGCTCGGTGCAGGTAATTTCCCCAAGGGTGCGCAGCTAGTAAAGGGCCGAGTTGGGCTGGGAACTCAGCTCTGACTCCAAAGCCACACGTCCAACCATGACCTTATAAAGCTTCCTTGCACTAGAGAGCGTCACCGAGTCTGCGCTCCCCACCTGCCCACCCCATTCCTACAGCCACGCCTCCTTTTCAGGGGACAGCCAGACTGTAGTCACTGACACAGTGAATGAGTCCTCCTGCAGGTAGCACTTGGCCCTCTACGTGCAGTTAAAGGCTGGCAGGTGTGACCAGCATAGAAGAGACACGCAGGTTATAGGACGTACTTCAGGTCAATGGAGAAAGGAGGATCCCCTTCTCTCCTTCCAGCATGTGGGGCATGAGCAGCTCTGGGCAGCCCCGGGGCCAACTCGGGACCTGTCCCCTTCCGTCAGATGGCAGCCCCTTTCATCCTGTCTGGTTGAGCAGCTTATTTTAGGCCTGGCCTGGCCAGGTGCTCTGGGTCAATAGGCTTAGTTTTAGATTACTGGATTCTTCTCAGCGACTGTCTCCTTTAGAAGGGAAGGGACATGACGGAAGAATGAGCCCAGCGGGCTGGGGGCGGTGAGGGAAGGGAGCTAAGCCGGAAGAGTGGAGACATCTGGGCTCTGTCACTGATTGCAAGACCTCAGGCAGCTCCATTGCTTCCCAGGGCTGGGTTTCGGTTGTGGGGCTGGGTCATCTCAAACACCTGTTGTGTTCTACCCCCCCCCCCCCCGCCTCCGTTCTCTGCCTCTGTTTACAGGGTGAAATCCCTAATGAAAAAGCGTCGCCTTCAGAGGGTTGATGTAGCATCATGAAGCTGAGCACCGGGGAGGAGTCTGCTCCCAGGTCAGGAGACGTGGGTTCGAGGGTTGCTTGTGATACAAACTGGGTGACCTTGAACAAGCTAAGCTTCGATTTTTCTCCGCTGTTTCAAAGGGGCTGATAAAGCTTCAAAGCAGAGTGTGCAGTTTACGCAAAGTAATTGCAGGTGAGGGTCCTTTAAATTCTTAAAGCATGCTATGGAAAAAGTGAATGTACCTGGCAGTTCCTCCAAAAGT
Source organism: Potos flavus (assembly GCA_028534135.1). Taxonomy (NCBI): domain Eukaryota; kingdom Metazoa; phylum Chordata; class Mammalia; order Carnivora; family Procyonidae; genus Potos; species Potos flavus. The sequence goes on along the minus strand of CM052884.1, from coordinate 11,818,987 downwards.
TAAAAACAATGACCGTAGGATCCAGCCATTACACCATCGGGTATAAACCCAGAAGAGTTGAAAGCAGGGTCTCAAAGAGATATTTGTATACTCATGTTCATAGCAGCATTATTCACCGTAGCCAAAAGGTGGAAACAATCCAAATCTGATTGTAAATGGATAATCAGAAGGGGGTCTATGCACGCAATGGAATATTATTCAGCCAAGAAAAGGAAGGAGATGCACAGGCTACGACACGGATGAACTTTGAAAACATCGTGCTAAGTGAAATAAGCCAGACACAAAAGGACAAATATTGTATTATTCCACTTATGTGAGGTACCCAAAAGAGGCAAATTCAGAGACAGAAATTTAGTGATTACCACGGGCTGGGGGAGGGGAGAACGGGGACTTGTTTAGTGGATACAGAGTTCCTGTTTGCATGACGAAAGTTCTGGAAACAGTGGTGATGGTTGTACTACGTGGGGAAGGTACCCGATGCCACGGAACCATCTCCTCAAAAATGATTAAAATGGTCAATTTGTTATGTATAATTTTAAAACTAAAAAAAGCAAATGCACACTTTCATGAAGATTTTGGTTAAGATGTCTGGAGATATCTTGGCAAAACTGGGAATGAGGAGTCCTACTTCTTCAGTGTGAACTTAGGTGACACGTTTGAAGTAAATTTTCTTCCTCTGTCAAATGGAGCCAACAGGGGCCTCTCTACCTCCCTTGCTCCCTCACGTCCCCCCTCTCCCTGCACACCCCAGAGAAACGGTCAAAGCATGCCAAGCCAAGTGGCCAGAGCAGTTGAAGTGGCCTCCCTTATTCTTCACGAGAGGAGGTCCCGTCCTGACTCCTAGTCCGTTCTCCCTGCTCCTGTGGACTGCTTCTCCGGATCCTGTGAGGGCCCTTATTCTGGAATTACCAACATAAGGGGAACTTTCTAACCATAGCAACCTTGTCACAGCAGACCTGACCGCGGGGCCTTTGTCCCCAGGGCCAAACCTGGTGCCTGGCACACAGCAGGTCCTCAGCACTCATTTTGTAACTGAGCTGCCCTCGCTGGAGCCCAGTTCAATTCCATGCCAACTTTATGCAGATTGGTATAAGGAATAAACCAATTTCTGCTTGGCGAGAGAGCCGTGGGGGTGGGGTAGGGGAAGATAAAGGAGGAAGACCCACGAGGTAGAGCAGTCATTAAACTATTTATTGTAAATAATTGTTTAAATCAGCACCAGGTGCCAAGTGCTGGAGCCAATTGGGCGGGGGAGCTGGGGGTGGCTGGAGTCCGCTGAGGCTCCCCAGGAGGCAGGCTTGCAGAACTAGGGGGGGGCGTTGGAAGGGCATGCAGCTTTGAGCTTTGGGGTTGGGGGGGGGGCCCAAAGGCTCTTCGTCTGGATTTTATTCGTGAGCGTCCATGGGTAAACTGAGTCAGAAAGAGGCAGGAAACATTGGCCCCAGGTGACCGAGCCAGCCGGGAGACAGAGGGCCTCCTTGGCCCGAGCATGGCGGGCTCTTGGCACACGTATGACACATGTCTGGGTGCGACCACAGGCTTCGAGCCGGCGGGTGGTAGGGACCCCTCGCTTTTTGGACGGCGAACCCGGGCCACGGCCGGATGGTCCCGACCCCCGGCCCTGTCCCTGGGCTCGTGGGGCTGGGGGCCGCCTGGGCTCTGGGCTCGCGCGGGCGCTCAGCGCCCGGGGTGCCGCGGGGGGGCGGGGAGAGCGGCCGCCTAGCCCAGCCCCGCGGATGACAGGAGCCAGGGAGCCGAGGAGGGAGGAGCCGCCGCCGCCGAGCGCTGGGCTGAGGAGCAGAAAGAGCGGGGCGCGGAGTGCGGGCGGCTGGGAGCGCGCTGAGCGGGGGAGAGGCGCTGCCGCACGGCCGGCCACAGGACCACCTCCCCGGAGAATAGGGCCTCTTTATGGCATGTGGCTGGTAACTTTCCTCCTGCTCCTGGACTCTTTACACAAAGGTGAGTCCCGCGCGGGCGGCAGGGCGGCGGAGGCGGCGGGGCCGGGGTGCGCGCGGGTGGCGGCAAGGCGAGGTGCCCGGCGGGCTCCAGGTGCCCGGGGGACCGACCTCGGTCGGTCCTGGCGCCGGGTGGGGCGCAGCGGGGGCGGGGAGGGCACTCGGAGAGAGGTCAGGTGAGAGTGTGCCCTGGACCGCTCAACCGGTCACCCGCGCCTGCCGTTTTGGGGCGCGCCCGCAGGGGTGGTGGTGGGTGAACCCCTCGTCTCCCCGCCCCCGGCGGGGCCGCAGCTCTGCTCCGGACCCCTCCCCCAGCCCCTTGCCCGCTTCCTGCGGCTTGGTGGCGCTGGGACCCCGGGGTGCCCTCCGAGTGGAGGGGTCCTCAGGCCGTGACTGTTCTCCCGGGAGTCCTCGCATATTCGGGCCTCGGACTCCGAGGCTTACTCCTCTTCCGCCGCCCTGCGACCCTCCGTCGCCTCGGACCCCCCGCGCCGCACCGCATGGCGCTCATCCGCGCCTTGGCTGGATGCAGGGCGGGGAGAGCAGGGGGTTCCGAGAGCTGGGGTCCCTCGAATGGCAAGTTTGTTCTCCAGACCTAGAGGTCGCCTTCCCCCCAGCCCCGCCTCACCCCCCTGCCCCGGGCACTAGCCCCGGCTTCGCTGTGCCACCCGGGGCCACCTCGGGCAGCGTGCACCAAGGTGCAAGACTCCGCTTCCGCGCCGGGTCAGCCGTACCTGGGGACAGTCTTCAGTTTGTGGGGGGAGGCGTGTCGCTTTCCCCGGGGAGAAGGCGTTGCTAGGGGTGGGTCCAGGTGTCCGGCATGTCCAGACCTGCTGCTGGGGCGCCGCGCACCTGATCCTCGAGGTAGCCGGGACTGGGGGTTGGAAGGGGGGCAGACATTTCCTACCAGAGTCACCTGGGCACTGAGTCGGGACCAGGCTGTCGCTGGCGTTAGGGGTTCCAGTCTATCGCAGAGGACGTGCCCCGGGGCGCGCAGATGGCGGGAGATGAGGCGGCCGAACTCCGCGCCCTTGCGCAGCGGAGCACACACGCTCTCGTACCAGCTCAGCTTTACCTGTTCAGCCCTCTAACTTTTCTCCTTCGCGCCCTGGGGGCGGCTTCTCCCCCCACTTGCCCCGCCGGTGGCCCTGACCGAGCCACAGCTCTTGACCCTTAGGCGATGGGGGAAGGGCAATCCAGCGGAGGGTTGGCGCTCGGGGAGGGGTCTCGTTTTTTCCTTGCCGAGGGCCCCAGGGGTCTGGAGTCTGCAACCTGCCAGAGCTGACTGCAGTATCTCCAGGCTTGGGGGCGGGGTGTGTGGGGGGAGGGTCACCCTTATTTTATTTGTAAATACCGCCCGGTTAAGGCCAAACTGAAGGCCAAGATTCTGCTGGGGTTTGCCTAGAGATTGGGGTGTGGGGCGAGAGGTGGCCTCTGAATCGTGGACAAAGTAGTTGAGTTTCTCAGACCCGATGGGGCCCACTGGGTGACAGGCCAAGGCTAGTCTAGGTTGGTTAACCCCTTGTCCCCTGCTCAGCACCCTCTCCTCCCACTTTAGCAGAGCAAGAAGCCTGTCTCCCTTTCAAACCCCCCACCCCCCCCTTCCTACACCCCAGTCTCCCTCTCCCCAGGCTCTTCCTGCCTCCCTCCGCCCCCGCAGGCTGGCTCGGCTCGCAGCTTTAATTACATTAATATTAAAAATACATAAGGTGAGGAGCGGCAGCTTTTTCTCTCGCTAGTTCTCTCTCCGCCCCCCACCCCCTTTCCATTTTGTCAGGCGAGAAAGCACAGGCGGGAGCTTCTGCACACTCTTGCCCAGCTTTGTCCTCGGCCGTGCACTCCCCACAGTCCCCCACTTCTCCCAGAGTAGCCCTTTCCCCAGGAGCGGCTGTCCCTTAGCAAGTACCTGAAGGGCGCAGCCCTCCCCCTTCCAGAAGCCAGGCATTAATAAATGAAGCCCAAGCTATTTGATAGGGGGGAAGCAGATGGGGGTGGGGGGGACGTGTGGAGAAAGGCCCAGAAGGCCACAGGACAGCCTGAGGGGCGAAACCCTTCCCAACTTGAGAGGGAAGTTGCCGCTGGCCCTGGGCCTGAGGGGGGACTGGAGGTGTTAGGTGAGCTGGCTCCTCGGTGGCCTTTCGGTCCGCAGAGGCCTCGCGGCCCTGCCGTTCGGAGGCTCCAGCATCTGTGCTGGGTGCCAGGGCGACTAGCCAGACAGGCCTTTCTTTTTTCCTTCGTGCCTTAATTGGGTCTTAGGTGCCAGGCTGGTCCCCGGGGCCTGTTCTGCTTGGGGTGGCGTGGTGGTGGGGGCTGCGAGGCGGCTGGGGGAAATGGGACGCGGGGACGATGGGCTTTGGTGTATTTTCTCTCTCGTTGCCAGTCACCCCCTCGGCACCAAGGAAAATGTAAATGTGAATGTTCGAGCCTGTTACAGAAAACAATATCCTCTTGCAATAATTTGTACGTCCATCTGTGAGGAGCGGGAGGAGGCAGAGAGAGAGGAGAAAACAAGATGGGATAGAGCGTCCTCTGGATGGAATTAAGCAGTTATTGAATGTGTTTTAAGCTTCTGTTATTTCCATTCCTCTCGAAATACCTTTTTTTTGATGAAGCCTGAGCTCAGACTGATTCCCCAGAACTGAACTGGGAAGGTGTTTTAATAATTGGTTATCGAGTCTCCAATAACTGCCTTATTATTGTCAAAACAAATCCAGGTTCGGGCAGCCAGATGAACCCCAGTGAAGCTCTCTCCGTTGTTCCATCCAGCGGGCCAGCATCTGTGTTGCCTGCATTTGCATTTTTACTGTGTAAAAGAACAAGCTTCCCCGGCACTAAAATTCCTGTTTTCTAAAAGCCAAAATAATGGGTTGCATTGATTTTTTTTTCATTTCCCACCCCAGCCTCTCGGACGGGGACTCATGGTTCTTCTCTCTTGAGAAGACCGAATTAAAAGGCTTCGTCAAGCCATTAAGAAAATCTCTAACACTCTGTTCGGTGTCTAATTAGGAGTGGGGGGGTGGGGAGACGCTGGGGGAAGGTGTTTTGAAAATCTTGAAATGGCAGACACAACTTCGGGGAAGCAGGTGAAGGACCGGTGAGCCCGGGGAGGGGGTGGGTGGGCAGAGAGGACCTGGTTACTAGAAAAACGTGGGGGAGAATGGAATTGCCATCATGCCCGACAAACCTCTCAGATGCTTCGTATTTCTGGGCATCAAAGTCAGCTGCCTTTAATATATCTCGGCAGCAGAATGGGGAGCTCAATTAGAAACAAAAGCAAGTAAGCAGTTGACCCAAAGGCAGTGCTGAAGTTGAGCAGATCCCAGGAGACTGGCTGGAGAGGCTTGTTTTTCTTAGATTGCGGAACGGGGAGGAGGTGGGCAAGCGAAGGGCCGTTGGGCCCCACAGTGCTTTGCTAAACAAGCGAGACCCCAGACAGCCTCGGAGCCCCCAGACGCAGGGTGGGAGTCTGCCCCAGAGCACCTCTTGGACTGCTGGCCTTTGGCAGAGGGGTGCAGACCTCAAGTCCCACTTGCTGTCTCCGTGTCTTCAGGAACTCCACTCCTGTCCCTCGCTCCCTCGGTCCCCTACTCAGCCTGGTGAACGTGGATTTTATTTGTGGTGAGTTAAAGGGGAGGGTGGATGTTCAGAGAGCTTTTTTTTCAGGGGTAGGGATACCAGGCTGAGAGATTCTTCCCTCCCACATGATCTTGGGAAGAGTTGTTTCTTGGAGATATTTGAAGCAGTCAAGAGGAAGGGCCCCCAGCTCCCAAAGTGCTTTCTCAGCCCCCACCCTGGTAGATCTAGCCGGGACCCAGGTGCCTGAATGGGGTGAGCCACAGGCAGCAGAGATGGCAGGGTGCCAGGAACCCAAGGGCAGGCCCTATATTTGCATATGATTTGCATACAGATTTGCATGCTGACCTAGCCAGGTCAAGAGCCTGGCCCTCTCTGGGTGAGTAGCCTCTTGATCTCTGGCTCAGTAGCTGCTGGGCACTTTTTCCTGGTGTGGCGTGGGGGTGGGGCAAGAGCGGGAAGAAGGACTGGTGTTTTGGGTAGTGCTTCTCTCCTGCCTCTGAGTTTGAGGCCTACAGGGGCTCAGCGCTGAGCTCACCTGCTAAGGCAGCCTGGAGCTTGCTGTTGGGGTAAGATGAGCCGTGATGGGCAGAGACACCCTAAGGCAGATCAGCCTGGGGTGTGGGTTGTCCCTCTTGTGCTGCAGGAAGAAGAGGGTTGAAGAGCAGGGGCACGCCTGCTCTGGGAATCCAGGCCCAACCCTAGGCTTCTGGGGCATGCGCCCTCAGAATCGAGGAAGCTGGGTGCTTGGGACTGTGGTCAGTAGTGGGAGAAGCAGCAACTGATGGGAAGAGGTGTGATGGGACTTCCAGCTTTGGAGGGGGGTTATGGTCTCCGAGAGATGAGGGAAGGACCCCTGGGCCGCTTATTCTCACATTGCTAAGGCAGCTTCGGAGGGAGGGCGGGCACGGGGGTCAGGGAGGGAAGTTGTGGAGTACTGCTCGAGGACCAAACACTCAGGGCAGCTGGAGTGCTCCTCCTTCCCAGGGAGCCAGCTGGGACGCCTGCAGTGGGAATGTGGCTTCGGGAATGGTTTTGTCTGCATTTCCGGGGCAGGAGCAAATCCTGCCCTGGCAGGTGCGGCTCCAAGGCCTCCCAGAGGTTTTTTTTTTCTTTTTTTTTTTTTCCTGCATATCTAATGATCCAGGAGGGTCCAGGCTTTGGGTAGAGCCTGGGGGAGGGCTGGAGGTCGAGAGGGGAGGGTCAGCAGGCAGAGCTGCAAGTTGCTCCATGCCCAGTTCTTTCAGTCAGAGCCTTTTATATATTGGGGTCGTAAAGAAAAATAAAAAAGGTTGCAACTCGCTGGTGTGGTGGAAATTTGGAGTCAAAGCAAACCCTTCATTCATATCCCAGCTCCGCACTTACTAGATATGTGACTTCGGGTCTCTCTGAGCCTTTCTCCAGCTATTAATTGGGGTTAAGGGTGATAGCACACATAAGGTAGCCGGAATGTAGTTGGTACTCAATAAATGCTAGACCTCTTCTTTTTTCCTGCACTGCTCCCACCTTCTTCCTTCTGCCCTTACCTCCGAATAGATCAAGTCCTGTCTTGAGTAGTTGAATTAATCAGCTGCAGTTTTGGCCAAACCAACTGACTCAGTCTTGTAGCAGTAAGACTGTGTGGTGGGTGGGACGGGGGACATCACTGCTTCCTTCTGTCACCCAGCCCGGGAACCTGCAGGAGCCATCTTCAGCGAGACAGCTGAGGCCATGCAGGTACTTGGGTGTTCCCGGGGAACCCAACACACTCCCTTTCCCCAGCCATAGCTAAGCCACCCACGGAAAAGAGATGAGGGCAGAGGTTGGCTCTGGACTTGGACATGATGATGAGGCAAAGGTCAGTCGCGCACCTGCCGAAGGAAGGCCAGGCTTGGTTGGTAAATCTCTACCATAGTTGGACAGAATAAGCACTATCTTCGATTTAATGCCATAGCACTTATATAAATGGGCTATGGTAGGGTGAGCCCATGCCTTGTAGCTGGATGGATTTCTGTGTCTCTCTCTGCTGGGATGAGCCTTGCTGTTTTGCAGGCAGTTTTGTGTATAGAGAACACACCTGGTAGCCCATGACCTTGGGGGTCCCTGGACCACTTCTCCCTTTATGACCCAGCCAGCCAGAGGGAAGCAACATAGGATCCAGAGGTCGCATGCCGCCCGTGGCAGCTTATGGCCTGTGGGTCCACGAGTGCAGGAGTGGCTTGGGGCCCAACAGCCCGTGTGCCCTGTTGAACAGATGTTGGTTCTGTGCGGCTTTCGCTTGAACAGCATTAGCCTTGGGGACCACCCCTGCCATCCAGCTGCTGCTCCCCTCATCCGGTCAGCCCCCCTCCCCCATGCCCTTGCTCTCCCTGATGCTCACAATGACAGTTTCCAAGGTCACTCACCACCATCTTCATCAAGAACAGAGTTATGCAAATGCTGGTTGCATATCCATTATGGGTGTGTGTGTGTGTGTGTGTGTGTGTGTGTGTGTGTGTGCATGTGCATGTGCTGGAAAGAAGGTTGCGGACCTACATGACAAAGCTCAGCCTGATTTCGGCAAGTTACCTAATAGTTTCTATACCTCTGTTTCATCATCTGTAAAATGGGGAAAATAACGGCACGCTGACTGTCCCATGGGGCAGCCATCATTATGTGTGTGCAGGACGGATGATGGGCCTACCGCTGTATATTGTGTGACAACGCTTTGTAAACCAAACAGGGCAACCTGTAAACACACATGTAAAAACCACAGTAAAACCACTTTTAGCCTTATAAATCCTTTGCTGAAATGTGAGGTATAATTACTGTCACTTCATCATACAGGGACAACGAAGGTCTCCCAGCTGCGTATGGCTGTCTCCCTGCTCCTGGGCCCCCCACAAATAGCAACATGGGGAACAGACGAGACCCAGCCAGGCTGGCAATAGTCCCCTTGGAGCGGACTTGACCTTTTGTTGCCTTTGTGACCCCAGGGCGCCGTAGGGGAGGGAAGCACCTAATTCTGCTCCCTCCCAGGGTCTAGATGTGGGTTTATCCCATAGTCCTCTGGACACGCGTCTGCAAGGGTGCTTCTCACTGCTGGGAATCCGCAGTCCTTTGTGGGAAGAGCAGTAGGCATCCAGTCCTACCTTGTGTGACCTCATTTGAGGTGACCGCCAGTACCAGAGTCTAGGCCCCGAGAACACGGCCACGTCTGGGTTGTGACCACCTTGCTTCTGGGACGGCCTCCCTGAGCCACGGGGTCTAAGGGTCTCAGGTCTCAGGACCTGCTTTTGGGGTGTGAGAGATGCGATGACTGTCACGGGCAAAAGTCCTCCAGGTTGGAAGGCACCTTTGAGGACACAGAAGCTCTCCCCTAATTCCTCTGCTCCAGCACTTCCGGCCACAGCAGACACCTTCCTCTGAAGGCAGCCCCTTCTGGCCACGCATTCTGACTATCACAGAGCTCATCCTCCGAATCCGCCAAGCCGTCTGGGTCTTAGGCCTTCTGCTCCCTGGCCCTGGTTCTGCCTTTTAGGCCACAGGGATGCCGGGGAAGCCCTCTTCCACTTGACAACGCTGCGACCGTCTGCAGGCAGATGTCTGCCCTCCGGGGCCTCTCCTGCAGGCACCCAGCTCCCCGGCTTGCTCCCCCGCTCCCCCATCAATGTCTTGTTTCCCCATGAGCGTCCCCCCCCTCTTCCTGCATTGCTGGGCTCTACAGGCGGGGTGCTATAGAGACGGGTCTGCTCCCAGTTGGGACTGGCGAGCTGTGTACCTGGGGTGAATTACTCTTGCCCCTCTGGGCCTCAGGCTCCCCATCTGTAAATGAAGGAGATTGGACAAAATAATCTCTTAAATCCCTCAAGTGTTAACAATCTAAATCTAGGACTCTCTAGGGACAACTGTGCTGTCTGAGCCGACTCCCTAGAAAGACCTTCTGGCCATAAGGGGCCTTCCCCTCCCAGGGCCTGTCTACCAGGGGCTGGGAGATTAAAGAGTCTGCCTGGCTGTCAGCTGCTGGCTCATAACTCCTGGAGCCGGTGGTGAGGGGCCTTGTAGGTGGAACGATGACTGATCTTTACTGGGTCTTACAGGTTTCTGGTTGCCAGTTACAGGAACTACGTTTGTGCTGAGAATCTTTAAAAACAAAACCGAAAAAAACCCCTCTGTTTCTGATGGGGAGGTGGAGGACTTGGGCATTTGGAGTAGTCCGCTCATCTCATCGGGGAAGGACTGCTTCCCTTGGGAAATTTGCAGGCGTGGGCTTTCTGCTTATCTCCAGGACTAGCGTAGGGCCTGCTGGCATTCAGCTGTGGGAGGCTGTCCCAGGGATGAAATGTCGGAAGCCCGGGACAGTCCCAAGTACGTAAGAATTGTCGTACCCCAAATTGTTCTCCTTCACCAGAAGGGCACTTCACCGTCATGGCGTGTCACACCCTGCAGATAGTCTGAGTCTAGAATGTGATGTGCCCGTTGAGAAACGCGGCCACCGCTAGCCGTGCGAACAAACCGGGGAGATTACTTGACCTAACATCCTGGTTTCTTATCTGTAAAATGGGGCCTTGGGCAATAGCTACCTTAGAGGTGTTGTAGGGGTTAAATGAGCTATAATGCCAGGCCAGGGCTGTTCACAGTGCCTGGCACAAGATAATGCTACAGAGAAATGGTGATGGTGGCCATAAGCGGTAGGACAGGTGTGCCAGGTTCGGGGGGGAAGCATGAGACTTGGTCTGGGCTGCTCAGTCTTGTCCTGGGGCAAGAACAAACTCACATGGCCTGTAAATGCTCTGACAAGGTCTGGGGAGACTTGCCCTCCTCCTCCGCAGGGTCTAGCCTCGGAATGTCTCAAAGGTGCAAACACACAGGAAGCGGGTTTTCTGATGAAGGAGGCAGACCCTGTCTCGTGGGTCCTGACCCGGGCTTTGGATGGACAGGGTGGGTGCGCTGAGGTCCCACTGGTGGATCCCCCCTGGACCCAGTTTTTCCAACTGTGGGATACGAACAGAGTGCGGGCAAATAATTTATCTTGTGTGAAAACCTTTGTGTGCAAATGCAGTGGCGGTAATGAACCTGGCAAATTAACCCAAGAAACTCACCAGGCCAGATCTGCATAAAAAAAACTCTGTGTGAGGCCTGGGGACAGCAGCGTGTGGCCGTTGCAATGTTTTGTTGCTATTGATCACACCACTATTATTTTGTTAACTCGATCACCAAATTAAGTTAATTAACGTGGTGCTAAGGCGCTTGAAACCGGCCATTGTTGGAAAAGGTGATATGGAAGTCCGGTGTGGCCAATCTACTTCTCTCTAGGGAGCGTTACTCCGACTTGTAGGCAGAGGACCACATGCATCAGAAATAGTTTCCTGGCCCTCGGCGAACCCCTTAGGTAAGGATCTGCATTTTTAACCAGCCCTCCAGCCGATTATACATCACAATGTCCGAGAACTGTCTTAAGTCATAGTTGTTGCTAGTGCTGTAGGTGAGGGAGTATTCATGGTGGGATATTTACTCCACAAATACCATTTGCCTGTTAGGATAATACTCTTAATAATAGCAGCAAATACTTGCGTGCTGCTAGGCACTCAGAGATACCGGAAACTGTCCTTTACATGAATGCACCCAACCTAACAACCCTTGAGGTCACCCCCATTTGATGGATGGGGAAACTAAGGCACACAGAGGTGAGGTTATCTTGCTTGTAAGTGGCAGAGCAGGGATTCAAACCTGGGGAGCCTGGAGAGTCTGGGCCTTGAACCACTGTGCGAAGTGCCCGGGGCTGTGCGGGTCCCAGGGGATAGAGTGGTGACTGGGACAGGGAGCTCACAACCCTGCCCGCTCCCCCTGCCCTTGCAGCCCTGGGGACCCACTTGCTGGCTCTTGCCCATCTCTGGGCGGCAGGTTGCTGGTCCAGCCCTGACATGCTCCTGGTTGAAAAGTCCAGTGAATGAGATGAGTAAATATTGTAAAGGAAGAGAACAAAATGACTCACTTCTCCCAGTGGAGGTGGCGAGGTGTTAATATTTCAGTCCCCTTGGGTTGTCATTTGTGATGACTGGGGACAATGACACGGGGGTACTTCGGCGTACACCTGGGAGGAAGCCCCAGTGGGCCAGACCCCCCCAGGCCAGCAGGGTGGGGGCCCATGGGTGCCCAGTACACGGGGTGTCAAGTTTCCTTTGCCCAACTAATCCGGATGGCCAGACGGCGGGAGGGCCAGCGCTCGAGCTGATGTGATGGATATTTAGGTTTCTGTGGTGACCCTGGGGGCAGCCCAAATGCCTCGGGGCGATTTCTGGTTTAAAAATATTGCGCTGCTATTTCTACGCTTCTAATCTCCCGGCGATTTGGAGCCTGTTTTCTGAAACACGGCATCGGGGTGGTGTTCCACGTTAAACGGCAGAGAAGATTAAATGGGTTTAAGTCCGGGCGTCTGTCACATCACATCCAAGCCCATAACTTCCATTTTCTATTAAAAATCCATTTCCCCCTTTGACCAGAAGAAGCTTTGCTGTTGATCTGAATGTCTCTCTATTTATGAAGTGTTTCCCCCTCTTCTCGTTCTCTCTGTAAATATGCCTGCTTCTGTCTGCAGAGAAGAAAGAGATGGGCAGGGGGGTAGGTGGAGGGAGCTGCTGAGATTTGAGGGGGAGGTAGGGGTTTCCTGTGTGAGGACATGGTTTCCAAACTGGGACTGGCTTCCAGAGAAGAAGTTGGGGGGGGGGGTCCTTCCTAAGGCCCCAGACTTTGAACTCTCCAGCATTCAGACAGAAAACACTCGGGCTGGGGACCAGACGGACCTTCGCTGAGTGTCGGCTCTGCCTCCTTCGAGCCCTACAGTCTCCCCAGGAGCCTCTCTTTCTTTACTGGTAAAACGAGACTAACAAGACCACCTCAGACCTTTGTGTGAGGGTTAAGAGAATGCTCTGGAAGCATGCAAGCAAGCCCAGTGCCAGGCACACAGCAGGTGCTTAATCAACGTGAGTCTCTTCTGAGAACTTGTACCATTAGCTAAGCCACCAAGCCTTCAGGGAAATAAGTGTAAGGTCAAAATGAAGTTAGGCACAGGGCTACAGGAACTTTCAGGAACCCAGTCGCCGAGCCTGCAAACCCCCCCATTGCCTTCCAGCACTGAGGGGCCAACACGCCAATCCAGCTGTCTCTGCCTCTTCTCCCCAAGCCCAGCCAGCGCTCCCGCCTGGAAGGTTTCTGTGGGGTCCCCCAAACGTGCTGTCCCCTGGCCGCCACAGAGGCGTTGTTCAGGCTGATCCCTCTGTGGGAGTGCCTTCATTTAGATCTTCCTTCCAGGCTTGGCTGGAGCTCCCCCATCCCCAGAGCTGTCCCCTAGCTGCTGAGTAACTTACATGTCCCCTCAGGGGGCTCTCCTCAGAACTAGTACTTTCCATGCACTCGGCCCTGGGCTCGGGGTTAACCCTTCCCTGTTCTCCCATCTCTTGTACCAGCTCCTGGAAGGTGGTGTCTCCCACTCAAGGCTGTGGTTCAGCTGAGTGTGTGGCTAGTGCTCTGTAAATATCTCCTGAAAGAACAGGACTTTCCTGGTCCCCCGGGGTCAGAAGGGACCTGGGGAAGAGGAGCCTGGAAGGGTGCAGGAGTCAGCTGAGAGAAGTAGGGGTGGAAGAGGGTCTTGAGTTCAGCAGGGTTGCAGAGTGGCGCTGTGCCCTGGTCACCCTTTGCAGTAACTGTGGGCACCCTGGACCCCTCGGAGGTCGCTGAGATGTGACTGGCAATCCTGTCCCTCCTAATCACACATCCTCTCTATGGGGAGCCAAATTCTTCTGCATTTTCTTTTCCCTGCTCTGCAGTCCTGGAGGGCAGGTAAGATGGTGCGGTCCCTGTCTTTTGTGAATGAGGACACCAAGGCTCAGAAAGGCTAGTGGCTTGCCTGGGGTCACACAGCAGGTCTGGGGTGAGCTCCAGGAGGGAAAGCGGTTCATTAGACTCCTACCAGGGCTCTGTCTATTGCACCACACTTCTGTGCTCCTCTTGGAGCTTGCTGAAGCTTTGTCCCAGCTCTGAAGGTTCGAACAGGGGCCTGAGAAGGAGGGGAACCCGCCGCCCCTGTAGAGGCTAGAGTGGCCGTTGCTACTCCCCCTTTTCTGGCTGGGTGACTGAACGTACCCATTACTGCTGTGGCCACTCAGGGCACTCCTTGTACCAACCTTCATCTTGGCACGAGCCAGAGATTTGGACTACTTCTTGGTCAGTGCCTCAGTTTCCCCTTTATAGATTTGTTCACTCCTATCTCCTGGCAGGTGGGATGCGGCTAAATTAATGTTTATTAGAGGGCTTCTGCATTCTGGGCTGACAGGTGCCTTGTGATGGTAAAGTATGGGCCCGACGTAAGTGCAGAATGCTATTGTTTTACACCTGAGGGTGATGTTTCATAATGGCAATGCACTGTCAGAGCCCTAAGCAGAAATGAATGGTTTGTCTCATCCTCCCCAGCTCCCCCAGACTCAGAAGACAGCAGCTCACATCCCGGGGTGGGAGAAATATGAGGCTACTCACCTTTTGCTATAAATCTGCCGTTTCATCAGCCGTGACAGGTGGCTGGACAATCCCAGTCAATTCATCAATTAAATCTACCCATTTGTACTTGCTGAGAACCCCTTGTCCTTGGCTCTGGCAGGATCCAAGGCTCAGAGTGCAGGAAGGCTGCTTGCATCGTGGCTGGGGCTCCTGGTGGGAGCAGAGGAGGCCTGGGGAAAGGGGCAGGCTCGCAGCCGGGGGCATGGCACGGATTTCCAGCGGGAGACTAGGGCTATGTGTTTGGGGTGGAGTTGAGATGGAAGGAAGGATGCGGAGAGGTACCCAGCCTGGGAAACCAGATTTTGTGGTTTGTCTTCAGCGTGGTTCACACAATAGAGGAGCTCTGTCCCTGGGCCCTGAAGTAAGGCAACGCTGGGCTCCAGTCCCAGCTCCAGCACTTACACTGTATTACTTTGGAGAAGATAGTTAACTTTGAGTCTTAATTTCCTTATCCGTGAGCTCAAAATAACATGAATATCATCCCCGAGGGAACCATGAAGATTAAGTGAGATAATACAATATCTGTCATGGGTCTAGCTCCGAGCCTGGCCTATAGTTAACAGTGAAAGCCGTGGTGGTGGTTCTAATTGCTGGTGGTATTATTATTACTAAGGGCTACATCATAAATATTTTCTTACCCTGTTCTTGAATCCTATAAGTCCTGAATTCCTCTCTGTCAGGAACCTTTCTCAGTTTTCCAAGTCCATTTTTCAGGCACAATGTAGAGTCTTTCTGTACCTTGATGGATTTTGGCTCCGCTAATCCATAAAGCTGCCACGGAGAGGGTGTCTGATTAACTAGGTTGTCTCAGGAAGCATTCAGAACCCCAGAGTGATGTCCCTGCTCCCACAGGCTAAGCATTGTCTGAAATGTCGAGTTCAACGATGGCCCCTCCCACGAGGAGTGTGTGTGTATGTGTGTAGGTATATGAATCTTGTACTTGGCCATCTAAACGTGAATGTTGGTGGCCAGGTGGTGTTTGAGGAAGGTGAAATCCCCCTTTTTATTATTGCAATGGTTACAACCATCTAATTGTATAGAAGTCAGACTCAGGACTCAGATTTCCTGTGTCTGCATCCCAGACCCCTCACTCATTGGATATGTGATCTTGGGTAAGTTGCTTTGATTTCCCAGTGCCTTACTGCCCTCATCCGTAGGCTGGGATGATATAGCAGTACCTACCACATACGGTTGTTGGAATGTTGAGAGAAGTCCTATAAGTAACGTGCTTACAACAGTGCCTGGCCTGTAGAAGATGCTTTTCAGATACTTGTTGAATGAATCTCAATAAGGAGATCTCCCACGGGAAGGGAGCCTGGCAAATTCGGGTCCTAAGGGAAGTCTTCCTAAGGCTTTTTTGCTGACCTGTGCAAAGCTGTGATTGCATGATCTCAGAGACTACCCTAGCCACTGGGAGTGAGGCATGTTTCTGAGCTTCTGAGGGTCCCCTCACCCACCAACACCGGGGCTGTCACCAGGGGAGGCAGTGTGAAGAGGAGGGAAAGGTGAGACCACAGCCTCCCCAAGAGCCTTGTAGCCGCTAGGGGTGCGGTACCTGGTGGGGACAGCAAATACATTTGCTGCCAGGAGGATGCCCCCGACACCCCAGCAAGGAGCCCACGAATGTGCTTTCCAGCACTGCTGCTAATGGCTTCATCATGGCTTTTTATGAGATGATGTGAATTGCTCTGACCAATGAGGCTTAATGGCCTCCCTCAATGAGCTGCCCGGTATATTCTCCCTGGAGGCTCGGCTCAGAGTTAAGCCAAGAATATTAATACAGTCCGGATGCAGGCCCTCCTCCTTCTCATAAAGTTGTGGAAATTGAGGTCAAGTTGGGTCCCCTGCAACATTCTTTAAGTAAGCAGCAGAGTGGTTTGTTTGCTCCTTGATCTTCCCGGTGGAGCGGCGGGGCTTGCAGCTGGAGACCTGGGACTGGGCCCTCTCTTCTCTGGGGCTGTCCCCACTTGTTCCGAGGTGGCCCTTGTTAAGGAGGCAGGCTCCTTAGCAGGGAGGGAGGGCTGGATTCCACCATTCAGGGCTGCGTGCCATCGGGCAGGAGAGACAGCCCACGTGCCGGCGTGAGGTTTGCAGACAGCTGTCCTCGAGGTCAGGTGGCCCTGCCCCCATCAGGCGGCTGCAGTCTGAGCATGTTCTCCGCGTGACGGGGTGCTGTAATGGGAACTCGTCAGACGGTCAGAGATGTATGAGGTCTTTGCAGCCCCGTCCTCCACCCCCCTCACCACCCCCAGCATTTTATAAGCAAAAGAGCTGAGGACCAGAGAGGGAAAGTGTCCCCACAGTCAGGTCATGTCGGGGCCAGCTTTAGAACCTGGGTGGGCCTCTTGCTTCCGGACCCAGATCTTATCCACCCATCATGCCTCTGGTCCTCGTTTGGCCCTCGGGGGCTGGGCCTTTCCCAGAAAGGCCTCCCCAGGTGGAAGACCACTCTCAGCATCTCCTGTAGTTTTCTCTGCTCCAAGCAAGCATCCTCCTTCCTCTTACAGCATGGTCTTGAGACCTTTCACCTTTCCCCTATGGTATGATAGAAAGTGCACGAAGACCCTCCCTAAGAGCGATGGGTTCAAATTTCAGTTCTGTTGCTTATTAGCTGCATGATCTCTGGCACGTCACCTAACTATTCTTAGCCTATAGAAGGGGATGATTTAAAAAAAAAAAAAAAGTGATGCCAGCTCCTCTCAGGGTTGTGCGGGTGAATGGAGGTCATGGGTGTGAACCTGCCTGCCGTGTAGCAGGTGCTCAATAAATGCTTATTATCTAAGCAATTTCAGTGTCTCTCCTAATGTCAACAGTGGATGACAAACGTGGATCATGGCTTTGGACCCTTCAACCTAGCAGAGTGATGGCCAATCTCTTCCCCGTGGGCTTGACTTGGCATGGAAAGTGAGGCTGGAAGCTTCTGTGGGACAGAAACTGTCTCTTATCTACCCGTGCCGGTGGCTGGGTATAGTCCGAGCTCAGGCGGTGCTTCCTGGGTGACCGGTGTCTGAAACATGAACGGGGGTGGGGCACATGCCGCAGGGGCCTGGGAGGTTATTACCAGAACGCGGCTAATCCAGCCCCTCCTCTCCCCTTCCCTGCAGCTCGCCCTGAAGATGTCGGCACCAGCCTCTACTTTGTAAATGACTCCTTGCAGCAGGTGACCTTTTCCAGCTCTGTGGGGGTGGTGGTGCCCTGCCCGGCCGCGGGCTCCCCCAGCGCGGCCCTTCGATGGTACCTGGCCACGGGGGACGACATCTACGACGTGCCGCACATCCGGCACGTCCACGCCAACGGGACGCTGCAGCTCTACCCCTTCTCCCCCTCCGCCTTCAATAGCTTTATCCACGACAATGACTACTTCTGCACCGCGGAGAATGCGGCCGGCAAGATCCGGAGCCCCAACATCCGCGTCAAAGCAGGTGAGGGACCGGCCACCTGCTCCCTGCGGGGGGAGGGAGGACCTCCATCTCAAGGGCGGCGGTGATGCCGAACAGGCAGAGCCCCTCCTTCTGGGGAGACGTGGGTGCCTGCTCAGGGGAGGGGCGTGGCGGAAGTCCGGCTCTCAAGGAGAGTTTTCTAGAGCTTTGGAATCTTAGCTCCCCGCTCACTTTGTGTCCTTCGTTAAAGAGAACACTTCTCTGTGTCCGCCCTTTCTCCTCCGGGAAGCTGAGGTCGGTACCTGCCCCAGTCATCGCTCCAGGCCGCGGTTAACTGAGATAGCGCTCCTTTAGATCCCGAGTTCACGTCAGGGCTTGATTCCTGGAAAACACATCCAGCGAGTTCCTTTCTTTTAAAAACCCCTTTATTGAAATAATCTAGAGAAACGTGCACATATTATAAGTAGATAGCTTGGTGAATTTTCACCACCTTTAACTAATATCCGGATCAAGATACACAACATCAGCACGTCAGAAGCCCCCTCATGCTCTTTGCTGTCCGCATCCCCCTGGGGGAAACCATGGTCCTGAGTTCTCACAATACAGGTGTTTGCCTAGTTTTGTACTTTATTTAAATGGAGTCCTAAGGCAGGTACTCTCTTGAGTCCTTTGCACACTATTGTGTTTGTGGGATTTGCCCCTGCTGCTGTGCGTTGTCGAATGGGGTTGTTCATTGTCAGAGCTGTGTAGTTGTTCTATTATTGGACTCTGCCATGTTTATTTATCCATTCCGCTGTTTATGGATCTTGGAGTATACTCTAGCTCATGAGAGCAGGCATTTAGGTAAAATTCATGCCGGGAAATTTTAGCAGTGAAGGATTTTGGTCTTTGGAAGGATCGATGGAGGCCGGGAGGTAAGGGTTTCTCAGCTGTTGTCTTTAAAGAAAATAGAAAAGCTCGTTTGTCAGGGTTAGGTCTGGAGTCAAAGGAATGGCTTAGATCAGCTTCTCTTAATTAGGATGTCATGAAACACTGGTGTGTCGTCACCGTTTCCAAGGTGTGCCTTAAAGAGTAATAAAGCACTGAAGTTTGGGGAACAGTTTTCTTAGAAGAGATTTTTTGGGTGGGAGAGGACAGGCAGTGTTTTAGCGAGCCCACTGTGATGGCACCGGGCTTGAGGGCGCCATCTTTCCCGGCGAGTGTGTGGGGCGAGAAGGGTAGGTTCCGGGGAAGGCCTCCCAGCCTGCCTGCCTAGTGACAGATCCTGCAAGATCTCTGACTTCCAGGGTCCTTCTGCCTCAGGAATGCCTCTCACAAGTCCGAGGTTCCAAGTAGCTAGTAACGGGCATATACAGGGGTGAAGTGGGGTGGGTGCTCTTAATTAAAGAGCTAGTCTTCCTCCTGTTGGCTTGCTTGGGTGGGGGGAGATGTGAGCGCTTAGAACCCAGGACCAAGCTCAGGGTATCTCTCCTGGGGCTCCCCGTGGAACTTCTTTTCAGGAGTAGGTCCTTTGTACTGCTCCCCTCAGACCACCATGTGCTGGGCTGGGAGGCCCGAGGCCAGCAGAGGCCAGCGTTTGGTACGGCTCTGGCCTCTAGCGCCTGGAGGATCGGGCTCAGAGGAAGTAATGTCCTATTTCCTGTTACGTGCCTGTCACTGGGTTAGGACGCAGTTTTCACAATAATCCCATAAAGTGTTTCTTACAAATGAGAGACTAAGATGAGGAGAGGGTAAGGCCTGTGGACCATGGGTCAGAGGTGTCGCTGGAATGACAAGCCACCTTTCTGCCGTGCTGCCCCGGGCCAGGCCTTCTACACACTATTATCACCATTGTCATGTCCTTTTACAAATAAGGAAACTGAGGCTCCGAAGGCTAACCAGCAGGGTCAGGCAGCAGCTCTGGGGAGGAGGCAGGGGCTGCTTGCTTGCTCCTCACCACTGGCCTCTGCCGGCTCCCTGGGACTCTCCCAGGGGGTGTGCCCCCAAACCCCAGTTTTTTCTACTCTTCCACTTTGCTTCCCTGCTGTGTTCACTCCCCCTTGGCCTCCTGCCTGCTCCCCTCACATCCGCCCGCTGTGCCCCGCCCACACCCACGGAAGGCCAGACCGCTGCCCCAAAGAACAGGCAGAGTGGCCCTCCTCCCCTCTCCGCCTTCTCCGCCTCTCCTCCACCTCAGCTGTATCTCCTCCCGGGCCTGATCTCCCCACGGAGGTGGGGGAAAGAAGAAAGGCCCGGGGAGGCCGGGCAGGGCTGGCCAGACTGGAGACACAGCCAATTAAGCAGCTCTCGATGAAGCCAGAGGGGCTGCAGGTGCACAGCCAGAGGGCCGCGGGGCCCTGAGCATCACCCTGGCAACCGTGGCCGGGAGAGCAGGAGGGCACGCTGCCCAGGTGCCTGCTGAGGGACAAGGTCGGGAGGCAGTGGGGATCTGGACGCACCAGCGCTGGTTGGCAGAGGAGGGGTGGAAGGACGGAGTGAGCCCCAGGAGAGGCCAGGCAGAGGAGGACAAGGCAGAGGCAGAGGCCGGCCCCTGGGCCCCACCTGCAAGGCCCAGCGAGCCTACCCCCCGGACCTGACATGTAGACTGGAGGCAGGTGACCATGCCTCCTGAAACCAGCCCTGGGACTGAGGCAGGCGGCCTCCGCTGCACATGCTGCAGGGAAGGAAGGGCTGGTTGTTGGAGGCAGGGGCAAGCCTGGGGGTCAGGCTGTAGGCAGTGTCAGGAGGTAGGAGGAAACAGTAAGGATACTTTGTTTCAGAGAATCTTGGAGACCATCCATTTTCAGAGACCATCACAGTTTTAAATATTCTCTTCCATTTTCCTTAGAAACCACTAAGCCCTTCCAGAAAGTTCCATGTGTCAACTATGTTTTTCCCAGGCCACCTTTCACATTGAAGTGGCACAAAATCTGTGGTTGGATCATGTGTCCCAGTTCTTATTTTTGGCAAATTATGGTCACCATGCCCCCAACTATTGCCATCGTGGGCCCAGGAATAATGTAGGAAATCAAGTGTGGTTTCCTTAGGGGAATCCTATCGTATGTCCTTGTTACCTACGTGCCCTCTGGTTGGATGCGATCCCAGGGCTGGACTTAGGTGCTGCCCCAGGCCCCTCCCATCCGATGGTCTGTTAAATACTCACTGCAATTACAGAGGTTCGAAGTTGGACTTACGGCCTTGCTGGGGGAGACTGGGTATTTCTGAGGGAGCAGGGAGGAGGTTGGTCAGGCAGGAGTAAGATCATGGCAGGAGCTTCCTGGCTGGTTAAATGGGAGGTTGGGGAGGTGGGGATGGGGGGTGAGGCCTGGGGCTGCTGAGGGACCTGAGCTGGCTCTCTGTTCCCTTCTTGGGCCCCCACCGTGACCCAGCCTTGTGACACCCCCCTTTTCCCCACCCCCTCATCTCTCTGCAGTTTTCAGGGAACCCTACACCGTCCGGGTGGAGGATCAAAGGTCAATGCGTGGAAACGTGGCCGTCTTCAAGTGCCTCATCCCCTCTTCAGTGCAGGAATATGTTAGCGTTGTGTCCTGGGAGAAGGACACGGTCTCCATCATCCCAGGTAAGGAGTGCTGCGGGGCGGTGGCAGGCAGGGGTGCTGCGGGGCGGGGGGAGAGATGAAGCGGAGGTGCTGAGTTGGTCGTTGAGCAGAGCTCTTGAGGTTGGTTCTGGTGACTGATTCGTTCTGAGTGTTCTGGTGATGCTTTGGCCAAAAAGCGTCTTTGGTCTCATCTTTGTACGTGGTACATCTCCGTGCGGGGCAGTGAAACCCATGTGCTGGGGGTCTCTGCTGGGTGTGCGAATGTCCCGTAGAGGATGGGCCCTACTCCCCCTAAAGAGTGGGGCCCCCATCCTCCCTGGTTCCTGGGTCTTTGCTTGCCCTTGCTCTTCGCAGTGGGAGGTGAGGCTGGACGCCCCTGCAGGGTGAGGGGCTGTGGGGAGGGGAGCTGGAGCTGGCCGTGGTCTGCGTTCCCGCCTGGAATGACTAGGATCCTTAGAGGACCAGACCTGAGTTTCATGTGTACAGGACTTTTTTTTCTCATGAGTTGGCTGAAGACCCTGTTAGGATTCTAGCGGGCCTCGCCCTTGCCTGGTATTGGGAGAAGAGGTTAGTACCGTGTCCTAGGTTCACCTTGTTAGAGCAGGCCTTCCGTTACTGGTTCCCTTTCCCTTCAACAGAAATCAGGTCTGGAAACCCCAAGAGAGGACCTCAAGTCCTCAAAATACCTCTTGGCCTCAGGTTACAAAATAGTGGGTTTTCCCCCCCACCGCTCCGGCATCGCTCCCTTCGTCCTGGCACCTTGTGTGGGCTCTGCTGCTTTTTCTTCATTTCTCTGCTGAGGACCTTGGTTTTTCCTTTCTGTGAAACAGAGGAACTTGGCCAGGTGCCGAGTGCCCCTGCAGCCTCGATGTCCCGTCGTTGGTCATACGAAATGATTCCAGCTGCCAGGTTTCCGGGTTAGCTGGGGGAGGCAGACGTCAATGCATCACACATGTAAAGCCGGGGTTCGTAATCCTGCTACACCTCTGAGTCCTGGGGGGAGCGCTTTGAAAAACACTGATGCTTGGGACTGACCCCAAATCAGTATCTCAGGGGGAGAATCTGTGATCAGTATTTTTAAAGCTCTTTCCGTGGTTCCGATGCCTAGCTAGGAGAAGAGCCCATACATGGGCGTATTTATAGCCAACACCACAGGCTACTCTTCTGGAGACATTAATTTGTGTTTTGCTCCTGGTACCTTTTCCTTCTCTCCGTTCCAAGCAGATGGCCAGGCCATTATGTTTCCCGGCCTCAGAGCTCCTAGCAGGACAGGAATCCGAATCTACTTGAAGACAGCTGCTCTTCCTGCCTTTTGTAAAACCGTAAGCTAATAGGAAAGGTTAGGATGGGTGTCCCGGCAGGGGAAGAGAGCCTCTGAGGACAAGGAACAGATAGGAGACAAACAAATCCCGGGGGTGGGGATGGGACTGTAGGCTGCTTAGTGGGTGCAGCTGGAGGAAGCGGTTGGCCCCCACAATGGGTGGCTGTGTGTGGCTCCGCGGGGTCTGGGATGGGGGCCCAGTGTTCTCGAGTCCAAAGGCGGCACGAGGTGCACAGCCAAGACCCATAGGGATCATGCAGGCAGGGACAACTGGCTGGTGAGAGACCCCAGACCTTGGCACATCCCTGGGGGAAGCCCCAATAATGAAGATGGAAGGTCCCGTTTATCCAGCAGAGTCAGACTGAAGGCGCTTTGCAGAACATAAAGAAATGTGGTATTTCTTATATACTTCAGTTTATGGACTAAGAGTTATACCCATTAAAATATCATTAATTATTGGTAGTAGTATTAAATAATAATTATTATCTGGGTGCTTACTGTATGCCAGGCACTGGCTAAGAAACTTTCATGTATGATCTCATTTCATCCTCATCAAAATCCGTAAGTGTATTTTTTTCCATCCACTTTAGAGAAAAGGAAACTGAGGCTCACGGGAGTCAAGTCATTTCTGGGTAATGGATCTATTAAGCAGGGGGCCAGGGCTTGAACTCAGGTCTGTTCCTTCAACCTGTGCACTCGCCCCGCACACAACTGCCTCCCTGCACCTGTACAAATGTGTCCAGCAGAGGGTGACTCTGAGGCTTTAAATGTGTGCTCTAGACAAGGAGGGACTTGGCCTCAGGAAGGGGGAAAAAGTCAACATTGGATTTTAGGGCAGGCTTTGTGGACTCGAGGTGAATGCAGTGAGGAAGAGCCTGGACCCTGGGACCAGACTGCCTGGGTTGAGACTCACCCCGCTGCTTAACCAGCTGGGCAGGTCATTGGCCCCACAGTGCCTCAGTTTCCCCAACTGTAACAAAGTGGGGATGATGATTGACCTACTTGATAGGTTTTGAGAATTTAATCTATGTGAAACGTTCCAAACGCTGCCTGGGACCCCGAGGACAGCTGTGGCTGTGATGATGAGGATGGTGTGTCCGTTTCTACTACGTCATGGGCTCCGTGTCCCCCGTTAGCCTGAGTTTCCCAGGGTGGGAGCTGGCTGGTCTCATCCACACGTCCCTGGCTTCTGACACACCCCTGTGCACGTGTAGGCAGGTGCTCAGTCGGTGTTCCAGGGGAGCATGAATGGATGGTTAGAAGCGTTCTGAAGGAATGTGGGAACTGCGTTGACGTAAGGATGAGCGCGGAGGGCATGGGGTGGTACGAAGTCCAGCTCAGATGGGCGAGAAGGCAGGTTCACCTGGCTCCTGTGCATAGGAGCTGGAGGCAGGGAGCTTCCCCAAGGCGACCCTTGTAGTCGGTGCTTCAGGGCTGTCTTTGATGTCGAGACACGGCTGGTGGCCCCAAAGGGCATAATTATCAGGGAAGCGGGCTTGACGCTAATCTGCGGGGTTCTGGTAAACTTTGGCTCTCTAGTACCCCTCTCTTTCCTTTAGCCTTGGAGAATTTTCCTCCCTTGCCCCATCCTCCAGCACCATCCATAATCATTCTAGATCCTTCTACAGCTATGGTTTAGATCCAGGGACAGACTTTCCAAAGCACATGAATCCAACTAACACGCTCCCGGAGGAATCCATGAGAACCAGAGACTGGAGTT
The DNA here is from genome assembly GCA_028534135.1 of Potos flavus. Lineage (NCBI taxonomy): Eukaryota > Metazoa > Chordata > Mammalia > Carnivora > Procyonidae > Potos > Potos flavus. Next base: position 11,794,989 of record CM052884.1, on the reverse strand, counting down.
TTGCTTCCTGCAGGCTCTGTAGATGAGAGGCCAGAACGTGGGCCCACACGCTGCATGCTTTAATTTTGGAAAATGCAAATTGTTTATTGTCTTTTTTTCCCCATAAAAATAGGATTCTCTGCCATCCATACTCACCCTGTACCCAGTGCGTGTGTGTGTGTGTGTGTGTGTGTGTGTGTGTGTGTTGTCTGGGAGGTTGGATGGCAGCTTCTCACGGTGGGGGAAGATTTAATGGTTAGATTGCCTTGGAGTTACGGAAGGATCAAGGAGCCCTTTATTTCCCCCTGATGACTTAGGGTCAGCTTCTGGAGCAAAGAGAAAGTGTTGTCTTTGATCTCTGGGTTCAGGTCCTCCACAGAGCACAGGGCCAACAGAAGCAGGTGCTGGAAAGCAGGAGGAGGAATGAATGGGAGGCCTTGCGGGTCACTCAGGGCCCCAGGACACATCTCCTGGGGGAGAGCAGACGCCCTGTGAGGAGGGGGCCCGAGGGGGTGAGCGCAGGCCCCTGCGAATGAGGAGCCTGCCCTACAACGCCTCTCTCTGAGGGAGTTTGGAAGGAATTAAAGGCTTGGTGCCTAAGCCAACTCCGTGAGTTGGGTATTTGTTCCCAGGCCAGCCTTCCCAGCTGACTGCACTGGGGAGGGGCAGGTCAGCCTCCCTGCTGAAACTCTAAGCAGCTTTTTGACCGTGCTTTCCCCAGGTAGAGGCTGGAGAGACCAAAACGCAACCTTTCCCAAAATGGTACTTTTCCCCAGAGCTACCTACTATATGTGCTGCTTCCTCCCCTTGCCTTTCCCCTCCTCCAAGCTGGTCCTCTTCCTTCCATTGGGCTATTTAAAGATGTAGGAGCCCAGAACCTTTCTCCTAGGACCTGGCAGACTCCTACCCTTTACTTCTTCCCTGGGGGCCTTGGTCTTGAGGAGAACTGGCTCTCCAGAGGGGGTGGGGTGGGGGGAAGAGGGCAAAGGGCCGTGCACAAACGTAAATAAAAATTAAGGCCTCCAGTGAAGCCGAGATGTGGTTTAATTTCCCATCTGCATGATCACCATTACAATGCATGTTATTGGATATAAAGATAAATCCGGCCCTGTTCCTAATAGCTTTTAATTTCCACCAGACCTGATTATATCGATGCGGGCTCCTTGTGGGAGTTTCCCAGCATGCTCTTCACCAGCATCCTGACTGGCTGTCTTGGCCCCAGAGGGGAGTTTTGGACACTGCTCAGATGCGGGCCAGATGTGTCCGCTGGTGCTCTGGAAGACAAGCCTGGATCAGCTCCCTCGTCTATGAGGATGGGGTTCTGGAACGCTGGCTTGTCATCAGGCCCTGCCTGGGCTGGGAGCCCTGTGCTTTGGGGGAGGGGAGAAGCAGGCGCAAGGGTGCATCTGGTCAGAGGGGTCCTTTCTGGCTAGCGGGCAGTGCTCCTGGACCGTAGCCCACTTTCGCCCGGGGAGAGCCCGTGAGCCCACCTCCCTGATTGTCCCCAGGGTGCCAAGTTGTTCCTGTGTTTTCACTTGATCCTGCTGTCCCCTCTGTACCCATCCCCTCCTCTCCTTATTGATACCCTACTCCTCTTTTGTCCTTTAAACTTGGTCCACCCGTGTCCCCTGCCAGGAGACCTTGCATAAGCCTGCCGACAGAACTTACAGCTTCTCTGGTTCCATTCCCGGTGTCCTCCCGTCATTTCCTCTTATGTGATAGGTGGTGGTTTCCGTCTGCCTGCTGCGGGGGGTACACAGCTGTATCTTTTCCAGCTCTTTATCCCCAGGGCCCTCGTGGCACCTGTCACAGCATAATAATAATAAGATTAATGATAATATCTATCATGTATTGAGACCTAAATTATCTCTAATCCTCACAATAACCCTTTAAGAGAGATAACATTTTTTGTTTTGTTGGGTCTTTTCTCATTTTATAAATGAGGACGTTGAAGCCCGGGGAAATTAAGCAACTTACCCAGGGTCACACAGCTTGTCAAGGCTGCAGCCTGGGTTTGAACCGGGCTCCTCCAGGCACCTCTGCTTTCTGCTGCCTCCCCGGAGCAGGGTTCTCATTGAGAATGGACCGTCCTCAGGTTCTCAGCGGGGAGGAGCTCCTGTCCCTGTCTCCTGCACTTGCCTGGGGACAAACACGTGTCCCCAACCCTTGCACCGACCTCTGGCTGTGTTCAGTGACCAGAGGTTCTGGCTTTTCTGAAGGGCCACAGATCTCCAGCTGAAAGATCTGGGAACAAACCAGCCATTCTAACAAGAAGGCTTTATTGGGCACCGGCTCTGTTTTCGGCCCAGCGGGAGATACAAAGACCGTCCTGATTGGGGAGTTTAGGATTCCGTTCATGCTGTCAGCGCCGATGGACAGAGATGGATAATCTCAACACAGTAAACAATCACATACGATCTTGGTTTGCTTTGGAATGCAGATTCAATGTATTAATTGCATTTTGCTCGGGCTGAATATACCTCAGATCCCATATGTCTACACTGACTTGGGCGGGGGATGGCGCAGACAGGAGCGAGCTGGGTGGTGCCTGCAAACCCATTTGGATGCTTCTAGGCCACAAGCGGTTGGAGTCACAGACTGTCAGAGCTGGAAGGGCCCTGGAGGTCCCGGGGCCCAGCCTGCTGACTTACTGATAAACCCAGGCCCAGACCAAGGTGCTCTCGGGCCCCCTTCACTCCTTCTCTCCTGACATTCTTAGGGCACGCTATTTTATCTGCTCGTGGGGGCTTTGCTTTTACTCTCAGACTTCTTTCTTTGTCTATCGAAAACCTACCCATTTTTCAAAGTCTGGTTCAAGTACCACTTTTCCCACGATGTCTTTCCCGATTTCTGCAATGAATGGATTTAAAAATCACCCTGATTAACCTTCTTCGAGGGGATCCTTTTGTGAACTCCCTCCGGACTTTCTCGGTTCCTTGCTCAAGGCACTAACTGTGTTTTGTCCTGTAATATTTGAAATCTGTGTTATCCCCACTACAAAAATATATAACCAGCAAGGGCAGGCGCCATATTTTCTTCTGACCCCTCTCCTCTCCAGTCTCATCAAAGACGATTAATGAAGATGACACAATGCCAGTCTCCCCCTGCACTGAACGGTCCTGGGGCAGGGAGGAAGGGGGAGCCCTCTGAAAGGTCACCAAGAAACTCCGTGGTGTTACAGAGTTTGAGTTGGGCGGTCCTTGGTCTTTATTTCACTGAGCTGCTCCAGAGTGACCCAGAGAGATGGTTTCTGTGGGTTCCCCCGGTGACGCTCTGCTGTTTGTTTATTTATTTATTTATTTTAAAGATTTTATTTATTTGACAGAGAGAAATACAGCGAGAGAGGGGAACGCAAGCAGAGGGAGTGGGAGAGGGAGAAGCAAGCTTCCCGCTGAGCAGGGAGCCTGATGTGGGACTAGATCCCAGGACCCTGGGATCATGACCTGAGCCGAAGGCAGATGCTTAACGACTGAGCCACCCAGGCGCCCCCGCTCTGCTGTTTAGATGCAAAGTTGGAGATCTCTGTGGTTCGCCTGGGTGGCTCAGTTGGTTAAGCATCCGCCTTCAGCTCAGGTCACGATCCCAGGGTCCTGGGATCGAGCTTCTCCCTCTGTCCTTCTGCCCGCTCATGCTCTCTCTCATCGTCTTTCATTCTCTCTCTTTCTCAGATCAGTAAACAAAACCTTAAAATATATTTTTTTAAAAAAATTGGGGCTCTCCGCTCTCGACTCTTTAGGGCCATAGAGAAAAGGGGTTGGGATCGTCAGCTGGGCTAACGTGATGTAGAAGGTGCCCTCAAGGCAACTTAACAAATGGGGTTTGGACCCCTGCTGGGCGATGGGCATGGGGTCAGGTCTTACAGAAGGGTCGCACTTGCCCGTGACCTGCTTCTTCCCTTCAGCAGCTCCAGGGTAGGGGTTGTGGTACCTTCCCATGCAGAGGATGAGTCATGATGCTTTCTGATGGCGGTCCCTTGAGGCCTCATGAGGGGGAGGGAAGCCTGCAGTTGAGTCTTGGAACCCAAGGGCCATGGGGACAGAAAGCATGCTTCGGGTGCAGGTGGCAGCAGGGGCAAAGGCAAGCAAGCTGGCAGAGGAGGGGTGATCCGGAGGGTAAGTGAAGTGCTGAGAGCAGTCTGAAAAAGATGCCAAGCCATGAAAGTCCTGCCAGTTCTAGAAAAAAAAACACGTGTGGAGGGGCAACACGACAATAATGACTCGTACTTACTAAACCCTTCCTCTGTTGCCAGGCTCTGTTCTAAGCATTTTCCGTGTTTAGCTCATTTGGTCTTCACAGCAATCTGATAAGGGGATTATTACTCCCCCATTTTAGAGATGAACAAACTGAGGCTCGGTGAAGCTGAGCCAAGTGCCTAAAGTTAGTAGTGGTAGAGCCACAGCTTACCCTTATGCGTTCAGACTCCACTGTTTGTGCTCCGAAGCACGACATTCTATCGCCTTGTGAAAACTTGACACACACAAATGTATTTTAAAAAACTGCTGCAAATCCACAAGGAGGAGACAACCTGATAGAAAACTGGGTAACAGATGGGAGCAGACAGTTTACAGAAGAGGTGGGATGCAGTGGAAAGAAGGCAGGCTGTGGTCTGCTAGTCCTAATTGGTGCTCTTGAGCGAGTTACTTTCATAAACCTCAGTTTATTCATCTGTGAAATGGGGCTAATGAATCCTGTGCACGGAATCCTTTTGATGGAAATCAGGCCTCTGCAGAGACTTGAATTCTCAGGTGGAGAAGGAGTGGCCTAAACACAGCAGGGAAACGACCCCCCCAGGTTCATGATGTCGTCCAGCCTTGGGTCATGTTGGGCGTCGCGCTGCTGGCAGAACGTGAGATGCTGAGAAGGCTGTGTGGGACTAGGGCTAGATAGACGGCCACTGTGGCATTTTTAACTCCAACAGTCCGTGATGGTATCTGGGCAGAATGAGGGAAACAAATGACTGAGACATTGCGGTATTCATCTCTGTATTCATTTGTGCCTTGCACGGTAACCGATAACAGTTCTGTTGTGGGAGGAACAAAGGTCTGTGGCTTGGTGCCAGCACAGCGAAGGTCCCTTCCACAAACTGCCCGGTCTAATCTCAACGCGCTCGAACTCTGGCTCAGTAATTACTAGTCTCTCCACCATCCAGCATAGATCTCGTTTGCTCTTCATGGTAACCCCCATTACCTTCCCCGCTTTACAGGCGAGGAAGCAGGTGCAGTGAAGCTTGGGGCCCTGCCGGCAGGTATCTAGATGTCCTCTCATTGAATTCTCCTCTTCACTGCGAGGCAGGCCTGCCACCCCTATTCTTAGGTATAAAGGAAATGAGATTCAGAGAGGCCGAGCAATTTGCTCCAGGTCACACAGCATTTCCGGGGCAGAATCTTAAGCTTGAACCCAGAGCCAAGCCCTTTTCCTCTAACAGGCTTTCATGCCTGCAGCCTGAGGGCTGTCTCAGGGACGCTAGGCAATTACCGCTTTCCACACCAAGGCAGTTGCAGAGAGGAAAAGGCAGCCGGCCCTTAATTTTGTTGTTGTTTGTTTCTTGTCTGCTTTGATGGGGAAGGGGCATCAGATTCTGGAAGCCTTAATGTGTCCTTCGGGTGCAGAGAGAAAATCCTACCTTCTCAAGCTATAAACCACCCTTTGCAGGTTCGAGATGACAGGGAGAGCTTCAGAAACAGCAGAGGAATCCTCTCCCTAGTCGGAGGGCCCGGATGGAGACGATAATCATGGTGACGATCGTGCTTAGTAAGAAAAGAAGTGATCAGTTATTGAGCTCTTAGGTGATCCGTGCTTTTCAGGAGTCATTTTCTTTAATCCCCCGAGTGTCTTGTACAGCAGCTGGCATTATGAGCTCCATTTTGCAGATGAGAAGCCTGACGTGCAGCGAGCTCAGTCACCTGCTCGAGGCCACAGAGTGAGGAGCTGGGCCCAGAGCCGTTTGATGTGAGCTCTTAGAGATGACTTGGGCCACCTCTCAAACCGTACCCTGAGGCCTCTGGTTTATAAGGCCCATTGAAAGGCATCATCTTAGTGAATCTTTCGATTACGTCCGAGGGGGCCATATTCTTAAGCTTGGCTCTCGGACGGGGGAACCAAGGCTTGGGGGGATCAAGAGGTCTGCCCAAGGTCACCCAGCCAGGAAGGGCGGACAGAGGAACTCCAGTCAGATGCCTGCCCCTCAGGAGCCCGTGAGGCCCCACCCGGACCACACGCCCGCGGCTCCCCGGTCCCCCTTCCAATCTCCCGGCAGGCAGGCTGCTCTGCAGTTGCACGCCAGTTGGTTGGTTCCAGAACCATCAGCCATGGCTCCGCAGTCGAGCGAAATCGTCTGTGTTCACAGGTGCCTCTGGCGGTGTGTGCATGTGTCGTGTTTTGCTTTTCCATTTAGTTCATGGCAGGTACCGCATTTCCAGAGCGCCCACTGGGTGAATTTCCGCAGATTTAAGACAATTGCAGGCAAACGCTTTGCCCCGAGATCACGTGGTGGCGGTGGACATGGAACAAGCGGCATTGTTTGGTTAAGTTGGCACCTCTGTAAGTTACCCTGAAATCAGAGCGGGATTCTTTATAGAAGGTTATCCTACACATAAATCATCATTAGACTACCTCATTTTTGTTTAATGCCTACCTAACTGTGCTGTAGTCTAAAAATGTGTGTTTAGTGAAGTCAAGGGTTGCAGGGAAATTATAGGGTTTTCAAAAACCCATTTGCTTTGCTGGTGTTCACATCAGAATCAATCTTGCCTTTCGTTCTCAATCTCATTGCAAACATGCAGCATTGCTCGCCGAATTCTGGCATTTAATGTAGGGTAGCATTTATTCAGAAGAAGCCAACGGTGCTTACAGAATGGGAGAGCTATGTATAGATGGCACTTCCTGCCAAGCCTGTGATTTTGAACTCTGTTGCGTATCAATGAGACCTCACGGCCAGGACCTGAGCCGCTGGGGACGGAGCTGCCGTAGCGAGCAGGGGCCGGCGCTGGGGAGCTGCGGAAGGAGAGTCTGCGTCCTCAATGCCACCAGCTTCGCTGAGCCCCCAGCACACAGTAGGTGCTCCGCTGTGGTCTGCTGAATGCCTGCCAGGGAGGCCAAAGGGTGGGGGGGACTGACACTTGGATTCGGAAGTGGCTTTGTGGCTGCTAGTCCAGCCCTCGTTTGCTCTTGTTACTGTCTCTTCCTGGGGGAGCAAAGCTTAACGGGTGTAGGCTCTGGCCTGGGTGACCCGCTCCACTTACTCGCCGTGGGGCCCTGGGGTCCTTTTAGCTCTCCAAGCCTTACTTTCAGCAGCCGTGCAGATGAGAAGTTAAGTATTTTTCCTGGATGGAGAATATAGATTTTCCATGGATAGTTAGAGTTTCTAGATAGATGTGGTTTTGGGGTGTTTTTTGTTTGTTTGTTTTTACTTATAGATCCTTTATATGTAGGTTGTGAACTTTGGTTTGTGTGGATGAGACACAGGATAACCGTTCCAGGATTAGTCATCTCCTCCAGGCCCCAGAAGGTCTCCATGCAGACTGAGCAAGGAGCTGGGAGCACCCAGGTGTGAGCATATAGGAGCCGAGCGGGGGGTCTCCTGACAGTGGGGGTCACTTGGCCTTCAGGGCTGGGTGCAGAAGGCCAGGATATCGAGGAGACGGGGGCAGGGGCAGGCTACTTCCCCAGAAGGCCTAAGTCCAAACCCTAATACGATGTTGGCTTTTGTGGTCTAGCAGGCATCTTGCTGTGTGCAGAACCCTCAGGAACTTCGGCATGAGCCTTTGTCAGCCCAAGCCTGCCTCCCTCAGCGGAACGCTGAGCCAGGAACAGCCTTCTGCCTTGGGAATGGCAGTGGGGGGCTCAGAGGCTGGCACAAAGGCCTCTAAGTTAAAAGTGCTTTCCTCTCACACCTAGAGACTTCTCCCCTCACGTCAGGGCCAGAACATACCTGGACACCCACATCTTTAGGAACATGGGCTCTCAGCTGCAGAACAGATGACAGAGTGGAAGACGGAAGCTGTGACAGTGAGTGGCAGTGGGGGGTGGGAGTGGCAAGTGGAGTCTGGGCTTTGAGTTCAGCTACGAGGGGCACTGGAGTTGGCTGGGTATCGGATGACCTTCGTCCTCTGCGTGGTGGTGTGCGGGGCCCTCTGAGACTTTGTCCAGCAAAGGAATCCCTTCTGAGAGCATATGGCTGGGGGCCCTCTTCACCACCTCTCTGAGTGGGACACAGAAAGGAAAAGGCTTATGTCTAGAGCATTCCAGAGTCTGTTTTTACTGACACAAGCCTGGAGAGGCTGCTGTCCCTGCTCAGGGCCTGCACCCAGGAAAAGGGCCGGGCTCCATTGGGCAGTAGCAGACAATGCCATGTCTTACGTTGGCTTCATCCCCTGAATCTATCTAAATGGCTGTATTGGCATAAGCCACAATCACTGGTTGAATTTTCAGTTCATTATTTAATTGAGCAAATGTTTTTTGAGCACTTCCCGTGTGCAAGATGCTGTTATGTAGACAGTGATTCCCAAGGGTCTTTGCTTGAGGCTCTCCAGGGATTTGGAGAAATTCCTCTTATTACACACCAAAGAAACTCATTTTAATTAAAATGTATACGTGCGTGTGTGTACAAACAGTATGCATGATGTAATTTGTACATATTGAATACGTACGTATATGTATGCACACTAAGTTTTTTAAGTTTTTATTTAAGTCCCAGTTTAACGTGCAGTGTGATATTAGTTTCAGGTGCACAATATAGTGATTCAACACCCAGAGCTCAACAGGGGCCCTCCTTAATCCCCGTCACCTGGTCCCCTCTCCCCCCCCCGAATTCCCTCCCCTCTGGTGACCAGCAGTTTGCTCTCTATAGTTAAGAGTCTGTTGCTTAGTTTGCCTCTCTTCTTGTCCCTTTGCTTGTTTTGTTTCTTAAATTCCACATATGAATGAAATCATAGGGTATTTGTCTTTCTCTGCCTGACTTCCTTCACTTAGCATTACACTCTCTAGCTCCATCCACGTCGTTACAAATGGCAGGATTGCATTCATTCTTATGGCTGAGTAATATGCCAGTGTGTGTGTGTGTGTGTGTGTGTGTGTGTGTGTGTGTATCACCTCTTCTCTATCTGTTCGTCTATCACGGGACACTTGGGCTGTTGCCATAAGCTGGCTATTGGAGATAATGCTGCTACGAACATCGGGGTCCATGTCTCCCTTTCAGTGAGTGTTTTTTCATCCTTTGGGTAAATACCCAGTAGTGTGATTGCTGGATCGTAGGGGAGCTCTATTTTTAGCTTTCTGAGGAACCTCCATACTGTTGTCCAGAGTGGCTGCCCCAGTTTGCATTCCCACCAACAGCGCGAGAAGGTTCTCCTTTCTCCACACCCTCGCCAACACCTGTTGTTTCTTGTGTGTTTGATGTTAGCCATTCTGACAGGTGTGAGGTGGTAGCTCATGGTGGTGTTGATTCGCATGTCCCTGATGATGAGTGCTGTTGGGCTCTTCTCACGTGTTCACAGCTTTGCCTCTGGAAAGAGGAGCCTCACTCACCTGTGTAGACCCCCCCAGGAGCACCCCGGAGCAGGGACCCAAGGCAGAGCCTTTGACCCACTGTCTCTGGGGAGGGGCATCAGCCTAGGAACAATTGGCTCAGGAGTGGGTCTGGGTGAGTGTACGGAGCTTGGCCTTTTCTCCACAACAGAGGACGGTCCCCTGTTCCCCTCTTCATGTTCTGGGCAGCACTGAGGGCGAACTAGGTGTTCTGGGTTTTATGGACAGCCTGGGCTCAATCGCTATTTGAGGAGGATTGTGAGGTGTGGGTGTAGGAAGGGTGGACAGAGGCCAGAAAGATAGAGCAACCCTGAGCCTGCCTCGGAGAGGCCTGCTGCCTGACAGGTTGAGCTTGGGACACAGGTGACCCCAACATGAGGCAGAGTGTGATCGGCGTCCAGGAGAGGCACAGCCCCTGGGGGCTCCGAGGCGGGGAGCCCTGTCTGGTGTGGTGACAGCAGGCACTATATAAGAAGCAGCATTTACCGTGGGTCCTGGAGAATGGATTGTTTTGGCAGGCTGCGCTCCTGCAGGGGAGAATGTTCTAGACCTGTCGGCCCTCAGCTTCAGAGTCACCTGGGGAGCTTTTAAAAGACGCTGTCCAGGCCCACCCCAGACAATTAAGTCTGGATCCCTGGAGGGTCAGACCCAGTCTTCCGTGTTTGTGACAGCCCCCTAGGTGATTCGGGGAGGAGCTGGGTTACAACCCCCTTGCTCTGCATACAGGAGGCCGCGGGGTAAGGTCCTGGGGCAGGAGAGCAAAAGCTGCGTGCTCTTCGGGGAAGCAGCCTGGTTTGGCGGGAGCCCAGGATACGCTCAGGGGTGGGCAGTAATTGAGGCTGTACTGAGCCAAATGTAATTAAACGGTAGTGGGGAGCCAGTGAAGACTTTGAGCGGGGGAATGGTCCAGACTTTGGGGAGTTGGTCTTCAGTGATTAAGGGGGTTCCCAGAAACACGAAGATCATCTGTCTCTGGGAGTCTAAGTCGACCGTTGATTTTCCCAGGAATTATCACTGAGCGACCTTCAGGCGGGCAGGTGGGCCTCAGAGTCTAAGCAGTGTAAGGATTAAAGGCAAGCGAAACAGCCTCTTATAATATTAGTGAGTTAAATTTGTATTGTGCTTTTACAGTTCATAGCACACTTTATATGTGTTATACTTGGCCTCATAAGGTTTCTGTGCGGCATGGAACGGTCATCCCCATTTCAGATGCGCAAACGGGGGCTCGGAGAGGTTCCGGGACTTGACTCTGCTGCCCCAGCAGTCCCTCCTGTACTCGGGGACGCACCACGGGCCAGAGCGTATTCAGCTTCCGGACGGTGGGCCACACGCGGAGCCAGGCACAGTCACAGATGTGACTTCACGTTTGAAAGACAGAACGTCTCTTCTGTTTCCCATGGTCTGTGGCCCGTGATCAATGGGCAGAGACTTGGCCGCACCAGCAGTTACACAGGTGGATAAATACAGCGATAATAGGAGGAGTCCCGAGGCCGGGAAGTAGAGTCAGAGCGGGAGGGGAGGCCGTGCTGTGCGGAGCGCCCGGGCGCTGCACCTGCTCGCAGGGAACCTGGAGGGGAGGGGGAGAATAGGACCCACAGCCCTTGGCACGCGCCAGGCACGGTGTGAACTACTTTGTACAGACGACCTTGTGTAGTCCTCCCAACATCATGATGAGAGGGCGGGGATTACTAGCCTCATTTTAAAGATGAGGAAAAGGAAGCACGTAGACGTGAAGTATCGCGCCCAAGGCCACACAGTTGGTGGGAGAGGACCGGGGACTCCATCCCAGGTCGTGTGGTGCTGGGGCCTGCTCTTCACCTCTAGGCCATCCGTCTGGGTCTCCTGGTCCCAGGTTCAGGTTCTTCCTCTGGACTGGGCTAGCAGGACTCCCCCTGCTGCATAAGACAAGACCACAAAAGTCAGGCTCCGGTCTGCGTGCAGGGGGTCCAGCTCTGAGGTCTCGATCGGGATGTCCAGGTATGAGGCCTCATCCGGAGGGGGATGTCCAAGCGTGAGACCACCCTCTGGATGCCCAGCGTCCGGGGACGATCTCTTTAACGCCTCTCTGCTCTTTGCCTTTCCCTCTCTTGTGTGGATCGCTTATCTGTCACCAGCTCCCCCAGGGTGTGATGGAGACTGGGCCAGGAAGGTGGAGAGGGCGCAGGTGTCCCGCTCCAGCTCTCTCACCATTTGATTTCATGTCCCTTCCCTCATCTGTAAGTGAAGGGGCTAGAAGAGATGATTTCCTAACATCCCTTTTACCTTGGTTCAGTTTAACACACTCTTTGAGCCCCCCGCGCCCTCCATCATCCTGGGCACCGGGGGCACGGTGACAGGTCTGTGTCCTGCCAGGGAGACGGACGTGTCAAGAAAAGAGCTTACGACATGTATGTTCCTTAAACAACCTCTTGCATATGGGCAAGACAGGAATTGTCATGGCAACTGTGTTTGTGAAAGCAAAGAATTGGAAACCAATATGGATAAATTAAATTGCTTGGATTTCTACAATGAAATACTATACTGCAGGGGAAATGCATAAAGCAGAGCTTTACAAATCAGCCCGGACATGTCATGAAAAATATGTCGAATGGAAAAAAAAGCAAATTGCGGAAGGACGCATACATTATGGTACCATGTGTATAAAGTTTGAAAACATGCAAAGCAGTCCCCTGCATAGTTTCTGGATACATACATATGTAGCAAAAGTATAAAAACATGCTTGAGGATGATAAACACCATATTTAGGGTAGCGCTTACCTCTGAGGAAGGAGGCAATGGGCTCTCACTGAGGGAAACGCAACTGTTTGCAGAACGTCTTATTTCTTAAAACGTTTCTTAAAAAGATCTGAAGAAAATGTAGCCAAAATAAACACGGGTGATTTTATATTATTTTTACCCTTTTCTATGAGTATGATTGATTTCATTAGAAAAGCACCTGTTTCAACACAATATATGCAAAATGCAGGGAGAAGGGCGGGGTCGCAGTTTGGGTGACATTCCAGGGCCGAGGGTCTGGGAGTGCAGAGAGAGTAGGTTGTTGGTGAGTGTGGGATTTGGGGGGGCTGGTCCCCGGGGGTCTGTATTGACGCAGCTGGGGAGGGTCAAGGGCACGTACCCCCATGTCAGTGATGCCCTCCACGACCTGCTTCCTGCCCCCTCTGCCCGGGGCCACCTTGGGCAGGGTCGGTGCTCAAGAACTGATAGTAACAGCGGTTAAAAGTGGTATAACTATGAGGAGGAGAGACATGTCTGCCTCGGGATCCCCCTGTAATCTGTTTCCCGGTTTAATGAGAGTCTGGAGACCCGCAGGAGGCCACTGAAAATGAAGACCACATATTCACGGGGCTGTGAGGCCCCTTGCTTTGCCGTTTTCCTCAGAGCTGGGGGCCAAGGATGATCCTGGCAGCTGTCTGTCCTTCTGTCCTGAGGGGCAGTAAGTCAGTATCAGAGGCCATCTGGGGAGGGACAAGTGACTTGGGGATGGGGGAGAGGCCCACATAATTACCTGCTAGGAGAGATTTACTCCCAATTCCAGCTCAAATGACAAGAGAAAGGTGGGAGCCCAGGTCATAGGCGACCAGGAAAGCCGAGAGCGAAAGCCGATCTCCTGGTGCTCCTGGGGAACCCCCTTGGGACCTGGAGAACAGAGGGCGTGCTGTGCAGGGGGTCAGCCGGGGCTCACCAGCTGCCGCCGCCTCCCGCGCCTCTCCCAACACCTCCTTTTCCCCCAATATATCCTGTAACAGCGATTTCCCTTGTCCTCCCTTTCTCTGATCCCCCTGCCCTCTCGCATCCCCAGGTTCTCCAGGCGCACCCACAGGTGGTAAATGGGTAGATGGTCGGGGCGGGAAGGGCCTTGGAAACCATGGAGCCCATTCTACAGAATGCTCTTTGTGGCCTTGACTGGGTCTGGGATCCAGGCCTCAAGAAGTCTCCTCCTGCACAGTGAGGGAGGTGGTCTCTTCCTCAATTGGGTAGATTTGTGTCGAGGTCCTCCAGGGTCTGGACGTATTGCCAGAGTAACAAAGAACAGAGAATTAGCATGCATACCAGCATGTGTGTGTGTGTGTAAGACAGAGTTTCTACCTTTTTTTTTTTTAATCATAAATAGGCATAGAATAGACATGTTCCTGAAGAGGGACATATCGAATCTCCTCTCAAATGGAGGAGTACTCTCTTCAGGGAGACCTTGAGATGCTCTTGGCAAGCCTGTGAAGAGTTGGGCATGCTCACACACCACCGATGCAAGTACACACTGGTGGAAACTTTCTGGGAAATAGTTTGGCATCGTGTAGCCATCAGTGCCTGTTAACTTTGGGCTCTCTCCTTAAAAAGTAGCCAAAGATGGCGGTAAAGATTTCTGTTTACGGCAATGTTATTTCCAACAGCGAAAAAAAAAATGTAAAAAGGTCCTAAATACCCAATAATAGGGGAATGAGTAAATAATTTATGGGTACAATAACATAATGAAATATTCCAGTGTGTTTTTAATTACATGAGAAAAAGATCCTAATACATTAAGTGGAAAATACATTTTATCTAGGTAATAGGATTCCAACCGGTTGAAAAAAATACATGTATCTATCTCGTAGATGAATGTCTTGAAGGAAATGCTTCCAGGCTATTAGAGATTGTTGTGGTTATCCCTGGGCACTGAGATTAGGAATGATTCCTGCTTTCCTTCTTACAGTTTTCAACAAGTCTGTGTTGAGGAGATTAAATATACAGTGGTTTGAGAATGGTAAAGGCTATATCTGAGCTCAGGTACCTTGCAAAGTCACAGCTACTCCTGTTTTTCTAGCAACTTCCTCTTTTACAAAGTTCCTTCTTCTGTTGGGCTGAAGGATGCTCTCATGAAATTCACCCCTCCTGTCCTCCTCCGGCCCCCTCCCCACTCCCGGACTAACACAGAATGAGTTTTCCTTCTTGCCTTGGGGTACCCGACATTAGCAGAAGACAGACCTCACCCTGTCATGCACCCCCCAACCCGGGTCCCTTTTCTCCCAGCTTGAGCATCCCATTTCTGCAGCCGTCCCTTCTGGGATTCGATCTGATATCATCCTGGGTGCCCCCTCTGGTCATGCCCCAGTTCGTCAGCATCTTCCTCCAAACCCGGGCCGGAGAGAAACCCGCACCATAGATGGTATGAACAGAGGGCTCCGTGAGACTCCAGCCCCTCCGAGGCCGGATCGTGCTGTTTCTCCCAGGACAGCTGGGATTGGGTTTTTTCAGCCACCCCGTGGCCCTGGCTCCTTCTGAGCTTGCTAGCGCTCAGTAGCTCTGGGTCCCAAATTTCTCAACTTCCTCATTTCTAAAATAAGAACAAGAATACTTTTCTTTCTATAACCCAGATAGGGATAGGATGGCCCCTGCCTCTTAAAAGCTACAAAATTGCCTCTCATCTCAATTCCACATCCTAGGAAATGCCTTGTGTCTTCCCTAAGGCATCTGCAGTCTCCAGGAAGGGTCTGGTCTCATGGCCATCCATGGCTGCAGTTTCTCAGCAATCCCAGATTTTTATTCTTTGCTCTGCATTTCAGGGATGCTGCTTTTTCTTTGTCTCAAATTAACCTTCCTAACGGGGAACTCAGAGGGTCATTTGGATCTTTCACACAATTTCAGGGAGCGTGTTGGCGTTGATGAGTATTAATATATTTAATAGAAAATCCGTGGTGGTGTACTTTCCTCTCCTCCTCTCCTCTGATTTTTTCTTTTTTCTTTTTTTTTTTTAAGATTTATTTATTTGAGAGAGAGTGGGAGAGCTGGGGCAGGGAGGGCAGAGAGAGAGGGAGAAAGAATCTCAAGCAGGCTCCCTGCTGAGTACAGAGCCTGATGCGGGGCTCGATCCCACGACCCTGAGATCATGACCTGAGCCCAAACCAAGAGTCCCACAGTCAACCGACTGAGCCACCCAGGTGCACTGAAGCATTGTTTCTTCTCTCCTCTGATGTTTTACCAAAGAGTGGGCTTCCCTCCTCCCAGGTGAAGGGGCTGCCCTCCCGACGGTGGAGTGTGACAGGGACCCCAGGGGCATTGGCGGGATGGGTACAGTGCAGTGTCTCAGATGGGCCGGTCACAGGCTGCCGGGCTGCCCTCGTCACTCTGCAGCGAAGTGCTCCCTTGTTTCGATGTGTCAGCCCCCAGCACTGGGAGGCCACCCCCTCCATGGGTGGGGAAACTTTATAACCTGGTTTTGTGACTCGGTGAAGAGGAAATGTCAGGATTTCTTAAGAAGGTTATACAACCAGAACTCCTTAAAATGGCTCGTTTTGCATTTCTATCTGCAGCTTGATTATAGTCACAAGGAGATGTTGTCTACTTGGAATTCCTGAGCCCGTGGGAATCTTCCAGAGGGAAAAAGCTCTGGTATAGGAGAGAGCAAGCCAGAGGAGGTGGGAGGCGGGAGGCCAGGGCCTGAGTCTTGGCTGGGTCTCACCTTGGACCAAGTTACTTAACCCCTCAGGGCTTCTTCACCTATAAAATGGGGGTACTGGTGGAAGTTATTATTTCCCTCAGATTATTTCCTTGGCTATCTCTCACCTCAACCAGGAGCCGGGACCAGCTGCTGGAATTTCACTGGGAATCTGCCTCCTTCCTTTCGTGAAATTCTTCCTTAAACTCTCTCTTCCGTCATAGATTAGCATTCTCACAATCCACGTTCTCTGTCCCTGTCCTTATGAACGGTTTATATTTCCGTGCAAGCCCTGGACAAGTCTTTGGGGGTTCCATGGGGAAAGAGCAACCAGAGCCCGGTGCTGCCTGGTGACTTACCCTGCAAGCCATTGAAGGCTTTGGAAGTATTGTTTCCTTGGACCCACAGATCTCAGAGTCTGGTGCCCCTGGGTGGGGGCGGGCGCTCCTGACTGCTTGTACTTCTCAGCTCAGGTAGAACAAAGATAATATTGGTTTGGTGTATCGGGGGCAAACGGAGGACATCGCCTATGATGGGGGGGACCAGTCCCCACAGGTGGTGGTGGGGATCTTCCTGCCCCATCTCTGCACGGGGGGAGGTCACCCAATTTGGAGTACGGAGGAACCTCGGATGTCACAGGTAGACAGGAAGGTAGCTGTAGATCCTTGAGGGGGTCGGCTTGGAGCTGATTTCCTGCGGGTAAGGCAGCGCCGTGTTGATGCAGAGTGGCCCGGGTACCTTCCCTGCAGCCCCTTCTCTTTTCCTCCCTCCCCCGTCTCCCCATGACGCCTCCCGAGGGGACTTTAATTATAAAGTCACTGTGTCAAGAATAGCTAAAAGGGGGAACCAGTTAGCTGTCACCATCAGCTTTCAAACCTTTCCTTCTGCTGCTGGTGGAGAAGGATCCATTGTGGCCGCGCTCCTGCCTTCCTCTCCGTATGACCGCGTACGTGTGTTGAGCCATCTCCCCGCCCACCTGCCCACCCGCCCATGCCCGCCTCTGCCCCCCGGGGTCCTGGCCCATGATACAGTCGTAGCGCAGGTGACAGGGGAAGCTTCCCGTCTCAAGGAGAACTTTCGACACGAAGGTGGGGAAGATCAAGGAGCCATGGCTGTGGAGGGGAGAGGATGACGGGGACAGAGTGATGGCAGTGAGGTGAGTTAATTCCCCTGTGTCGGATTTAATGAAGGGCTGCCTTCTGTGCTTCAAAAAGGCACATCATGGAGTGATCGGTGCTGGTTGCACGCACAGCTCCAATTAAGAGTTTCTGCATCACACAGGGGCAGGGCGCCTTTGAATCTCTAGACTCAGGGGGCTTTTCTGCGCCCTCCCCCTTCCTGGCTTGCACAGCCTAATCCAGGAGTCAGGGATCTTTGCTCCTCTTAAAGGGAAAGGACCCAGGATCTTTGTCGGCTGCTTCCATGCGTCCCTGGTGGTCCCGCCTTCCCCCATCTCCCTTAGGTGTCCTTAGGTCAGACCTAAGCCTCTCCTTTGCAAACAGTGCCTATTTCACCCGGACCCCAGTGAATGAATCCTGGAGTCACAGAGGCTTAGTCACTGGGGGGGACTCGCAGGTAATCAGGTCCAGAGTCCTATAATTAGCGACAGAGCTGGGACTAGAACCAGGCCCTCTGGAATAATCTCCCCGGCCTCCTGTCTCTCTTCTGGCAGCAGGCAGGGTGAGCGGCAGCAGCTTCGAAGCCCCACAAAGTCACGGGTCTCAGCTGCCAATTCAGGGTGATTCTCATGACTCTTGCCGACACCCCACAACTTAGCCATGTATCACGCTCGACCATCAACAAAAGTGTGCACACGTCGTCTCGGTGGGTGTTGTTGTGTGGAAGCCCAGGGAGATGCTCTTACCCCGGGGTCTGAATCCTAGCTCAGTCACTGTCTAATCCATGACCTTGTGCAACTCCTAGTGCTTGACTTCTCAACGCCCACCTTTTCTCATTTGAGGATGGAGAATAATAAGACTTATTGCACAAGTTCATAACAGAGTAGGCTCTCATTTTATAAATGAAGAATAAGGCTCGGAGATTAAGTGACATGCCCCAAAACACGGCGGAGAACTAGAACACAGATCTCCTCACTCCCAAGCTGGTGCTGTTTTGCATCACATTTTGCTAAAATGACGTCACCCTTAGGCTTCTCCTCCACCATCCTCACCATCATCATCGTCATCTCAGCTCCCACGTATTGAGACTTTACTATATGCCAGGGACTCTGCTAAATGTTTTATGAGTGTCCTACCATTTAAAGTTGACAGCAACCCTGTGGAGTAGGTTTTAAATTTATTCCCGTTTTATATGCGAGGAAGCGGGCTTAGAGAGGTTGCATTGCCCGAGGTGGGAGCTAAGGAGTGGCTGGGCAGGATTCTTAGCCGGGACACCCCTGTCATTCATTGTGTTCCCACCACCCCCTGCCACCATCGTGGGGTCCCAGCTCCCCTGGGACAGCTGTTCTCGCTGGCTTACCACCCTGAGTGCTCCAGGCCGGGCTGGAGAGGGGCCTGCTCGGTCCTCCTGGGGTCCTCCTCACCACCTCGGGCCACCCCACCCCTGACGTTAGCATTTGCAGTGTTTCCCCACAGTGACAGGAATAGGCTACTGCTTCCCCCTTGTCAGAGTGGGACACTGAGACCCAGAGGAGGAAACCGTCCTCAGCAGGCTCCCACAGAGCCTCGAGCAGACCACAGCGTCCTGGTCCCCAGACCCCGTCATCTGCCCAGGCTACTCTGCTGCATGTCCTAGTCCCGGTGGGCAACTGAAGAGACATTCTCTGGCTGATGCTCCAAGAGGTCTTTTTTGTCCCAGTGACCTGCTCATGGTCCTTTTCTTCAATGTGCTGGCCCGGAGGAGGGGTCTGGATGGAGCCCTCTGCTAGATCCAGCCTCCTCTCCTGTCCTCCGGGGCGCTCTCTCCTAACTCACCCGGGGGTAAAACCCTGCTGAGAGGTACGCTGAAAGCTGTATGTGCCCCGACCCCCTTCCTCTTTCTCGGTGGGGCTGCTAATGAGACCCTGATGCGACCACTGAGTAAATAAACACAAATTACGGTCCCAGCCCGTAGGTTTGGGCTGACAGAGCGTTCCCCCTTCTGCTCAGCTGTGGCTTTAATAATGAGCCACTCTCAGCTTTTACAAGCGTTGAGTTCAGTTCCCTGAGGCTTCAGTAAAAGGGGCCTCCCGGAATGCGAGCTCTGAGTGCCTGTCTCCCCTACCCTGGAATTGGGACTTTTGATAAAAATGAGAAGGCTCGTGTGAGGGACAGACTCTGCCTTCCGTAATATACTCTGGATCGTTTAAGTCACGCACATGCACACGGCAGAAGTTTGTGAACTGGTGGTGGTAAATAGCAATTAGGTCAATAATGCCTTTTCTGCAAAACCTTTTAATAAATGACATCCATTGATAATTAGCCCCTGTGAGAATCTCAGCCCGAGAAAGCCCTGATGGAAAGTGGGCCCAGACGGAGACGCAGTGCTAGTGGTCGAAACTCTCCTTTTGGAGGAAAACCTCTTTCCTTGCTTAGCTCTGCTTGGGAAGGGCAGAGCTATGGCCCTGGGTCAATTTCTGCAATTTCTGTTGCCTTGACCTTGAACAAGGGCATTGTCTTTCGCCCCCCTGAGCCTCCATCTTCCCCCCCCCCCACGCCCGCCCCCACCAGGTGGCTTCTAGGGTTGCCGAGGAAGCTGTGAGTTGAGGACACGTGGCTGGCTCTGTGGCTCAGGGCCCTACTTGGCCCCGAAAGCACCTCTGAAAGAAGAGCTCTTTCCTCCACTCGTCCATGGCTTCCCAAAGAGGTGGCGACTTGTCCTCTTGTCTGTCTTCCTGCCCGAGCCCCGAGCCGGTGCCCAGGCATGTTACAGGGAGAAGTAGCTTGAGAGGGGTGAGAAACTGTCTGAAATGATTCCATCCTTCCCTGGAGACTTGGCGTGAATTTTATCTAATCACCATGGCAACAGATAAAAAAAAAAGGAAAAAAAGGTGTGAGCATATCGCCTTTGCTGTGATAATTCAGATTTATATATTCAGATCAGATTGGAGTTGGAGATTTTTTTTTTTTAAGGGAGCAGATGCGGCAGAAGGTGTGACTGCAAATAACGTAGCACAAGTGTTTGATGATCCTGCCCTTTAAGAAGTGGGACGCAGTTTCCTGCAGTTTTTCCAGAATATAATTATTCCATCAAACCCATTGCAATGAGGACTCATTATGGGCCTGGATAATGCAGAGTCACGTCCGTGCCAACAACACGCCTGCGCACACACAAACACACACAAACACGCATGCATGGGCGGCGCCGGCCCCCGCCCTCAGCCTCTGGCCTCCCCCCAGATGGAAACCTTGGAAAGCCCCCAAAAAGCACGAGGCCTAGACAGCGAGCCCGAGAAGGCGGAGGCTGAAGGCCGAGGTGGAGACCGAGGACCCCGCCCCGGGAGGGAGCATCTCTCCTGCTGGTGCGAGGCGGGCGGACTGCCCTCCCCCTCCCGTCCAGCCCACATGAGCCCGCTGCCGGTCCGTAGAGCGTAAGCCCTCGGAGGCCAGGGGCCGGGCTGGGTGGTCCTATTGTGCAGTCTCTGTCCAACCCGGCTGATTGAGTCAGATATTTTCATAAATTACATGATTCTGCTCATTTGCTCGAGGTATTCTCGGATTGGATCCGAATCAGGCTCCTGACTCCCCGGCCAGGCATTTTTCGTCTAGAGGCTTTACTTTGGGATTAGGACGAGCACAGAGGCCGACACTGTTTTCTTTCATCCCTCCCTTGCTTACCCCAGGGGAGACGGCGTGCATGCGATAACCCGTGAACTTGGCGGAGTAGGCACACCCAGCTGCCCCTTGGTCAATGTTTATGGGGCAGTGTTTTCCCTTCTCTGCCCAACACATGTGGCTGCAGGTACCGCCGTTGAGTAGCTGACCGTTTCTCTAAGGCTCTTGGTCTCAAGCCATTGCAAGTTCCCCCCATGTGATCACCCTCATAATTGACTATCCCAGGTAGAGACTGAAAGCGCTGGAGGGCCTGTCCCCCTCCACTGCCTCCACCCTGGGCCCAGCAAAGAGGCAGGGGTCTACCCGCCCAGACCAGCCCTTCCCCTCCCCTCAGTGAAGAATAAGGGCGATGCCAGGCGTGCAGCGTGGGGGAGCCAGGGGGCAAGGGGGAGGGAGACAAAGTCCCTGAGGGCTTCGGGGCATCCTGAGCATGAGGTCCCCTCAGTGCTGCCCCCACTTCTTGCAGAAGGATGACCCCTCCATGTTCTCTCTCCTCTAGCACAGATGCCCCCGCACCCACATTTCCCAGACGAGAAACCCAGGCCCAGAAGGGTCACACGGCTCGTTGGGGGCAAAGGGAGAATTACAGTGCAAGCCTCCGAGCTGTCCCTCCTCAGTGCCTCTTGTCAGCAGATCCAATCCTGATACATGACACAGACACAGGCTCGTCGCCCTACGTGTCCATGTCCCCTGCTCAGGGTCCCCACTGGCCTGGGGGGGTCTGCGACACAAAGGACCACCGGAGTTCAGGTTCGCACAGCCTCCCGTCATCTCTTCCAACACCTCCTGTGGGTCAGTCCTTAGACTTCGCCTCAGCTCTCTCCCTGCCGGAAGGAGAGAGCTCCCGGCACCCTCTGCTTTGCGTCGCGTGCTGGGGCCTTCCCGCAGACCGGTACTTCCCTGCCATTCAGCTGAGCCTCACTGACTCCCGGCCCATTAGGAAGCCCCCCCACTGGCAGCTGGGTTCGGCTGCACCTCGCCAAGCATCCAGGCCGCCCGCCACATCCTCCCCAGCAGATGGGCCGGTTCTGAAGGCTAAGGTCTGCTGGTCGCTCTCCACTGGCCTCTCAGCAGAGCGCTTATAAAGTTCCTTTTCCAGACATTGACCTGAGATGGCCAGGCTGTTAGATGCGGGGCGCGGGTAAGTGCCAGCCCCTCCCCCAGAGCAGCCCGCCCCCCAAGGATAGAAGGCGCTTCTCAGAGGAGGGCTCATTCCTGTGTAGGGGCCGCCCTCAGAATGGGACGAGGCAGGCAGCAGATTGTTTGCGTTTGGTGTGTAATTTATTTACCTGGGAAGGCACAGCTCCATGGCAGCATCTGGTCCCCGGCATGCTTGCAGGCCCCGGTCCTGGCTCACGCCCCATCTGGCCCAGACGAGACCAGGGAACCAGGGTACAGGGTGCTGGGGGAGGAAGCCGTAGCTCTGGGCCCAGTCCTTCCCTTAGCTGCCTCTCTGGGCACCGGCTCTTCTCGGGGAATGGGAGTGTTCACCTGCGTAGGAGAGGAAGACCACAGAACCCCGCCCTCAGAGCCCAGCAGGGCCCCTGGGAGGCCTGCGTCATAGGAGAGCTCTGGGCTGCAGGGCCGCGGGGCCAGCCGGAGCCTCCTGGCCCGGCGCCTGTCTGCCAGCCCCTGCCCGCAGCACTCTAGTGGGCCTGTCCTGATCGAGGGGGACTGAGGTGGGAGAGATGTGGCAGCCCCTTGTCTGCCGCCCTAGGGAGTTGGTCTCCCTGAACGGGGGTCCGCAGGGCATCTAAGCTCCAGGTTCCAGGGCATAGTCTCTGGGCTGGGCTATAAGCAACACTACCAGCCTGGAGATCCAGCCCCCCGTCTTCCAACCCACACCTCTAAGTGGACGGCAGGTGAGAGAGGGCCTGGGCCTGCCCCGAGTGCCAGCTGGAACGGGGGCTCCGTCCTGTGGTGCTCCCTGCAGGGTGCTGGTGGTCTGTGCACAGGGAGGGGCGGGTCTTGGGAAAAAGCCAGTAGAACTGGGCTAGTTGGCTGGAGGTGAGATTTGGGGGAGACATGATTCCTGCCTACTTTCCAGTGTCTCTGGGCTGCTACCACAAGGAAGGAGGGGCGGGCCGGTTCCAGAAAGCTCCAGGAGGCAGAACGAAGGCCAGTGGGCAGACGTCATGGGGAGGACAGATGCGGCTTAGTGTCGATGGGACTTTTCTAAGTATCGAGCAGTGGTAGTTAAATTACCATTACTGAGAGTGTCCAAAGCAGGGCCAGATGCTGGTGATAATATTAGTTATCATTTATTGAGTCTCTACTATGTGCTGGATATTCTTGCCCTGTGTTCAGTTTTTCACGACAACTCACAATCGAGGTGTTACTGACCCTGTTTTGCCTAGGAGGCAGTAAGCTCAGAGAGGTGAAGTCATTTGCCTGAGGTCACAAAGCGTGTAGATAGCACAGCAGGTCTGGGGGCCACCAAGCCTGTGTGCTTCCTGGTATTTTATGGGGCTCCTGGAAGGGAAGCCTACTTCAGGGGACAGGACTCAAGACCCTTCTCCTTCTGAAGATCTGGTGGCTTATGACCCCGTGACGGCATCTCTCCCTGATCCCCGGCCTCGGATCACCTTGATTTCATTCTGACCTCAACACCTAGGCTTGTCTGGATGCTCAGGACAAGGCCAGGGCAGCTGAGCTAAACTCTGCTCCCCAAAGTACTGCATTCCATACACGCCACAGCTGCGGGAGTTGGGCATCTCCCGTCCCATGTTAGCTACGGGAGCTGAGGTCTGGCGACCGGGGGGGGTGGGGGGTGGGGGGGGTGGGTGGGGTGGGGAGAGCTGCGGCATTCCAGGATGGAGGGATAGAGGTAGAGCCCTACCTCCGCCGTCAGTTTGGCGTCTGGCCTCCACGGTGGGCCAGGCCCTCCTTCCTCTGAACAGCTCC
Organism: Potos flavus; assembly: GCA_028534135.1. Classification (NCBI taxonomy): domain Eukaryota; kingdom Metazoa; phylum Chordata; class Mammalia; order Carnivora; family Procyonidae; genus Potos; species Potos flavus. The sequence goes on along the minus strand of CM052884.1, from coordinate 11,771,397 downwards.
CGGGGGCCGTGCCGTCTTTATTTGTTCATGTGCTTCTTTCTAAGCAGGATGGGTTTTCATGGAGCCCTCTGGAATGCCAGCCCTGCCCTTCGCGTTGTGCTGTTGGCCCGTGCGTGAGGAGGGACGGGGAGAGGACAGTGGGTACCCCCTGACTGACTGACCGCTGGTGCCCCGGGCCACAGGACAACCAAGGCTGCTTGCCGGGGGTCCCCGGACCCCATCAAGGGAGTACTTTGAATTTGAAGAAACTCTCTTCTGGGGTGTAGGGGTTGGGATTGCTGCTAAAAAAGAAAAGAAAACCTCGGTGGCGCCTATCTTGTGGAGAGAAGGCCCCGGGTTGGCGGAAGGTCAGGTTTGAAGGTGGGGCCCCAGCGGGGAGCGGCGGTAGAGGCAGTGTGACGGGGCCCTGGGGTCCAGGGGAGGGCAGTGTGGCCTGAGTGGCCCCTGGATTGGATTCCCTCATTCTGTTATTCATGTCTCATGTACTGGGTGCTCTCGGGGAGCCACCATCCGGAAGCCGGACAGACCTCCAGAAACACGGGTTCCCACCCGGTGTTGTTATGGGCTATGCTGGAGGAATGTCCCAGGGGCTAAGGGAGCCCCGAGCGAGGGGGACCAGGTTGGCCTAGGGAGGTTCCCTGGAACACGTGGGAGGTCAGGTCATCAGAGTCCTGAAGCATGAGCAGGAGTTTGCCAGGAGAGGAGTGTGTTGGGAGGGTGGGTCCCGGCCATGGGGACAGCGCGTGACAGAGCCTGGACGAGGGAGAGGGCACCATGTGGTCCCCAGTGGCGACTGGCATGCCCAAAGCTGCGAGGCGTCCTGATGAGTGTAGTCAGATGAGTATCTCAGAAAGCGGCCTCTGACAGCGGCGGGGAGGCTGGCTCGGATCTGTGGAGCCCGGCCCCTCTCCTGAGGGCGCTGAGTCCGTCCATAGCTACCATGCACTTCCCTGCACCTTCTGGGGCCAGGTCAGAGGCACAGAGAGGGAGCTGCAGAGCCCTCGGCCACACCACCAGCCACAGACAGCCCTGGCCCCAGACCCAGGTCTCTGTCGCCTGACCTCTGGCCTGCTCCCAAATGCCCGTATCCGAGGTGCCTGACACATTTGCAAAATGCAGAGCGTAAGAAGGATTCACTTCCACTGCCCTTACTGTGGGCCAGGAACTATTCTAAGCACCATCATATGTTAATTCCATTCATCCCTGGGAGAACCTATGAGAAGGGTGCTATTCTTATCCCCGTATTACAGACGGAGACACCGAGGCACAGAGGAATTAAGGGGCTTGCCCTGGGAGGCACACGAGTAAGTCATGCAGGTGGGGTTTGGGTCCAGGAAGCTTAGCTAAGACTCTGCAGGCTCAGCCAACGTAGCAGCATGAGGCCAAAGACCAGCCACTTAGGAACTGGCCTGTCTGAAGGGAGGGGGGATGCTGGGCCCACTCGCGGGGTGCCGTGAGTCTGCGTACCGACATCCCGCAGCCCGTGGCATGGGAGACAAAGGGGTGCCGGAGCGGAGGCCGGGGAGGGCTTTTCCCAGCCAGTGCTGATCCCCTCTCCAGGCCAAGGGCAAAGGGTGCAGGATTATTGCTACCTCATCCCTGTCCCCGGGCCCCGCCCAGCCTTGTCCTTCACGGGAGGAGAGTTCCCTGGGGTGTGGCAGTCTCGACTCCCTTGGTAGCCTGCCCTGGCTTTGTTTTCTTTTGTTTTGTTTGTGTTTTGCAGCCAGGTTGTGTGTGTGTGTGTGTGTGTGTGTGTGTGTGTGTGTGTGTGTTTTAATTGAGTTTTTAATGAGGTATAACATACGTACGGAAAAGCACACAGACCTCAAGTGCACGGTTCAGTGAATTTTGACAAAATGAACACACCCGTGTAGCCACCCCTTGATCAATCTCACCAGCGCCCCAGAGCCTCCCGTGTGTCCCTCCAGCTGTTCCCCCCCGTCCCCCAAGGTGACCACCTTCCTGATGCCTGTCACTACGGATTAGCATTGCCTGGTCTTGAACTTCATGCAAACGGAAGCGTGCGGCACGCTGGCTCCTCTAACACACTACGTGGGTGGAGGTTTGCCCAGGGGGTTGCTATTGTCCTAGGCGTTGATCGCTGCGGCTGTCGGGCAGCCCCTGGTCCTGGGCCCTCTGCACCTCCTCTAGTTCAGCCAGCCCTCGGTGGGGGTCAAGGCTGGCTCAGGGCTGACCTGCTTTGTTTCTGTGAATTCCTTCACTTTCACCTGTACTTGAGAACGTCGCCGTCTCACCCCCAGTAGTTTCCTAATGGTCTCCCTGTTGAGAATCAGAACTTGGCCTTGGGGCGGATGTCCCCTTTCCTTGCCTCTGGCTCAGGCCTGAATGGGATGCACCTGATGGATAGAGGGTGTGGTTGGTGCGGCCGCCTCCCCCCCCCCCCCCCCCACCTCTGGTTACCAGGAGGACCCATGGCTGGGGCTCGCCGGAGAGTGGAGGGAACACCCAGCAGCCACAGGGCTGGTGGGATGCTGGGGAGGACTAAGGGATTGCTGGGGTTCCTTCCAACTCAGAAATCCCAGGAATCCATGTTTCTTGTAAAGGCTGTCTTTCTGCAAGAGAAGAAAGGGAGTGAGGCTGCGTGTCCTCGCGGCCTCACCTGGCATGGCCTGGGACTTGTCCAAAGGGCAGAATCTCAGGCCCCACCTGGCGCTACCAGGAAAGAATCTGCATTTAACACATCCTATTGCTTCAGCGTGTTAAGGTTTGAGAGGCCCTGGCTTAGGGCAGTGTGCTGCGGTGGTCAGGAGCTTGGGCTCTGGGCCAGACTGTCTGGGTTTGGATCCCGGCTCAGCCACTCACTGTGTGACCTCAAGCAAGTTACTTAACCTCTCTGAGCGTTATCTATAAAATGAAGATAACAATGGTACTTAGCTCACAGGGTTGCCATGAGGTTTCATTGAGATTACCCAGGTGAGCAACTTTGAGCAGCACCTAGCACATGGTGAGCAAAAATGTTCTCTCTTACTAGGTGTCAGGGACTGGGCGAAGTGCTCATCTAATGACAGAGCCCTGACTGGAAGTAGTAGGATTATGCCCATTTTACAGATCAAGGCACTCATTTTTTAGACGAAGAAACAGGCTGATGAGCCATCTTGCTCCAGGTGACAGAAGGAGCCAGCATTTGAAAGAAGAGCTGCCTCGCGCTGCCGGGTAGAGTGGGAGGGGAGGCCGGGAGCCACCTTCTCCCCACACAGGTCTGCGGATGGGATCCCTGCAGGCCACAGAAGTAGGCTGCCTGTGTGTTTATGGATATTAAATTCTGCCAGTTAATTGCTTAGGATTAATTGTTGAGGATAAGCACAAGGTGTTTCTCTCCCAGCAAGCTCTAAATTAAATGAGAAAAGGGGAGGCAGAGCCTTGTTGGAGGGTCAGCGAGCGAGCCCACGGAAGATGCTGGGCTTCAGGCTGGGGCTGCCCGGGCCGTTATAGCCAGAGAGAGGGAGACGAGGTGGCTCCGAGGTGTTGGAGGGCACTCAGCACCCTGCATCTCAAGGAACTAACTGGTGGGCTCCCTCAGGGGCTCCACACAGGTGTGGAGAGAGATGTCCGGAACGGAGCGTATCTGGAGGGCTTGGGGCAGACACTGGTCACAGCTGGGCTCTGGGTCTGCGCTCATTCATGCGTGTGTGCAGACAGGCTGTTCCACGGCCCTCCGGGGGGCTGACCCCGACCCAGGAGCCTGGTGTCCCGCCCAGGCACGCTGTTCCCCCTCCACCTCTGGTCCTGCCTCCTGCTCGCTCTCACCGCTTTCCTCCAGGTCTGCTCCTCGGCGGTGCTACATAAGACCCTGCTCTAATTGCTCATTTACTTGTCCTTCTCCCCTACAGACTGTGTGTGCCTTGGGGGCGAGAGCCATGTCTTATTTCTCTCTGTATGCGCTCATCCTGCACAGGGCTTGGCCCCGAGCGGGTTCTCTATACCTGCTGGACAGGTGGGTGGGATGAATGGATGGGTGGACGGACGGATGGAAGGAGGGAAGAAGAATGGAGTGACCACTTTGGTAGATGCACTCCCAGAAGGGACACTCAGGAGATGGGGGTGGGGAGAACGAGGCCACAGTATCACAGGTAACCCAGCTCCCCCCGTGCTTATCACTGCCGTCTGATGGGGTGCCTTGGTGTGCCCAGGCTGAGAGCCTGTTCCTGATCAGAGACAAGATTGGCCCCTCCCTCCCCTGCCCCTAGCGGCCTTCTCCAGATATTTTTCTCTGATCCGGACATATTGACCCTGCAGACAGAATTGGAGCTGGAGGGATAAACGGGCCCGCGTGGCGCTCGTGTTTGTTGGTAAATGGTGCAGGCGGGAACCGGGTGCACGCGCAGGGCCCCTGGAGGCTGGCTCGGCTCCCTGCGCCAGGCTGCCCCACCTTGTCATCCCAGTGGTCATGCTCTGTCCGGCCCAGCGTGTCACCAGACAGACTTGCCCCTGCTCTTTCTCTGAGCATTTGAGACTCCCATGTTAGGGAGCTGGAGTGTCCCACAGCCAGGCTTGAGGTGGGACCCCGGGACAGCCCCAGAGCCCCTGCGGCCCCCAAACGGGCCTCTGGCACAATGTAGGTACTTGGCTGTGTCAGCGAGTGAGCCCTATGTTTGTCCCATGGTCACTAGACTGGGAGTCAAGAGGGCAGGACCTAGGAACCTAGACTTTCCCTTGAATGCAGTGCAGGACCTTGGGGCGAGTCCTTTTGTTGGGTTTTAGAATTCCTCAGCACACATCCTGAGAGCTGCCTAGATGCAAGCTTCTAGAAGCGAGATCAGTAGGAGAGAGGGTGCTGTTGTCCAACCAAGGCCGGGTCCCCCTCCAAAGACCCATGGTCAAGGAGCTGGTGCCGAGGAGACACGATGCCTCCTTTTGTTTCCTCCAGGGTAGCCCCTCAGCAGCCTGGAAGCAGCACCCGACCGCCCAGTCAGGACCACCCCCTGGGGGCTCCGTGGTCCGCTCCGCCTTCCCCGATTGGCAGGAAGGTGACACTAAAGCCAGCCTGGGCTCCGTCTGGGGTGTGGAGCTGATGTGGAGTGAACCCCAGCATCCCTCAGGATTCAGGCGGCACTCTAGGCCTCCTGGGGATGCTGAGGCATCCAGAGGCAGGCCCCGGGACCGAGCTGGAGGCCCGCGGCCTTGGTGGTGCGGGGAGCTGGCCTGGCTTGGCCATGGAGAGCATGCCCCGTGTGGAGGAACCCGGGCAGCCAGCTCCCCTAATTGCTGTGTGTTCTTCAGAAAGTCTCGAGCATTTTTCCTGTCTGTCAGTGGGAATAACACTGTATTCATTAAGGTGACACAATCTGTTTTAATAGAAAAAACCCAAATCTCAGCGGCTTAACATCATTTATTTCTTGCTCATGGGGACTCTGGTAGGTGGTGGGGGTCGGCTCCCCCTGGTCATCCAGGGTTCCCGACTAACCCGGGGTTCCCTGTGTTTAGCGATCTGCTATCTCAGCATGGCACTGGACGTCGGCAACCGGAGTTGGATGGCAGAAGAGAGAGGAGGTGGGGGATGAAGTGGGAGGTTTGGGGAGGCCAGACCCAGAGCCTGCATTCAGGGCTTCCGCCCACATCCCATCCACGGGCCAGGACCTCCCACTGAGACGGAAGGAAGTGGGGGGGAGTGAGGAGAAGCCCCCCTCCGTCCCCCCCCCCCCCCCCCGCTGGGCCACTGCGGCCAGCAACAAGGTCACGCCGTGGAAGGGGCGGCACGGGTCTCCGAGTGTGCACACAGCACGCCCTCTCTGTGCCCTCTGCACCGAACGCTTGCCCCTCCAGGATTGTTGTGAATATCGATAAATAAGAGCACGGAGAAAAGGCTCCCAGCACGTAGTAGGTGCTGGGCGACTGGCTCCCCTTTTCCCTTGCTGGGCATCTGCACCTGAACCAGGAGACCCGCTGGGGTGCCTGCAATTGCGCAAGTGCTTATCCCAGGGACACCCCTGGCCTCAAGTCGGCTGAGCCCCGCCCCGCGGGCAGCTCCTCCCAGTGGAGCCCCAGGGGCTCCCCGTCAGCACGCTCTCGGGGACGTGCCAGCACGCTCGGCCGTGATGATCGGGGGGCCTCATTTCTTGAATGATAAGGATGCACTCTCGGAGTCAGGAGGCTCCGGACAGGCCGGCCTTGGCAAAGGCTCACTGCTTTCTTGAGACCGGGCTCGTTTCTTCTCAGCAGCTGTGAGGTGGCTGGGATCACGGGAAGATGAGGTGGCAAGGGCAGGGAGCACATGGGTCAGGAGTGAGCTTTTCCCGGGATAGCCGGGCAGGGTGCGGCTGGCAGGGGCGTTCAGCATCAGTAATGAGGCCCATCGATCGGGGTTGGGGTTGCTGAATAGAGAGGGACTGGGAATGGGGTCCTACCAGATCCCCAAAAGGAAGACTCTTGGTTTTAGGGCTATTCACTCATTCCAGTTTTTGCCAGGGACTTTGCCGGTTTTAGCATTGGGAAGGTCCATGTCCCGGGAGCCGCCACCTCACCCTGACAGACAAGCTGGGAGAGTTGGTCACCGAGCATTAGATGTGGGATGATAAAGGGGAAAGAGCACGAACTTTGGAGCCAGGCCCCAGTCTACAATCTGGCTCTGATATTTACTGGCTGCAGAACCGAGGGCAAGTTCTCTCTGTTTTTCATGCCTCAGTTTTCCTCATCAATAAAATGGAGTTAACCATGAACATTGCCCAGAACTATTTCCATGATTAGATTTAAAATATGTCCAAGGAGCCTGGTCCTCCCCTGTTATGGGTAATTGTTCAGCCTTTGCCTGACTCTTCCCCTCCCTCCTGAGGCAGCCTGTTCTCTCTTTGTCTCACTCTGGTTGTTAAAAACATCCCTTTTGGGAATGCTTACTCACTGGTTCCTCTAGACTGGTCCATATCACAGCCGCTAAACTCCTAAGGGCACGGTTGTGTGCTTGCTGTCTGAGCAGACAGATCAGTGTAGAGACTGAGACGTGCCATCACAGAGTGGGTTGGTGCTGGGTCTGTGGTGAGGAGCCCAGAGGCTCTAGAATTAGAACCAAATGGTTATAAGTATGTGATGATGCTGAGTCCACTTTCTCATCCTGTTTCTGGTCAATCTCAGTTTTGCAGCTGCCAAATGAGACTCATAAGCATGGCCACCACTAATGGCTGGCAGCACATCTCTGGGGGCACTGTTCCTTCTGAATTGTGCAGTGCACAACCTGAATAACCATGCACAGAGTCCAGAGTATATACTGGGGGTTTTAGTGGGTAACTAAGGTTAATTTCAGTGAGAGGGCTCACGCTGTGTGCAGTTGAAGTAGGCAGCCACCACCTGCTCCCAGGCACTCCCTGTCGATACGCAGGCTTTGTGGGATTAAAGTCCTTTTATCTGTTATACCTCATTAGTCATCTCCACGTCCTAGGTCATGTTCTCAAACTTGTGTGCACATCTGAGTCAGCTGGAGGGCTTGTTAAAACATAGATGGCTGGATCCCACCCTCAGAGTTTCTGATTCAGTCGGTCTGGGACGGGGCCCTCGAGTTTGCATTTCTAGTGATTTCTCAGGTGGTATTGATCCCCGACCACATTTGAGAACCACCGTCCTGGCTTAATCTTTCATGGTGACCTGTGCAGGGGGAGATAGGAGACCAGGGTTTGGGTCCCTTCTCTGGCTCTTAGTGCCATCAGCTTAGACATGTCACTTCAGCTCTCTGAACCTTCATTCTCCTTATCAATCAGGAGTGGAAACGCCTGCTTTTAGGACCTCGGGTCCCTGTTTGGAGGGTTAGACGACACATGTTGGAGGGCTAAGAAGCTGTCTGAAAAGTGTTTAGTGTGTTTTTAGTTGGTCAGTTCTGCTCCGGGGTGCAGATGTGTTCTGGGAGACTCTTCTAGTCTTCTCCTTTTAGGATGTGACAATACACCGCGTCATCTCTCAGCACAAAAAGGGCCAAGATGTAGGATGAGGGGTTGCTGCAAGGTGACCCCTGCCTGGTACGTGGTAGGCGTCAAGGTCAGTGCTCCCCAAACTGAGATGCCATTATACTGGGATAAACCTCACTGGGGCTGCCAGCAGGTCATGGACGTTAGGCTGGGAGAGATCTGTGCTGAACTCCTTCCCTGGTCACCAGGAAAATCCTAGCAGAGCCAGACAGGATGCCAGGCAACTCAAGGCTTTGGCCCCAGAAACCCAGTGAAATGAGCAGAAGGCTGATAGTCTGTATTTTTATGCCTTCATGTGTGGGCGCTTTTTTTTTTTTTTATAGAGATGTAAGCCGTGTATGTGCGACCAAGTGTGCACCAAAACCCGTGTGCATACCGTAGCAGGCGAGGATGAAGTGTGGTTGACACTGATATCGTGTGACTCATACTGATGTCAGCCAGAGGGGTCTGGCTGACGTCAGCATCCGAGGGAAGACTGGAGAAACAGGGAGCTAATTACTGCTAGGCCCACAAAATTCTCTGTAGGGAGGGAATGACCCAGAATGCAAAATGGGTTTCATTTTGTTGGAGAAATGGGGAGGATGTTAGCCAGAAAAGTCCCGAGAAGGTAGGAATGGCTGGGGTGCTGGCAGGAGGTAGGAAGGGGTGTGGAGTGTGTGGGTGGGGAAGCAATGAATAGGTGCCACTTGAAACGGTCCCATTCTAGAACAGGGCATACGGTGTCTCTGCGCATAGATGTGCACTCACACACACTCGTTCAACCATAAGCTTCTATTGAGCAACCCACATGCGGCAAGTTTGGGCAGCCATCATCGTTCACCCCTGCAACCTGCAATTGCTTCCTAACTGATTTCGGTGCCTCCAGTTTCTCTCCACCTCTATCCAAAATAGAGATCTGATCGTATCACCACCTGACTTTAAACCTTTCATGCCTCCTCGCTGTCTCTGTAATAAATACCTGCACCCGCTGGACGTCTCCCGGTCCCTGGAGCCTACCAGGCCATCTCTCGCCTCCCTGCCTTTCCTCTCGCCCTTTCCATGGCCTGGCTCACCCTTCTCGACGTGGGAAGCCCAGGTGATCCTCCATAGACCCCTCTCTGCCTGTGTCTCTCAGTGACGCCTTCCCAGGGTCCAGCGAATGAACCAGCACGGTTGCTGGGTTGGAAGATGTCACCGATGCTGAGCCGGCCTACCGTCTTTTTAATAAGTCAATGCTACCTTAAATGCACACCTCAGGTATACCATATATCTCGGATTCAGGAGCTTCCCCCGGAGGACCAGCCCGCCTCTTGGAAGGATGGTTCTCTGCTCTGTGGGCCCGTGGGTGGCTGTGCCAGTCTCATAGGGCCATAGCCTGTGATCTGCTTTGGGCGTGGTTGGTAAGCGTGTAATGCTTGGCACGTAGTGGGCGCTCAGTGCGTACTCGCTGACCAAGTGGCCCAACTCTATGGAGACATGAAACGCAGCGGACACAGAATCTGCTACGCTCAAACTTTAAATCCCGAAAGGCCTTTGTATTCATTCTTTCTTTTTCATCATTGTATTGCTGGAAAGGATAAACGGGTGGAAACTGGTTTCTTCTACCTTGTAACGAGGGGAGTTGAGGCTCAGGAAAATTTAGAGCTGCTGCCCCAAAGCCAAGAATAGAGTTTGAGCTTCCCGATCGATCAGACAGGCTTGTCGTTGCCGGACGGCGTCCCCTGTAAACAGCGATACAAGAGAAACAGCAGATTTCTGCCTGGAGCCTGATATCCATGCCAAACCCAGCGGTTTGTTGAGCCTCTACTCTGTGCCAGGTGCTTGGCTTACAATATCTCGTCACCCCCCACAACAGCCCTGCGAGCTGGCTCTTATTACCCCCGTTTCCAGATCGGGAACCTGAAGTAGGAAGAGAAAGGGCTCGTAAAGGGACGACTGTGAATGCAGATCTGAGTGAGCCTATGAATTCTGGTCGTTCTCCTCTGCCCTTTTACAAATGTTTTCTGCATTCCTGCCAAAGCCACTTTCTCATCACGTGCTCATGAGGGCATGGGACCCATGGTTCCATGAGAAGAAATACTCCAGAGAAGCTTCTGGAAGTGTGTGGGGTGGAGAGAGAGTGAGGAAGGAGGGGAGGGGCAGGGGGAACTACTGACATTGAGAGGGAAGGGCCAGGGATGTCACATTTGGTGAAGAACCGCCTCAACCAGAAGGCTGCAGCGGGCCGTGGCAGCGTCTCCTAGATGACCCTCACAATCCAGGCCCTCCTGTCGTCCCCCCCTCCCCCCACCGGACCTGGGTTGGTCTGTGTGACCACTAGCAAATGACAAAAGTGATGAGGTCACTTCTGAGATGGAGTTTTAAAAGCCTGCGGCTCTTGTCTTGGGCTCTTGCCCTTGAGTTACTGGCTTTGGGGAAAGCCCGTCACTCCATCATAAGCAGCCTTAGCGAGAGGCCCGCTTGGTGAGGGACAGTAGCCCCGAGGCAGCAGCCAGCAGGAATCGAGGCCTGACACCCCCCCCCCCCCCCCCCGCCCTGACCGGTTAGCTGGGCCCGGCTTCCCCACCCCTGGTTGACTGCAGCCAAGGTCAATAGCCAGCCAAAGTCGTGTGAGACCCTGAGCTAGGACCTCCCCACCCCCCATCAGCCACTCCCGGTTCCTGACCTTCAGAAACCGTGCGAGGTTATAAATGATGGTCATTTTAAGCCGCTCAACCCGGGAGTGATTTGTTATGCAGCAGTAGATAACTGATACAGCCCCATTAAGAGCCACTGCCAGTCTGATTTCTGGGAAAGCCCCGAGGAGCCCTGCGGATGGGGGCTGGGCTCGGAGAAGCGATCATACCGCTCCCATCGGAGCGTGAGTCCCTCTTGGCTCCTGGGATGAGCTGTGGCTCTGGGTTTCTGCCCCGGGCAGCCGCCTCTGGGCCCCCTGTGTCCATCTGTCGGCACCTCTCCTAGAGCCCCTGGGGTTGGGGCAAGCCTGGGTGTGGGAACAGCGTGGCCGCTGTCTCCATGGTGGTGACAGTGACAGGACACGCTGGGCACAGTTCTGCACCCAGCACAGTCTATGCTTTATTATAGCGCCTCTTGTTTTTCAAAATCTCTTTCATTTTGCATGAGGAGACAGATGTGAGGGCCCGCAGGCTCCCACAGGCTGCCATTCTGGGAAAAGAAAAAGATATTTTGTGTTCCTTCTCTTTCTGTGGAGGTCCAGCCTTCTCCTTGCTTGAGTTTTCATGTGCTTTTTAAAGGGGTGATTGTTCCCCTCTTGGAGACACACACACACACAGCCTCTCCTCTCTCCAGGGCAGGTGTCTTGGATCTGCATTTTTTTTAACCTGCGTGACCTTGAGCTCAATGTCGCATCTTCTCTGAGCCTTAGTTTACTCACCTATAAAATGAGGACAGTAATGCTTGGCCTGTGAGATGTGAATGAGGCAATGAAGGTGAGAGTCCTTTGTAAACCAACCATCAGGGCTCTGCTGCTGGGGCTTGGTGTGACCTGGGACCCGGGGCTTTGCATCCCTGGGCAGAGATCCCCCTGTCCGCTCTCCTTCCTCCCTGACCTCGGTGCCGCGGTGGCTGTGAGCCCCTGAAAAAGGAGACAGGGTGGGACCCTCAGAGCCCATGTCCCCCCAGCCTCTGCCTCCCCAGAGGGGCCGTGAGACCAGGGGATGAGGTCCCCATCCCTCAGGAGGGGGCCCACCGTCTGGAGAGTGCCTTCCACCCCGTGACCTGGATCCCCACTAAATGGCCCCCCAGGCTTTCTCATGAGAAGGTGACCAGCCATCTAGAGGCAAGCGACAGCAGCTCCGTCTCCAGATTTCCAGGCTGTGTCTTGAGCTGAGTGTCACATGTCTGAGTCCTTGTCTCCAAAGCTCAGCCCTGGCCTTGCCTCCTGAGCCACTTCTCCCCTGCCCGCCCCCCTCTTCATCTCTCCACCCATAGATCATGTGTTCAGCAAATGTTATGGAGCAAAACAGTCCTGTCCCTGCCCCCACGGAGCTTACAGAGAATGAGACACACGTTCCCCAAACACTGATGCGAGGAAAGAGGAAGCAATCAGCAGGAGAGAATGGGGTGGCGGGGTGGCACCCCAGGGGACTTTTCTGAGGAACTGCCAGTGGAGCAGAGGCTTCAAATAGGAGTATGGGTTGTCTGAGCCAAGTTGGGGGTGGTCCCAAGGTCACTTCCAGCACCCTGTCCCCATTCCTCCACCCCAGCTATGTGCTTCCTCCTGTGTCCTGTCAGGGCCCCCATGTCACACTGCTTTCCCCTGCAGGGTGCTGTGACTGTGACCCTTGGGCAGCCGTCTCTGGCAGGTTTCATCTGTGATCCTTTATTAGCCTGTTTTAACGGCCTGTCAGAGTCTGGCCGCTTGATGCTCATGGGGACGAAGCAGCCACTCCCAGGGAACAAAGACCCACGGAGTCCTAGCCCTTTCACTCAGCCTGCACTTACCGAGCCCTGCCTCGTGCCAGGCTGTCTAAGCGAGGGTGTGCACCCCCAGTCTGCTTCTCTACATGTCATTCGCGATTTGCAGAGAGCCTACTGTGTGCCGGGCCCTGCTCGAGACCTAAATGGGGAGCATTTGTGAGCACTTGCAGGAAACGGGAGTTTCACAGCACAGTCAGGTGAGGGCCAGTTCTGGGCTTTGTAGGGCATGGAGCCATCCGCCCACCCATTTTGAGCTGCCCAGGGGACAGGCCTCAGACAGCCTCTTGCAAATCCTCTGCTCCCCCTGCCCGTCGCCTCTTACCATCCCTCTCTCCTCCACCTCCGAGCCGTGGCTGCTCCCGTGTGGGGCCGCGCTGTCCCTGAGCCTCTCATTTCTCCTTCCTGCCTCCACCTCGTGCCACAGGCCCTTTCTGTTCTCCTCTCTTGCCAGTTCACCCCCCGAGGATGATATTCCTACTTAAAAATAAATCGCTGCGATCTTTAATTGCGATCTAATAATTGCTTCATTTTATTTAAATGTGGCTCTTGGAGGCTCTGGGAACAATTAGAAGAAAACATAGGGCAGTGTTGGGTGCATGTTTTCAAGCATATAATTTTTTTTTATTATTATTATCATACCGATGTTTGCAGGATCTGGAAAAAGAAAGCGTGCCCCTCCTCCCGAGTTAGTCATGCACAATTTACATGCAATAATAACACTAATAATGATAATAATAATAATTCCTGGTTTTTTCTGGATTTCATGCTTGGCTCCCAGGGAAGCTGGGCAGTCACCGTGCACTTTTCAGAAGGAGAGAAGTGAGAGCTGCCCAGCCTGACAAGTGACCGAGACCTGGCCCTTCCTGTGTTGGGTGCTGGGTTTGATGTGGGCACAGAGCTGACTTTCCATGTGTTGTGTGTGTGTGTGTGTGTGTGTGTGTGTGTGTGTGTGTTCTGAGAAGAACCAGGCAATCGTGCACACTCAGGGCCCCCGCCTGTGTCTAAGATTCCATCATTCATTCAATAGCAAAAGAGCTGCCTGGGTCCTTTACATGCCTCTTTTCATAATGGAGGGACCTGGGGCCAGAGGAGTGATCTTCCCCCGCAGGGCACAAGGCTGGTTCATAACAGATCCCAAAAGAGGGCTTTGCATGTGAAATAGGAAGGCAGAACTCTGAGGACCAGGAAGACCCAGACTGAAATTCCTGCCCTGCACCTCGCTATTTGCGTGATCCTGGGCATGCTTCTTTGTCTGGAAAAATTAGCAAGAATGATCCTTGCTTATTTTGAGGAATAAAGAATGTAGGGAGAGCTCCAAGCACGATACCTGCACACAGCGAATGCTCCGTGGATGATTGTCCTCTTTTCTGTCCAATGCTCCTCGATCTTCCAAGAGCCTGCTGATTCTGCACAAATGTCCCTGGAAGGGGCAGCTGGAGGACAAAAAGGCCATTGAGCATGGAGGGTAGCTGCTAAGAGGAAGGGGAAGGGAGCCTACCTGAGACGCCTTCTTGTTCCCCCTGTCCTTGACGCTTGTCCTTCCTCGCTCCTGTGAGTCCCAGCTGGGGCTGCCCAGGTTCAGGCTGGGAAAATGGCCTGGGTGGGCTGTTGGATCCACCTTGCTGAGCGCCTACTGTGTGCCAGATGCCCTAGATACTGAAGCTGCCAAGAGAATAAGAGTGGCTTCTGCCTGCACAGAACTTAAAGCCCGTGGTGCGAGAATCACGGAACAGTGACACTTATGGTGATGTGAGATGATAGGCAGACCTGTCTTCATGGAGCTGGGGAACCCGAGGAAGCATGGGGGGGGGCAAACTGCCCCACTTCTGGGGGCTCAGGAAGGCCACCTGGGGGGAGCCGCACCTGAATGGGGTGTTGGGAGATGTATAGAAGTTGCATAAAGGAGAATTATAGGAAGAAGGGGGAGGCTGGGTGTGTAGGTGACCTCACTGTCCTGGAACAGTGGGAGACAAGGCTGGTGAGGGGAGCAGGGAACTTTGTGGAGTTTCCAGTGTCCACACTGAGGACCTTGGGGCATAAGAAGACCACACCTCCCCCGACCTAGAATCACAACTCAGGTAAACCAGAGGGCTGCCACTCTTTCTGCTGGACTTGGTTTGCTAAGGCAGCCCTAAGGGGCCCTTCCATGATTAACTACCTCCTTAGGGCGGGAGGGGGCAGGCTCTCTAGTTGTTTTTTAATAATATCTTTATTGAGATATAATTCATATAGCATATGATTCCTAATTTATGATTGTAAAGTATACAGTTAAATGATTTTTAGTATATTCACAGAGTTATGCAATCCTCACCATAATCAAGTTTAGAACATTTTCATCACCCTAAAACGAAACCCCACATTCATGAGCGGTGACTCCCCACCCCTCCTCCTGGCACGCCTCCTGAGCCAGGCAGCTGCTGATCTGTGCCTGGATGGATTTGCCCATTCTGGACATCGCACGTAAATGGAATCATACAATACATGACTCTTTGGGTCTGGCTTTTCTCACTGAGCGTAATGTTTTCGAGGTTCGTCTGTGTAGTCGCGTGAATCCACATTTTATTTATCCGTTCATCCATGGATGGACATTTGATTTGTTTCTACTTTTTGGGTGTTAGGAAAAACGCTGCTATGAACATGGGTCTGCAAGTTTTCATGGGCTTATTGACCATTTGCTTGTTTTCTTTTTTTTTTTTTTAAGATTTTATTTATTGAGAGAGAGAGAACGAGCAGTGGTAGGGGGCAGAGAGAGAGAGAGAGAGAGGGAAAAGCAGACTCCCTGCTGAGCAGGGAGGCCGACTTGGGGCTTGATCCCGGGACCCAGGGATCATGACCCGAGCCGAAGGCAGATGCTTACCGACTGAGCCACTCAAGTGCCCCCACTTGTGTATTTTCTTTGGAGAAATGTCTATTCAGATCTTTTGCCATATTTCAATTAGGTTGTCTTTTTATTATCCAGTTATAAGAATTCTCCATACATTCTAGATACAAGTCACTTAGCAGATACAATATTTGCCAATATTTTCTTACATTCTGTTGTTGTCTTTTCACTTTGATGGTGTCCTTTGAAGTGCAAAACATTTTAACTTTGATGAAATCTGACTTACCTATTTTTTTTCTTTTGTTGCTTGTACTTTTGGTGTCTTACATGTGAACCCATTGCCTAATCTGAGGTCCTGAAGATTTCCCTGTATGAAAACATAAAGAGTTTTATATTTTTAGCTCTTACATTTAGATCTTTGATTCATTTGGAGTTAATTTTTGTATATAGTGTGAGGTAGGGGGTCCAACTTTATTTTTTTGCATGTAGAGATCTGGTTGCCCTAACACCATTTGTTGAAAAAACTGTACTTGGAGTCCTGGGTGACACAGTTGGTTAAGCCTCCAACTCTTGATTTCAGCTTAGGTCATGATCTCAGGGTCGTGAGATCAAACCCCATGTCAGGCTCTGTGCTGCTTAAGATTCTTTCTCTCCCTCCCCCTTTGCCCCACCCTTGCTTGCACTTGCTTGTGCATACACGTGCACTCTCTTTCTCTAAAATAAACAAATAAAATCTTTAAAAGAAATGAATTGACCCTAATTGTAATAGTAAGAGTTTATTTCTTGACTGCTATTTGTATTGCATTAATCAAAATGTTTATTCTAATGCCAGTACCACACTATTTTGTTTACTGTAGCTTTGTAGTACGTTGTAAAGTTGGGAAATGTGAATCTTCCAGCTTTGTTCTTTTTCAGGACTGTTTTGGCTATTCTGGGTCTCTCGCAATTTTTTTTATTAATTTTAAGATCAGTTTGTTAATTTCTATGAAGTCAACTAGCATTCTGATAAGGACTGGATTGAATCGGTAGATCAATTTGGGGAGTACTGCCATCTTTTTTTTTGAAAAAGATTTTTTTTTTTAAATTTGAGAGAGAGAGCACGGGCAGGGGGAAGGGCTGAGGGAGAAGCAGACTCCCTGCTGAGCAGGGAGCCCGATGCAGGACTTGATCCCAGGACCCTGGGCAGACACTTAACTGACTGAGCCACCCAGGCACCTGGAGTATTATTGTCTTAACAATATTAAGTTTTTCAGTCTATGAGCTTGGAATGTCTTTTTATTTATTTAAGTATTCTTTAATTTCTTTCAATAATCTTTTATAAATTAAATCTTTAATAATTTAAGCACTTTTTTGTTAAATTTTTCCTAAGTATTTTATTCTTCCTGATGCTACTTTTACAGTATGGAATTATTTCTGAATTTCATTGTTGGATTGTTCATTGCTAGTGTGTAGAAATGCAATTGATTTTGTGTATCACTCTTGTATTCTATAATCTTGCTGGTTTTATGTATTCTAATAATTTTGAGTGGATTCCTTAGGATTTTCTATATGTAGGGTCCTGTCATCTGCAAATAGAAGATAGTTTTACCTCTTCCCTTCCAATCTGGATGTCTTTCATCTTTTATTTCATTGTCTCATTTAATTTCCCTGGCTAGAACCTCCAGTACAATGTTTATACAAGTGGTAAGAGTTGACATCCTTCTCTTGTTCCCGATCTTAGGGAAAAGCCACCACTCTTTCACCATTAAATGATGTCAGTTGTGGGTTTTTTGTAGATGACCTTTATCAGATTGTGAAAGTTTCCTTCTATTCCTAGTTTGTTGAGTGCTTTATTCATGAAGGTATTAAATTTCATCAGATCCTTTCTCTGTGTTTATGGAGACGAGTGTGTGGTTTTTGTCCCTTGTTTTATTGATGTGGTATATTACATTAATTGATTTTCCAATATTAAACCACCCTTGCATTCCTAGGATAAATCCCACGTGGTCCTAACAGAATCTTTTCTTAGGTGTTTCTGGATTCATTTGGCTCGCATTAACTCTTCTGATGTCAGGATTCCCTGGGGGCAGCAAATCACTGCTCCCTCTCCCCAGACCATCCTACCAAATCATCTGAAAGGATCCTGCTTACTTCCCTTGGCTCCATCTTTGCTGCATGAGTCCATGGGCTGTTAGCTGATGACAGTGGGAGTGATAATCCCTCGAACTCACTGTCTTTAAGGCGTGGCTCAGATGTCATCTTGGGTAGGAAGGCTCCCCCTGTGGTTTCCCTTCACCCACCAAACAGCACCGTCCCCATCTGAGCTCCCACTATCTTCATTCTTCCTGTGTAACGTGGCAGCTGTTACCACTTTTTCCTATGGTTCGCTAGTCAACTGTCTCCCCTGCTCGAGTGCTAGCTCTTCAAGGACTGGGTCATTATCCTACTGGCCTGGCAAATTCTCAGTAAGTGTCTGTTAAGTGATTTGTGTCTATTTGCCCAAGAAACTTTCTAGGAAGACAAGAGATTGGAAGCTCTTAGAGATGATTCCGTATCTTGGTATAGTATAAATGATTTTTAAACATATTTAAGGCAGCAAAATCCTAATACGAAATGGAATCTTACATAGAACCTTGATATTTAAAACCTAAAAAAGAGGCAGTTAGTTGCAAGTTGGAGCAGGGGTAGAAGGCCTGAGCCCCTGCCCGCCGGACCTTGGCCTGGCCTCCCTTTCTGGCTCCCTGGCAGATCTTTAGGGAGGTCCTCAAAAACCTTGTGACTTCACAGGACAAAGGTTACAAATCACAGTGGAGTGGGAGGACAGTCTCTGTCTTGGTGACCTTGGGCATTTGGCCTCACCTCCCTAGGCCTCGTGTCTTTACCCTCAAGAGGACGAGTCTCACCCAGTTAGAACTGGCCCAGGGGGGCATGAATGGCAGCACTCCTGCCCTCGTCTACCCCAGCTGACGTTGGAGCTTTCTCACAGAATCCAGAATCCTCCATGCAGAGCTCCGAGGAGCCTCTGTAGATCGTGAGGGAGGAACCTGTGTGCCACACCAGGATGAACTGGCCCTCAAGGAGGCCCGCCCCAGGCCTAACATTCTGGGGTGCAGGTCACATTGACAAGAGTCCCTTGCTCAGAAAAGGCAAGTCAGTTTGCAGCTCTTGCTGACTTCGGGATTTATCTTGGTTCTGGAATGCTTCCTAGGATCCTGAATCAAGTGCTTAACGACCAGCCTTGTTCCCTGCTGGCCATGAGGGTGTCCATGGGGACCAGGCCACTCCGATGGTATGAGGCAAGAGGGGTCCCAAGGCTGTGGGAAGACCCCATCACAGGCAGAGGGTCGCTAGCCCAAGACATACTCTCATGGAGTCCCTCAGAGTTGTAGAGAGACCTAGAAACAAGAGACGGTGAATAACAATATTAGCAGTGATCCTGAGATTAGCGTAGTCCACAGAGCCCTCTCCTATACATAATCCGTTTCTGATTTTGAGTTGCCCAACAGCCATGCAAGGCGGCAGAGCAAGGTTTTGCCCCTCCACTTTCGTTTCAGGAAGCCGAGTGACTTAGCCAAGGTCACACAGTGGGTTAAGACTGAACTAGAAGTTCTTTTCCAGCTTCTCGGCTCTTAACCAGTGCTTTCTTCATGCCGCGTGTCCCTACTTCACCCGGACTCCCCACCTGGACTCAGGAGACGGTTACGCCCCAGCACTGGGAGGCCTGACAGGCTTCAGAAGGTGACTGGCCAGCAAGGGCCTTCACCCTGGGGTCAGCAGCAACAGCTCAGGCCACAGGGGTGCAGTGAGGACCGAGGGTGGCCCAGAAGTCAGCAACAGTGACAGCAAACCAAAGGCACCGGCAGTGGGGAGGCCAGGAAAGGAGGGGACCACCATTTTTGGAGACAGCTGAGCCCATGGCAAACCCTAATCTCTGGCCCCATTTGTCTTAAGACCTCCAGGAAGCACCTGACCCCCAGTCCCTCACCTGAGCCGTGGATATGAGGGTTGCCTTCTGAAAGATGAGATCTCTGTGATTCTGACCCCACTTTGCCGGAAGCACTCCAACTTTTGTTGAGTACCTTCGTGTTGTCCAGAGATGACTTCCTTCCAAATTAGCATCTTCACAGAGTCAGGGATAAAACACAAGCAGTGAAATGGACCAGCCAGATCCTATGTGCAGGGAGGAGGATAAGCTTCTCCAAGCAGATTAGACACTGCTTCTGACATGGGCTATGTCCAGACATGCACGAAGGGAACTATGATCCCTTCCAGTGTTCAACTGGTTGTGGTCCCTCACCTCACTTGACTCTAATATTCTACAATTAGAGGTTCATTCCTTTGACTTAAGAGTTTGTTTCAAGTTGAAAGGCAAATACGTCAGGAGAAGTCATGTGTTAAGTTCTGTAGTCACACTCAATCCATAATTTCTGGAGAAAGGGTTTTGCTTTGGGGAAGTGGAGAGTATGGGTGCTTAGGGAGGTAAGGAGAGAAGGAAAAGAAAGAAAGAGCTAGGGTCATTGTCCTTTCTGGGCAGTGACCTCCTGTTTTCCCAAGGCTTGTCTATAATCTATGGACCCTCCTAATCCCACAGTGTTTCAAGGGGTTAACATGGTCTTGGTGGTTGAGGTGGGGGAAGATCTAGAACTTTCACCATCTACCATGATAACTGTGAATCTGGGTTCAAATCCTAGCTCTTCTACTTACTAGCTCTGTGACCTTGGGTAAATTATTTTACCTTTCTGTGCCTCCATACTTAATTTATAAAGTTGGGGATAAGACTGGTACCTACTTAAGAGTGTTTTGTTAGAATTAAATGAGTCAGCAAATGTAAAAGATACGAAACTCTCTGGCACATAGGGCACACTCAAAGAATGTCAACCATCATCACTACTAGGAGCCAACATTTTTTGAATGCTCCGTGCCTGATACCCAGCTAAATGCCACCTGGGGTACAATATGCCACACTATTGCTTTGGCTGCTATCCCAAGGTCTCCCGTTTCTACAGGTTGCTTGTGCCGGTCCAGCTTCCTTACAAGGGCAGAAGTCCCCACGCCTCGTGTCCCAATGCCACCATCATTCCCTAAAGCCATCTTGCTGCTGCTGGTTGGGCACATCACCAGCGCCACTGCCCATTTCCCTTACTGCGAGTCTCCCTTTGGGGCCCTTGGGGTCCTGTCCTGCCATCAAACCTTCTTCAGTGCCACTCTAGCTTACTTAACAGATGCATTTACCTTCAGACTTTGCAGAGACATGGTGGGAATTCTGGGCCCCCTCCCTTCTGGAAGGCCCTGGAGTTCCCCCGATACACGGCTTTACCTTCATAGGGTCTGTAGGCCTGGGGAAGGGGCAGCCTCTCTAAAACACAGAGAAAACATCCTGATGTACGCTTTGCTTGGGCCAGGAGCTTCCCAAATAAAAATAAATCACCCAAGTGAGTTTTTTTCCAATAGTCATAACAACCACAAAAAATGGCACCAAGGTGAGGTGCCTCTTCTCCCTTCCCTCACACAGAAGAATCTGGCTTTAATGGTTTAAATGCCACCTCCTGAAGCATTCGTTCTAGTTACACACAGGACCTCACGTAATCTTTGCACCAGTGGCTATTATTACCCTTCTAACAGAAAAGGAAACTGAGGCCCAAAGAAGCCAAGCAGTTTGCCCAGACTTTTGGCCGCAGTCCCGGTGCTCTGGATCCCCCCACTGTCATGCCCGTCACAGGGGGTGGTGGGCTGTGCGCGGCAGGCCCCTCTTTGGATGGCATATCCGGAGGCGGGGTGGCCTGCCTGGGCTGAGGATGTCAGGCAGGGGTAGGTTCTCTCTGTCCCTTCCACATGGACCCTGGAGGGTGGAGGGGGGCAGGACAGGGACGGTGTGGGGCTGGAGAGTCAGCTGGGGCAGCTGCCGTGGTACAAGGCACGGGTGGGACAGGTGACAGGGACAGCGAGTGACACCCAGACTCAAGGCAGCCTTGGGGCTATGGTGCCCTCTTGCCGAGGCCTGCGGCCCTCTCCCACCTCTCCCCTCCCTCCATGGCCTGTTCCCTCCGCGGAGGCTCCTGGAACCTCTTGTACCTCCCTGTCTGGTCCGGGCCGGCCTCCGGGCTCTGGGAGGCTCGCCTCCGCGGGCCGGCCTCTCCTCCACGAGGCAGTAGGAGGCCCCTGCTTTCTGGCTCCGCAGCAGCTGAGCGCCACGGATGATATGTTTTCACTCTGGTGTGTTCAACAGTGCGGATCGGACAGGGAGCGGAAACGGGAGAGATAAGTGGGAAATAAATCACCGAACTTGATTTAGTCATAATAGTAAGGAGAGGGTGATTGCGGAGCCGCCATCAGAGTTGCAATCAGGGCGCTGGGGGCCGGAGGGACGGGCCTGCGCTCTACTGCACACCAGCCTTCCGAAGCCCCGGCAGAAGGAGGTGCTGCCAGGTTGGGGGGGGTGCGGCGGGGCGCGCTCTGAGCTGCCGGGAGTCCCAGGGCACAGGGCCTGCTCTGCCTGGAGAGCCTCCGGCCTCCGAAGGGGCAGACAAAGGGAACGCAGCCTGCAGCAGGCCCAGATCCAGCCCGCCTCCTTTCCAGGGAGACCATGCCCAGTGCTGGCTGGAGAAGGTGCTCCGCCTGTTGAATTTCCGAGTGGGAGGGAAGTGCTGGTGCGCTCTGATTCCTCCTATTTTTAATGCTCTCCAGAAAGCATCTCAGCCTTCCCTTTCTCTAGGCAGGACTGGGCCCAGCGCCGCTGGCTGGCTTTGGAGGATGTCCACAGAAGACGTCACAGGGTCTCTCTGCCCCCCACCCCAGGGTTCACCCCTTGGCATGAGTCTGGCTCTATCCTGGAGACCCCCCTGTGTTCCAAGCCCTTTCCCCTTTGCGGGGGTGGGGCCAGATTCGGGGCGATGGGTTCCTCCACTGTCCCCAGCCGGGCTCTCGGGCGCAGGCCTTGGAGAAGTGCCGAGCGTCGTGGTGCGCGGCGGAAAAGGGCAGTGGTTCTCAGAGGCCTGGGCATTGGGGAGAAGGCAGCTTAGGTGACGCAGGAATATCTATTCCAATTCACGAAGGGCTATCTGCTCTGGCAAGTTATAAAATACCATTTCCACCGAGGCTGTAGAATTACAGGGGCCACAATGAAACCAGACAACCTTTCAATCAAGCTGCCTGTTGTTCCCGCTTCAAGGCTGGCGAAATAAATACTGAGCAAATAAAGTTAGTCGGCATCTGAGCATTTTAATGAATAAAGAGTAGCAGGAGGGCCCGGGGTGGGGAGCCGCCGCACGTCCCGGTGGGCAGATTGGAGGCGGCCCGTGCGACAGCTCCGGGCTGCGGGCCGCGCTCCTGCCCCCCACCCTCCGCCTTCCTGGGGGGCTTCTTCCTCTTGCTTCCTGCTCTGGCCCAGACTCCCTCCCCAGACCCGCACCCGGAAGACCCAGGGGCCTGGGCCCTGTGTCTGCAGCCCCCGAGGGATTCACATTCCCACCAGACCTTCCGGAAGGAGCTCTGGGGCCAGCTCAAGGCTCCCCGTAAGACACGGGTCAGGAGGGCTAAAGCCCAGATAAGGTCGGACAGAAGACGAGAAAATGACGTCGAAGCCTTAGGAAGGGACTTTTCAAGTTGTTTTTATGGCAAGAACAGGGAGGCGCGGGTTTGCTGT
>CM052884.1:11618467-11748126 GCA_028534135.1 Potos flavus | reverse complement strand
AAAAAAAAAGAAACAAAATACCATTCCCCATCATTAAAATGCAGAAGCAGATAAAGAGCAGCTCCTGTGTAATTACCAAAAATTTTTATTTCCATAAGAAACCAGCGCTTCATAAATGTTCCAACCTGAGCCTTTCTCTCCAGGGAAACTGGATTTCTATGAATATAGAAATTCGGTAATTGCCCCTGAAACCGTGCTTTTCTGTGTTAATGAGGAGCAGGAGCTTGCTTTTGCTTAGAGCCCTAAACAGAGCAGTTTCCTTCCCCATCATAGGGTCAGCGAGCACGCAGCCCGCCCCCACCCCCACCCCCACCCCCACCCCCGCCATCCCCACACATTAGACCCATTAGGGCCTCAGGGGTTGGGTTTCAGGGGGAGTGATTTCTTCTCCAGGGAAGAAGGGAGTGGAAGAGGGTCTGTCAATCAGGAGCCTGGTTCTGCATTTCTCCAGTTGCATTTGTATTCCTCCTTACCACAGGCATGCATTTTTTATTTCAGGGCAACGTGCTTTTAAAAAAAAAAAAAAAATACATGCACTATTAGATTAAAAAATGTACAGCATTATATAGCTTATAATGCCATGGTAGATTTTAAACCTCTAAAAGCATATGCATTAAAGCAATTTTCTAAACTAATATAGCAAGAGGTCCACGAAAGCACGGCAACATTTGATAATAGTTGCCATCTTCAGTTGAGGATAATGATGTTAACAAATGTAATTGGAGTAATGAGTGGAGATTCAAAAAGCTGCTTTTGTTTAATTTTTTTGTAATGCAAATTCAGTTTGGGAATGAAAGGGGGGAATGAGGGAAAAAAAACCCTCTTATTTGAAATGAATCTTAATCCTAGCTGATGATAGGCCAGTTATAAGCAGAAGTGGCTTCATTGTGGAATTAAATAATCCAGAGATGCAATTATTAAGGTGATGGGGATGAAATTGAAAAAAAAAAAAAAAAGAGAGAGAGAGAGAAAGAAAAGCTGCAGAATCGAATCTTCTTTCTTGAGGCTGGAATTGCAGATGTTTGAGTATAAAAGTCAGAGTGTGCCAGGGGTGTCGTCCCTGGGGCCTGTGCCCGGGACTGGACACCTCTGCCCTCTGGGCGGGGGCGGGGGTGGGAGTGGGGGAAAAGGATGGTGAGGCAAGCAAGTGTCGGGATCCTCATCCAGGCCAGGTTGCCCTATGGGACCCGGAGTTATTTTATCAAGCCCCACACCCGGTTCCACTCAGGGATGTACGCAAGCTATTTCACCCCTCAGTTTTCCTCTTCTGCAAAATGGGAATGGCAGTGCTTTCTCACAGTTACTGCATTTTTGAGGGTGGTAGGCATCTTAACTCTTCAAAAGAAAGGGGGGGCTGGTGCAAAGCAGAGCAGCCATAACTTCTCCCAACCTCATTTTTCTTTGCCCTCATTGGGCTCAGCCTGCCTCACGAAGCAGAAATCATAGCCACAACTTTGAAGCACAGAGGGAAAAGGCCGTTCAAGAGTGCCGCCCTGGAAGGCTCTGCTCGGCTCACTTAGGAGTGCACTCAATTTTCTTGGTTTTCTCTGGAGAAGGCAGGAGCAGCAAAGCTTGAACCGCTGGATTTGCTTCTCCAGCAGTCTGCCAATGTTGGGGGCGGGGGGTTGTAGATGGAGAACAGCCCTCGCCGAGCGCAGCTGTGTGACCTTGAAGGGATCCAACTCCAATTGTATTGATTACAGGTACCATGTGGCTTCGGGCTCCGTATGCTCCTCCTTTGGAGTCCGTCCCATTTCCCCGATTGGAGGGTCAGCGTGCAGAGGGCCCCGAAGCTCCCTGTCACCCGATAGGGCCGTCCAGAGGCTGGGGTCAGCAGACAGTGCCTACCGCTGACATTTACTGAGCACTCTGTACTTTTCTAGGTGCTTTACAGAGCATTTTTCATTTAATCCTAACAGCAACCTACCAGGTAGACACTGCGGTCGTCTCCATTTCACAGACAGGGAAACTGAGTCACAGACGGGTTAAGTCACACAGCCACACAGAACTGGGGTCGAATCAGGAGTCTGTTTCCCCAGTGCTAGTCCCGAAGCGTCGTGCTGGAAACATGAGTGGGATGCTAAAATTGGGGAGGCGGCTCTTTGCCCAGAATGTGTGTCAGATCCCACTGTCCGCAGGCAGGAAGCCATGACTGGAGGATAGCCCAGCCCAAGGAAGGCTGCCTGCTGGCTAAAGATAAGTTTTGGGGGTAAAATTAGTCTTAGGAAGAGTATCATAAAATGATAGGATTTTGAGAGGTGCAGAGAAATGGGGAATATGACTTACAGTCACTAGCTTCCCCAGTTCACAGCTTTAATTAATCTGAAATTGCAACATAGATTTTTATGATTAGCAGAGACATCTCAGGGAGCAGAGAAGGAACCTTTAACCGTGATCCCAAGATGAATCTGGGAGACGAAATATCCATGCAATAAACAAGGCCCCGTTAGAGGAAGCAAAGTAAAATACAAATCCCTGGCCATCAGAATAGTAATCTGTCAGCCGGACAAGGCCTTCTAGGGCCTGTTCCTTGCAGAGGGGAAAGCCATTCTGGCACCAAGGGCAGGACTGTGCTGAGGTTGGGTGGAGCGCAGTGATTTATTCTTTGCATGTGTTACTGAGGAGCCCAGCCTGGGCCAGGGATGCTGAGCCGGCGCTCTGCTCCTTGCTCCTTTGGTATGGGTCTGTCCCATTGTCAGTGTCACCTTTAAGGATTGGATCCTCGGGGACCTGGACCAACTCCCTGGGATCTCATCTTTCTCACAACCGCTGCTGAGGCTTACGGATCAGGACACTTGCCTGGTGCCCTGCAAGATGCTGATCAATTGGCTTCTGTCTTGTGAAAGCTGACCCCAAGGCTAGTGAACCCAGGAGGAGGCTGGGGATGGGGAGGGGAAAGCTGTGGTCCTGTAACCATCTGCCTCCCCATGAAATTTATTGAAATAGCCACTTATAGACCCCCGTTGGCTACTTTTATGGACTGAGTATTTGTTTACCCTCCTCCCGGCCTGACACCAAATTCCTATGTTGAAGTCGTAACCTCCCATGAGGCTGTATTTGAAGACAGCACCACACCCATAGGACTGGTGTCCTTATATGAAGAGGCACCAGAGAGTGTGCTCTCTCCCCTCTCTACGGCCTGAGCACACAGCAAGGAGGCAGCAAACGTATGCAATCCAAGGAGAGCATCTTCACCAGAGACGGAGCCTGCTGGTACCTTGATCTTGGATTTCCAGTCTCCAGAACTGTGAGAGAAGAAACTTCTGAGATTTAAGTCACTTAGCCTGTGGTGTTTTGTTACCTCAGCCCAAGCTGACTGAGACGGCTGCCATCTTGTTTCACGAGGCTAATGGCTGACTGGCCCGCTGCTTGCTACCAGGCAGTAGCTGAAGTCCTGTAGTAATGTATCAACTTTGGCATACGTCAGGTACCTCATTTCAGTTTATTCCAAAATGAAAAGTCCACAAGGTGGGATCAGTATCCCCATTTCACAGATGAGGAAACTGTGCCTCAGAGAGCTTCAATTTCTTGTCTTAGTCAAAAAGCTAGTGGGTACAATTGAAGTTTTTCCAACTCGGACAGGCTTTGATTCTCGAATTGGACTCTGCCTTGGATGAAATCAGGATGGTTTACGGGGTGGTGTATAAGGGGAGCCTGGGCCACAACCCATCACCGACCTCCAGCCGGAGGCAGGTTGTTTTGGGCCTTGAGGGGACGGTATAGTTTCACTTTTGTGCACTGTGTCAGCTCTGACCTTTACTTTCTGCCCATGTCTCCAGAGCACCTGAAAACTGTCACTCTCAGGACAGTGTGTGTCCCTTCGGGAATGCCTGAGGAGCAAAGGAATATATATCAGTTCCTCAAAAGCAAAATACTAGCCACTAACACCTCTTGAGGGCTCACGATGTGCCAAGCACTGTCTGTTTACTATTTCACGTGACTCGCACAGCAGTCCTTTGAGTTGGGTATTTACTATCATCCCCATGTTATGAAAAAGGAAATTAAGACTTAGAGAGGTTAAGAAACTTGGCCACAGTTAAACAGAATTTAATTGGTTTGGGAAGAGCAGGAGGGCCTCGAGTAACTAAGGTAGTTGGAGATTTGATATCAAGCCCACTTTATAGCAGGACTGTCCAGAGAGATTTGGACAGATAGTCCCTCGTCACTATGTATGGCCCAGCAGAAGGGAGACACTCCCCTGAAGGGGACGGGGATAATGTGACAGGGCCATAGCTTTGCATATTGGGGTTACACTGAGCAGGTCTGAAGTCCCTTCTGACCCGAGTCTCCTTGACTGCCCATAATTAGTGCGGGAAAACTGAGTGTCACACTGTCGTGCTGGTGGGAATGGGAAGTGTAGGACACGGACTGGGAGTGGCATATCAGAGACGTGGTTTGTCCTTTGCATTGTCCTACCCCAGCCTGTGCCTTCACCCTGTGGTGAGTCTACACTGGGGTCCAGTCTCTGCTTCAGCCCCTCAGGAGTGGAGAGGGGTCCTCTCACCCCTGTCCCCCAAGACTGGAAAGATAGCCTCATGACACCGCTTTAGAAACATCTGATCTCCTCGCCTCCGGGCGGCTCCGATGTCTACCTCCACCAGCATTTTGGCGTGCCTGCGAGGGGGCTCAGCTTGCTGGCTCAGGAAGACATTTGGAAGACTGGCTTAGGAGGCACTCCCTTTGGGAGGAGGACGAAGATGCAGAGAAAAGAAATAGCCCAGAGAACCTCTGAGATCATTCACTCTCTCCTCTTTTCCTTTTCTCTGGCAGCCAGGACACAGATGCCACCATTTTTCTAGTATTTATTTAATCGCCTGAAGTTTCAGCTGGCTGTCTGGGCAGGGAAGTGGCTATCCCTAACAAACATGCCCCATCACAGGGGTCCACCTGCCCGGGACCACTCACCTGCTGGGCTGAGGGTCAGTCGCGTCAGGGACTTGGAGCACTGGCCCCCGCAAAGCACAGACTTTGTTGGTAACGTAAAACCCCCTCCGTCACAGAGGCACGTGACTTCAGTGCTGGAACACAAACCTCAGGACACTGCTTTAGCAGGCCTTCCATCTATCCCCTTTATTTTGCAGAGGAGAGAACAAAGGTCTAAAGCTAGGGATCTCAACCCGTGGTTCGCGAACTCAAGATTCTGTGCAATGTGATTCCTCTAGGTCAGTGGTTCTGTGAAGACTCTGAGAATCTGCACTTGAACATAAGGGCTTCAGGTGGCATTTATAATTGAGCAAGTTTAGGAGAACCAAATTTAGGGACTTGCTCAAGATTTTAGTGGCAGACGCGGGGCCGGGCCATAGGCCTCCCGCTCACGCTACACGTGTGTGTGCAGATGAGGGAGTTTGCTTGGACACACGAGTGTTTGCCCAGATGTGTCTGCCTCCCTCCTGGCTTGCGGTTTACCAGAAGTCAGTCTGGCTCAGAATGCGTGTGCCGAAGGGATTCACCATACGGAGGGCTTTCCGTTCACACCGCTGCCTTCTAGCCCTTAATCCCGCTGGATTATCTAAACTAAACACTGAGTTCTGATTGCTGTCCTCCTAGGGAACAGGCCAGCATGGAGTCGTGGGAAAATTAGAGGTTATCCAAACTCCAATCTCTACCTGCCTGTAGGCTTCGGGTTCTCCCACGGTGACATGGAGAGGCTGAAACCAACCAACCAACCAACTCCAAACCTAGGCAAGACCTCCCAGGAGCAGAGACTGCTCATGCAAGTTGGAGAAGGGGAGCCTGGTGGAGAGGACGACCATAAGCTCGTGCCTACCACCGCATAGGGGAATCGGGGCCTGTTTGCCATGATCTATTTTCACATGTGACTTGGTCACACATGCCAAAGTTTTGGTGTCCATAGCTAGCACTCTGGTTCATTGAGGGCCCTTTATTCCCACTGGTGTCCCCAAATAAAGCTCACTGGGGTGAGGCACCCTCACCTTTTCAACTGTATCAGAGAGGACCGGATTAGACCAAGGAGCTGGGCATTCCCGCTGAAGGCGCTCTGCCTGCCCAAGTTCACTCTGAACAGAGGTTGGGAGTGAGGCCCCCTTAGAATTCTTCCGTGCCAGGCGGGGGAGTAGGCACATCATGGTGCAAGGTACGTATTCTGTCCCCACTGTACAAGTGAGAAGATTGGGGCTCAAAGAGCTTAAGCCCTGTCTTAAGGTCACACTTCCCATCTCCACCTGCTTCCCGTCTCCCCCACCATTGAACATGCGGGAATTTAGAGTTCCAAATGTCACTACCAAAGAGACAAAACATTCTGAGACTCTGGGAGGTGGGTGGAAGTAGTAAGAAGACATTCAGCCGCTTGGGTTTACGTAGTCATAGTTCTGCTTAGAGGCAAACGGATGGACAAGGTGTGTGGGTGAGTGATTTGGACCCTCAACAGGCTCTCTTCCTGAGCACTCTTTCCCGCTCCTAACTGGAGATAATTCTGGACCGCCCCCCTGGTGGATTTGAGCCTCAAAGTCCTGTGTTTATCACAGAGAGTATCTACAGTACCTAACATATGTTAATCATGGTAGATGGTGGGGGTGAGAAGAAGTGGAATTTTTAGCAGGGGAAGAAAATCTTTCTCCTTCACGACTCTGGCGGGTGGAAGTGTCTTGTCTCTAACAAAAAAAAATGTAATATGATTTTGAAAATAATATTCATGGAGTTAATTGGCTCTGAATTAGGATTGCCCAAGACAAATGTAAACTCCCAGGTTGGATTTCCGTGCCACCTAGCCCTCACCTGGCTTCCACAGCCATCCCCGTGTTCTCTGAGAATACAAAATCATTTTAATAACAGCCAAAGCAAAATAAAATTAGAAAGGTGATTTTGCTGGAAGGGAAATCGTATATTGCCAGTCAAAGGCAAACACATACTATTTTTAGGTTATGCATTGTAGGGGGTTATCTTCACTCCCCACCCCTCTCAGCCCCCAGACGTGCCTCCCCTGGTGTGGGGAGGGGGAGCTGCCTTCCCCCACATACACATCGGGGTGCACAGGCATACCTCCACAGTCTCTACTTAGCTCACTGCCTCCACCGCCCACCTAGTGTGCACAGGAGAAATGGAAATGCGTTTCCCCCGTTCCCCTGAATGAAGAGTTCTCTGTTAGTCACCACCCGCCCGGCTGGGCCCCCGGTGGATAGTACCGTCCCCGCTATGAGGTACCAAAATAAATGGCTTTGCAGGCACCGTGCGGGGAGATATGCTGAGACTTGCATACAATTAAAACAGTTATTAATACTTGCATTGTTCCTGGCGTGTGGGTGTGCATGACATCTACCTTTTCCCTTTGGCTGGAGCGAAACCAGAGAACATATGTTCTGCTTGCTGGGGCTCCCAGCCCAGTCACGGGGGGGGGCGCGGGGGGGGAGGCCAAGTGTAAGGAGGAGGATCCGCCCCGGCCCTCCCCGTCAGTGCCCCTGGTGTGGCCCGTCGCGTCTGGGCCGGGGAGCTGGGTGTACGCGTTTTAGCCGTGCGATTCTGCCCGACTTCGATTTTGCCATCTGTCTAAAAAATTCTTAAAGAGTGTGTATGGGAATGGGCGAGGGTGGAGGTGGGACGAGGGGGCAGGGAAGGATGAGGGGGACAGAGGCGCCCAGACACCCTGGCCCACCTCGTTGGGTTGTAGGAAGGCACAGGGGTGAGAGCACTTGGAACTTTTCAGGGAAGAAGTCTGGGCGTGGTCGTGAAGTTCTTCTTTCTCTCTTTCTTGAGTAAATGTCACTACCTTGACCTTCCCCGCTTTGCTGCAGGTCAGTCTGTCTGTCTTCCTCTCCGTTCTTCCTTTTCTCACACTTCTTTCTCCCTCTGCTCTTCTTTCCTCCTTTCTTCACAGAGAACTTTGTCCACCACGTGATCCTAGACAAGTTATTTAATCTCTGAAACCTCAGTCTTCCCATCTGTAAAATGGGCACAGTCCTGCTGGGGAGAACTGACCTAGATGATGCCAGTGAGGGGCTGTCCCAGGCCCAGCACACAGCGGACACCGTATGATGGGGGGAGCTGGCTGGGGGTGGTGGTGATAGTTGACATGATTAACATCATCACTGTCATTGTTACTTCCGACTTTTATTGGGCTGCCTCTAGGTATGAGGTTCTGGGCCAGGCTCTGGACAGAGGAGGCAGAAGGTCAGTAGAAGTCCCTGGGCTCAGGGCACCCATCCCAGGTCTTTGGGGGTGACACGTGTGCACCCACTTCCACTCAACTCTCTTTAGGTGTGAGATTTTGCGTGGCATAGGCCTGCATGCTTGAAGGAGAAACCCCGATTTCCAGCTGTTGGACAAGGTCAGGAGTGGAGCAGAGGGTTAGATTTGGTGTTTTTTTTTTTTTTTTTCTTGAAGATTTTATTTATTTATTAGCATGATCAGGGGGAGGGGCAGGGGGAGAAGCAGACTCCCCGCTGAGCAGGGAGCCCAACTCGGGGCTCGATCCCAGGACCCTGGGATCATGATCTGAGCCAAAAGCAGATGCTTAACTGACTGAGCCACTCAGTCGCCCCTGAGATTTGGTGTTTCGATGACAGGCTAGCTAACGGCCCTAGAATCCATTTGACACTTGGGAACCGGGGTTTCCTGGGACCAGAAAACTAGCAGGTGCAGAAACAGTTGGTTTTCATGTCAATATTTGTCACATGTGGTAAGTAAATGTTCCCAGGTCAGGATCCGGTGTCTGGGAAGGGGCCGTGGCATGGAGCAGGCGGCTCTCTGAGTGGCAGACAAAAGGATTCCAAATGGGGCGGGGACTATCTTTCCACTTCCCCCTTAGAGCATTAGGTGGGCGGTAAAGACAGCTGGCTAATCTCGAGATGGAATAGCCCTGGGGTAATTGAGAGTCGGAGGCCTGAGCTCCAAGCAATATTCCTTCAAAATCACTGGTTTGAATGATGGAGTTGCCGAGCAGCCCTGAAATTCTCCGTGGGCTTCTGTCTCCTTTCCCCACGGTTCCCGCATTCTCCAATGGCTGCTGCCCCTTTATCTGCATCCTTCCGGGACGGGCCACCACTGCGGTCACGTTTTCAGAGGAACTGCAAGTGCGCTCCGCTAATTTAAAGCAATCTCCACATTCAAACTTACAAAGTACATAAATTAGGAGGTGGTAGTTTGCACTCCAGAAAGTCTTTTATTTTACAACGAGTCTTAACCACAAGAACCCTTTAACTATCAGCTTCCACTAGATCATCTTGGGGTTGAGTTATACCTGACAGAGGCTTTGGGGGAAGATACGGAAAGTTAGAGGATTAGAGCCACCATTGATATCTTAACTGTTGGAAACGAGGGTGAGGCACCTCTGACATTATAACAAAGCTCACTGGGAAATACTGTCTGATTCACAAACACTTGGTGATTACACAAGTTTTATAAAGCTGTATTCGGTTTTCATTCGTCCATTCACGCAACGAACATATATTGACTACCTACTATGTGCTGGGAATTGTGATGTGAATAAAGATGTAGTTTTCGTTGTCAAGGAAACTTCAAGGAACAAGAAATCGACCTTGAAGGTGTGGAAGGGAAATTGCTGTGAGGAGGGTAAGCAGCAGACACAGGGGACCCGTAGAGGAGGATCTAAATCAAACTGGAGGAGGAGCAGTCAGGGAAGGCTTCTTGGAGGAGACAAAGCTTAAGCTAATGGAGAATGCGTGTTTGCCATTGGAAAAGGAGGAGAAAGGGCTATCTCAGCAGAGGGAATATCCCATAGGAAGAGGATTGCATGGAGGGGACTCCAGGGGGCAGTACATGGAGGGTGTGTGTGTGTGTGTGTGTGTGTACACGCACGTGTGCACTGTGGGCATAAGGTTAAGAAGTAGGGTGGAGGCAAGTCAAGGTCACTGAGGGCTTTCTGTGCCTCACCAACGGGTCTGAATTTTCCTGAAAGCAATAGCGGCCATTGAGCTATTTCAAGTGAGGGGACTGAGACGATCCTATTTGTATGTTAGAAAGATCATTCTGGCAGCAGTTAGGAGTGTCAGCTGGGAACCCAGACGAGAAGTGGCAGGGGCCTGACCGAGGTGTGGGAAGAGGGACTGGAGTAGTGGGCTCCAGTACCAGACAAGGTGTAACTGGAGGATGTGTATGGGGGGGAGGGGGAGAGCCCTCTGAAGGGACAACAAGGCCGTAATCACAGCTGTGGTGCATGTCGGGGGTGGTCTGTGGCCCACAGAGCACCTGTTGTTTGCCTTCTGTACGACTGGCCTGGGGCGAATGGCCTGGCAGTCGTGAGGCTGGGTGTTGAGCGTGACGTCCCCAGGACATGCAGGCCACCAGGCCCGAGGGTAGGAGGGTGACCCCCGAGCCAGGAACTGGAGGCACAGGACGGGCAGAGGGGCTGTGCCCAAATGGCAGGGTTGAGCTCCTCAGCGGCCCTGTGTTAGAAGGTGCAGGAACAACCATTGGGAAGGTGGGAGTGGGGCTAGAGAAGCCGGCCCCCTCCCAACTCCAGCCCCTGCTGCTTTTGCTAAGGGGAGATCTTTCCCACAGCCTTCCAGCTCTTCCTCCCCTGAAGGCGATCTCGTCTCCCCCCGCCTGCCACCAGATGTCTGTCATCCCGAGTTCAGTGACAAATATTGAACTATTTTTCAGGAGTGTTAATTGGGATTTTTAATTGACCATAAGCAGGTTATCAAAGCCTGTTTGTCTCCAGTGGTGGTTTGTTTTCCAGGGGACAGACGCGCCCAGAGTGGTATCATCACTCATGAAGGGCGTGTTCCCCTGGCCCCCCAGTTGCTTCTCTTGCTTTAGTTTTGCTTCATTTTAAAAATAAGAGAAAAGAAAGCAAACTGTTCTGTCTTCCAAGGCGGGGACCTGAAGCCGTTTGTTCAAGCGCACACAGTGAGGGCTCTGTCCGTAGTGGGGATCGGGGGGAGCGTGGTGTGGTTAGAGCATCGAAGAAGGCGCTGGGTGGGGGGGAGCCCCTAGCCTGCTCCCGGCACCCCACAGGGCACTGCTCACGCGGGGGCAAGCCGGGCGTATAGATTCGCCTCTGTCCAGCCGCTGCTCCTGCCAGGGAGTCTGTGCTCCTCGCTTCTTCCCGCCGATCCGAGCTCCTTAGATACAGCCTAGGAACCGGGTTGGTCATGATTGAGGTATTAGTTATTGATAGTGCAAAATAGGTCAGTCAATAGCTAGTTGGCCTCACATCTATTTTGGGCCTAATTCTGGCCTTGTGCTCTGAGCTGCTGCTCTTCTGGGCTTGGGCTGGGCCTGGCCAGGATGCCCTGGTGGTCACAAGGGGGGTAGGGTGCAAGGGCCACACACTGCTGTCTGGTGGGGGGGGGGGGCTCTAGATGAAAGGGGTTTATTGGCGTGAGCCCTGCGGCAGCAGCCGACTTCCTCAACCTCTGTGGGCCTCACCTCTGCCCGGCCCACTTGATAGGGTCGTAGGGAAAACGAAGTGAGTGTTTATGCTTAAAAAAAACTGGGGGAAATTTTTGAGGACTATTAGGATGAATACAACCATTCAGTCTTTAAATATCTACTGAACGGATGCCAGGCACTATTCAAGGCCCTGTGGTTTCAGAGTTGAATATGCTGCACCTCCCACCCCAGAGCTTGTAAAGGCACACATCCCAGTCCATTCATCTGAACCTAAAATCTCTTCCCCTAAGTCCCTCCTCACCTTCCTCCTGCCATCGAAGAGCCCGTGATCCCAGCCCCTTTCCTGTACCATGACCCCTCAGCACTCTGCCCACCGAGGCGAGGGCTTTCCACACAGTTCCGCCCCCCTGCTGCCTTGGCCAGCCCCTGGTTTGCTCACACACTTGGGCTGGTCCCGTGTCCTTCCTTTCATGGCTAGATTCCATCGGGATCTGCCTGTCCGGTGGCCCTTTCCAGGATGGATGGCCAGAGAGCAGCCAAGGTTAAGGAATCCAAGCTAGAGCGTTAACGAGTCCTAGTGACTTGATGGATTACCTCTTCCGGGTAACACCTACTCGTTGACAGAAGTTTTCAGTGCCTTAGCTCAAAAGCGTATGGTGGTGTGCCTCAATGTTCCGTGCTGGCCGAACCTCGCAGGATGGGGAGGGCAGAGGGATTCCTTTTGCTCCCTCAGAGCTCTGCCAACAAATTGTCCTGGGAAATACGTGTGGAGGTGCAGAGGGCAGAAGGTCAGGATTTTTTTTTTTTTAAATCATGGCTTGAAACCAGATTGAAAAATGGGTTGAATGGACATTTGTCCAAAGGAGAAATGAAAATGGCCCACACGCACATGAAAAGATGCTCAGCATTATTAATCATTAAGGAAATGCCAATGAAAACCACATCGGAAACACCTCACACCCATTAGGATGAATGACGTAAAAAAAAAAAAAAAAAAGGAAAACAACAAGTGCTGGTGAGGATGTGGAGAAATGGGAGTCCTGCATACTCTTGGTGGGAATGTGAAATGGTGCAGCCACTGTGGAAAATGCTATGGTGGCTCCTCAAAAAATTAAAAATGCCATTTCTGTCTCATGTAGTGATTCCACTTCTGGGTATTTGCCCCCCCAAAGTTGGGAGCAGGAGCCCGGAGAGAGATTTGTACACCCACATTCCTAGCAGCATTAGACATGAGAGCCAGAAGGTGAAAGAACCCCAGCGAGCTTCCACAGCGGGGGATGGATATACAGAACGTGGTCTAGACATACAGTGGAATATTATTCAGCCCTAGAAAGGCAGGACATTTTGACACATGCTACGATATGGAGGAACCTCAGGGACATTATACTAAGGGAAATAAGCCACAAAAAAGGCAAATACTATACGATTCCACTTATGTAAGTACCTGGAGTCCTCAGCTTCATAAAGACAGAAAGTTCAATGCTGATTATTTAAGGCTGGAGGAGGGGAAAATGGGGAGTCGGTGTTTAATGGATGTGCGGTTTCAGTTCGGGAAGACGAAAAATTTCTGGGGATGGATGGTGGTGATGGTCATCTAACAATGTGAATGTACTTAATGCCACTAAACTATACACATAAAACAATTAAGATAGTAAATTTTCTGTGTATTTTACCACAATTAAAAAAAAAATCAGGGTGGGGGAAGTGTGGTTTTACTATAAGAGAAGAAGGAGACAAATAGATGGACCTCAAGTTTGCCTGAGAATCTCTACTTCCCGTCTTCTAGCCAGGGTACGCCACAAGGCAGGACCGAAGTTGCGAACACAGGTTGGACACCTGGAGGGGCTGCCAAAAGGGATCCCTGCAGACCGGGAGCTCTATGAGGGCAGGTAGCCAGGTGCGGGGGACTTGATGCAGGAACGGGAGTCAGCCAAGCCAGGGCTTGATCTCGGTGCTGCCAACTCAGTGCTGTGTGACTTAGGACAAATGAGCTAACCTCTCTGAGCCTTTGGTTCCATCTTGATAAAATAAGGTCACAATCCTAGTGACCCCAGAGCTGCCATGAAGCTAAACACTGTCTGCGGTGTGCACGAGGAGTTTCCTGGCAAATAGAAGGGCCTCGTTAGATGTTAGCTCCCGTGTTAGACCCTGAAGTTTGTGTGGAGGAGGTAGGGATTTTCAGGCTGTTTAAATGCCAGCGGCCGCCTCGGATGACAAGGGAGGTTGTACTATTAATGGGCAAGCATGTGAGCTGTCCTTTTCCCGGGTGTTGAGCAGGAATTTAACACGCCGAGAGTGAGCTGAATAGCGAGTCTGAGCTTGTGGTGTAACGATGAGACATTAGCATTTCCAGCCCCCATGTGAGGCCAGGAGGTCACTGAGTCACTGGACGCCGCTCTGCTCTGTGCTGTGCTCTGCGGTACCGGCTTGGGGTGTCGGGAGCCCGGAGGGCTGGAGGTGGGGCTTGCCCCCTAGCTGCCCCCCCCCCCGAGCAGGAGGCGGGGAAGCCCCCCAGCCCACCCTGGGGGGCAGCCTCCACTGGGAAGACGGTGCCATGTCGGTGGGCGACCAGAACCAGGATGAGCAGAACTCCCTACCTTCGGCTTCTCCGTAGTCAGTGAGCCTCAGATGACACACGGCACGTGTCTGGTCTCCAGCCGGAGCTGGGACAGCACGGCTCCTTGCAGCTCTGTTCTTCAATCCCGGCTTTCTTCCTCCCAGCCCCGGTCCAGGCCCTTCCCTCTCTCCAGAGCCCAAGCCGGCTGAGCCCCTCAGCAGAAACACGCCACCCCAGAGAGGAGAGCATACAGCTCTCCCGTCTGCGGGCTCCAGACTCGCCTGCTGTTGGTCTGGAAAATGTGGCCGTTGTACCCTGGGCCAGGTTTCTTGCTCTCATCTCCTGCATTTCTTCCAGAACTTTCCTTTATCATGAGAGATCCCTTGTCCTTAGTCCAAACTGCCCGTGCGGCCCTTCCCATGTCACACTATGGTGAGGGTTCAAGTGCACGCGTCCCGGGCCACACAGGGCTGGTGCCTTGCTTTCCTCCACTGTGGCTCTGCAGGGCCCAGCCCTGCTGTGAAAGGACATGGCGTGAGCACCTTATAAATGTTTTGACACACACACAGCACAAGAGCCAGGAGCCTATAGGTGGAAACATATCTGAATTTGCAAAAAAAAAAAAAAAAAAAAAAAAAGGTGGGAAAAGAGACCAGCAGTGATGGGGGAGGGAACCAGGCTGCATTTCTGTGGTCATGGGGAACGAGCTTGTGTTCACTCGATACAAGTCATGTCACAAAACTCGCCTCCTGTTGCCAGGAGGACACCAGACCGGTAGGAGAGGAGAACATCATAGCCTTGGGATGTCTTGACTTGAATGAGTCTTTGGACAGAGTGTCTCACGTGTCCCCGTGGGCAGGGCTGAGCCGCGTGGTCTGCAGCGTGATGGCTGACCTGTCCAGGTACTGAGCTAGGAGAGAACCCCGGGCCGTCCGGTCTAGCTTCCTCCCAGACGGGAAGAGACCGAGGCTCTAAAAGCTCAGTTTTCTATAGAAACACATCTGATTGGCAGCATAACAGGGCCCGCCGTCTACCTCTCCAGTTCCGGCGCCTCTGCTGACACAAGGCTTTGCTAGAGTCCATGACGGGTAGCCCACTGAGCGGTCGTGCCCAAAAGAAAGCTTTGAACCTGGCTGCCGTCCGCCTGACAGGTGAGATCACATGGTGTGCTACGGGGAGGGAGCCTTGACCTGCCCACTCAGGAATGTATCGAGCTTTGGAGCAAAGCCCAGCAGGCATGTTGTTCAACTACAGGAGTGACACGGATGCAGAAGGGATGGTTAACCTGGGGGACTCCAGAATCAGGATCTGGAATACCTTGCATCCTGCACCAACGGGCCGAGAGCACGGGGATGAAACTAAGAGGAATAAATGAAAAGTCTTGCACTGAGCCTTCCAAAAAATCAATTCCGTAAGTGCAGGCTGGGGAGACTTGATGTAGGTTCCGGTGGCAAAGGCCTTTGTGTCTGAGTTGATAGCAGGAGGATCTTAGGGTGTCTTGGCTGCTAAAAATGACCCCGCGAGATGCTCAAGACAGTCTGGTTCTGAATTGATAAAAGGGAGATTCCAAAGCAGAGGACGTGCTGCTTCTCCCCTATTCCGTGCGGCTCAGACCATGTCGGAGCCCGGGTCCTGAGCACCACACTTTGGGATGGGCTTTGACAAACTGAACCTGTCGGAGGCAGGCGCTCAGGACGGCGAGGAGTCTGGAAGTTTTGTCAAATGAGACACGCTTGAAACAATGAGAGCCGTGGGTCTGGGGGAAAGACTGCAGATTGTTGTTACGAGGTTCTGTGAGCTCCCGAGGGCATTATCGGGGAGCCGTGGGTCAGCAGATTTGGGTCCTGTGCAGGGAAAACATTTCTGTGGGGGTCTCCCCAGCCAGCAACACATCCATGTAAACCGTGAGCTCAATGTTGCTGACTGTGTGCTAGTCGGGCCCGGATGACCCCTGTCAGGGAAGCAGGGCAGAGGCGCTCTTGGGAAAAAGGCTGATTTCAGGGATCACGAGGGTCCCTTCCAATTACTAGTGGCTATGATTCTGTGATCCTGCATTCTTTTATAACTGGTCTTGAGGGGCGTCTGGGTGGCTCAGTTGGTTAAGCATCCGACTCTTGGTTTCGGCTCAGGTCATGGTCTCAGGGTCGTGAGATCGAGCCCCATGCCGGGCTCTACGCTGAGCGTGGAGTCTGCTTTAGATTCTCTCTCTCTCAAGTAAATGAATAAAATCTTAAAAAAAAATAAACCAAAAAACTGGTCTTGAAAAAAAAAAAAACAACTCCCCTTTCTCAACCCAATTCCATTCTCAAGCTAAGTGGTCATTTTAGTTCAAAATCCCCAAATCCCAATGAACCTTTAGACATTGAGCACCTACTATGGACAGAATCCTCTCCTAGGTGTCTTTTTTTTTTTTTTTTTAAAGCTGAATAAAATTAGTTTATTAGATGACTGAGAAATGAGGAAAGGAAATATGGTTATTGTCACCTTAGAATATAATTCACGTTCTGGGTGTGCCATACCTATAATTTTATCCTTATGGTGATCCTTTTCTTAAAAACCATTTTCTCGAGGTGTGATGACATGGAGAAAGCTGTATGTATTTGATGTATCCAACTTAATGAGTTTGGAGAGAAGTGTACACATGTGAACCCATCACCAAATCTGTACCATCCGGATATTCATCCCCTGCACCTGCCCTCCCATAAGAGCCTTCTTTTTAGGGGGAGGGAAATTCAAAAGACAAGGCCCACACCCTTCTGTATCTCAGGACCCCGCCAAGTGGGATGACGGGGGCAGGGGATGTGACAGGCACCAGGCAAGCGTTACCTCTCTTCTGGGCCACCGTAAGCAAGAGTCAGACCCAAGGGGCTGGTTTGGCAAAGGGAGAAGCAGGCCGGAAATGGGGTACAGGGGCTCAGACGAGGTGGAGGGAGAACCGTGGAGCTTGGCCCAAGGACCGTCTCACCGGGAACCTTGCCTTAGGGAAGGGAAACCTGCACCTGTCCCTCCGCAAGGCAGCTTAAATGCTTCACACTCCCGTAGGCCCGGCTCTCCAGCCCAAATGGACTTATTTATTTTTAATAGAGCCCATTTGAGGTAGTTGTGTTTTCAAAGGCTGATGGACTCGTAAGTACTTTTCATTCTCACAGGTTGCAAAAAAATCCTTTCATCGCAGAAATGCCAAACTGGGGGCTGGATAGAGGCTGGGGAGGCTGGGCCGGGCACCCACCCCCCTCGGAGAGGAGGTGGGGGAGGGGCGAGGACAAGCTCCGGCCGCCCCTCCCCCACTCCCTCTCCTGAACACGGAGTGTCGATGTAGTCATGGCTTTTAAACAACATTACACACACTTGTCGTCCAAGATAAAATGTTATTAAGATTAAATGCCGAGCAGGGAACAGGATCCGACTTCCCACTGTCATATTTCAGCTATGGTGAGTGATTGTCTTTCCGTAGTCCCGGCTCCTAAGCAGGGAAACGGCATTATTATCATTAATAAGCCCATAATGGGGAAGAGAAATTATAAACATTTCTGCAACAAGCGGCCCTCCAATGTTAATATTTTATGAGCACACAGAGAAGCCGGCAACTGAATGTAAATGGCAGAATTATACGTAACTGTAATGTAAACACGCATAATTGGGTCGAGTTGGGGGGAGGAGGCAGGAGGCTAGTGGGGATGGGCGGATGGACGGTGGTACCCCGGGATGCTGGGTGGATCTCCAAAGGCAGAAAGTCAGAAGGCTGGGTGCCCCTGTGTGTTTGCAGGGAGGCCTGTCTCTCTGGGAGCCCCGGGGGCTAGGGGACGGTGTCAGCTTCTGCGTCCCACACCCCAGCCTGGGGCCATGGGTCACTTTAGACTTCACAGCTCTGGGGTTGGGCAGTTCTTACTAAATGCTGTTCCTGTAGCTCTCCAGTCTGTTCACGTGTGTGCTTCCTCCTCCTTACTGTAGCAGGTGCAGCCGCGGGCCCGAGAACCTGGCTTCTCTGCCTGCGTAATCGCCAAGCACACGATACTTGCGTTGCAGGAACCCTAGGGAAATTTCTTGGAGTAGTTGTTTTGGTTTGTGTTTTCAGCCATGGAAACTTTAGTTCAAACGGACTGTTTCATGGGAGCCCGTTGAACAAGAGAGCCGCTCTGACCGAAGCAGGGTGGGCGTCCAGCACCCTGCTCGCTGTCCAGGCCCCCGCCTCTCCCAGGGGTCCCCAGGGCATGACTGTAGAGCACAGCATGAGAACTACTGAAAGGTACCCCCTTCTCAGTTTCCAGACAAGGAGGCTGAGATCCAGACAGATGTGGCTTGCCTGCCCCAGGGGCTAGAACGAGGTCCCTTGTGTCCCAGGGAGGTGTGCAATGTGGTCGAAGAAGGGAGCTGGGTTCTTCCTTCAGCTCTGCAGCTAACTGGCTGGGGGCCTTGGACGAAGCTCACTGCCTCTCTGGACCTCACTTTCCTGTTTGTGAAATGAATAGAGACAGCAAGATGATCTCAGGTATCCCTTCCAGCTCTGAAAACGAAGGCATGTACCGTCCTCAAGGAAATCGCATTGTCCAGGGACCAGGGCAGTAGATGTGAAAGGCTCAGAAGGGGGAACCTGGACACCGTTTGACACCTGCCTGCCTTTACTCGCTTCCCCAGTTGCCTGGGCTCTGCCCTTGAGCTTTATACTTCCCCAGGCAGGGGCCTCGACAGCACGCCCCCCCCCACCCCCCGCCCCCGCCTTGCTCCAAATTGCTGGGTTTGCCCACAGGAGGCTCAGCCCAGAGCTTGACCTGGCCATGAGGGCAGGGGCCACAGGGCCTGACCGTAGTAGGTGCCCAATAGAATCTATAGAACAAAGGAATGGTTGAGTTTAATAGACTAGTTAGTTGGTGAACTGGAGCAGTTTCTCCCTTTAGCTTTACTTTGTTGTTTGTGTTTTTAAATACTCTGTGGCTTTTAAAAACCACGGAGTACCTACTATGTGCTGGTGCCTTGCTAGTAGCTGTATGAAAAGAGCAGAACCCCTCTGGCTGGAAGCCTGTCTCTCTGCCTCCGTCCCTCCCCCGCCTCCTTGATGTTCCCTTTCCCGCTGCTCCTATTCATTATTTCTGTCTGCAGTTTTGTTATTATTGGCCTTGGCAAAGAGTTTCAGGGGTGTCGTTTGTCTGAGCAACATTATGCAGAATTAAGTTCCAGGGTAATTTCTGATGCAAATACCTGTCCTCCAGGAGAATGTGAATTAAGCCCGCCGGTCTCAGCTCGACCGAGGTGGATGCATTTGAATCCAAGATTCTAGCAGACAGGGAAACTCCAGGGGCTTGTGGGACCCCCCTTAGGCTCCTCCTCAGGAGAGCCCAGAAAGGCCTAGGACGTGGCTCCCAAGCAGGAGGGAGCCTTGAGCAATCATCTTGTCCACCCCCCACCCCCCCGTATCCCAAATGAGCATCCCAGAAACCTGAGGATCTCTGCCTGGACCTCCTCCCTCTCCTCCGTGAGCGTATTTTATAACCAGCTGGTAGGAATTTTTTCTTTAGAGCAAACCCAATCGTTTTTGCTCTGCGCCCCTGTTTTAGATCCATGCTTTTCACCTTTCAGCGTGTCTCCTACTTACCCGAGGATCTTCCTAAAAACTGGGTTCTGGGGCAGGGCCTGGATTCTGCATTTCTCACCAGTGCCTGGGCGATGCTGTTCCACAAAGCATACCCGAAGTCGTGAGGCTTTAGAAAACAGATGGGTAAAAAATACACGGTGAAGGTGAAACAGACATAGAGACAAAAAGTAAGAAGTCCTCCTTCTCGGAGTCAATTTCTGTGGTCCCTTCGACATTTCTGTGTCTGCCGAAACTACTCCTTGTCTGCAAGTTCCTTCACCTCATGAGTTTTGGCTTCTTTATCAGTCAAACGGGAGAGCAGCTCTCTCTGGAGCTGTGCGAGGGTGAAGATCACCGTGCCTGGCACCGCGGGGAGACAAGGCACCTGCTGGAAGAAACGCCCTGGAAGGGGAGGAGAATGGGGCCACATAACTCCCCGGCGCTATGGGGTGGGGAAGCGATCCGTGCGACTCTGGAGTCTGATCCTTCTGTAGGACTGGTGTCCTCAGTGGTACCTGGCGGCCAGATGGGTAGTTTGGAGGTTGCCAGCAGTGGCGAGCCAATCCCCAGCCCAGTTAGGCTGACCTCGGTTTCAAAGGAAAAAAGGAAGATTATTTGTGTGACTTGGGGTATTATTTGGCACTTAACTA
The DNA here is from genome assembly GCA_028534135.1 of Potos flavus. NCBI lineage: Eukaryota > Metazoa > Chordata > Mammalia > Carnivora > Procyonidae > Potos > Potos flavus. Next base: position 11,728,040 of record CM052884.1, on the reverse strand, counting down.
TTTTAAAGAAGAGATGCTGGTGATTAGATAGTACGTTCATTTAGGGCTTTTATTCTCTTCGAAGTGTCTTCCTGCAGCTTCTCTTTACAGTCCTGTAAGGCAAGTAAGGTGGGCGTTCATCATCGTGTGCAGCCGATTCAGGGCACAGAGGGGCTCAGGGACTTGCCCAAGGTCACACAGGTTGTCCTTGGTGGACCCCAGCCCCGAAGCCTGTCACTTGCCTCCTGGGCCTGTGTCCTTCTTGCTGCCCTTAAAGGTGGGGGCTGCAGGGGTGTGAGGGGAGGAGACATGGGGGCTGCAGGGGTGTGACAAGGAGAGGATGCTCTTTGCCCCAGGAAGGCAAAGGAAGGCAGGAAGGAAGCCGCTCCTCTCCCCACTCTTCCCAACTGTCATTCTGCTGAGACCCAGGGGCCTTGTCAGGGAGTAGCAGCAGGCTGGCCTGGGCCCGGCGCGGAGCACAGACTTCCCACGCCCCCTCCGCCTGGAGGGGGGAAGGGCTCATGAGCCCACCCGCGTGCCAACCTGGATGGTTCGTGGGCATAGCCATGTTCCTGCCTGCCATGCCTCTTGGGGCTGGCACTTTAGTCACAGACTCCGAATCCTCTAAGTTGTCGTCTTCCCGGACGATTCTGTTTCTCTGTTTTTGCTGCTGCTGAGTGGTCCATTCCTCCCTCCTTCTCCCAGTGCCGGTTCTTTCCCCACAGGGGCCCCGAAGGAGCTTCTCCTTCCTCCGACAGCTGTTAAGAGCAGGGGAGTGGGCCAGCCTTGTTCCAGGCCTGCAGGACGGGCTGCCCGGGTTGCATCTCAGGGCGCCAGTTGCCCCCGCCTTGTGACTGGGACTGGTCGGGAGGACACTGGTGCTTGGATCCGCGGTCCCAGCCACCCAGCCTTCTTTGTTCTGAGCTCCCTGGGGGCCCTCGTGTGGGAATGCAGGATACCTGCTACCTATGAGGCTGCCCATAATGGTTTTAATCTGTCAGAGGCTTGATTTCTGCCCTTACAGCCTAGAGAGATTACTCTTATAAGCTTTGATTTCCTCACTTTTCAAAGGACATGGTAGTGTGAGCCTCCCCGGGGTCCAGGGGGGTGTGGTAGTTGGGTGCGGAGTCTGTGCTCCATCCGTGGTGACAGGACGGACCTGCAGAACTGGGGATTGGGAGGCAGATGGGCTCCCCAATCCAAAACACCCGTGGACTTGTTCCTCCTACTTCAGTTCCCTTGACCCTGAACTCCTCTGTCTTCCTCCTTCCCCTCTGGCCTCTTCTCCTTAGCCTCCTTTCTCTCTCCCCCATACATCCTTCCCCCCTTGCGGTCCTCGCCTTCTCACTGGTCCACATCTCCTACCCTGGCTATATGCCTGCCCCTTCCTCCAGACTCTGGATCCCCTTTAACTCAAGTGCCCTTGGGAAGAGATACTCAAAGTCCTTATGGTCACGTACACTTGACAACGACTGCGTTGGCCGCCTGTCAGCGGTTAAGAGGACTTGGCTGCAAGTCTGGGAGGCGCTCATAGGGGGCGCTCCGCGGAGCAGGACGAGGACCCAGGGTGGGGAGGCTGGTGCAAAGACCCTGGGGCTCTAGACCAGCAGTGAGGAGGCTAGGCTCTGTTCTGCCAGCAGTGGGATCGGGCCTCGTTAGCACTGGGCCAAACCCAAGCCCGCGCTGTAACGTGCTCTGCAAGCCTCTCACTCCGGGTACTTACAGAGGGTGGGATAAGCACTTTACTGCGCCCCAGCCAACGTGCAGGGCAGCTCAGTATTGGGGAGATACTCATTACTGAACTCTAAGCCAAGGGGTACCCAGCCGAGCCCAGCACCCCTCTCCCCCAGCCCTCCTCCAGACTGCTGTCCACAGTCAGGCTCGGCTCTGTCTGCCTGTGTTTTTGGCCCGGAGCTGGTGCCCCCAGGCTGGGGAGGAGGACTGGGACCTCAGCTCCCCTCCTCTCCAGCCCCACCCCAGCAGACTGTTGCCTCCGGGCTAAATCCGGGAGTGCACATTGACCGGGAGGACAGGTGCGGAAGCAGGTAGAGGATGGACCTGTGACAGACTCCCTCCCTACCTCAAGAAAGGAGGGGTCAGAGCACATGTTCAGGGCCCAGGATTCCCCCAGGTTCTGCTTTCCAAAAGCAAGGTTGAGATGAGGTGGATACGAGGGGTTCATTCTCGCTGCCCATGGGATGCCGGTCATACCGCCCCAAGCAGTCATCGTCCACCTCCACAGGGACGGGACGGTACAACCTTCAAGACTTCCCAAGCCACACCTTATTCTCCCCACACCCTCGGGAGCCAGGTAGGGCCGGTGTGCCCATCTGAGAGGTGGGCTTGCTGCTCAGAGCCTCCCAGAAGTAAGAGTGTTTTCCATCTCTTCTTGAGGAGCTCAGAACTCCCAGCAGCTCAGGGGTAGAAAGCCAAGCTTCGGGCCTTTCCAGAACATCCCTAGAAGTGATTTGGAAGCCTCATGCCCTCCGCCAGCAGGCCTTGCGTCCTCCCACAGGCCTGCTAGCTGGGGGCAGTGGGGCCCCAGAACCGCCCTTGGGGTCATGTGTGCCCCATCACTCTGCCTGGGTCCACTTTGCGTGCCCTGCCCATGACCCTGATGTCCTTCTGCATGCTGACCTGACCAGACAAAGCGAGGAAAGGGGATGGGGATGACGGGAAGGTGGGAGGTGAAGAATAGCGCCTGCCTGGAAACCAGGAGCCCCGGCCATTAATTTTCTGTGTGACCTTGGATCGTCACACAACCTCTCTGAGCTTCCCTTTCCTCCTCTGCAAAAGAAAGGGCCTGACTATGTGATCTCTAAGAGTGCTTCCAGCTCTGAAATCCTGACCCCTACAAGTTCCCCCACAATTCTGTTGCCCACTATGGGGTCCAATGCCAGTATGTAGTGACAGGCCTGAAGGAAGCCTCCTAGGGCTCCCTAGCTACCCCCCTTTGGATGGGCGACCCCCTTTTTGCCATATTTTCCCATGACGGGCTCAGAGTGCTCGCTGCCCTGGCCCTGCCTTCCACTGGGGCCCACCTTGGCTTCTTCATGAGGGAACTTCGGAACCTTCCTCCCCTGAGTCGCAATTAGGCACGCAAATTCAATCCCCCCCCCCCTTTGGCTAAATATCTGAAGGGGGGCAAACCCCAGAAATGTAGGAAGAGGGGGCTAGACCCTGCTCAGCGCCTGCTTTTCCATCCTTGGGCACACACAGATCTCCTTCAATGTTACACTGTTGACGGAAAGCGCTGGACTCTCAAGCAATACTTTTGAAAGGACCCGGACGCATCTCATCAGGACAGAAAAACTAGCACAAAGAATGGGCCACCTCCTTCCGAACTGCTCTCGTCTTTTTTTTTTTTTTAAGTGAAATTCCATCCCCTCTCCCCCTCTGCTCCTTCTTACCTCCGAGTCTCTGGATCTAATGAAATGGTTTTGATATGCTAGCATCTTCACCCCACACACCCCCTTTCTCTCTCTCTCTCTCTCTCTCTCTCTTTTTTGGTTCATGAAATGTGTGAACAGTTTGTTCCCAGCTAAAAACAAGCACTGATGGGTTTCCCACCTTTCCACGTGGGAGGGAGCGGTAGGTTCTGAGCGATGCTCTGGCGGGCGGAGGGGAGGTCGCTGTTAGGAGGTGAGGCGGGGAGGAAGGAGGAGGCTGGAGAGATCAGTACAGAACTTCGTGTGTGATCTGTTCTTCTTTTATTCTCCCCGGGTGCCAGCCCTACCGTGGTCTTTTTGATCGATGCATGGTTAGAGGGACTTGGGGAGGCCCCACCCCTTTCAGAAGTGAATGAGTACATCCGAGGGTTAGGAGAAAGGGATTGATGCTGGGGGTGGCCTTCATAGGAGGGAAAAGCCTTCTATCGGTTTATTCCGTGGTATCCATTCCCAGGGAGGGAAGGCAGGGGTACGGAGGGGAAAATGATTATGGCAGAAGCCATCAGTACATAATCTGTGTGCCTTTGTGTCCTTCTTTCCCTGTCCTTCCTTAAATCCAGGATGGGACTTTGCTGGGGGTAATGGGCAGGAGACAGCCAGCCGTGTGAGGAAATTCTATTAGCTCACATTTATTTGATACCCGCACGTGAGCTGGGAGTTTGGCGTGCAGGGCTCACGAGATACACATAGTACTCTATTTCTCCCATTTTCTACACAGGCCACCTGAGACTTCGAGATGTTGAGTAACTTGCCCAGAGCCGCACAGCTCGGAGGTGGTGGATCCAGGCCATGAAGCCAGGCGCTGGGCTCTGGAATCCGCATGCCTGACCCTGGTGCTCTATAGGCAAGGACCCGGAGGCAGGGACCTCTTTCATCTGTCAGCTGTGTGGCGTTAGGCAGGGCACTTGCCTCTCTGAACTCCCATTTTCTCACTGAATTATTAGAAGACTCAAAGTGGGAAACATGCGCCAGGATGCTTTGCAAACTTTGAAGTGATGTTGATAAACTCTTGGATAACTGAGCTTGGGGTTTCATCTCTGTGCTCCAAAGGGATCAGCATGCTTGATGGCTTTACACACAGTAGGTCCTCACTCTTAGCCATTTCCGCTGGGAAGCGTGCGGTCCAGTGTACCGCCAACCTTTAGGGATGCTCCAGGCTTGTATGCCTGGATGTCCTGGGGACCAGCCATGTGCTGGCCTCGTGTAATTTTCCTCGTTGTTCCGATGTCGGCCTTTTCTCGTTCCATCCCTCACCCCTCATTTCATTGTATTTTATTGTGGGTGTCTTCGTAAGCTGCCTCTAAGTTCTATTGAAGCGCAGGGTAAGATACAAATTAGTCAAATAAACATAGTGGGTGTTGGATATGTACTTCTCGAGAGAAGGGTTGAAGGAATAACTACAGAAGGATGAATGAGTGGACCAGCCCGGAAAGGGGCATCCCCTTGTGGTTTGGTGGGAAGTGGGGCAGATCTGGGTCTGACTTCTGTTTCAGTCAGTTAGTAACAACGGGGGCTTGGGCAAGTCACATATTCTCTTTGGCCTTCAGGTTCCTCATCTGTAGAATGGGGAGAGGAGACAGTTGGCGGAAGAGCGGAGACCCCTGCTCAGGGTAGCTCACTCCCCTGCCACGCCCCTCCGTGGCTTCTCCAGCCAGCCCCTGGCCTTCATCCTCTTCCCCAGGAGGGTCCCCTACTTGTCTCTGTCACCCCTCGTCTCAAGGACATGGGTCACATTCCCTCTAGAACTCCGTGTCCACGGTGGCTGTGGGTGAGGGGCGCAGGTTCCCTGTTGTCCCCGTGGGGAAGGAAGACACAAACGTTCCCTCTACCGGCCACCACTCTCTTGTGGGAATGTGGGAGCTCTTGTCACCAGCAGTGCTGAGAGTTTGGCTTCAAATGAAATTCAGAGACGCAGCCAAAGGTCCCATTCGGCGTCCTTGATGGATGGGGCACGGGAGGGACAGTGTTCATGTTGGAGCTTCAACAGGAGCAGGAACTCCTCAGGCTGAGCGGGCAGGGCACGTGGAGGCGCTGTCAGGTCCAGAGTGGGTCACGGGAGCTCATGGTCCATGCAAGTTCATGGACGAAGCAGGGGCAGGTGGAAAGAGGGAAGACAGCGGTGTTGCGGGGTGGGGCATCCAGAGGTCACCGGGAGACAAGACCGGAAAGGTAGAGAAGGACCCACTGAGGCCATGACCTTATTGTTGCGTGTTTCACAATAAGGGGCTGCTAGCACCCGGGGTGGGGTGGGGAGAATTCTCTAGTACCCGGACTCCTCACCTTTGTGACGCCCCCAATTTCTAAACACCAGCTAGGAGGGCACCGCTCTCTGGGAACCTCTCTGCCGGGGATGGGAGGCCACTGCAGGGGGAAGCCAGTGCCTCCCAAAGCTTGCTGTGGTGCCGAGTGGGGACGGTCCAGAGACCGGAGGCGGGGCAGCCAGTTAGGAGCTTAAATAATTGTATTCATTTGTAGCGATATTAATAGAAGAGGCTCCTGTGAGCCAGAGGAGTTTATGTGGGTGTTTGCGATTCTTCCCAGTGCTTTAGGAGGGTCTCCCAAGGATGCAGTGAAGAAAAAGTCCAAGGATTAATTTATTAAATTAATTAAAGAAGCTGTATCCACTACTGACGTCCTTTACGTGGGGTTTCTGTTTTGTATGTAAGTGGAGAAGGGGGCGGGTGCTGGTGCTGGGCGAGGCGAGCAAGACCGGGGTCGGGTGGCAGCGGAGGAGAACTCAGTCTCCGACCAGCCGTCACAGCTCTGCAAGTTAAACATGGAAATTCAATAAAGGCCTGGCATGTCAAGGGACTTTAATTTTTCCAACTTGAACTCCTGCCTGTCTTGGAATGGCCTGCAAAAGGGGAGGGTCGTTTGGCATTCCCGGATGCGGTGGTACTTTGCTGCCCTGGGGTCCAGCCAGGGGGGCATTTGAGTTGGGGGCAGCCCATGTGTCCGAAGCAGAGTTTCCCAGACGTCAGGGCACTTGCTGAAAATGCAGATTCTGCTTACTCGGGCCCAGCAGAGATCTGAGGGGCTGCATTTCTACTGAGCTTCTGGGAGCCGCTGAGGCTGCTGGTCCCGGGACCAAGGCTGATGCACGGCAGCACCCCAAACCCTGGTTGATCCCAGGGCCATCCATTTGCAGAGGGGTTTTTTGCAGGGTGCTGGCAAAGTTTGGAGGGCATGGGATGGGTAGAGAAGGGTGAGTCTGAATCGAAGTGGTTTTCAATCACTGATCATCCCTGCAGGGTGAGAATCTGGGGCCGGGGGAGGATGGGAGAGAGGAGAGGGCGGACAGAGGTCCTTCCACGATGCTCAGGTCTGGGATAGCCCCCCACACACACATACACATTTCGAATAACTTACCACACTAGAGGTTTTCTCCTCCTTACCCCTGTGCTCCTGGAGTTGGCCAGTCCTTGAGGAGGCTATAATGCTGAGTGGGGATGGTGGAGAGACCAGAGGCGGGGCGGCCTGTGGCCAGATCTTATGACCAGATGGTCCCATGTCTGTGTTCACGGGGGCTGGGGAGCTGCAAACACCCCCCTCCCACGCTGCTTTGGTGGGGAGGGGCCCCAGAGGACCTGCTTGCAGGGACAGGCCCCCCCCCCCCTCCCCCGCCATTCCCAGGTTGATCTTTCCCCTGCAAAGTGGGAAGATTCAGGAAGCATGTCTCCGAGGATGCATGGAGGACTGCCCTGCTGATCCCACTGTTCCGCCGACAGTGGCCTCGGAGCAGTTAAGCAGAAAGTCCCTTCCAACCCTGGACCTCTGCTTCTGTGCTTTCTACAGCTGTGGGAAGGCCCTTAGAGCTCCCCGAGCCACCTCCCTGCAGTTTCTGCCTATTGGCCTGGTAGGACATGAGGGGCCCCACGGCAGGTGGTATTCCCTGTCCAGGGCCCTTCAGGGCCGGGAGGACTCTGGGCCCACTAGGCTTGGGGGTCGGAAGGCCTGTTTCTGCTTCTTGCTGTGCAGTCTGGGACACGTCACTTGGGTTTTCTGGGCCTTGGGGTCCCGTCTGCATTACAGAAAAAACAATCCTTGTCTCTTTTTAGTTTAGGAAGATGGAGAAAGAAAGTTGGATGGTAGAGCCCCAGAGCTCACGGGTCGCGTTCCTGCCTTTGGCTTTAAGAGGGCATTGCCTTCCCTTGCCCACTGAGCAACTGAGAGGGGGCAGACCGGTCCCCCAGGGTGCTGAGGGTGCAGACCGTGGGAGTCCTGACGCCACGAGCCTGTGGCTGAGGACCTGTCCACACCCAGGGGATTATGAGACATAACGTGTGGGCCTGACCATCGCTTGGAGAGGAGGGCCTTGTACCCAGCTTCAGAATTCTATATAACCACTGCTGAGGGGCTGGTCTTCATGGTAGGCATGTGCTAGCCATTCTCAGAGGAAAAGGCCGCTAAGCTTAGTTTCTCCCTTTGAAGAGCGAGCTGAACCAAATCTGCCTGGTGAGTTTGTAGGCCTCCCACTGTTGTTCTGGACTCCGGGGGCCTTGGGCAGTGTTTCGGTGGATTGCATTAGAACAGGCTTTGGCTCAGACGGCAAAGAAGGTACAAGGGTCAGGCACAGAGCCCCGAAGCTCCCCCTCCCCTCCCCTCTGCCCAGAAAGCCAGGAACTGTCCTGGAAAGGGAGGAGACGGGAAGACCCTAGACGGGAATCTGGGCAGGTTATGCTGGGGAGAGGGCCACAACCCTCTCTTGCTTCCCAGCGATCGCCCAGTGGTAGCCAGGCCTGAAGTTTGCCTCTGCGGAGGCAGGGAGGTCCTGGGCTGACCCAGAGAGGCCCTTCCATGCAGCAGGAGGCCGTGTGGCCCCTGAGCCTGGGACGCCCTCCGGCTGTGTGCCCTCCTAGCTTAGCTTCGGCCGCAGAAGCCCTCAGCTTGAGTCCTCCTCTCTCTGAGGCTCACTCTGCTCATCCACAAAATGGGGGAAGTGTCCCCCACCTCAGAGTGTTACGAGGATTAGATGAGACAATAAGTTTAAATACTTAATACCGTGCTTGGTATGATGAAGTGCTCAGTGAAGATTTGCTAAAAAGCCTTCTCAGAAATGCATAAATCAGCGGTAGTGTCTCTACTTTATCGACTAGGCTGGACTCACAGAGCGTAATCAGGAAATGGCTTGATTTTCCTCTGCCTCTGCCCCTTCCAACCTGCTGTGCTGGGGTTTCGTTCCCGGCTCTTCCCTGATATCTCATGCAGTCTTGTGGCGTTTCTGCTCTCCGACTTTCTAGTATTAAAAACTCTATTTACTTGCCCACTCAGAACCTTCTCATGGCTCCCACGTCACTCAGAGTTAAAGGCAAAGTTCTTGCCTGCAGGACCCTGGCCCCTGCTCTCTCTCAGACCTTACTTATCTCGTAATACTCCCCGCACCCCTGCCCCAGGCACAGTGGCCCCCTTGCCTGCCTCAGACTTGCCTCTTGGGCTGACTTTCCACTTGCCATTCCCCTTCCAGGATGCCCTTCCAGCAGATAGCCCCGTGGCTCATCCTCTCCACCTTCACCACCGTCAGGACAGTCTGACATACCAGGAATTGTCAGAAATGCCTTCCCTGACCGCTATATAAAATAACAACCCGTCCCCATGCACCCTGGCCTTACTGAGCACTTACACACCCTAGTACCTAATACCATCTGACGTACAAAGTAGTTACTTGTTCACTTATTGTTTGCCCTCCCTCCCCTGGGTCGTAAACCCCAAGAGGACAGAGATTTTGTCCGTTTTCTTATTGCTACATCCTCAGGGCCTAAAACAGGTCCTGCCCATAGTAGGTGCTCAATTAACATTTGTTCCTGACTCTCCATCAAAGCTTCCTGCTCTCCTCTGTCCAGCCTTCTCTCCTCCTCCCCCTGGCATGGGCCTCACCTTGGCTGGGCGACCTGCAAGGAGAAAGGAGGGGTGATCTATTTTTGCACAGGGATGAGAGAGAAAGGGCCGGGAGGCCATTGACTTTGTTGCTGCCGCCATAGCTCACCCTGGATCGGCAGCTGCCCCCTCGCCCGTGGATGGTTTGGTGAGGTCTTTGGAAGAAGCTCTCTGGCACCAGGAACACCGCACCATTCCCCCGATGCAGGCAGTGACCTTTTCGCTTGATGTCTCCTGAGCCCCCATTCACCCACACAGCCTGGTTCTTTGGCCTTGGCAGGCCTGCCTTGGGAGCAGTTTCCTTTAAGATGGCTCTAGCAGAGGGCAGTGCAGTCTGGTGGGCAGGAGCAGGGCTCTGACGCTCTGTAGCTCTGACCTCGGGCAAGTCCCCTCACCTCTCTGGGCCTCAGTTACCTTCTCCATAAAATGGGGTTAAGAGTAGTATTCTGTTAGCGGGATGTTTAAGTGAGCTGACATGTGTCAGGTCCTTAAAAAGGAGCCTTCCCCATCGGAAGTGCTCGGTAAAAGGCAGCCATGTTTAGTGTCCCTTCTGCCCTCTGTGACGTCTACTCGCCCCTTGGTAAGCAGAGGGCCCCGCGCGCCCCCCATTCAACCTTCTGGAGCCCTTTCTCAGGCCAGGCTCATTCCCAGTCCCACAACAGATGTCTCACTCTCCTGAGGATTTTCTTGAACCTTCTCAAGTTGCCACGGCTTCCCTGGGTTCACCGAGCCCCTCCCTTGGACCTTGGGGAGACAGAGGCTTCAGACACACGCAGGGACCCCACAGAGTGCCCCCTCTCTTAGAGAGACCCTCACACTGTGGCCTCTTCAAACATCTGTGCTGCTTTGGCCCAGGCTGGAGCTGGTAGCGGGCTCGGGGCCTCAGGGCCAGCGCCCCTCACCCCTTAGCCAGCCCCGCGTGGAGAGTCCGGTGCCTCCTCTGAGAGCGGGGAGCTGCTTGTCCCTGTGACTCTCCCCCTTTGGGCTTCACAAGAAACCCCGAGACCGTGGGGGAACATCTTGTTTTATACCCAGTCGTAATAAATACGGGGTATTTGAAATTTCTGGGGGATTTAATGATCTGGTTCAAACCTTCATGTAGCTATGCCGAAACCAAGACCCAGAAAGATGATTGACCCAGAAGTCCACCGCTAGTCAGGGGTGTCCCCACCAGTACTTTATACGCTGCTTCTTGGGGAGAAAGTTGCAGTCCTGTCCCTAGACACGCCCCCGTCTTTACTTAGCTGAGTCTCCTGGGCCCGCCTGGGCCCCTCAGGAATGCACACCGAGCAGGGGATTAACTGGAAGCTAGCAGGGCTCACAGCTCCCCTCAGGCCTGTTTCCCAGTGATTGTGGCCGTGGGCCTCCTGGAGGCCTGTGGTTCTGGGGGCTGCCCCATGGGGAGCCGACTAGGGCCCTCCTTGCCATCTGGCCCCGTGAGGTGAGGCTCCGACCCACTGCTGGCTTGGGAAGATATCCGCTGAGCGGGCCCCTGGCCTTTAAGACAGCCCCAGACCCTCCCGGGCCGCCTGTGATGGAGGCCGATTCCGTGGGCGAGGCAGAGGAGAAGGTCAGGTCTTGGGAACATCCCCTGTGTGCAGTTGTGGAGATGGGAACCTCAGACGTTTCTGGGGAAGAGGGTCATAGGCTGTAAGGGGAAGGTCTTTGGCCTGTTCTCATGGTGGGGGACACAGGACTGGCAAGAGAGACCACGGTGCCTCCCCGTTGTCCGGAGGGGCTAACACTCAAGATGCAGGGTTAAGATGTTAACAGAAGGATTTTCCTCTGACCCCAGTGCAAGCTCTTCCCTTTTGTAAGGAGGAGAGATCTAGAACTTGTCAGATCCATGTCCAGCTGTCCCGAGGAGGGTCTGCTCCTTCCCTGCCTGTGATTTATGAAAACTATACTATCTCCTTCCTTCCTCCCTTATGATTGCTTTTTGAGGGGGGGGGGGTGATCAAAACTGTCAATGATTTTTTTTCTGCCAATTTGTGACACGATTGCCAGTCCTTTAATCATCTGTCGGCTCTATTTTATTGTTTCCATCATAATGAACTTTTTTATGAGAAAATCTGGTGGCTTTGGAACCTGTGAGCAGACTCCCAGCTCGAAAACCCTGTTTCCTCTGCTCTCCCCTTCGTGCCCCCAGCCCTCCACTCATAAACAGCGGTCCCTGGAGTGGACATCACTCAGGATGGAGACAGTCGCATAATCCGAAGAGTGAACAGTTCAGTGCAGTTTGCATTTTACCCGGAGGAGATATTGATAAGCCGCAGGCTGCGGTGGCCAGCTGAGAGTCTGTGGGCTAGTTTCAGGGCTGCTGGGGGATGAGGGATGAGAGCAGAGGTACAGAGGGCCCTCAGCTGACCTGTACACCCTCGCAGGAGCGCTGTCCGTGGTGCTGCGGCCCTGACCCCCGCCCGGAGCCAGGGGGACTGGCGCTGAGGAAACCAGCCTCACAGCCAGGCTGACCTTATAGCGACCGTGTATCGTGAACAAGTCCAGCCGCAGACTGGGACCCAGGCCCAGAGAAAAAGAAGACCCCTGCTCGGCCGAGGGGAGGTTTTAGTCTGGGTGTTTGGAGCCGTGGGTGTTTGTGTGTATGTGTTTGTGGGGGGCAGCACAGGAAGGAGATAGACCATCTATCCGCATCTCTTATTATAAAAGGCAACCTGCACTGTTCTAGGTCCTTCACATGTATCGACTCTTTAAATCGGTGCGACAACCTCGTGAGGGAGTGACTGCTGTTATCCTCATTTGATAAATGGGAACCCGAGGCACAGGACAGGCAATAACTTACCCAAGGTCACACAGCAAAGCCACAGCACAGGCAGGATTTGAGCCCAGGCAGCTGACTGCCATCTGTCGTCTTAACTGCTCCCCTGGCTGCCCGAGGAGGCGCTGGTCCCTGCCACAGATCTGCACACACCTCATCCCTAAAGGGCAAGCGGCCAGAGCAGGTGGACTCCTTTTTATATCTGCAGAAATACAGGCTCCGAGAGGTTATCCGATCTGCCCGGAGTCACACGGGAGGCAGCGGTGGAGAGACTTGGACCACGCAGGCAGGGGAGATGGAAAGCACCATTTCTCAGAGGGCTTTATGAGGGTCCTCTTTCTCTTGGACCACTCACCCAGAGCTCTGTGAGTGTGATGGTCTGTCACTGTACAGAAGAAGGGGGGAGCTGGCTGGGGACCTTGTGGAGGAACGGGGGTCCTGAATCTGTAGTGGGATTTTGGGGTGAGATGATACGCGGGGGCACTACCCACGTGGAGTGCTCGGCACAGATCTCCCTACCAGGACACAGCGTGCATGCCATTTGAGGGGCCCTGTGCATAGAGAGGGATGGGACAGGTCCATTTGGTCCATCAGAAATGCCTCTACCTAGAACCCCCTTACTTTGTCATAGAATGGGGCTATTGCTTCAGCCTCGCCCCTGCACCAAGAACCCCAAATGTCCAGGAGTGGCTGCACCCCAGTGCCCCCCTGTGAGCCCCAGTCCCTGGAGAAAGGCACCCTGGCTCTGTGCCAGGCATGCAGGTAGGCGTGAGGCATCCTCACGAGAATATGGTAGGGTACACAGAAGACCTGGGCAAGTATTGACAAAGCAAGTTGCTCTGGATCCAAGCACTGCTCTCACTCCTCCTGCAGAGACACTTCTATTTAGGGCTTGCAAGTTTTGGGGGGGGGGGCAGCGGGGATTGCAGGAAACCTGCCCCATGGGTGAGACCGAAGGAAAGGTGGGACTTTGAGGGAAGAAAGTGGAGGATATGCTTCTAATTGAATCCATTTCCTGGCCCCATCTTCCCAGTGCAGGGCTAACCTGCACGTGTGCACGGAAACAAGGAGATAAATAAATGGAAACGCCAAGTTCCAGGGCAGCCTAAAAGGTTGGGGAATGAATCGATGTTCTCCCCAGGCAGCTGTCCGGAATGAAGTGTAATAGTTAATAAAGGCTGATTGTGCACACACAGCTGGGGCCAGCAAACAGAGCAAGCCCAGGCCCGGGAGGCTCATCCTTTTCCCAAACCACCCCTTCCCCCGCTCCCCCCAATGGTGATCACAGGCTGATTAAATCAGACTTCTCGGCAGCGGATCCAATTAGGGGGGTGCAGGAGGCTTGGACGTTACCAGTGACTGCACAGAGCATGTCAAGTAATCCTTAATCTCTCTGATTTGCTTCCCTGGGCACGGGGTGCAGGGTGGGGGTGGGGTGAGAACAGGGGACAGACTCCAGAGGGAAGTAGAGCATCGGGCCATGAGCGCTTGGGACCAGCCCTGGTGGGGAGAACTCTCTCAGGCATCATGGGGAGGGAGGGAGAGGAGGAGGCTGGGTTCCTCCCCCGAGGGAGCTGACCGCTACCATCCATACCCGGGATGGCTCAGGAAGGTGCTTAACATAAACAGAAACACTAGCACAGATCTTACAAAAGCAGAGGATAATTCAGAAATCATTGATATTCGCCTTTGGGATGTTTGGCGAATTTGGCCACAGGGCTTTTCATCCCAGAAGATTTACCTACCTAATTCTGCTCGGCTTAAGCAAGTAATAAAAACGTGTTTGCCTTCCTTGATCACATTTAGACTGGCAGCGAGGGGCAAGGGTGTTCCAAGTCCCGCTGGAGGAAGGTACTTGGGGTTTTTAACTTGTCTAGAGAGAGCCTCAGAAACAGGTGATGAAACTGTCCCGGGGGAGGGACGAGCCCCGCAGAGCACAAGTGGTCGAGAGAGACTAGACTTGGGCAGGCAGTCTGGGGTGGCTTCCTGGAGGAGTTGCCACCTACTTTGGGGAACAAGTAAGAAAACTTACAGGCCACCTAAGTGCTTCTTCCCTTTCCAGTTCCCACCTCCACACACAGGGAAACCCAAACAGCGTTTGTCTCTGTACCTGGCCTCAGAGGCGACCCATCCTGCACGGACGATTGCCCTAGATTGTCCTGTCACACCTCAGGTCTTTGAATCAGTTCAGCAGATATGTCAGGCCTATAGTGATGCTCAAATTAAGGACCACAGGAGAAGCATCAGACAGAGCCGAGAACGGTAAAGACATGGACTGTAGAAGAAACAGAGCAGAATATGTAGGTTTCTACGACACGTGTGTCCGCTCCTGGCATCGCCCGGATGCCCGTGGGCTTGTCCCGAAGTTGCTGCACTTGCCACGCCAGTTCCGTGTGCCTGTGCTCACGGTGGGCTTCCCGCGGGGCGGCGAGCCTCCTCCTCAGAGCGGTTTTCCTGCCGACATGGCCAGAGGGCGGTGATGCAGACGGCGTCTCCATGAATCTCTGTGTTAATGGACAAGCCCTGTGTGGGGGGTGAGGGGGAAGCGGCCCCTTGGGACCCTAGAAGGGAAAAGCTGCTGGCAGAGCCTCAGTGATGTTGCTACTTCACCCCTAGATTGTACAACAGGGACTGCCTGCCCTTTCTCTTAAAGGGCACTGGGACCGGAGGCAAGAGGCCTGGAAGTAATCCTTGCTTTGACACTTACCGGTTTCCTCGCGCTGGTCCCTCAACCTCCGGGAGCCCTGCTTTCCCCCTCATTAAATGAGGGAGCCAAACTGGGTGGCCCTCAGAGCTTCTTTTGACTCTAAAGACCTGTGATGCTGTAAGATGCCTCTCTCTTCTCTCCTCTCTCTTCACTCTTCTCCTCTCCTCTATCTCCTCCTCTCTCCCCTCATCTCTCTCTTCTCTCCTCACTCTCTCCTGTCTTCTCTCCTCTCCTCTCTCTTCTCCTCCTCTCTCTCTCTCTCTCCTATTCTCTCTCTCCCTCTTTCCCTCTCCCCCTCCTCTCCTCTCTCCCTCTTTCCTCTCTCCTCTCTCTCCTCTCCTCTTTTCCCTCCTCTCTCTCTCCCTCCCCCTCTCTTTTTCCTCTCTCTCCTTTCCTCTCCCCTCTCTCTCACCTCTCTCTCTCTCTCTCCTCTCTTCTCTCCTCTCTCCCCTCCTCTCTCCCCTTTCCTCTCTCTCTCCTATTCACTCTCTCTCCCTCTTTCTCTCTCCCCCTCCTCTCCTCTCTCTCCCTCTCTCTCTCCTTTCTCTCTCCCTCCCTCTCTCCTCTTTTTCCTCTTTCCTCTCCCCTCTCTTCTTTTCCCTCTTCTCTCTCTCCTCTCTTTTCCCTCCTCTCTCTCTCCTCTCCTCTTTTCCCTCTTCTCCTCCCTCTCTCTCTCCCTCTCCTCCCTCTCCTCTCTCCCTCCCTCTCTCTCTTTTTCTTCTCTCTCTCCTTTCCTCTCCCCCTCTCTCCTCTCTCTCTTCCTCTCTCAACTCTCTCTCTCTCTGACTCTAATACTGTGGCCACAGGGCTTCTATTTTTATTTCCTTTCATGTTCCAGGATCTGAGCATTGCTTTTGACTGACTGTAGGTGTAATAGAATTTGTACTTTCCCAAAATTTAATTACTAGCAGTAAATGATCAATCAATCCATTGATTAACTACTTATTGATTCCCCCTGACATGGCTCTGAGACAGTTAGGCTGCATTTGGAACACAATCCTTTGGTAATTGGCTTATCCTGCTGGGTGTATAGCCTCTGTTAAAAGGCATTTGGGTCTTGGTAAATGGCTTTTTATCTAAGTATTTATTTCTCCGATCTCAGGACTGCTGTTGGGAGACATTTTATGTATGCACTGGGGCTAGCAGGTAAGCCCTGAGATGTAAATATAGATTCTGCTTGGCCCCCTGACATCCAATGCAAGAGAGGTAGCCCTTTAACTGAGGGTCCCAGGGTAAGTCCTTAACTGAGGGTCCCTGGATGAGTCCTTTCACCTCAGTGCGCCTCTGGTAGCTGCTCTATAAAAGGAGGGCATGGGGCTCCGGGATCTCTAAAGGCTCAAACTCCTTAACTCTGACTCTAACTCTCTGTTTCACAAACAGTCTAGCTTAGAGACATGGGAGATTTGCATATCAGACACTGCCGCAGGTACAGGTTGCCCAGGCTGCATCCCTCTCTGGGGAAGATGGGGACTGGCTCGGTGCTTTGAAGTCTGACGTTAAGTGCATTCCTTATTCCAGGGACCGGCCACCGGGAACTGGCCTCACAGTTTCCAAACGTGCCCCTCTTTCAAAGTGCAGCCAGCTCTCAGTCATCCGCGTGGATGTGAGCATGGAAAAAGGCGTTCTGGTCCCACTTGGTCTGCCACCCAGGTCCTCTGGGATCCTTCCCTTCTGTCTAGTTATCGCGTGTCCAGGAACGCAGATTCATTTCACTGCCAGCAACAGCCAAATGACACCGGGAGATAGGTCTGTTCCTTCCTTCCCTGTGCATCTGCCCAAACCCTTAATGGATTCTAAAGTCAAGAAGAAAGGACCCTTGCAGTATCTGTTGGTTTTCAAGATTAGGGCATAGAAGTTAACCAGAACACACTGGAAATAGGAACAAAATGGGTATCAAGCACAGAGGCGTGAAGTTTGTTCTGTCCTGGGAAGTAGGCAGGTGCCCTGAGGCGGGGTCACTGTTTCTCACTGGAGACCACAGTGGCCTCTGACCGCAGCCTTGGTGGAGTCCTCTCTCTGGTCTCCTCTGCACGGCAGCCAGAACCACCTTGCGCAGTGAGAATCTGAGTCTGTCACTCTCGTTTCAAAACCTTTGTTCAAAGGGTCTCCGGGCTCCAAGATCAAGTCCAAACTACCTGCTGAGACATACAAAGCCCGTCCTGATCCAGCCAAACTTACCACTTGCCTCATGCCTGTCTCCCTTCCTGCCGTGCACTTAGTAGGGAATCGGTACTTCCTGGCATGAATAAATCGGTGAATGGGTGGGTTTGGTCTTGAGTAATAGGAAGGGGTGGCACGCAGAGCATACGGAAAATTAGGGGGAGTGAAAAGTGTCAGAACTGCTGTCTTAATTTTTTCTCCGTCCTCCCTCAAAGGCAGACAAAAGTCCCTGAAGACTTAGAGCCAGAAGGGCTCCCTCCTTTCAAGAGAGCCTATTATCATAGTCTTGGCTGGGCCACCAGCCAGAGCCTCATGCTTCCATTGTTAACTCCAGAGGCCACACTGGGGTCCTGAGGACCCCGTGGCCTGACCCTTGACACTGTCTGACCCCATTTCATGCCACAGTCCCCTTGCTCTCTGAGCTAGAGCCACAGCGATCTCAATTTCTCAGAGAAACCTGGGTCTTTCGAGACCACCCTGACCCCAGGGCCTTTGCCTGTGTTGTTCTGCCTGGAAAGCCCTTCCCCCACATCCTGCACATTTGGCCCCATCTCATTCTTCTGGTCCCAGTATAAATGTGTCTTTCCTGACACTGTTTAAAGTAGCCATTGTCCATTGTCATCTGTCTCTCTCCCTTCCTGGTTTCTGCACTCCCACCTTTGCTGGTTTTTTTGTTTGTTTGTTTTTGTTTTTCTGATGTCTCTGATTAGGCCACAAGCTCCCTTAGCACAGCATGTCCATCTGTCTGTCTGTCTTGGGCACCGGTATTTCCCCAGGGCCTAAAGCGGTGCTTGGCATGAAGAATGTGCTTTAAATAGTTGTCGAATGAATGAGCCCACATAGGAGGCTTGGACCGGGAGAAGCCACGTCAGCCTGGGCCTCCTCCGTCTCTCCCCCTCACTCAGCTCAGGCAGATGGGGACCTGAAAGGTCTCCCGGGGGCAGGATGCCACGGCCGGCCACGTGAGGCAGAGCTTTCTTAGAGCCAGCCCGAGGGCCCGGCCCCGGCCATCTGCCCATGCTGGTGCCCGCCCAGGCCAGTGCTGCCAGGCCCATTGAAGCCGCCCTTCAGTAGAGGGTTTGTCTTTGAGGACCGCACTTCCCAGCGGGGAGCCCTTTGGCTTTCTTCTTTTATGGGGAATTTTTGCTGCCGGATTGACTGTAATTGTCGGATTTGCATTTGGTGCACCTGCAGCTACGGGCCCTGGGGGCACCTAGGCCTTTGGAAATCAATAGGAATAAACAAACAAATATATTCATAGGAGGGAGACCTGGAGAGGAGGGGCGGCTCGAGAGGAAGGGAGAAAACAAATCAAAGTGCCAGCCTTCCCCGTCTGGAGCAGAGGCCCCTTCCCCTCCCCCGCCGCCGCCCCCACCACGCCGACGCCAAGCTCTGTGCCGAAGTGCCCGCCTCCTATCACCACAGTGAAACGGAAACTGTAATTTCAGTGCTAGCCTGAATGGGTTCATTTCTTTTTATTAACTCCAGCATTGGGGTTTTAGGCAAGTTGGCTATTGTTCGAGCCACGCTGCTCTCCTCTCCACTCCCCACGCCTTGAAGCTGCAGGATCAGCCGGGAGGAGACGGCATGGAGCTGGCGGCAGAAGTGGCGGGTGATGGCAGCCAGGAGCGGAGCAGTGGAGGGAGGGCGGGGAGGGCCGGCTCTCCCTGCCCGGAGCCCCGTCTGCGCAGGGACGGGCCCCGGCGTCTTCCTGGGCGCACCTGCTGGGGTCCCGCAGTCAGATGGGACCTGGCTCACCTCCTAGGTAGCCCCTGGGCTCTAGATCACGAGGCAGAAGACACCTAGCCACTCACTGTGCTGCTCTATCATTTAAAGAGAGCTCTCACATCTGCACGTGTAAGCCCGTCCTGCTGAGAGCTTGCCCCCACGCTCGGCTGGAGGGCAAGCGGCGGGGGCGGGATGTGTGGGTCCCATGGGATTTGTAGACCGTAAAGCACCCAGCAGAGAGGTACGAAGCGTGAGGGCAGGAATCACTCGGCCTTAACTACCCTCTTTGGGTCTCCGTTTCCTCATCTGGATTATCAGCTCCCATGAGGACAGCTGTCATATTCACCGCTGTCTTCCTGCTGCCGTATCTGGCAGGTAGTAGACGCGGTAAAATATTTTCAAAGGAATGACTAAATGACAAATGAAAGAAAGAAAGTCGAGATAATAATGTTTGGCCCCCAGGATTGTTGTAGGGATAAATGAGACAATGAGTATAAAACCCTTAGCGTGGAATGGATGCTGATGGGCTTATTTGCAGAGTGGCCGCCCGTGCTTGCCCCAGGGTCAGACACGCACACCACTAGTAGATCTTCTGCCACTAGATCTGATCGGCCTTCTCCTCTGGAAAGGGATTAAAAAAACAGATAGGACTTTAATGTGTTTAGATCCAAGGTCGCTCCTGGACAGGAAGAAGCGCTGGAAAGCAAATCTCCTGCTGCAAACGAGAGGGACAACAGCAAAGGCAGAAAAGGGTGCCAAGTCGGGGGACGGGGGTGCCTAGCTCACAGAGCAGACGCGGCGGGCGTTGGTCGATGCGACTCTGAAGGCGCCGAGCAGACCTGTGGCCAGGAATGGACGTGGTGGTTGCTTGCTCAGCTAAAGCAAAGACAGGATGAATGGGGATACGGAGCTCTGCTGTCATGGGCCCGTGGGCCTATTCTTTCCAAGGGAGCTCGAGGCCTTCGAGAATGTCAGGTCTCCCTTTCTGCACTGTGTATTCTCATTAGCTTGTACGCCAGGCCACTGGGAAAGAGTTCTGCACAGCCTGTGAGTGCTCCTAACGCTTGCCAAAGGAAAATGGACCCAGCCACCTTTATGGACTATCCATTAAGGGCTAGGCATTGTGCTGGGCACTTCGTTCTTAAAATTGCGGTGAAATTCACTTAAAGTGCTAGGTGCTTGCCACACATGACCTTAATGCTCCGAAACAGCAATGCAAGGTGGATGTTGGGATCCCTTTTCTGCCGAAAGGAAAGGTGAGCCTCAGATTATGTGACTTGCTCCAAGTCACACAGCAGAGATGTGTCCTAAGGGACATCGGAACAGATTTCTCTGAATCCAAAGTCCATTCACACAATTCCTAAGTGGACTGACTTACGTAAACTGGAGTAAATGAACATATCAGGTCAGAAAGCCTGTCACCAGCCAAGTGCGTCCTTGAGTGTCACTGTTGCAGATCTGGACCCTGGGGGGTCTCCTGGCCTCTGGGAGCCACAGCATTTTCTGGGGCGCGCTGTCGTGTATCAAATGTTTGGTGTTCATGCTGAGCACAGGCTCTCTACTTGTTACAGTTCAGTGGAAGCGCGGGTGCTCTTTGGAAGAGCAGGGGAGGAATAAATGTTTCAGTCATGCTATAAATAATGTAGCGGGGAAAGATGTTGCGAAAGTGGTGCTCTGGGTTTTGCCAGGAGGTATGTTTTCCTTCTTCCTTTTTTTTTTTTTTTTCTTTTACCTTCCTCCCCCAGCCCCTCCTTGATTCAGTCCGATACAGAACGCCTCCCACCAGGGATCAGAAGAAACAGCTCTGCTCCTAGGGAAGAGGAAGATTAAACTGTTGAAACTAAACCAATCAATCCCTGTAGGAAAAGGGCAGAGGGGAGAGGAGAGTCTGGCCAGATGGGGTGCTTGCCAGTGATTTGGGGACTGAAAGAGAGGGAACATTCTGGAAGAGCCAGGTTTCATTCATTCTGATGTGGTGGGAGTGGAGCAGAGAAGCACGGAGGACAGGGAGAGCTGCCTGGAAAAGGAAGGCTGGGATGAAAGTCTAGCCCTTTCTTTTTTTTCCCAGCTCAGCAAGTGAGAGAGCTCACAGGCGGAGGCCGGCTGCTTGCAGGCCTGGAGCACAGAGTCAGAGGAAATGACAGAGGACAGCCCTGGGGTGGAAGGAGGGTCCTGGGAGCCAGGCTGGGTAGCCCAAGGCAGTGGAACCAGAAACGGAGCCCAAATCATAGGCAAGGTGGGAGCCAAAGACTGAACCTAGGGAGGAGGACGAGATAGAGCCGTTAACAGGAAGGGAAGTTGCGAGCCCAGAAGCATGGAGGACGTGGGCCAGCTCCCAGGACCGAGTGTATGGCGGCAGGGGTCTCAGAGACCGGCTTTGCCGTGGCATGGAATATATTGCTTGGGGATGGGCTCAGGCCAAAAGAGGCCTTTATTTTCTTCCCACCCTCTGGGCCTCAGAGTTTTCTGGGGTTCAGCTCAATGAGATGGAGGTCTCTTCCATCTCCAGGGCCAAATGGGTATGGAAAGTCAAGGGCAGTGGCAGCTCTGACGGGGCTGATTATCAAGGAACCAGAAGAACCTATAGCTTCTTACCGCAGGTCTACATTTCTTTACGTGTCCTGGTAATCCTAGGCGTATGAATCATCTGGAGCTCATTTTATTTTATTTGTTTTGTTTTGGTTTGGTTTGGTTTTTTGAGAGGGAGGGGGTGGGAGGCGAGGGAGAGAATCTTAAGCAGGCTCCATGCCCAGCACAGAGCCTGACATGGGGCTCGACCTCACGCCCCTGAGATCATGACCCGAGCTGAAATCAGGAGTTGGACGCTTATCCGACTGAGCCACCCAGGCGCCCCAAGGGAACTTATTTTAAAATACAGATTTCTTGTCCCTGTTCTAGAGGTGCAGAATCCAAATTCTGGGTGGGGCCCAAGAAACTGCAATTTAAATAAGAACCAGGGGTGACTCCCAATTACTTGACTTTTGATAACCACTAGTAGGAGCTACGTTTGGTGCCTTTGGTTGGGAAACAGTTCTCTGGAGAAGGTCTCTGCCACCTACTTGAAAGCTGATTCCCCTGTGTAATTTTTTAAAAGGATTTACTTATTTGAGAGAGAGAGTGCACACATGCATGAGCTTGGTGGGGGGGAGAGGGAGAGAAAGAGAATCCCCTGTAGATTCCCCACTGAGGGTAGAGCCCCACACAGGGCTCGATCCCACAACCCTGAGATCACGATCTGAGCTGAAATCAGGAGTTGACGCTCAATCAACGAACCACTCAGGCTCCCCACCGCTGTGTAATTTCGTGTTGTCCATTCAACAACCTGAAAACATCGATTGGGCATCTTCTGGGTACAAGGTGCGATGGCAGGGGCTGTTGCCTTTAATCCCAGAGTCTTAGAGTAGAAGGGACCTCAGAGCCCATCTGCCGCGCAGAGAGCAAGCCTCTTCCGTAGCTTCCTCGACCAATTGTCATCCGTGAACTCGCTATTGTACGAGATGGCCAAGTCCACGGCTGGCTGGCTTGCAGATCCTGATTCTGCCTCCCGGCACACGAGCCAAGTCTGCTTCCTCTTCTCCATGACAGCCCTTCAGATTTTGAAGCCGGCTGTCATGTTCCTTTGAAGTCTCTTTTCTAGGCTAAAAAATACCAGTTCCATGAAAGGAAGCCTTGCCCAGACCTCTCATCCTTCTGGTTTCCTGTTTCTGGGTACTGAAGTTTGTGATTGTCCTCTTTAAAAGCGGTGCCTTATTCCTGGAAGGAGGCTGACCGGCAGAAGGAGGGACTAAGATAAACTCCCTCTCCTTTTTGGATACAGACCAGCCTTTACCCAGAAAATGGCCTTTACCAGGAAGGAGGTTGCCCCCACCCCCACCCCCACCCCCAGGACAGCCTTTGGGGAGAGAAAGACTTCCAAGAAAGGGAAGACACAGGTGTATCCAGGCCACACCAAGCCTTTCCCACCCCCTGCTGCCGAGGCCTCACTTGCCCAGAGTGTGTGGATCAGTATCTGGCATTGGAGGAAATGTTTGCCTGGCTCCAGCCAGCAGGTGGGTCCCGACCCCAGACTGTGCCGGAAGGCACTAAGCTTCTGGTTCACATCCTACCACTCGTCTTCCTAGGCCCTGTCTCCACAACTGTCTGACATCCTTAGCTCCTCCCCTCCACCAAGGCAGCCCCAGGAGAAAACTGCCCATTAGAGAAAGAAAGGGGAGAAGAATACCCTGGTTGCAGACAAGCCACAGAGAGACTACCCCCTGGATTTCGCTCTGTCGCCTTGGCCTTG
Organism: Potos flavus; assembly: GCA_028534135.1. Lineage (NCBI taxonomy): Eukaryota > Metazoa > Chordata > Mammalia > Carnivora > Procyonidae > Potos > Potos flavus. The sequence goes on along the minus strand of CM052884.1, from coordinate 11,705,082 downwards.
GGAAGGGATACAGGAGAGGAGACCCGGGAGGACCAGGTGGCAGGCGAGGAAGATGATTTGAGCAGTGGCATTTGGACTGATTGGAGGGGAAAGAGTCTGGGGCTAGGGTGGCTTCATTATAATAATTGTATCCTTCCCCTGTAGTTACGACCTTGCAAAATGTAACTTGATGTTTGTAATGAGCCATAATTAGACAATCACCAAAAGTTGTAGAGAGTAGAGTGAATGCAAAACCCAGCCCGCGATGGTATGCGCTGTGGGTGTGCACCTGTTGTGTACTCGTTTTCCTCTTCCCTTGTAGTAGAAGCCCCGGGGGAGGGCCTTCCATTGCCATGGTGACCTCCCCAGCCGCTCTGTTGTGGGCTTTGCCAGAGCCTGTGGTCCCGTGAGGCACCTCTCTCTGGTTCCCAGCACTTGGATTTCCTCCTGCTATTTTTGGGTCGAGTCCCAGGATCATCAGCCCTAAGAAGATTGAGCATAATTCTAGGATTCCGCGTCCCCAAGAAGAAAGTCCAGAAAGGGCCCAGGCCACTGCAGCACCCCTCATCCCTGAAAAAGTGACCAAACATTTTTGTCACCGTTTCTAAGAAAGAGCAAGACGGGTGCCCAAAACGGCACAGCTAGGAAGTGGCTGTTAAAAAAATATATTATCTCTTGTGTGCTGTTTGCCTCCTCATAAGAGCCTGAGCCCTAACTCAAAGGAACCCCCAGTGATGGGATTTTATATAACCTGTGTACATAAAATATGAATATATGTGTGTATATAATAGGTGGGGGAGATATTGGGGGCCAGGGCTCTCTCTCTCAAAATCAAGCCACAGGACTACCTCGAGATACAACCCGCTAGAGGACACCCTTGCATGGGGTTCCACGCGAACGAGATCCCCTCATAGAATTTTGCATCGGCGACATATATAGGGCACCTGCTAAAGCTGATGATGGTGAACGGTCCCCTGACCCCTCTCGGCAGCTGGGCCCCAGCTCTCAGGGTGGAGGGAGTTTGAATGTTTACATTTACATTTTAATTAAAATCCTTTTTGGACTCTCCAGAGTTTCCATGAATCTACTGGTGCCCGCTCCAGCCGCCCCCTTTATGGCAGAGTCATTTCAGAGGATGGGAGCCATACGAAGGCTTTGCTCTTGCTGCTTATTCAGTGAATCCTCACAGAGTCTCTGAGAGCAGCAAGGAACTCAGAGGTCACAGAATCCAACCCATCCTTTTTCAACTGGGGAAACTGAGGCCCGGATGAGAAAAGCCACATGCCTGAGGATTCATGGACTGTGGCTGCCCTGGGCCTTCAGTTCAAGTTCATATCTGGCTCCTCGGCAGTGCTTTTTGCATCAGACCATGATACCAGCTCCTTCCCAGTGCGGGGGGGCTGGGGGGGCGGAGGCTCTGGGTGGTTTAGTCTCCCCTTCCTGGAGCTTTGAATTCTGAGCTGCCTCTGTAGGACCGGGGCCCTGGGCGGGGACTTGGACCTGGAAGCAGGGAACTCTGCTTATGCAGTTGGACCACTTCCTACAGCCGTGTCGGGAGGAGAGTTAGAGCAAGAGCAGGAAGCGGGGAAAGAGAGGACCCATTCTGTGAGGGGAGCACGTGGGGGTGGGCCAGAAGACGGAGTGTCAGCCGAGTTGGGGAACTCAGTAGCTGAGATGCTCTGGCCCAGAGCAGCCCTGAATCCCCCCACAGAGCAGAGCCCAGTAGCCTCCTCCACGGCCCCTAGCAGGTGCTTGGGGAAGCCAGCAAGTTCCACAGGCTGGTGCCTTTGGACCTCAGAGGGGTCTGTGCTGAAATAACGGCGATGTCTCGGCCAAGGGCTAGATTAGCCGAGCTGTTCTGAAAGACAGGCTCATTTCACTAAGGAGGCAAGAAACCAAATTTCTGGTCCTGACTTCTTCATTAACTAGCTGGCCTTGATCAAGGCCCTTAACCTCTTGTGGCCTCGGTTTCCTAGTGTTAAGTGCAAATATTATGATTGGCTTTGTAGTCTGTAGTCAGGCTTACATTCGATCCATCCGAAAACACTCCATAAGTTAAATGCGTGATAATAATATCCCAGTGCTGGGTGTGACAACCACCGCCCGGGAGCCTCTTTCCTTGCATTCACCTCTGGGTGCCAGGAGACGTAAGCTAGGCCCAAAGGAAAAGCAGAAAAGTACTAGCTCTGTGTTCTTGCAAACTACACTGAACTAAGCTCGCCTTAAATCCCAACAACTTTCCCGTCCAGAAACTCCGAGACAGCAGCGAGGCTCACCCAGGCTGGGAGGTATGAGCAGTGCCTGTCCGCTGAGCAGGCTGGCTCGGGTCACAGGGGCCTCCTGGGTCAGCAGGGGAGGGGAGCGTCTCTATTTACCGCTGTGATCACAGGCCAGCGCACCTAGAGGTCAGATCTACACCCAAACTGGAGGAAGGGACAGACGGGCTGGCTGGAGAAGCTAGGGGTCCCCTCGTCGCCCTACTGACCTGGGAGCACCGAGTCAACCAGTGTTTGCTTAACACAAGGAGAGGAGTCTCTGGATGCTGGGGAGCTGGGGGCAAAGGGACAGACCGTTCCATTGACACTTCTGTGCATAGGGTTTGTTTATGGCCGTGCGATCCAGTTTGCCACTCATGTTTCTCCTAATCCTGAGCTGTTAATTGCCTCTTCCTCAGGCTGGAATGATTATCTGGGGGCTGACTCCAGCTTCTGTCCCTCTCCTCTGAGATGTTAACCCTTCACGGGTCCCGGTCGTGGCTATTAACTTGGGCCCTGGCATGCAGTCCAGCCTTCCAGGAGCCCTGCTGTAAACTCTTCCTAAAGATAACAGGCTGCCGATGCCTGCGTGAGGCCCCAGCCCATCTCAGCTCTCACTCTGGAGACGAGAGCGATAGTTTTGGCTCTGCTGGTAAACTGGCGAGTTATAAGTTTTCCAGCTTCGGTTTGCCAGTCTGTAAGACAAGGGAGTCGAACTTCATCGCCCTAAAGAAGTAGATCAGGAAAGTCTCCTGGACAGCACAACATGAGCTAGAGGTCAGCAGGCCCCCAACCGGGGCTTGGGATCAGCAAGCCACTCCAACTCAGATGGACATGGAGCCCAGCATGAGCTCCGAAGACCCTGGGGCCGCAGGAGGGGCACCGTGGGTAGCTCCTGGGTATGCTTAGATGTGCTCCGGGAAAAAGGATTGTGTTCTGCTCTGTGCTTGTCATAAAGACAGCCTTATGACTTCACAGTCCCTGCTAAGCCTTTGTTGTCAGTTAGCAGGCAGTTGCATTGTGGAAGGGCCATTGTTCTCGAGCAGTCGGCTCCCTGTGCCTCTGTGCCAGCTGGCATCCTGGGACCAAGCCCAGCTCCAGCAACGAAAGGGGACGCCGGCAAGAAGTGGGTCTGTGGTTACCGCGCTGAGCCCGCGTGTGTTGGAGTCAATCACTCCTTGACATTCCGAAAGCAAAACACCCTTTTCCAGGAGATAGGGAAGAGGCTTGACTTTTTTTTTTTTTTTTTGGTGGAGGAAGAGCATGGCAGACTGTTTATTGATCACTGTCCCAGAAATGCAGGGTTAAAAGGAAGCCTTAAAAGGTCACTAATCCAGCTCCCTGTTAATGCTAAAATCTCCCTCTGTAATCCAGCGGCCAGCTATAATATAATGTGTGTCCTACCAGCTTCCGAAAAGAACGGGGACCCTTCACAGTTACAAATCAAGTCAGAGAAGTAGATCTCAAATAGATGAGAGGGTGGGATGGGGAGGAGGTTCTTCTGCCAGGGACCTGAGATTAGACGCTTACTAACAGTGTGCATTAAATTCAACCCTGAGCCTTTTTGGCAGCAAAGGCAAAAGTGGAAGTAGGATTGTTATATGGGCGTCTGACAAAAGGACTATGGCAGGAGAGGCGCTCTTTCCCTGGGTAGTAAATTTTAAAGTGAGCCACATTCATTTACTGGCCAGGGCACGTGACCCTGGAGGTTGTGACTTGTTTCCAGATCCCTTTTCGTACTGCGATGCCCTCATGTTCCAAGTTTCTGCACGACTTCTCAAGGCTTTCTCGGCTTGGTTCCTTTCTCTCTGTTCTTCTTTTGGGGGCATATCGAGTTATGTATGTGCCTGAGGTCCTAGGGATCCAGGTCCATTTTGGAAATCCCAAGGCTTTTGGGAATCTGGAAGGAAACCACTTGATCTGGGGTGTGGATGTTGATGGACGGGGCAGGGGCAGGCACATCGCCTGCAGGGACTGGCTGCCACGAAGGCAGGGCCTGGGAGGCCTGGACAGCATGTGGTGTTTCTGTCCCTGCGAGCCCCACAGCCCACACACGCCCACCTTGCTGCTGGCGGATTCTACCAGCCTTCTGTAGCTGAACACAAGTCCCCCTCCTGGATTCAACAGTGAAGCTCTTCTTTATTTTTCTTCTCTCCGAGCAATGGGTACATTTCTAGTTCTCTGCTTAATGAGTCAATAGTTAGATCCAGGTGGCATAACTGGGTACCTCCAAATAAGCTTCCGGTCCCCCTGGGTGGCCTGGGGCATGTGATGACCCCAGCGTCCATGGTGTATCCCTGCCCCCCCAGCAGGCACGGCACCCCGTCTGGCCACCGTCGCTGGAGACTGTGTGTGCCTCAGAGTCTGGATGGTGTGCGGTGAAGGCCACAGACTCTTGAGTCAGGCCACCTAGGGTTTGGAACCTGGCATCCCCACTGACTTGGTCTTGTATCCTGGGGCCTAGTTCTCATGCTTCTGAGCCTTGGTTTTTTCATCTATAAAAGGGGAATAGTAGTAGTATCTTTCTTAGTAGATAGTTGAAAATATCAGGTAGATGGAAGATAGAGAGTCGAGGAGATGTCTATGCAGATGTTTGGAACAGACGTCCTTGGCATATAGTAAACGGGACAGAATCCTTTCCTGCCGTCACCACCCTTCTCTTCGGAACATCTTAGCGCTGTAGGCACTGTAGTCCCACCTTATCGCCGATGAACGGGGGCTCTAAAGGTGTGAGCTTCTTGCCATAGGCCACAAGGCCGTAAGGGGTGGAGCTAGGGTTCTGTCTGACTTGAGACCCCGCGCCCACTTCTGAAGAGTGAGTAGTCACCTCCTTTGTCCCACCCTTGACATGGTGGGTGGACCGTGCCTGAATCTCGGCTGCCCGGCGCATGCCAGCCCCAGGCCTGCGGCACCGACCCGGAGCCACTTCTCATGGGGGTGGGGTGGGCCTACGGAATGTGGTCTCAGCCGCTGTGGCCAGGCCCCTTCTGTGTCCATATTTGCTTTTCAGACTAAGAGCTTCAAAAGAGGCCTCCTCTCCCCGGCATCTCCATCGCGAGGTTAAACAAAGACCCCTTGTGGCGCCTGACATGAATGTGATCTTCGGGACTGGACCCAATTCCCGCAGGGACTGGGGCAATCCCAGAGATTACCCCTTTACAGAGCAATCGTTTTCAGGATGCTTGGGTGGCTCTCAGCTTTCTGGCTCCTGGTAGAAGGCCTGAGGGGGACGATGTATGGATTATGCTTTCCAGTGATTTCTGCATCAGGCAGACCTAGTTTTAAACCCTACCTCTATCGTTTACTAGCTGTGTGACCTTGGGCAAGAGACTTAACCTCTCTGAGCCTTAGTGTCCAGGTCTTTAAAATGAAGATGATAATATGCACCTCATCGGGTTGTTGTGACTACTGGTTCGTAATACCTGTAAAGTCTATGCCCACAATAAGGTGGAAGCTACTTATTTGTATTAACGTTTTTATTAGTGGGATGAAGGTCATCAGTACTGGATGCTGCTGTTCCAGGATTCAAAGCCCCCAAATAGCCAGTCTTCTCCTGCCCGCACATTGACCCTGACCCTGTCCTGGACTTGGGCACAAAGACCCCCACGACACGCAGACCCCAGCCAGCCCAGTGCCTGCCGGTGTGGCTCCCCTGCGGATGGACCGTGGTATCAGGGTATCCAGAAGGCGCACAGGACGATGGCCCGGGTGTGCGTGGGAGCCAGGCCTCGGGGCGGTTGTGAGGCTTGCAGCCATGGTCAGCCTTGGGCTGTATACTCAGGGTTTGGAAAGAGGGAATGTGCTGGCAGCTGCCACAACATCTGGACACCTGGCACTGGGGCTGGGAGGCAAACATGGGAGGAGGGTTGTGTGTTTCACAGTGATTTCAGAGAGATGGCCTCTGACTGCGTGTTTTACATCCGGGGGTAGAGATGAGAGGGAAGGCCATTGCAGGTGGTTGTTCCCACCAGGGTACCGGAAGGAAAGCATGGCCATTCCTTCCCGCTGCTTCTCCATCAGCTCAGGGCCCTCCGTGCCTCCCATAAACGTTTGGGCTTGGGGGCGGGGCACACGTACCTGGCCAGGGCCAGCACCGTCCTACCTGTGTTCTTGCTTGCTCTCTAAGGTCCCCTGGGACTTAACATTTTGCAGAACTTCAAGCCTGTAACTCAAGGACGTCGCAGCTTCCCACAGCAGTGACATCAGTGACAGTAAATCTTGTGCATTTAAATAAGACCTCTGTTCCTATTCTGCTTGCCAAGGCACCTTCCGTCCCCTCTTCCTCCCGGCGCTCCTGAGAGGCAGGCAGGAGTGTCTCTCCTCTCATAGAGGAGCTGGCGGGGGCGCAGAGAAAGAAGCAACTTCTCCTGTGTCACAGAGCAAACTGATGGCTTATCCCGAAGCCCACGTTGCTCACTTTGCTGTTCTCTTTTAAAATTTTCTTAAAACGCTTTACTGAGGTATAATTCATACAGCACATGATTCATCCATTGAAAATCTACGGGGTTTTTGGGAGCACCTGGGTGACTCAGTTGGTTGAGCATCTGCCTTCAGCTCAGGTCACGATCCCGGGGTCCTGGGTTCGAGTCCTGTGTGGGGCTCCCTGCTCAGCTGGGGGTCTGCTTCTCCCTCTCCCTCTGCCTGTCACTCCCCCTGCTTGTGCTCTCTCCTCTCTCTCCTCTCTCAAATAAGTAAAATCTTAAAAAATATCTATACAATGGTTTTTCATACATTCCCAGATATGTGCACCCAGCCCTGTAATTTTAGGACATTTGCATCAGCTCATAAAGAAACCTCCTACCCTTTCTGTGGTGCCCCCTAAACACCTCCCCACCATCTCCCGCAAGTCCTAAGCAACCAACGGCCTACTTTGTGTCCGTATAAGTTGGCCTACTTTGGACATTTTCTGTAAATGGGATCCTTCAACATGTGGCCTTTTGTGTTGGGCCTTCTTTCGCTTCGCATAATGTTTTTGAGGTTTACCCACATTGTAGTGGATATTAGAAGCTCTTTCCATTTTATTCCTGAATAATATTCGCTGGTATGGATATGCCTCATTTTCTTTGTCCAAGTAATCAGCTAATGGGCATTTGGGCTGTTTCCTTCTCTTGACTCTTAGGAATAATGTTGCCATAAACATGCACGTACAAGTGTTATGGGGACGTACGTTTTCATTTTTCTTGGGCATATGCCTGGGAGTGGACATGCCGGCTCAGTGGTAACTCTCTGTTTAACCATTTGAGAATAGGCAATGTACTCGGGACTCATTGCACCAGTGCCGTGTCGTCCATAAAGGAGAAGACCCTGCAGAGGCCGGCTAGTGGTTTCAAAGTCTGGGCCTCCCCTGCTACGAGGCCTCCCAGGGCTGCTGGATCCATCCAGCGTGCTCCAAGGCTTGGCTTTCAGCCTTGTAATTGGAGAACTCTGACAGGGATGGATCCCCAAGGCCGAAAGCACCAGGCCTTGCTGGTTTAGGGGAACCACTCTGCAGACAGAGAGAGGCGAGCCTGGGTGACCCTGAGAGCCTTGACTCACAGATACGGATGGCGGTAACCACACTGGTCTTGGGGTGGGGGGCAACTGGCACCCCCATAGCTCCCTGGGCTGCAGGAGGGAATGAGGACCTCCGCCCTGAAGGGATGCTGTGACTTTCAAACCAGATTGTGTCAAGAAAATACTATGAAACTCTGAAGGATGACAAATTTTTTTTTAAAGATTTTATTTATTTATTTGACAGAGATCACAAGTAGGCAGAGGGGCAGGCGGGGGGGGGCAGGGAAGCAGGCTCCCCACCGAGCAGAGAGCCCGATGCAGGGCTCAATCTCAGGACCCTGAGATCATGACCTGAGCTGAAGGCAGAGGCTTTAACCCACTGAGCCACCCAGGCGCCCCCGAAGGATGACAAATTTTTAAGGGTCTAATTATCCCTACTTTGCTAGAAATGCAACACAGGGGTCAGAGAGCTGACCAGAGCATCAGGGAGCACTGGAGTGGGGAGGACGGGGTCCACGGGACAGACGTGACCCAGTGCAGCCCCCACCGGGGTGGCCTCTGGGGTCTTATCCATTTCTCTCCCTTGTCCCATCCTGAGCCTGAGACCAAGGCAAGGGGACACTGGTCCAGCGGCTGCGGATAGAGGCAGCAGCTGTGACAGGCTGTAAGAGCAAAGCACTTTGGACTGAGGTTTTTTTCAAAGCGTGGCTTTAGTCTGTGCCCTAGGCTTGGGGAAGTGCCTCATGAACCAAGCCATTTCTGCGTGCCTCATGGTCTCAGGGCCAACCTCCCAGGTCCCTCACCATAACACACCCACCAGCGATATTCCTGCGTGGTCCCTGTGGGCTCGAGCCCCTGACCACAGCCACAGCGGGAAGCTGGGCAGTTAGCTGCCTGGTCCTAAGAGCCTTTAACTGTCTCCGGTAATCTTGATAATCCTAGCAAGCCACCCTCGCTACCCTGCCCTACACACACACAGACGCACACGCACGCGCATGCCTGTGCCTCATTATCACCCAGCATCCTGACATAACAAAATATTGAAATTAATCAGTATGTTTAAGTGGGTAGGGTGTCCCTACTGGAAATAAATCCCATACATTTGAGGCTTTGTGAAAAAAAAAAAAAAATTAAAGGCATATGAATAGATGCCGATGCAGAATTTTTGGATTATGTTCAAATTACATTTGAGCACAGGTGTGCCTGCCGTTACGTGTTTACCTGTACACATGAATGTTTGCCTGGGCAACTGTGTTTGTTCTCACTTCGGTGTACATAAGCCATAACTACTTCCCTTCAGGGCCTTCATTCGTTCATTCATTCATTCACTCCATTCAACTCTCATTTGTTAAGCATCTTCTGATTGTCTCAACGGAGGCCTTGTGAACCTGCAAAAAAGACCAGGTCCCTTGAAATCTGTCCTTTGTAAAAAGGCTTCAACACCAGGCCAATCTATAGGTTCTCCAGTCCAGGGGCTCCCCGAATGGGCAGGGGCTCCAAATCATCTGGAGAGCATCCCCAAACCCATTCCCAGGCCCCACCCTGCAGATCCAGGTTCAGAAGGCCCAGGCCGGGGCCGAGGAATCCATGTTCTCTGAAAGTCCGCAGAGGCCAGTGAGGAGTCCTGTGTGGGGACCCCTCGTGCCATTCTCTCCCTGATTTCCCCAGTGAGCAAACGGAGACCAGAGGGTTTATTAACTTGCCCCGCCAGTGGCATGGCCAGGTGCCAACCCCCATTCAGCACCTTTTCCAGGATGTTCTGCCAACCAAAGGGTGAACCGAGCAGGAGCTCTGACGAGGAACTGTCTAGAAAAGCTTCCCAAGAGGCAGCGCCTTGGAGGGTTGGGTTTCGGAGAGGTGGAGGAAGGACCTTGCAGGCTCCCAGCGGAGCGGGGAGGGAGCACAAGCCTGCAGGCGGACACGCGCTGGGCCTGTCTGTGGAGTGCAAAACGGGAGAGAGAGCCAGAAAGGTAGTTTGGAGCAAATTTGGACCAAGAGTGTTATGTGTTATCCAGCAGGCATTTCCAAAGTTTTAGCTGGTAGTATTTTAAGACGATTACTCTCATGATAAAGTGAGGGATTGTTTCAACGGGGCCAGCCCAGAGCTGGAAGATCAGTGAGGAGCCAGCCGGGAGGGAGCCTGGGCCTGACCCGTGTGGGTCTGGGGCTGCAGCGGCCCCGGAAGACGCCAGAGATACTAGAGCAGGCCCGGTGACCACAGGAAGCCAGGAGATGGCGGGTCAGTGATTTGAAGGGTCAGCAGTGTGTCTGAAGGACGGGAGTAAGGCGGGGGCCGTGGGGGACTCGACCCGGCCGGGGAGATGGATTCTTTCCTTTGCGTCTGCGGCAGAGATGACGTATGTAAAGCACTAGGCACAATTCCTGGCCAGATCAGATGCTGGAGAAGTTGTTTGTTGCCCTGTGGACAGCTCAAGTCTGAGCCTGTGGGCATCTCCCCTTCCCTACCTTGGTGTAGGTCTCAGTGGCAGACACTTACCTCTCCAGGAACCAGCACGCGTTTGCAGATTTTACCTCTATCTCTGGAGGAGGCCCCGCATGGAGTCGGGGACCCCCGGGGTTGCTGGAAGGGAAGGGACTTATACCGAGAAGCTAGCAGGAGGGAGTATGCGCCCCTCATTTCTCCCTCCACACAACCACGGGATGAGGGGTCACCACCGTCCCCATCTTGCAGAGAAGGCCAGCCACACACACAGCATCTGCCTGACCCCAAAGCCTGCGTCACTCTTGCAGGCCAGGGCCTGCAGCTCCCACCCCCCAGACTCCTGCCTTCTCTTCTTGGCTCACACTTGATTTCTCCTGAAGCACAGGAGTCGAACTCAGCCCGAGTGACCAGGGCAGGCCAGGGGGCCCGCACGGAGGAAGCAAGTCTCGCTTTGCTTGTAGTCCCTTCAGAAAGGGCTTTGGTGCTTCGGAGGTCGGCTGCCCACTCAGCCTTGAGCCTGCCCCTCCAGGGAAGCCAGGAGCCCCCCTCACGGCCTGCCTCGTGCCTCCCCCTGGGGTTTCCAGGGTGGGAGGAACTTGCCCCGGGGACACACAGCTGGGCAGCAGAGCTAGCCCCCCGGCTTTCCAGGTCACTGCGGCTCCCCTCTGCAGAGGGCAAGTGTACAAAGAAGGCACAGATGGCCCTGGCAGGGAGAGGGAGTGAAGGGGCCAGGGCGGGGGCGATGGCTGGCCACCGGGAGCGTGGGCAGGCAGAGCCTCCATGCAGGGCGGCCACCGTGGGCTGCTTCTGGGCCGCAGCGCCTGGGTCGGGGCACCTCACTGAGTCTGTGCATGTACAGGGACTGGAGGCCCGGATGCCCGGCCACAGGCTCCTGTGCTGCCCTGGGGGAGGGGAGGAGGTCTGAGCAAGAAGCCAGGTCAGGAGTGGCTCCGAGGGGGCGTGGCTCCGCGGGCTGTGGCTGCGAGGGTCATGGCCCCTCTTTCTCCTTCCCTCGAGCCATCCTCCTGCACTTTATCTCCTTGCATTGCAGGCAGGTCCTGCTTCCTGTTTGCTTTCTTATAGCCGGAGTGGTTCTTTCCCCCTCTCCCTTTCCTTCTGCCTCCCACTCGCCGAGTCTCCCTTCTGCCTACCTCACCCCACCCCATCCCTGTTCCCCTTACGGTCTGGTTTGGTCCAAACTTCTGCCTCTCTCGGCTGTCAGCACCACACTCCTGCTCCAGTGACATAAAAGCCTGGAGTGGCACCCGATTGCTCCCATCTTCTCTCTGTCCCTCTGCCTCATGGCTCACACCTAGGTTTCTGGAGACTTCAGCTGCCCTTTGACCCTGAGAAACCCTTCCTGGGAGGGCCAGAGCAAGTGACAGCCCCCAGAACAACTTGCTGTCCCTGTGGCCTGTCCCTTAAACTCTGGTCGCCAAGGGACCTGGGAGATGAGGGAGCTCACCATGCCACCTGGGGAGTGGGCCTCTGCCCCCATCGTGGTGATTCTGCCCACCTGGGTCATCAGCCTGAGCCCATAGAAGAGTCTGCTAAGCACCTTCTAGACGCCCAGCCCTTTCCTGGGAAAGCAGGGTGGGGACAAAGGGACAGGAAATGCTCGGTGCACTACCACTCCCACCTCCTTGCCTTTGCTATAGTCCCCCCCAGCTCAGCCTCAGGTGACTCCCTCTCCAGCTGAGCAGCCTCACAAGGAGGCATGGCATCATAACAGCGTGTGAAAAGTGCCAGGGATGGAAACTGTGAATTGTAAGCCCACCTGTGTCATTAGCGAGCTCCGTGACCTTGGGCAAGTCATGTTCTCTCTCTGGACTCTCTTTTGCTTTCTAACCTGAGAGGCTTGGACAGTGTAACTTCTAGGGACCTGTCCGGCCACAAAATGCTGAGCAGTGGCTGCTTCACTGAGGTGAAACCCCTCTCGCTCTTAGACTCATATCTGAAATTTGACCATTTGGGATTCATTCCTTTGGCTCCTAAGTGCATTTCTTCTCTAGGAGAACTCTTGAATGCAAATATTCTTGGAACAATGAATACCAGCGATGTGCTGGCAAATGATTAACAACCAGCTCTCAGGGGGAGGGGAAGCCCTCTCTTCTTGGAGTGTCTTTGGGTTGATTTTCATGGCATCAATTCTACCTCGGCCAACTACAAGCTACCAACATGGTGTCCCTGACGGAGGAGTTGGGCAGAGGGACACACCTGGCTCTCTGAGCTGGTATGAGCGGGTCCAGCATGTGCAGCTAAGGATCTGCTGACACCTTGATAGGGGCACATAGTAAATGCTCACTGAGCAGTACAAGCTGGCGGTAGCTGGGAGCAAAGCCTGCAGGAGGAGGGCGGAGGAATGGATGGGGTGGGGGGTAGGGAGCAAGGGACTTGAGGCAGGAGGCGGAGTGGTGGGGGGGGACTGGCAGAGCCCACCCCAGGTTAGACTTCCTCCCTTCCTCTCATGCTCCTTTTCACTCAGCAAACATTCTGGGTGGGGGATCCACCTTGAAGGCTTGAAAGAAGGGATTTCCTCGGCATGTCACCTCTCCAGAGTCTAGGGAATTTGTAGCAACTTCCCTCCCCTCCAAGCGGGCCACAACACAGCCATGGAGACTGTGTTTCCAAAAAGAAAAATCAGGACGCACTGCCTGACAGAGAGGGCTTTTTTCCTCCCTGATTCTGAACGTATTTAAATGAAGTCTTCCAGGGTCTAAAAATTAAATCCTGGTTATCCATTTAATGAAATGCCTTTATTGAAAAGAATAAAATTATTTTACATTTGAAAAGAGCTATAAAGATTCAGCTCACCATACAGCAGCTAATACCATATTTGAAAATAGAAATCATTAAAGTTATTAGGATTCGTTAATACTGGGAGTGGGTCCACAAATGTTGGTTATATAATTCTTTCCGTACGTTTGACAATGTTTCGTAATAACAAAGAAAAAGAAACGACTCAAGAAGTCTAGAAGCTTGGCTCTCCTAATTTCACTCTCAGTCCCTTTTGGATTCTCTTTCCCACCGCTTTGAATCCTAGGGAGGGAAGGAGATCAGCCTTGGTTGTCTTGGGTCCTCAGATAAAGGAGCACTGAAGGGACACCAGGCAGGAAGATGAGGGACCCCAGCAAACCCCGCTCTCTCTGGGGCTCATTGTCCTCATCCATCAAATGGGGAGGGAGTTTCCAGGGCCTCTGGGGTCCTTCAGGGCTCCAGCCTGCTGTCCCCAAACTTCCTTCCCTGGGCCAGACGAGCCCCGCAGGCCTCTGCGGAATATGCTTCCCTTCCATCCTCCACCATAAGCCAGCACGTGGAGGGCTCTCTCGAGCTACATCCCCATCTGTGAGCCCAAGGCCCAACTGAGCTAGGACAGGTGGGGGGAGTGTGGTCCCCACCCCCAGGGCTCCCAGGCCCCGTCTATTACCCTGAGTGGCTCCGGGAGGTCTAGGACTGAGCAGGAGTGAATTTGCCCTTCACTGCACTGTTTGAGTTGGGGTCTGATGCATGAGAGGTGGGTGCCCTGCTGGATGGGCTCAGTCCTTGTCCAACCAGCCCCAGCTGAGATCCCTCGGCTGCCCCATTGTGGTCCCCCAGTGGCCATTCGAGAGTGGGGCCAACTGCGTCTGAGCTCGGGGAGTCCCTTTAGCTCCACCTGTGATAGAGAAATGGTTGTAGAGGGGTCCCTGACCTGGAGATGGAAATGCAGGCCGCATAGCTGAGCGGGATCCCAGCCTCCCCGTCGGCTTCTCCATGACAGCTACAAATAGTCTCTGGAACGTATTTAATGAACCCGGGGAAGGAGTTGCGGCTGCCTCGTCTCTGCCGGGGAAAGTGATGGATGTCTTCAGTGAGGAGAGGAAAGAAAACTTTCTAAACGGGTTCAATTTAAGGAAGGAAAGCAGTCTGGAGGGAGTTTTTTGGGTGCTAGCACACATACGCCAATGCACATGGGAGCCTACGTGTGTCTGGGGCCCTGGTTGGCACTAGAAACTTCTGGAAGTGTTAAAACACACGGCCGGTGCAGGCCCGGCCCCAGGCTCGGCTCTCAGGACAAGGGAGCGCCATCTGGAAAACCAGTCAGCCCCCGACAAATCTCTCTCCCCTCATGGCATTAGGTGCCTGGCCTTGAAAATGAGGACCGGCGTGGATGAAGTCTGATACCTTGGGAGTCTAGCCTATATTTTTTTTTTCCAAAGAGAGGGCTTTGCATCTTATACCTGGACCTTGTGAGACCTGGGAAGTGTAGCTGCCCTGTGTGTTTCAGTTGAGAAGAAGCATGCAAGCCTGGGGTCAGGCAGACAGGTGTGACCCACAGCACTGGCCAGAACCACGGCTCCGTACAGGGCCTGTCCTTATAGGTGTCCTATGAGGAGCTGTGACCCAGAGAGAAGGAAAGCTCTTGGGGAAGGAACTGGGGGAGCCACACAGGTGTCCAGCCAGCCCGTACCCCCAATATGGGTTTCACAGCCCGAGGGAGCCTCTCCGTGCTCCCTCCCTCGACGGTCTTGCACTACCTCTCCCACCGGCCCACCTCCTGCCTGTGGATGTGTCTCACTACTTTCCAAGCCTCTTTCCTCACCTGTGGAGTGCAGGCTTGTCCAACTCACCTTCCCCGCCCCCCGCCGCCCAGGGTGACGGCAAGGCTCACAGGAGCTGCGGTACATGAGGGCAGCTGAGCCCACAAGACGGTGCCCAGCGTAAGCAGGCGTGTGGATGGTGACCCAAGCATTGCTTTTCTGCAGCGGGGTTGCCCTGAAGGGCAGCTTCCTTCCTTGCAGGAAATGAGTGCCTGGGGCAGCGCCTGGGTCAGAGGGTGGCCCGCCCAACCCCCCTAAAACTATACGGCACTAGATGAGGGTAGGTCTTTAAGAACGAATTCAGCAGTTCTGCTTTGGGCGAATGAAAGGCATACAGAGGAATCCTGCACTTTCTGGAAAATTAGAAGGCAAATTTGCAGAAATCTTCAAGGGATCAGCCTCCTAGGGAAGGGTTGGATTTTCATCCCGAACACCAGCCGCAAAGAGGAGGGTCGTGGAGGAGAAGATGTGGGAGTATTCACTGGTGGGATGGGATGCACTCCCCGCCCCCACCCCCGCCCCCAACACACAGTCACACACACATCCAGTCTCTTCGGTTCCCTTCAATTATCCGTCATAGTCTGACATCCCGAAATGAGCTAAACCCTCTCAGAAGCTCTTTACATTTTCGGCTTGTCCCACCTCTTGGGGTTAGATGCTAAGTTTACAAGCTTCTGTATGAAGTTGGGCTCCTCTCTCTCCATCTTAAACCAGCCCCATAAAAGCTTCAAAGGGAACCATGTAGAAACCTGCAGATATAAAGAGAGCATGGGGCAGATACATTCAGACTCAGAACTAGGTAACAAGTGTACCAAAGGCGAAGTCTGAAATCCCTGCAGGCTGAGAGTTGAAGGTTTTAGTGGAGAGCTTAGTACAGACAAATCGGAGGAGTGTTGTGCTTCTGGAGAGGAAGGCCGTGAAAACTATCTTGCCTTCTCCTCCTGCGGCTTCACGAGGGCTTCCTGGAGGAGGCAGCATTTCCAGGGGTGCTTCCGCACAGGGTGGCTTTGGCAGCCCCAGCCAGGGTGGGAGGTGGAAGGAGGAGGATGGGATCCAGGAGCAGGATGGGCACCGTCAAGGGGCGTTCCTCAGCCCACCCCCCTGATGTCTTCATCTTAGCAGTGGCAAGAGCTGGGGTCATGGCAATCCACCGCCCAGGAGGGAAGCAGGCCCCGCAGAACCCACTCTGGGCCAAGGCAGCCCACCCACAGGGACACGACCCTCCTGTGTCTGAGTCATTCCTTTCCAGACCCCCACCCAGCAGCCGTCCTTGTACCTCTGCCAACCTGGGGTCCCACTGAGCATCTTGGCAGGGGGGCCCTGATTGTTCTCATTCTTCTTCCCCAGACCGTGCCCAGGCGCCTCGTGGGGGGCAAGGCTTGCCAATTTTTGTAGACAGGACCAGAGCCTGAGCGAGACAAGGGGAAGGCAGGGGTGAACGAGGAGGCAGGGAGAGGCTGAGCTGGACAGATGGGGATAATACTCACCTCATAGGGGCACTGTGGGGATTAAGGAGGGCCAGTGAGCGCAGCACGTGGCCAGTGGCCGTCTTAGGAAGAGCAGCCCGTAGTGTGCAGGCCTGGAGGAGTCCCCGGGCCTCAGCGCGGCCTCCGTGACGGGCTAAGGGGAGCTTTCTGCGTTTGTCAGAGCTCAACTCCTTCCTGCTTGTTTCCTGCTGTGGGGGGCTCGAAGTCGCGGGCTTTCCACTAAGGGGGAGGGATTCCATCCCCTGAGAAGCGTGGAAAAGGAGAAATATAAAACTGCAAAGAATTTAGTGAGCATCTCCTATATGCCAGGGCCAAATCCTGGATATGGTATATCCCTTTTCCCCGCAGGCTTTATTTTTATCGTTTTTGGTGTGATCATTGCGAAAAAAATTTTCCAAATATATCCGGGAGTAGAGAAGCTACAGAGTGAAGCCCCTTATCCCATCACCCTGCTTTATCAATTACCACGATTTTGCCACGCATAGTTCATCTCGTACCGTCTTGCTCATGTACGTTTGATCTTTGCTGAGTTATTTTAAAATGAACCCCAGACATGTGATCATTTCACCCCTATATAAATCCGTGGCCAGGTAATACAAAATATGAACATTTTCTTACTGGGCCATAAAGCCATTGTCACACTGAACAAAATTAACAGTAGTGACCCGGTAGCATCGAATACTCAATCCATATTCAAAGTCCCCCAATTTTAAACACATTGTTTTTCACCCTCATGACCAGCTCCCAGTGGAGTCAGGATGCTCGCTCCCGTTTAACCGCACGGCTCAGGGAGGTGAGGCACACTCCGGTCCCAGCCACCGGGAGGGGGAGCCAAGCCCCCCTGAGGGCGGACCGTGCCCACGCATTCTCCCCAATGCCAGGCTGAGGGTGGGGTGGCCTGGTAAGCCCAGGGGGCCGAGGGAGCAGGAGCGAAGTCTGGCCAACCCCTCCCACCGACCCCTGCCTGTGCGGGTCCCCACTCCTGGCTGGCCCCACCAGGCCCTAACTGCGAGCCGGTCTTCGCGCCTTCCGTCTGCTTAGTGAACGATACTGTGGGGCCCAGAAGTGTGCCAGAGACTCCGATCCCACAAGACCCGAAGCCATGGTTTCCGCTCTTTAGGAGCTTCTGTCCCCATGGGGCTGGGGACGGGGGTCACAAATCAGAAACGGTTCAAGAGCAGTGGTGAAGGCTAAGCGGGGCGGTGGCGATGAATGCAGTGGGAGTTCAGAGGAGGAACTGGCGGCCTGGGGAGGGTAGCCGGGGAGAGGTGGGGTGGTGTAGCAGGACAGCACTGGCTTGGTGGCAGAAGACGTGGTTTGGAATTCCATCTCTACTGCTTATCAGCTGTGTCACACCAGGCTTCTGAGCTTCAGTTTGCCTCATCAGTAAAATGGACTCAGTAATACCTCTCTGTCGCACATCATGTCAGTGATACACAGTAATTGCCCATCTCCTCTTCCCTTAGTTCCCTGGGGGTGCGGGGCCTGGAATGGGGCACAGGACTGGGTGTGCAGGGCAGGGCGGCACCCTCAGCCACAGCGACCCGGCCTCAGCCTCTTCCTTCTCCTCCGCAGGTCTGTCTCCTAGTCTAGATAGAGCCCCCTTGTCTGCGAGTTTCAGGAGGGTCTAGTCTCTCACTCCGAGGCTGCTGTTGACCCCATACCCTCGTGCCCTTCCTAGGCAATCACAAGCCTCCGCAGCCCATACCTGCTGGCCAGATCACATGGGAAGCTGCCAGTCGCAGACAGCTCCGTGGAGGCAAGGTAGAGGTCTGCCCAGGGTGGGGGGTGTGCACACATGAGACACCAGGGAGGTCATTATATCCTCATCTTAGATGCAGACAACAAACCGTAAGAGGCCTTCTCGCATTAATGCGATCACAGAGGATGCCGAAATCAAACCGGAAAGCTGGAGAGCTAAGACTAGAGCTGCCCGCACCCCAGCAGCCCTGCAGCCTTCTGAGGGATCCGGCTCCATTGTGGGGCAGGGGGAGAAGGTGGCATTTAGCCGTCTGTGTCATAGGTCAGCTCTGTCCTGAACCCTTAGATCAACTAGTTCTCAATCCCGGCATCAGATCAGGCCCAAGCTGCTTGGCAGGATGGCAGAGGAGCTGAGATGTGGCCTCGCCCCCCGCCCCCAGAACCATGCACTCTCATCTTGCCAGTTGGAAGGCTTCTAGCCTGATTTGCTACAAAACATGTGTGTATTTCCCCCTCTCTTTTACAGAAAAAAAAAAAAGTAAGGGTAGAATAAATACACTTTTGACAAGAGTTATGGCTCTTGTACCTGGATCTTGTATTACTGGGGGGGAAGCCAGGACACGTGTGTATGTGCCCTCATGGACACACGCATGTGCTCATGGACACACCCATGTGTGCACACACATAGAGCAGGAAACGAGTCTCCACTCTGTTCCGTGACACAGCCCAGGGTGTTGTCCCTCTGGACCCCACACTGTGCGAGGGGACTTGAGGGTGGAGACGAAATCTGAGACACAGACACAAAGGAGAAAGCAGGAGCTGGGGGTGCCTGGGGGGCTCAGTCGGTTAAGTGTCTGACTCGCTTTCGGCTCAGGTCATGATCTCAGGGTTGTGAGATTGAGCCCCACGTCGGGCTCTGTGCTCAGCTGGGAGTCTGCTTAATATTCTCTCTCCCCCTCCCTCTGTGCCTCCTCCTACTCATGCGTTCGCGCGCGCTCTCTCTCTCTCTCTCTCAAAATAAATAAATCTTAAAAAAAAAGGGGGCGGGGGGAGAAAGCAAGAGCGAGCCTGGCCGGTCTGCAGGGGCCAGTGAGGGGCAGACACAGGGAAGAGATATTCGTAATCACCAGTGAGAGAAACAGTGCTCTGGGCTGTGGTGTGGGGCTGGCCAGTGACCACGTTAAGGACGTATTTGAAGATAGAATCAGCAGGGTCTTCCAGGGGGCTCCACGGGGCTGAGAGAGGAGTCGAGGCGGTGCCCATGCATTTGGCCCGAGCAACTGGAAAGAATGGAAAGGATCCAGAGGCTGGCTTTGAGTCTTGTCCTTGGCACTTGCGCCTGTGCAATCTAGAACAAGTCACGCCGATAAACTCAAGCCCATCCGTGAGGTCGGAGCAACCTTCCTTCCCCTATTTGCTTCCCATGATTTTCCTTAGGACTAAACGAGATCGTGTATGTCAGGGTCTCTAGCGATGTGCCATTAGGGTGACAATGGCAGCAGGTAACCCAACCCCTTGGTCTGTCAGTGGGCTGCGATCAGGGTGGTATGTGTGTGACTGGGGAGTGGGTAAGGAAGCAATGAGGAAGTTCCGCAGCCCCAGCATGAGGACTGAGTGTGGTTAGCTGTGTATTTGAGGGCTGATTACAGAAGGAGGCGTGGCCGCTGCCCCTTTGGCTTCCTGGGGGCCCCCAAGCCCTGACGCGTACCCCTCCACGCTCCCACTTGCCCACCTCTGAGCGCCCTGCGCAGTCCGCTCCCTTCTCCTCCTCGAAGATGTTCCTGGGTAGCTGAAAACTCCCTTCCGTGGTGACAAGACAGAAACAGAAAGGCCGGGTGTCAAGGAAAGAAGAACAGATGGGTAGCGGGGCCCCACGAAAAGAGCGGGCAGGGCGGTGGCTGTGGTTTCTGGGGTCTGTGCAGCCACTGCCAATTCTCCCACACTGGGCAGCAGCACGGGCCCAGCCAGCAGCACCTGAGCCGGCCCTGCCTCCCACAGCAAGCAAGCCTGCAGCAGGATGGGGCTGGAGTGAGCCTGAGCGTCTGCACCCTCCTTCCCCGTCCGTTTGCATTCCTTCACCATCTGTCCCCTTCCTGAGCCTCCCTCCAGGCCCCAGAGCCCCAAGAGGAGGGTAACAAAGCCAAAGACTTTGAGACCTATTTTTAACTCCAACCTCCCAGCCGACAGCGGCAGCCCTTCCCCAGGCTCATCTAGGTCTGTTGGGATGCTGGCCATGTCAGGGGTCTCACCACTTTGCAGGCGGCCTCGTTAGTCCCCTCCGGGCTCTGACTGTTGAAGTGCGGGCCACACCCGCTAGGAGGATGGTACTTCCAAAGACAGGTGATAACAGATGTCAAGGATGTGGACAAATGAGAACCCTCGCGCACTGCTGTGGCAACGTAAAGCGGTGTCGCCGCTTCGGAAAATGGCCTGGTGGTTCCCCAAACTGTTAAACCCAGAAGCACCGTACACCCGGTAGTTCCACACCTCGGCGTCTCCCGGGGGCGTCCACACAAGACTCGTACGTGAATGTGCATAGCAGCACTTGTTCACGATCGCCGGAAGACAGAAGCAACCCACATGCTCATTAATGAATCAAGTGAACGGTACATAACGTAGTGGGTCCATACAAATTAATGGAATATTATTTGGCTGTGGAAAGGAATGCTAAAAAAAAAAAAAAATCATGCCGCAACACAGGTGCACCTTGAAAACATTACGCTAAGTGAAAGAAGTCAGAAAGGGCTGCACAGTAGATGATTCCATTTATATAAAAGGTCTAGAAGAGGCAAATCTATAGAAAGAGAAAGATTGGTGCGGAGGGGGGAGGGGGTGGGGGCAGAGCGGTTTCCCTGGGGCAGTCCTGGGCGACCTGGCTGGGTGGTCACTCCATATGGAACCAGACCTGCCCCTCCGTGCAGTGGCTGGTTTGAGGCCCCCCCCTGGGGTGACCCAGAACACGTCTAGTCCCTGCCTTGCCCTGTAACGGCTGAGCCCGGACCACTTCTGCTGAGCTCGTATCTTCTGCCCTTCCACTCTGTCTCAGGACTGGAGATGGGGCGGGGGGGGTCCCTCACTGTTCATGGTGGTCTCCAGAGAACAGGCTCCGCCATGTAGATGGGTGTTTCGAGCGATCCCCAGGACCCCAGCTGTGGTTACCCATGCACGGGGAGCAGAGTCCGCACTCTCTCTCTCTGGGGATGACTTCTCTGTTAACCCAGCCAAACTGCATTGGCTTTTGGAGGGGAAACCACATCTCAACGAGTGCTCCTGGGTAGGCCCTCTAAGTCCTTTGCTTGTGAAACGGTCACTTCCGTTGCCACTTTTTTGTATCTGGTCAAGTTTTCCCTCGTCTATCTATCTTGTTTATTGAGCACCTACTATGTATAGTAACATGAGAGACACTAACGTGTACCGGGCCTGGTCCCTGCTTTGACGGAGCTCACCCTCTCAAGGGAGGGCTCCAGACTCTTACAGGGACGATTAAGATAGTATCTGAGACCGATACCAGATTTGCAGCCGGCACCGGGAACTGGGCGCACAGGACATGGGCCTTGAGCTCTAGGTAGGCAAGGCTTCTCTAAAGAAGTAACTTCCAAACCCAGAGTTGATGAATGAATAGGAGTTTACCAGACAACGCGGGTGGGAATGTGGGGATAGAAAGTGGGTTCACAGTCAGGGAACAGCCTATGCAAAGGCCAGGAAGCAAGAGAAACTGTGACCCCATCCGCTTAGTTAATGGGACAGACCAGCGTGGGCTCCTGTGATCACAGAACAAAGGTCTGTTTTAGCTGGAGCTTCTGGAAGTCACCCCTCTAGCTTGTCTACAAATAGTGCTAGAAGAACATTTCTTCTTGTTCTTTACTCACTACTACTTGGGCACTGTACCAGGTTCTTTCCTGATATAATTCCGAATCCTTCCAACGATGCCATAAAGTAGATGGCAGTTTGACATCTTGCAGATCAGGAAATCGAAGCTCCGAGAAATTAAGGAATTGCCTACGGCCACGTAGCCAGGAATTGGGGAAACCGGATTTTAAGCTCAGGACTCGCTAACACTATAGCCAGGTTTCTTGCCAGTGGTGCTTTGAATAGGAAGCTTGGTGGGGGGGGAGGGGGGTTTCCAGTGAGTTTTGGAGGGTATGGCTCCCTCAGGGGAGTGAGAGAAGCGTGGGACCCCCTTCCCCCCAACCATGACCTGCCTGGGATGGAGCCTGTGAGAAGCCATTTGCTCGGCTGGAGGGGAGGAGGGGCAGGTGAGGAGAGGATTTCTGAGGAAAAGGGGTCTGGTTAGTGTGTTCACACATGCCAGGCTACGGGGTCTCAGGTGCTGGGTTTTGCTAATCCGAATACGTTGGGAATTGTTTAATAGGATTTTTTCCTTTTAATTAAAATATGATAATGAAACTTGCCGCTTCACTCTTAAAAAGGAATGCTTGAAAATACTCACCTATTCCCCAAATGTCTGGCCGGGAGAAGCACAAGTGTGATTTTATTCGCTGCAGCCCTAATGCCAACGAAGGGCTCCGTTTTTCCTCCTTCAGACGCGGTGCTCCCCCCGTTACCACACTGACCTTTCCCATTTCTGACTCCCTTGCCTTGCCGGGGCAAGGCCCCCCAGCTTCAGGGAGCAGAGCAGGGTGCTCAGGCCTCGGCTGGGATCCGGGCACGCACAGAGGAGAAATCACGAGAAGCTCTGCTTCTGAGTCCAGTTTGCTTTGGCTGCTCTTTGGAAGGGGTCAGGAGAAAGGGAGCAAGTGCCGGGGCTTCGGCCCTGGGAAGACTCATTTAAGTGATGTACCCCTCATTGTCCCGTCTGCTCCCTGGCCATGGATTTCCACCATTTGGACCCATCGTGGCTAAAGCCCCGTTTCCCAGCGCGTATCCTGTCTCTGCTATGCCATCTCCTCCTCTCTTACGTGTCCTGAGAATGGATTCCTCTGCCTCACCGCTCCCCCCGCCGCCCCGCTTCTGCTCTCCTCTGATAAACCTCACCCTTCTTTCTGCTTCCCCATCTGTCTGTCTCCTTTGCTCCTTCTCCTTTCCTTCACATCATTTTCTGGGCCCCCTGCCCCCTACTTTCTTCATTTCCTGCCCTTCTGTCCTCCCCCAGGCAAGCAGGAATCCGAAGCCCACCCCTCTTCCTTCCTCCGAGCCCCAGGGGCACCCTAGAAAAGGGAGAATGGCAATTGAGTCGTGGAATTTAAAATAAATAAAAACACATCGGGAAGTTCTGCATTGGAAGCCATAAAACCCAACCACTGGCACCATTTCCCTCGAATACCCATGATCCTGGCGCTGCGGAGAGACAGCCCACAGCTTGCTGAATCCCTGACCAGCCAGGGATGAAATGGTGCAACTGAATTTGCCCGGAAAGAACAGGCAGACAGAGCGGGGCCTCCTCTCCCCTTCCCCGGGCCCCTCCTCTTCCCCTCCTCCTCCTCGTTCTGTGCACCAAACCGAACATGATTGTGTGTCGCTGCAGAACATCAAAGAGCAGAAGAATTGCTTAAGAAGAAAATATTGGGGTTATGCATCCGAGAACAGCCCGAGCTTCCAGTAACCTCGGGGGCTGCACATCCGTCTTTAATCAGCCCCCACGAGGCGATATGTTCGCTGTTGAGCCGCTGGTCGGGGGCTCGGGGGGTGGCGGGCATGGTGTGCCAGCCGAGGGAGGAAAGGGTTTATGGTCTGGCCACCCCGTTCTTTGTGCCTAGCCACAGCCCAGCATCAGAGATGAAATCCCATTTCAAGGCCCATTGATTGCCAGAGGCCTTGGCCCTTGAGAGGTTCCCCGCTTTGCTGGCCCTCCTTCACCTCCCTAGGACTGGGAAAGGAAGGCCTGGGCCACGTGGCTAGCTGAGGCTCTGGACCCACCAAGCTCCCATCTGTGACCTGCCGCCAGGAAGGCAGCCTCGAGGGGCAGGGGACCCCCTTGCAGCTGGGGTCCCAGATTCAAGAGTATGTGGGTAGCTCTAGAGGGGGGCTGGGTGGGCAGGAGGGGACAGGATTGGCAGGTGGATAGGGCTCCGGGCTCTGCCGATCAACCCCTGCCGGCAGCGCATTAGGCAGGAGTCACCAAGGCCAATTCGAGGCAGCACGGTTTCCAGGCTTACCCCTAGGGCCCCCAGCAACTTGGGTTGAACCCGTAGGCCCCTAGCATCTCACATCATTTGTTTCCTTTCCCTGGCCTTCTAGAGTCTCATATAGGAGCTGGAAAGGCCTGAAAGATAGCCTGTTGTACCAAGCCAGGCAGAAGGGGTGTATGGCCACGCTTTCATATTCAGCATAAAGTGGAGGCAGCGATGGGAATGGCTGGTTCCCACTGACCCTCTTCCTGCTCCCTACAGGACACCCTCCGGAGGCACAACCCCCCCATCCAGGTTCTCCCAGCTCCAGGAAGCCTTCTCAGGGGGCAGGGTCATCTCTTCCCTCTCTGTCACTTGCTGCTCCATTGTGACCCCTGTTGCAATCTGCCCTGTATCCAGATTCTCCAGATGGGTGGCTCCCTTCCTTGCTCGACTATGATTTCCTCAAGGCGAGGGTAAAACTCTCCTGATCCTCGTGACCCCCGCCAAGCCCAGCATGGTACACGGCACGTGATAGCTGAATACACACGCGTTGGTCAGACTTCAGTTTGAGTCTGACCCTGGCCCCCCCACCTTGCTCGCCGTGCCGTCCAGAGAACAGGGTCAGGTCAATGCCAACCGGCACCAGAGCATCCGACCTTCCCTCCTCTCGCAGAGCCCCGCTTTGTAAGTGGAGGAGTCTGGAGGACGGGAAGGGTTGGGGCCGCTAATCAGCCAGGTGGCTCTGCGTCTTTGCCTTGCCCTCCAAGAGGACAAGCTTCTGATGCAGTGTTGAATTTTGAAGAGTCAAGTGTCTTCCCCCACCCTTCAGTCCTGAGGAGGGATTTGCACTTTGATTATTTTTGAAAACAGGTTTGTGTAAAATTTGATTTAAGAAAACATTCTTCTCCCACATGCTGCAGGATTGAGGGTCTGTAATCCCTCTCAAATCGCCCAGACGAGCTCGGTATTGCAATGGTGGTATCAGAGTTAACAAAGGGGGATTAGCAAGGAAAATTCTGCGTGAAAACCTGCCACGCGCTGAAGGCTTTCAGTGTAAAGCAGATAAGATAGGTACAGCCAAGCCATTTTTAACCCAGTTTTTAGAGCACTCAGATCCCTCCTTCTGTGCTGACAGAGAGCGAGGGCTGGATGCCTGTCTCCTCCCCCGCCCCCCCCCCCAGCCCTCTCGGCGGGGAGACGTGTTTTTAGTGGGGGGGAGAATCTCCTTCATGGAAGGGTGGCGGGAGCCCGGGCTGGTCTAGGTGCGCCCGGACAGGAGGCATGACCTCTCAGCCGTTGGTCACCTGGGGGCCCACGGGCCACCGAGAGTTGCACACTGTCCCCAGCTGCCCACTCTTCTCGGTAGCTGTCACCCCAAATTCCAGCTGGCAGAGAGAGCTTGCTTTCTGTTGTCTTTCCTGATCAGAAGGCTGAAGGACAAGGTGGTTTGTGGTATCATCCTGGGGTGGGTAAGACAACAGGAGCCCACCTGGACCTGCCCTCTGCTGAGAGGCTGTGAGGCCTAATGGTTTGGAACTCTGGCTTTGAAGTCATCACTCACCGTGTAGACATAGGCAGGTCTCGGTTTCCTTCAAACAGCGTCCACCTCCTCGCTCTGCTGGGAGAATTAAATGAGATAATACACATCGAGTCCTGGCACATAAGCCGTGCCGCGCAAATGGCAGCTATGATCGCTGTGAGTGACTCAGTACTACTACCCATGAAGAAATCAAAGGCAAAGAGACCCCCATGAGCCTGAATTTATTGAATCGGGGACATTTGGGGCTTCATGCCTTTAACCAAACCCCATTCCAGACCTGACCAAATGTTGGGGCCATGCCGTAATCTTTGGTGCAAGTCCGGGCCACGCTTCGGAGTGACTTGTTTGGACCCAATTGACTGGTGGCCGCCCAGCTCCCAGAACCAGTCCCTGCGACAGCCTGCTCCAGCGAAGCAGAAAGAGGGGGTTCAGGCTGGTGAGGGGCTAGAAACTCATATGAGCCAAGTGTAGAGGAGAAAGCTCTGATAAAACAGAGTCTCCTCCCTCCGCTCCCCACGGGCCTGGGAGAGAGCAGAAGCGGGGCTGTGAGGTCAGGGCTGGAGAGAACAGATTCTTGTTTACTCTGACCCAACAGCTAGAGCGGCCCGAAAATGCAGTGGCCGCTCTGGAGAGGTGGTGAGCCTCCCATCTCTGGGAGCATCTCAGAAAGCGCATAGATAGCCTCTGATAATGAGGCTGTAGAAGACATTCCTTTGTGGGGTGGAGGCTACAGCTGGTTTGTAAACACGTGTGTGTGAGTGTGGCTGTGTGGACGTGACGTCCTGGGGCCGGTCACTGCTCCGCCCTGGGCTGCTGTGTCCTCAGCAGCACGTGAAAGGCTTGGCTGCTCCGAGTCCTGCCCGCTCTGGCCTGGTGTCTGTAGACCTTCCCTCCTCTGCTTAGGGGGCTGCTCCCCATGGACAGGGCCCGGGTCACTGTGCCTTGTCACTTGGAGCTTAGCTTAGGGCCCGGCCCAGGGAAAAGGGTCAGAAGTGGGGATGGTGGGATGTTAGATGGGCAGATGATGGGCTTAGGGAGTGCTAGGCACTCATGCACACCCACACTCACATGTGCACACGGGCACACTCACACATGCACACATGTCCACGAGACGTGCTCACGCATGTCCACACACATGCACACAGGTATGTACATGGGCACACACACAGATGCACACATATCCACAGGATGTGCTCATAGGCATCCACACAGATCCACACACATGCACACATGTCCACAGGACATGCTCATACATGTCCACACAGATGTGCACGCACATGCATGCTTGTCCATAGGACATGCTCATACACCTCCATACACACGTGCACACACATACACACGTCCACGGGACGTGTTCATATATGTCCACACACATACACACACATACACACGTGTCCATGGGACATGCTCATACATGTCCACACAGGTGTGCATGCACATGCACGCTTGTCCACAGGACATGCTCATACATGTCCACACAGATCCACACACGTGCACAAATGTGCACACTTATCCACAGGGCACACACATGTGCATGCACACACGTCCCCACAGGCACCCGCAGGGACACATGCGTACATGTCCACAGGCCACACACACACAGAAGTACGCCGGTACTCACACATGCATGCACACGCACACAGGCACACACATGCTCATTGCAACGCGGGCCTGCCCCCCTCCCCGTTTAATATTCTAATGTATTCTTTCCTAGTAAGCGTTGGTCTCTCTCTGGAGTCTTTCAAAATCTAAATGTTCCTAAAGAGACCGCCCTTTAGGCTGAACTGGACTAATTTCTCCAGTCTCTGAGACCCAGGCTGCTAAGTATTCTGGGATCCAGTGGAGAGAAGACACTGGAAAGACAGTTCGGGGTGTGCCAGGATAACACTGGTTGGGGCCCGCATGGGTCTCCTGTCGGGCTTCCCGGGGAACACCGGCCATAGAAACAGGTGGTTCCGGAAGCCCTGGGGAGCTCCCCTCTCTCTGTCCCCCTGATCCAGCCAGGTAGGTGTCTACAGGAGAGGCTTCCTGACATGTGTCATCGCTGCCAAGCAGGGATAAGAGCGGGCAGCAGCAGGAGGCCCCAGGAAGCCCAGATTTGGGCCTTCTGTGTGGCCGTGTCCCAGGCAGGACCACTGGCCAAGGGATGGTGGGCAGTGTCTTCTTTCCGAAGGTCCCTTCATCTTTCCCAGGGCCCCTTTCTCCTCTTTCGCCCACCCCTTCCCCACCTTTGGCGCCAGGGCTCTCCCGCCTATAAAATAGTAATGGCTCACATTTATTGAGAACCTACTATGTGCCGGGTTCCATTCTGAGCATGGTACATGCCCTATTTCATTCAGTCTTCACAACCCTTGTCCCTGAAGGCTGTGACCCCAGTTTTATAGATGAGGAAATTAATGCACTGAGTGCTCCTGTGACCCGCCCAAGGATCTGCATCTAGAAGGAGTGTCAGAGCTGAGGTTGGCACCGGCCTTCTTCGTCTGACCGGGCTCCCAGTCACCACGCTAAAATGGTCCGGTGGAGACGGTCTTCAGGAAAGGCTCATTGTCACTCTCAGAGGGTGGAATCTGGAGTCTAGCTGCCTGTGTTCAGACCCTGGCCCCGCCTCCCGCTCACTGTGGAACCATGGGTGGTTCAGTTTGCCTCTCTATGCCTCAGTTTCCACAGCTGTAAAGTGGAGGCAACACCGGTTCTTCTTTCTCAGGACGGCCGTGCACCTCGGTGCAGCTCGGCCAGTGTGTGGTCAGCACGGGGTGGTGGTGGTGGGGACACAGGCCCGCCAGGACATCCTCGTGCCCCCAGGGGGAGGCTTCTCAGCAGCGCGGGCTGTCTGCCTCCTCCTCCCCCTCACTCTGCCCTGTCGCCCCACATCCACACACACAGCATCCTGGGAGGCCTGGGAGCCGGTGCCTGGGCCGGGAGTGGCAGAAGGCTCTGCAGGGTTGGAGCAGAGGGCTGCGTGTCTCCAAGGCCGCTGAGCTGAGCAGAGGTGTGTTTTGTTTGTTAGGCCAATTACAGGAAGAAGGCGTATCGAGTGCACTCGGCGACCCGCTCAAGGCAGCGTGGCCCCTTGGCCAGCTGGCCTGTCTTGCTGTCTGTTCCCTCCTCCCCACTCTCCTTATAGCAGGTTAGGGGCCTGTGAGAAGAAAGAAGAAGGGGCCCCTGGGTGGGACTCGACATCCCTGTGTCCGATAGGAGCATCCATCCCTCCTCTCCCTCACACCCCACATTCCCGAGCCTTCTCTGAGGCTCAGACTGTCTCTCCCTTGTCTGTCACTTGGGGTATCTGTTATTCTCCGTCTGCCTCTCTTGCTCGGAGTTTGTCATCGCCCTGGCCGGGCCCTTCTGGCGGCTGCCTCCGGGCTGGAGGAGCCCTCTCCTCTGTCTCTGGGGCTCCCCAGGTGCCGTCTCAGGTCCCAGCGCTGGCGTGCAGCCCTCGGGCCACCCCGTCTTACGGTTCCCCGCGGGGGCTGCGCACACACAGCCCGCAGCTCCGTGGTCCCCTGGCTGGAGGAGAGGCAAGCGTGGAGCTTCCTGTCCCAGCACGCAGCAGGGACGCAGGCCTCTTAGAGTGACTGGGAGCGCCGGGGGGACCAGGGCTATTGCCTTGCCCAAGGCACGTGGCTGTCAGCGCCGCCGAGCCTCCAGAAAGAGACCTCACACCCCACACCACCCTCCAGACAGGGACACGTCTCCGAAATCACCAGACCTCTCTGTGGAGCGCATTTACACTTGAAGGAGAGCTGATTCCTCTTCATCTTTTTTTTTTTTTAAATCCCTAGATCTGGTTGTTGTTTTTTTTTTTTTAAGCTTCATTAACACCGATCAGTCTGCCATTTCTAATTTCCATCTGCATTTGGGGAGTGCATGTTCTACTTGGATTACCCACGCTCGGGGCCTGGCTGGGGCCTCACAGGGTGGCGACCTGGAGTGGAGGGAGACAGGAGCAGAACAGACGCGGTAGCCACTTGGGGAACGTCAGACCGAAGGGAAGGCAGAGGTGTGATCTGGGCATGGAGCGGACGGGCTCCATTTACCATTTTAAGATGAAGAGTTTTAAAGTTTACCAATTAAGATTTTTAAAGCTTTTAAATTTTTTTTAGTAATCTCTATACCCAACATGGAGCTTGAACTCACAACCCCAAGATCAAGAGTCATATGCTCTCTGACTGAGCCAGCCGGATGTCCCCATTTTAACCATTTTGAACTGTACGGTGGCATTAAGTACATTCACCTTGCTGGACAACCGCCACCTCACCCCTATCCATCTCTAGAACTTTCTCATCATCTCAAACTAAAGTTCTGTACTCATTATACAGTAGCTCCCTATTTCCTCCTCCCCAAGCCCCTGGCAACGACCATTCTGCTTTCCGTCTCTATGGATTTGACTACTCTAAGTATCTCCTCTAAGTAGAATCATATAATATTCCTCCTTTTGTGACTGGTTTATTTCCCTTAGCGTAGTGTCTTCAAGGTCTATCCATGTTAGAGCACGTGTCAGAAGGTTTTTTCGTTTTAGGGCCATGCAATATTCCGTTGTATTTATGGAGCACATTCTGTTTATCCAAGTGTCCGTTCACAATCCAAGGTGACACTTGGATTGCTTTCACTTTTTGGCGATTGTGAATAATGCTGCTATGAATGAGAGTGTCCGGATATCAATCAGTAAATATTCAATAGAAAACGTTTGAATGAATGAATGAATGAATGAAGGCTGGAGGCAGAGCTGTGGGTGGGACGGTGGCGTGATGGCAGGCCCCCCTGCAGACTTGTTGTGTCAGAGAGGCTGGGACAGAGCTCACAGACTAAGGGGCCAGCCGTGCTGACTGAAGCTTTGAGAAGGCAAGATCCGGGAGGGAGAGCATGTGGTGAGGTGGGGAAGCTTGTCCTGCTCGAAAACCAGTGCTTCTCCCTGTCCTGGGAGGCCGAACAAGGAAGGCAGAGCCGCTGGCACTCAGGCCCAGTGTGGCCACATTCCCAGACGTGTGATCTTGGCCAAGGCACTTAGCTTTCTGAGCCTCGCCTTGCTCAGCTCCTCATCCAGGATGGTGGAACCTCCTTTGGTAATTCAGTGAGGGGGGCGCCTGGGTGGCTCAGTCAGTTAAGACTCCAACTCTTGGTTTCAGCTCAGGTCACGATCTCAGGTCATGAGATCAAGCCTCACATTGAAGTGCATGCTCAGCGGGGAGTCTGTTTGAGATTCTCCCGCCCCCTCTGCCTCACCTCCAGCCCCCCAAATTAAAAAAAAAGATCTTAAAAAAATAAAAGAAAATTAAATTAGGTAATATATGCAAAGTGCCTGGCATGGGAGTTCCTGAAATTCCCTGTGGGGCACTGTAAAGATAAGCTCGTGCAAAGTCACAGCTGCTGAGCTGAAAGCCAGGCCAAGCCATAGTCATGGACAGGGTTTGCATGGAAGGGCATCCAGATGGTAGGGAACATGGATGCAGTGGCTCAGAGGCAGGAGTGAGTGTGGCAACCTGGGGCTGTCACCCCATGTGTCCTGGCCCCACCAGGTGCCCCACCGGGAAGGGCACGAGACAATCATTAGCCAAAGCCTTGAAGGAAAGCACCAGCCATGTGCCCAAGGACCAGCCTCAGGGAAACCAGGCAGAGCCCCTGAAAATCCCCCTCAGATGGTGGCGAGGGCAGCTTTGGCCTGAGAACAATGTGCGAGGGAGGGCTGGAGAGGTCTTGGTCGCCTCTGGGGCTGTCTTGGCAGGCCAGGGCCCCGAAGAGGCTCTGGTGGGGCAGGGAACTGGGATGAGCCCTGTCCTATCTGCCCAGGAAGAAAAGGAATAAATTATGTTTCTCTTATAATATGTGGCCACCTAAAAAAAGGATTAGAAAATTAATTATCTACTATAATTAGTGTAATGACCTACACCATTAGAGGTTATTTACCACGGAAATAAAACTTCTCACCATAAATGTCGGCTCATCTTCCCAAAGGTAGAGTCTCGCAGGAACCACTGGCGACAGGCCTGGCTAGTTTCTTCTGTAGGATTCTTTTTTTTCTTCCTCTCTCTTCCTAGAGAACTAGGATGCTGGTCGTGGGGAGGAAACAGGCACTGAGGAGTATATTATGTGAGTTGCCCTACTGTGTGCCTGCTGCTAG
This sequence comes from Potos flavus, assembly GCA_028534135.1. Lineage (NCBI taxonomy): Eukaryota > Metazoa > Chordata > Mammalia > Carnivora > Procyonidae > Potos > Potos flavus. The sequence continues at coordinate 11,673,415 of CM052884.1, read as the reverse complement.
GCCCTCTTGGTCCTGCCCTCGGGAAGTGAGAGGGGAGGAGAGTTCTCGGGGACTGCAGGCGGCGGGGCTGGGCCTTGCCAGTCCCCAGGTGTGCAGGTGTGGGCCCCAGAGACAGAGGGGTGTGGGGACCCTGGGACGGCAATGAGAAAATCGTCCTCTCCCCTCCCCCTCTTCCACTCCCCCCAGCATAAAGGGGGCTTGTCGGTATGGAGCTTTCGTGTCCGCCACACACTTTTACACACTTTGCCTCGTTGGGTCCTCGCTGCAATAAAGCAAGCAGCATCACCACCCACCTTTGCAGACGGGGAGACAGGCTGGAGGGGATGCACGACTGCCCCAGTGAATAAAATAGCCCAGTCTCCCTGCCTGCTAATCAGCCTCACCTTGCCCACTGTTCAGCCGAGAAGGTACGAAGCTCCTTGCATGAAGCAGAGGGGGTGCCTCCTGCAAGCACTCAGGCAGCAGTATAGACACGCTCACTCACGCCTAGCGTCCTGGGGGGTAGCCCGTCTGTTCAGGCAAGGGCCACCCTCCAAGGGGCATTTTACCTTCTGACCCAAAGCTGGTATGGGGGTCTCCAGCCTCTCCTGGACCCAAGGCTTAGCTCCAGATAAACCCAGCCGCCGGTACTGGCCTCATAGCACCTGTGGAGCCTACCTGGGGGCGTGGCTTCTTCTGCAGGTAGTCTCACAGCGCCAGCCAACATGGCGCCGGTGTTCCCATGAGGAGCTTAGGCGAAGAATGGCCTCGTAAGCAGCAGCAGCCCAGGGCTTATCTGTGTTTCTCAATGGGGACATGAATGGCATTTGAGGGTGGACACTTCTTCCTTGGGCAGCACTGGCCCACAGGTTATGGGATATGTAGTGTCCTTGGACCCTGGTCACTAAGGCCAGCAGCACCCATGGACATTAACCATCGAAAAATGCCCAGTGTGTTTCCAAACAAATGCTGTTTTGGAGCAGTACAATGTCTGGTACCGGACCCTATGGGACGCACCTTCTGTTTTCAGAGTCACGGCCATTCCCAGGCCCGGTTGGGTCAAGGGTGCCAAGTATCCTCCTCGCCCATAGATTCTACTGCTGACTTGCTGAAGAGATGCCCTTGGCCAGGTCACATCCCACCTCTGTGACCCCATTACTTCGTTTCTAAAATGAGGGACACCCTTCTAGGTTGACAGTTTTCATAGGCAGGCAACATGGCTAAGCCATTTTCTCTCTCCCTCCTCATTAGGCTTGTATGGGCTTAGCATGAGTGTGAGTTACTTCCTCTTCCCTCAAGGGGGGGTGGTGTTTTAAGCCTTTTGTCTCACTGTGGAGTAAAGAGCTTTGTCCCAGTGAAAGGAGCCGCAGGTGTTGGGGGTTGGGCAGAGGTGTTTTGAAAGCCAGAGGGCACCGTCCCAGGGTCCTGGCATCCCTTTTCTCAGACGACTTTGTGTCAGAGCGGTTCGCTGAGCTGGGCTCCCCCACCCGACCGTCTGTGAGATCCCAGCAGAGACCCCCTGTGTGTTTGGGGCAGGAGGGCTGGAGGCTGGGGGTGAAGCAGAACCCCTGCTCGGAGGGAATCCTAGACAAGCGATTCACATTTGAATCACCCCCAGGGGACTTCTAAACTGTCGGGAACCGAGGCCACCCTGAGACCCATGCCATTCAGGCACCAGTGGATTTAGAAGCTCTCTGGGGGATTCCAATGGGCAGACAAGTTTGGGAACCACTGACCTAGACCCAGAAACCAAGCCTGCCCCCCAGACTCTGTTTCTAACTTCTCTGACGGGCCACAAATTGATCTGTGCCCCTGCCAGAGAAATCCTTGCTAGAAGCCTTCTGTACCCCGCAGGCCAGCTCTGGAAGCTGTGATTCTAGCCAGGGGCTTACGACGTCCTTCCATGAGGGATGATGGGTGGGCGCGCCGCCCCGGACCAAGCTTGGGAGCGAACGAATTCGAGGGCTGAGTGGTGAGTGTGAGTGAGGCTCTTTCCGGGGCCACCGGTGTACATGGGAATGCGCTCAGTGAAGGGTTATCTCGTTTAGACGTGAGCGAGCCATAAAATAGAAAGGCCAAAATATAGAAAAGGGCAAAACCCAAGTATACCTGATGCATTCTTTTTAACTTGTAATGGGATTACTTCCCACCCCCTCTCCCTCATAGCCCACGTACAGATGGCTTTGGAACCTCCAAACCCCCTTCTATCTGCAGGTTAGGATCACCTTGCCATTCATTCCCCTGTCAAGAGCCACAAGGTCAAAAATGGCTCCCGTCATTCTTTGGAGACTAAATCAGAGTCGTCTCCTCTCTCTAGGCCTTGCTGAAGGGCCCTCCTCTGGCTCTTGTCACTGCACCGAGCCTCTGCTCCTGACCCTTCTCGCCCTTCTCTGTGAGCACCTTATGACGCTGTCACTTCAATTCAGCTCATTTCAATCAAGTTGAAGCTGGTGGGTGGCTTAGCGAGTTGGCTAGACTTAATTTGGAACCAACGAATGGTAAAAGGGAAGTGAATGGTTTACTGAGGCTAAGCTATTCTATTTTTCCACTACGCCTCCTGTACCGAGAGCCCCTCCCACCTGTCCTTTATGGTACCTGAACACCCACCACTGTTCTCTTTGGAGAAGAGCCTTCACAGAGCCTGTGAAAATTGGAGCTACCTTTCATGCAGGGAACAGCAAGCCACCGTCCCCTAAGAGTGACACCACTGGTCTTGGTGTTAGAGAGTTGGGTTTGAATCCCAGCTGTGTGATCTTGGCAAATTACTTAATTTCTTGAGCCTCTGCTTCCTGGTCTGTTGGGAGATTTCATTAATAATAGCCAGGATTTCTTGAACATTTACCGCGGACCAGGCTAAGCGTTTTCGAGGCAAAATCCTATTTAACCTTCACAACAATACAATGAGATTGGTATCAATATTACCCCCATTTTAAAGGCAAGGAAATGGACCCTCGGGTTCTTTAACTTCCCCAAAGTCCCATAGCCGGTGAGTGATGGAGCAGAGGCTATTTGACCCCAGGTCCCATGCACTAGAAAGTACCGTTTCCAGGGGAAGAGTTGAGCATTTTAGATAAGCGGCTGCTCTTTACCGTCATAGGGGATTTCAACTGATGTTAGTCAATGAAAACCAGGGTTCTGCCCCTGGGGAGTGAGGAGATTGGGTGTAGGGCTTTGAGATATTAAATGACATACCCGAGGCCACAGAGCTAGAACCAGCATGGAACCAGGATTTGAGCTCAGACTAGCCTACTTTGAAGTCAACACTCATGATGGCTCTGCTGTTCTGCCCAGCGGAAGACCTTGTGTGTGTGTGTGTGTGTGTGTGTGTGTGTGTGTGTGTGTGCGCGTGCGCGCGCGCATGTGCGCGCACGTGCATCTTGCAGTATTTCATATATAGCATGGACTTGGTGTATATGGTTATTTCTCCATAGTTGTGCATCATATATATTCCTTACTGAACCTGCTGCCTATAATCCTGTAGATGTGTGGTGTAGGAAATGTCTTGCATGCTGAGTGCCTTGGGAGAGTGAGGAGCACCAAAGTATGAACTGGACCTACTTCACAGTCCTGCTAACGGCCCTGGGTCCTGGGCTCCCCTCCTCTCCAGCAGATCAGGGGTCAGGTCACCCAGAACTGAATATAGTAGGAGAACTCTGACATGAACGAGGAGCCGCGATCTCCTTCATCCGGGTCTGCAGTGGAGTGGGAGCTCTGGAACGTACACACAAGAATGCTGCACGTGAGGATGGAGGGAACAGTCAGCTCACGTGGTTAGGTCGGTGTTCTCGGAGACCCAGGAAGCGTGTGTGTCTGATCCACTCAGGGCTGTTGGCTCTCCAGTCTCCATTATCCTGCACATTGTCACCCAGCTCCCTCCTACCTGCACCCCATCCAGAGCAGGGGGAAATAAGGGAGGGCATCATTGTACAACCGGCTTCTGCTCCTGAAAGACTATCCCCATGGTGAAGCAAGGGTATTGACACAAAATTGCCTTTTCTGTAGAGATTTCAGCTGCTGGCCCTTTGGGGGTGAGCCAAGCTCAATATGGATCTGTTGGAGAAAATCGATCTGGTCATAATCTGGTCAGAATGATCTCTCAATCTACCATTCATTCCTTCCGTAGACATGGAATGAGGGCCGTGTAGGTTTCAGACCGCTTAGTATGCTTGCCATACTAACGAAATATCGTTGCATTTCAATTGATAGAATACTTTTTTTTACCAAACACATCCTTTCTTTTGATCTTCCTGGTAACCTCATGATGACCCCACTTTTCAGATGGGAAAACTGAAGCTCAGGGAAGATATGTGTGTTACTTATGGACAGGTCGCTTGTAAGTGGTGGGTGTTTTCACATGTTATCTCATTGAAACTTTAAGTTAATCCTTTGAGGTAAATATTATCTCTAGTGGGTAAATAAGGAGATGAGGCTTAGTGATATTGATTAACTTACCCAAAACCACACAGCCAGCAAGTGCCAGAGCCCACCTCCTAATTTCATATCTGCATTATCTTCCCCAAACAAAGACATACAGCCCTACTTTGGAATCCTGAGTCCAGCTGGGCAACAAGGTACATTAACATTTGCAAAGAGAATGCAGCTGCTCATATACACATAGATCCTTTCCCTGAGCCTCAGAATCCCCTGGCTTCTCCCTTGAAGCACTAGTCTCCCTGCCTTAACCTTTGATTAAAATATTTTCGTGTCTAATACAGCTGGTCTGTAGCACCAGACTTCACAGATAGGTGTCACCACTGAGCTACCTGCAAATTACTTAACCTTGCTTGGGTGTTCCGACGTCCGCAAGTGCATTGGTTCCTAACTGTGTACAAAGTTAAGCATCCACTCATCGTGTTTACTTATAATTGAGTTTTCTCTATAGTCTCAAATGTATTCGCAGGTACTGAAAGGCACCTGATAAAAAGAACAATAAAACTTGAGTGCTTTGATCAAAGAAGGCTTCCTAATGGAAGGAAATTTCAAGCTCAGCTTTGAAAGGAGCACAAGTATCTTCCATTCTCAGCTTGATTGTCCCAGATGCCATGTCCATAGACAGTAATCTGTTTAGCTGGAATAAAGAAATTCTTGCAGGCTGGGTGACTTTTCCATCCCTGCCTCAAAGCTGAAAGGCAGCCTTTACCTGGCCTATCATCCATTATGTACGACGGCATATGCCTGGTACCACCCAGAACATCCGCATGTGCATTATTGTCCTGAATTCTCACAGTCACCCCATAGTAGTTATCATTGTACCCGTTTTGCAGTTGAGGAAATTGAGACCCAGAGAGGAGGAGCCACTTGCCCAAGGTCACACAGCTAATAAGTGGTAGAGATGGAACTGGAACTCATCCGTCTGATTCCATGTCCACGCTTTCTCACTTTCTACATTGGCTCTTAATTTTCTACATCTCCACTTGTCCCTTGGGATCGGCACCCCACTTGTGTCTGTGGGATTGGCACCCCATCCTGCCTGCCTAGATCTGAGATGAGTTTATAGGGGTGACGGTGTTTCCTCTGTGACATGAGAAGGTAAGAGAGGAGGTGTGGCCAGGTGGGGGGCTCCAGTCCAAACTGGTCGCGAGCAGACAAGCCTGTCTGAGCAGTGACTCGGAAATCTCCCCCTCTGGAGTTAATTTCAGTCACAGTGTCTCTCCTATTAAATGGAGCAGTTGGTTGGCTGTAGGTGTCAGAATGGCCTTATAAAACTGGAATCCAATCTAATCTTAGGGGGGAGGTGTGTGCATGTGTCAGGAGGGGGGTGGAGGAGAGAAGGGAGGGGGAAAGAGGGAGCTGGCAGTGTTTACACGTACTAGTGGGGTAAAGAGAGCAATTTGTTAGCTCTCTGCTGTTCGTGGCTGATGAAATTCAGACCTAGCTCTGGTTTGTGCAGAGAAGCTGGATCATATCCCCGTCCCCACGTCGACTGGTTTGGAACTGCTTCATCCACTTTAAGAGCTTTGGCCGGGGCTTTCTGTGCTGTTCTGCGGAAGCTAGGACACTATTTGGGGACTGTTCACATCCGGGACCTCAAAATCGCAGGGTTGTGATTTACTAGGCTAGTCTATTCGGCAATGATTTATTGTTTTCGGGGTGCCAGGCTCTGTGCTAAGTGTCTTAACCATATTTGTCGTAACTAATTTTCTCACCAAATTTATAGAGTAAGAATTACTACCCCTATTTTATAGATTGGGAAACCGAGGCTCAGAGATATTGCCCAAGGTCACAAAGCTAATAAATACAGAGTCAGAATTTGAACTTGGATTTTTTTTTTTTTTACATTGCTCCCCTCCATCATGCCTTTTAGTAACCTGTCAACAGAATTTGCTGAGGAAAGGGCAACAGAATTAGGTACCCTGTGACCCAGGACTGGCTGTGGCTGTGTGAAAGCATATAAAGCTGCATCTATAAACTACTTCTCCACTGACAAAAAAGTAAGGAAAACAAGAGGAACTTTGCATTTCTGAAATGCAGCCGTGTTTTTCAAATCTTCACTTATGCCTCTTTAAGTATATCAACATGAACATTTTGGAATCAAAATATGTTATCCACAATCCCTTTTAAGTTCTTTAGCTAAAAAGGAACAACAGCTTTGCAAAGGGCACAATAAAAAGATTAAACATCCTTTCTATTGTCCTACAAATATTAATTTTTCCAAAGCGTACCTCCACTCTGTGTGACCTCGATTCACAGCGGGTGGGACTCTCCAGCCTGAGAGGGTCCAACTCATCCGCCCGCTTCCAAGGACCTGGATCCCGACCAGGAGCGGTCCCCACGGAGGGCTGGCCTGGGTGCTCAGCAGGTGCCCCGGGGCCAACAGACATGGTCTGGCCGCATCGCCACCGTGTGGAGGCCCGGGCCTGATGTTCCAGCCAGGCTGTTTCCTAGCGACCAGGTTGGGCAGGAAAGGCCTCTGTCCGTCCAGCCACTGGGGCTGGAGTCGAGTCGCCGAGCACCGGTCTCGACTTGGCAGTCCTTGCGGGAAGCATATGGGACTGAGCAGATGGGCTGGCATGAGCACCCCAAGCTGGAACCATACAGGCAAGAGTGACGCTGGGGAGGGGACGCAGAGAAAGGCACAGAAGACGGGTCAGGTCCACGGTGAGGCGCTTCGAGGCAGCCTCGATGGTGGGATGCTGCAGACAAAGGAGGACACTTACGCATTTTTGCAGCTTGAATTGGAGGACGCCCTCTGCCGGGAGGGCTGGTGGCACTTAAAGCTATACCAAGGGGCTTAGGGACAGGCCTGCTGTTGCCGGACTTGGGCAGCCTAAGCCTTAGGAGCAAGAGATCTCGGCTCTCAATTCTGTGCTCTCCTTTGCCCCATCGATATGTCTCTCCCCCTCCCTGCTAATTTCCCCAGCTCGAACACAGGCATCTATTTGCGTGCAAAGACTCACTCTTTTTGTTTGTTTTGTTTTGTTTAAGCAAACCAAACCTAAGCTAGCGTACAGAGACGAAGGTCCCATGAACACGTTAGTCTAGGGACCTATTTTGTCATAAGGCTGGAATTTGCTAACCAGATGGATGGGTTTCTGAAGCTGGTTGGGATGACAGAAAGGGGACAAGCACCGAGGATCAGCAGCCTATAGAAGGGAAGACTTGGGCTGGTCGTGGAGAACGTGGCTCAGTCAGGTGATGAAAAACCGAAAGAGGCATGTGAAAGACGGGAGTTTATTTATTCTCCAAAGAGTAGAACCAGCAGGTAGGAGCTCCAAGGACATAAAACTAAGCTCCCTTATACAGAAGACTTTTCTCACAATTAAAACTACCTTAAAATGGAACAGATACCTTTAGAAGGTAGCGAACTCCCTATCCATGGAGGTATTCCAGCAAAGCCCGAACAAGCACCTTGTAGAACGTTGGCGAAGCCACGAAACATTGTAGTGGCTAGCTCAAACATTTGATCAGGGTCATGTTGAATTCCGTGTTCCTTGGCGGTTGTCCTTTTTGATGAAGTCACCCTGAGAAATAGATTATTGGGATTGAAGGTGGCCTATGAGACAGAGACGGGGACAGAGAAGCAGACACAGAGCCAGAGAGACACAGAGAGGCAGGCGGGGCAGTTGCAGACCTCGTTTACGAGGAGCCCATGCCAGGTGCTCGGAAGGCATTGTCCTGCATGGTCAGCGGGGCATGGACCCTGATTCCTTCAACAAGTGCCAACAGGACGTAGCCCCACCACCCCCTCTTCGTAGCGAGGGGGGTGCCACGGGAAGAAGGTGCAGGAGGAGGCTGAAGTGTGACACGAGCCATGTCTGTTCGAGCATCTCGGAGAAGCCCCGCCGTCCTGTGGCCTGGAAATGGGGACTTATTCTGGGTCACAGGACTGCAGGAAGTGAGTGTGTGCCTGTGTGTTGTGGGTTGTTGTTTTTTTTCTAAATGGCTTAATACGCCAATGTTTGTGGAGCATCCTTGGAATCAAAGTGTCTTTGGCGTAATTATTGTTAATTGCTCAGACTATTCTATAAACTCATCCAATTAAGAGAAAGTTATTAACTTTATAAAATATCGCAGGCATCCCACAGTGCCATGTGTAGATGGAATAACAGTTTGAGAGGCAGAGTCAGCGTGAAATATCATGCAAATGAGGAGGCTTATTTACTTCTTTTTAAAAATACGACAACATCCACACTGTGGGGGTGCGTTTCCTCTCTGTTGGCCGGAAACACTTGGGCCAGTGGCCGAGCCTAGAGGGCTTTCCAGCCTGGCCCAGCTTCCCCAGAACCAGGTCAGGGGTGCATTTAGTGGGGCACCCTGTGAGCTTAGAAGAGGTCTTTGGCACCTTGCACCCTTGACAGCAGACTCTAGAATCCCAGCTCTACCACTTGCTGGCTGTGTGACCTTTCAGTGCTTACTTAACCTCTCTGGGCCTCCATTGCCATCGCTGCAAAATAGGAATGCTAACCTCCTAGTGTCGTCGTGAGGATTCAGTGAATCAATACATAGAAAACATCTGAAATGGTATCTGACGTGTGGTAATAGCCACCAAATTTTGGTGAATTATGATATCTTTATCGTTGCTAGACTTTTCACTGTAACTGTGAAAGGTCAGTATCTCCCTCAAAGCCTCCTCTTACCTGTTGCACCTTCGTGAGAAAGTGTAAAGTCCCATAACGCTAGTCATTATGGCAGTGCTATTTTAAGATCAATCAGGGTTGGGCTGTCATTTGTTAAATAAGTGTTTTGATAAAGAACAGCATACATGTGTCAAAGGACATAGATTATAGACATCCAGCTTGATTTTTCATGATGTAAACACATCTGTGTAATCATCACTTAACTCAAGAATGGGAACGTCACCAGCATCCCAGAGACCCTCCATTCCCCTTCCAGTCATTAACATCCCTCCTTCCCGAAAAAAGCATACGATCGAATTATGCAAAGTTGTACTCTTTGGGGAGCTATGACTTCTTTTGTCCAACCTTATGTTTGTGAGATGCAGTCTTGTGAGATTCATTCATTCAAGACTGAAATAAAAAATGTCCATCAGCAATTGCACAGATAACACAGTGCTGCAGTCTTGCGATGAAATACTACATAGCAGTGAACAGCCACAAGCGATACACGCCGTGGCAGAGCGACCTTCCCCTTGGGGACTTGGAACTATTTGTGAAGACTGAGATTACTGAGATTCTTGAGCCACCAACTGTGGCCACCTTCCTGAGCCCCTGTGTCGGCTCCAGCAGCAGGATCCATTTCTCCAGCTCTGGCTATCCCTGTGGCGGTGGGCCTGGTCACTTTCCAGACTCGCTGAGAAGCCCGATCCATGCCCCAGTCCAAGAGGACAATGTCTAGTGCATTTGAGGGGAAGCTTTGGGAGGTAGTGAGCACCCCATCACGAGAGGCATGTTAGTAGACACTAGAAGGCTGTTTGCAAAGGAGGTTTGGAATGCATCAGAAGGCCAGTTGAACTGATGATGACCCCAAAGTCCCTTCCTTCTTTGTGATTCTATTAATTACAAGATGGCCATGTTTACACCCTGAGCAGGCTGCAGCCAAGAGGCCTGACAGTGGGACAGTCTCAGGGCTGCCTGGATGAGAGAGAAACGGTGATTGTGATCTGGCTGTAGACTGTAGCTCTGTCCAAGTGAGCAAAAGCTTTGCAGCAAGAAGCCACATGTCCCTGCTCTGCAGGGACCCCCCTCTCTGCTCCCATGATTGGTCGTGGGAGTAACATTCGGTAAATAAACACTGGTGACCCAAGGGTCACTAATGGGGACACGTTAGCCGGAAGCTGCTTGTTCACCTGCCCAGGCAAGTGTGGGAAATTGCATTTGTGAGGACTTCCTTCCCCAGAAGGGGATGCTGCCTTTCTACGCACTCAAAGCACCTGCCTAGGGCATAATAAGGCCCACTACCTAGATGTACTCCCTTCCCTACAACCTGGCCAGCCATGTTGCCTCGGCGAGAATGGAGGACATCTGGGGAACAGCCACGTCCGAAGGGTGAAACACTCACTCCCATCTCTCCCTGAAACTGGCTTTGACCAAGAGGTCCAAGTCATCAGAGTGCCCCCCCCCCGACCCCTGCCACCTGCTCCCCTTTATACGTGCCTGCTTCCATGAGATCGTGAAAACAAGCTCATTTAGGTCCAGGGTTCATGCACTGAGGGTTGCAAGTAGGATTCACTAGCTCCCCAGGCAGGCCCAGGGTCCCAGATTTCAGAATGTGATGGGCTCAGGTGTGCGGGAAAAGGACGCAGAAGTCAACAGCCCTTCCCCAGGAAGAAGGGCACAGAGCAACATTTTCTTTCCACATTTATGTCATTGGCACCTTTGTTCATTTCACCATCACAGCAGCCCAGGAGGAGGGTACCACTGTCCCGACTCCAGGGGCCGGCGAGAGGTTTCTTCTAGTGCCAGGGACCTAGGTCACCCCTCCTGGATCAACAGACCTTTAGTCCCACAGGAACCAGAGCACCCTGAGACAGACTGTTCCACTGTAGATTCTTTACCAGCTTTCTCCCGTACATGATGATCTGACCACAAGCTGTGCCCTCTGTCCGCCCTGGGCTCGCCTCCAGCCTGACCCCACCCCCGGCCAGGCTCCCTGCAGTAGCAGGTGCCCCCCACGCTGTGAAGGGGAAGATGCTGGGACTTGCAGAGTGACCGTAACTTCTTCTTGCCCACCTCGACTGTTCTGCCCCTGCTGAGGTCAACTTCCCTGAATGTCAAGCCCCCTCCCATGGTCTCCCCCGGAGCTGGGAAGATGAGACTGGGCAGGGCACCGTGCAGACCCCGGCCTCCACCCCAGCTCCCTTGCCCACTAGCTATGCGACCTCAGGCATGTCACTCGACTGCTCTGAGTCTGGGTTTCTTCTTCAGTCTCATGGGAGTGATCACTGCCCTGCCTATCTCAGGAGAGTGCTTTAAGAATCAACAACAGGGTATTATAAGAGGAGGAGGAGACAAACTGAGAGAATAAAACCTTTTTTATTAGATAATGGAGCTTCACATTAGAATCACTGAGGGAGCTTTTAAAACCCCCGGATGCTGGCGCCGCACCCGCACCCGACACGGGTCTATCAGTGTGAAGGCGTCCAGATTCCGTGGCGAGCAGAGTTGAGAACCAGAGGCGTAAACTACTCAGGCATTGGCATCGCTGACATTTCAGCTGTTAATTCACTCACCAAGGGCCTCTGTATGCTGGGCACTGGGCTAGACTGGGAGGGTTGCAAAGTCTGCACACAGCCCTTGTCCTCAAAGAGCTTACGATCTCCAGGAAGACAGTCCAGAACGGCAAGCCGAAAGCATGCTCTGAAGGCAAAAAAATGCAGATACGCATCCGTGTATATACGTCTGCAGGCAGCTCGAGGGTCCTTTCTTCCCTGATTTCTTTCCTCTCCCCATTCCAGAGAAGCGTGCAGGAAAAGTATTCACAAATATCCAAAGCACCCCTCCTTCACTGGGAGAGCCCCTAAACTTCCCTCCAAAGCCCCGCTCCACCCTAGCAGCCAGATCAGGTGTGGCCAGTAGACCTCAGTGGCCCTCCCTCTAGACTCCCGCATTTGGGAAAGGGGAGGGGCGGCTGGGGTCTGCTTGCATCCCAAAGCTCTGCCCTCTGCGGCGCCTGCTCCCGCCACTCCCCACTCCCCGGTGCCCTCCTCAGGCTCTGGCAGAAGGCAGCTGGGAAGAGCAGCCTCAGTCTCAGACCCCTTGGGGCGGGTTATATTTGGATGTTAAAAGTAATGACACATCTCCACGCAGTCCTCCCTCCTGCCTGCCTAACACCATGAAGTCTCCTGGCAGGGAGGGGGCCGGCTTATATTTAGGTCTGGCATTCCCTGGTAGGCATCCTGTTCTGAAATGGAAATTCTTTTAATAGCTAGCCAGCCCTGAGCATTTAATGAGCTGGTGTTTGACTTTTTGATTTCTTGTTCATGGTGAAGGACTGTGAGCTGCCTCAGCTAATTAGGGGTCCCCCCTCCCAAAAGCATCCCATTTTTTGAGCGTGGGAAAGAGGAAAGAGCACCCCATTATTTCTCAATGCTCCCTTCACCTTTCCCTTCTAAGCTTCTGTGTCACCTGAGAACCCTGCTTTCTTATGCACATTTACCTCTTCCAGGAAGTCTTCCTAGATTTATCCACCTGCCTCAACTGTCTCTTTACTGTTACTCTGAATGTGCCCTTGAGTCTTTTTCTACAGTGCCCTCTCTGTGTCCCCAGAAATTTCAGCAGCACTGCAGGAATGCCTGTCTCCTGTTTGAAATCAAAGAATTCTAGGGCTAGGCTGATCATCTAGAGTCAAGGACGCCTTTAAGAATCTGATACTAGAGAACATGGGCGGGGGGTGGGAGGAAACATGGACCCTCTACCCAGAAAAAAACCCCACACATATGCACAGAATTTGAAGAGAATTTCAGGGGTACATGGGCCCTCAGAAGCCCATCCATGGACCTTAGGTTGTGTAGTTAACCTCCCTGACTCACAGTAGAAGCTGTGGCCAAATCAGAGAGGGAAGGTTACTTCCCAAGGTCACACAGCCAGCAAGAGGCAGAACTGGGACTCAAAGCCTGCCAGGCTTCTTCCGTCAGCACTGCCGGCACTGCCTCTTCATAGACCCCTCGCTCACCCCCGCAGGGCCCAGGGCAGGGGGCTCTGTATCCCAAGGACGCTCACCTCTTGATGGTCACCAGCGACTCCTCTGCGAGGAGAAGCAGGCCGGCCCGGTCCCGGGTGCACAGGCCTCTGCAGGTGCTGAGATCTGGCAGGAAGGAGGCAGGGGGACGTGGGCTGGGGACAGCTGCACAGTGTAGTCCTCCCAGTGGAAGTGGCAAGGGTGTCCCTGGCCCCCTTGCTCCTGAGCTTTCCAGTGTAACCAGTATTGATCTCTTTATTACCTCCTGGAAGGGCAGCTTCATTTGTCAAGCAAAACTACCTTTGTATCTGCAACCAGGAATTGATCCATAGCAGGGCTGGTGGCTGGTATGTGAGGGGTGGGGGGGGCGGAGGCAGGGGAAGAAAGCAGGCTGGAGAAGAGATTGATAGCATGATGCTGATGTGGAAAATGAAAATAGAAACCTTCCAGACTGATGGGAAACATCTGCCTTGTCTGATGATATTGCCTGAGTTCTGGGATGGGGATAATGTAGTTTGAAAGTTGGCAAGCCATGGGGCTTGGCTTGCCTGTGCTGGGGAGGAGGAAGGAGGAGGGGAGAGGGTCTCTCAGCCTTGCCTGGGAGCTCCATCTGGAAAACCTCTCCGAAAGTGCAAGAAGCCAAGATGCGCCCCTTTTAGCATCATTTGGAGCTTATTGAAGTGTATCTGAAGCTTACCGAATACCAACTGCATAAGGAGTATATCTGGAGCTTATTGAGCACCAACTGCATACAGAGTACTGTGCCTGGGACGTTGGGGGATGAGCAAGGACACCCCCTGCCCTCCAAATCTCACATCCAGCGGAGGGACAGAAAAGTCCATAGACAACTCCAAACCCCAACCAGGTAAAAGGCCCTTTGGAAGGGTACTGATCTTTCTGTAGGATGGGAGGTATAGAGGCAGGAGGGGATGATTTTGTTTGACTTCGTTCAGTCATTCCAGAAATGCGTCCCCCGCCTTCTGTAGGCCAGATACTGCACGTGCTCTTGGAAAACACCAAGGTGATCAGAAACAGACATGACGCCCGCCCTCGCGGGCTCAGACTGAGAGACAGATCTCTGAGAGACAGATCTCTGTCAAGGAATTCCAAAACCACAGTAAAGAGGCCGGTGACAAGAATGGGGAAGGACATCATACTCCAGGAACTGGGCCAAGGGGCTGCACACCAGCCCCGGGGATTCAGAGAAGGCTTCTATGAAGAAGCCGTGCCTGGCTGAGATCTGGAGGAGAAGCAGGGGAGAGTGCAAAGGAGAACATTCCAGGCAAGGGAATGGCACATGCAAAGGCCATGGGCAAAGAAAGGGGGAGGGGAGGACAGTCACCTCGCCAAGGCCGAGAAGAGGCAGGCTGGGGCTGCTCTGCCCTCAGGGGGTTGGGTGGCTGTCTTGGGGAGTTTTGTCTCTTTCTAATGGGACTGGCCTCCCGTGCTGCTGGGATGGGGAGTGAGGGCAAGCAGGGACACTCCCCCCAAGTGGGGGGAATTTGGTAGGAGATCTTAATATTGGGAACATGCGTACTTTCATCTCAGCCATCCTACTTCCGAGAATTTACCCTATGGAGACGGAAGTAGCCATCAGCACATGAGCGGTGAGACCTGTGCACAAATGTGGGTTTCGTTGGTGTTGTGTTGCAGTGTTGCTTGCAATAGAAACTTACAAGCAGAAACTTCCACGCTCAGGAACAGAGAACTGGTTAAATAGATAAGAGTTGTGGATAATCGAATACAGGGCAACTGTTACAAAGAAGGCGGTGGCTTTGTGTGTACCCATAAGGAATAGCTTCCAAGATCTTTTAGGTAGAGAAAGAAAAGCAGAAAAGAGGAGGTAAAAGTGTACCGTGGATTCCTAGGGGAGGTCCGTGTCAAAAGACCTAACACCCCCATTATCCCTTCACCCTGAGTCTGTCCTTAACTGCCTGCCCCCAGGAGTCCCGGCACCTGCTAACCTATGCATTGTCCCTGCATTTGGGGTCGGGGAGCAGAGAGGTTGCCCCTAGAAACTAACTAGAGATGGTTGTTGACAAGATCTTTGTTGACATAGCCACCCCTTAGTCAGAGAAGCCGATAAGAATCTCTACCACTGCCCAGGGTCTGGCGGACGGGGGCGCGCGAGTGCACTGTGCGGTTGAGAGGGAGGAGTTTGGGAAGAATGTGTGACCAGAAAATCTAGTTGTAGCAACGAAAGAGGGCAGGGAAACTGGTCTCCGGAATTCCCTGTTGACCCACAGGGAAAGAGCCGAGCAGTCAAGAGTGTCTTGTTGGCATGAAGAATGCGCACAAGCAATCCATAGGAACTGGCCTAGATTTCTCTCCCCAAGCCACTGGCTGGGCGCCGCCTAGTGAAGACGGTGTTGGCGCCTCCTTGAGGGAGCCGATTACTCTGTTGGGTGTGTTTGGTGGTTTGTTACTCTTTTAGGAGGAGGTGGGGATAGGATGGCTTTCAGGTCCAGAGTGATCTATCCGCACAGCAGCCTCAGAAGTTCCTGCCAAGCAGCATATAGGTTTTGAGGAGCACAGGAGACAAGGCCAGTTCCAGAAAACCCCTCTGTTTTGGCCCCTCATGGCCATTGGCGAAGGCCAGGGTGCAAAGCCCATCTTCCAAACTGTTCAGCATTACACCTGCCACTTCATTTCATCAAAGAAGTGGTATATAAAGTTAAAAGGCAAGCTACAGAACAACAACAACAAAAATTATCTGAAATGAATATAGCAGTGGGAAAAAATAAACATCCTTAAAATACAGTGCTCTTCGAGAATATTAAGAAAATGCTAACATCCAGAAAGAAAAATGGGCAAAGAACATGACAGAGAATGTGTAGAAGAAGGAAAGAACGGTTTTGAAAAAGAATAAAGCAGAAAATCGACCTCACTTGGGATCACAAATGCAAATGAAAAGCAAGCTGCCATATTGGACCTCTTGATTTGGCACATACTTAAAAATCCATCACCTTTAATGTTGGCAAAGGTGGGATGGGCACTTTGGCAGACTGCTACCAGTCTCGAAAATTGATACAGTATTTACAGCGGCATGTGTCAATCCTTGGGGCAAAGTGTATCAAAGAGCCTTACAAATACTGTTTCCTGTCGACCCAATAACTTCTAGGAATGTATCCCAAGAAAATATCAGAAATACAGATAAAGATTTATAGGAGTGACAAAATCAAAAATGGTTTCAATACCAACGGGATTGTTTAAATCCCTTCTGGTACATCCGTATAGGGGATGATCACGCAGGCATCACGCCCGCTGGTTCATGAAGAATGTTCAAAAATGTAAAAACGTTCTCAGTTGAATGTGAAATGAAAAAGGCAGGAAATAGAACCATGTACGATATGATCTCAACTATACTAAAACGTATGGGTGGACATGTGGGTGTGCGTCGTGGGGAGGGGGGGTAGACACACGTATAAAAATAAAAAGCGGTATTAAGGAAATACACCGAAATGTTAATAGAGGAAGTTGGATTGTGGGTTTCAATTCTTCCTTTTATCCTTTTCAATATGTTTCAATTTTTTTTTATAATAAGTATGCTTTATTTTTATGATCAGAAAAAATTACTCAATAAAAGTTACATCTATTTGCAAGGCTGTGTTAACCACACCAGATCATTAAGTATTGATGTCATCTCTCCGTTGTGGCATAGTTACATTCTGCAGCTGTATTGCTGCTCAACTTTTCATTTGTTCTTGCAGTATCTCCCGTCTAGATGTCCCCCTGCGGTCTCCTCCACCCAGCGTCACCCACAGCGCTTGGCTCCATGCCCTTACACAGGAGCTCCCGAGGCATAGATCTTGGGTCAAAATGTATATACTTCCATGAGGATGAAACTTCTCTTAGCTTCCATTACTGGCCTCGTTGCTCGAGGCCCCCGTGATGCAGGTGGAGAGAGGAAGTCTTCAAGTTGTCACTTAAAGAGAATGCGCTCTCTTCTAGTTTTAAACGGTCTGTTGGGGCTTAAGGCACAAATACTCTTGTGAGGTCCCCATTCTTTATCAGCACTCTTTTTCCCTACTCATAAAGCGCCTGAAGTCTTTCCACCCCAGCATGGCTTCCGGGTGCGGGGGACCCATCCAAGCCCCCTGTGGCATTGGGATCAGACCCCGCTGGTTTCTCCGCCGCTCTCTCCTGCTGCGAGGTCCTGCTTTCTTCTCAGAGGTTCCACAGCTAGTGGAGGTCCATTCTCCAGCAAAGTCTGTTCTCTCAGCGAAGACGAGGTGTAGGGACTATTTTCTGGGAGCCAGAGCCCCCCATCTGATGCCTTGGCCCCTACTCCAGCTCTCTCTAAGGTGCTCTGGGTCCCCGCACCACTGGCTGCGCCCAGCCCCGCACCTCTGCAGGGCCTTCTTGAGCACCTCTGCTTGCGAAGCTTCTGAGTGGAATTCTATTTCCCGCCGGCATCTTGGCTGATACAGCAGAGATCCCATGTCTGCCATGGATGGCTGCTCCCAGGGGGCCGGCATTGGTCAGGGCTGTGAATGGCAGAGACCCAGACCAGAGCCGATGCAGATGGCCTCACCTTGGTTCTGCAGCTTCGTGTACACGCCTCTGCTCCGAGGTTCCTGCTCTGCATCGGTGGACAGCCACCCTGTCCATCCCCTCCTTCCCTTCCTTCTGAAGCGCATCCCGACCCCGCCTCCCGGGGAGACAGACTCAGCTGCAAAGCAACACAAGGCCATGCTGGGGGTGGGAGACAAGGGGATGGGGAGCTTACCACTGGAGTCATGGATAGTCAGTCTTCCCACGTCTGGGAAGAGTCAGTCCCCACCCCACTCCCTCCTGTGAAAGGGAGGCTCACTTCTGAATAGTTTGCTCTGGGAGCCTCACACTTCAAACTGTCTGGTCCCAGTCGATGGCGAGCTTCCTGAGGGTGGGATTTCCTGACTTAGGCATCTCTGTGTTCTGACCACTCGGTGCTCGGCCGGGCACCTGGAAAGTTCTCAGTAAGTGTTGCCCGAGGAAGTGAGCCCACACTCTTTCCCTGAATCGATTCCCTTACCAAATTCCACCCTCCCTCAGTGGTACGCTCAAGAGGCACCTTCCCTAGCAAGGCTTTCCTGGGTGAAGAAGCCGTGATTGGATAGTAGCACATTTGAAGGGAAGGGACATTCAAATCAGATCTACGTTTCCCTCCCTGGGCTGCAGTGATGAGCTAGCATTAGCAAGATGAAAAGTCACAGAGATAGATAAGATCCCTAAAATCTCCCGTACATGCAGAGAAAGGGGGAATCTGACATACTGATGGTCTTTGGAACCAGAGCAGGCTCGGGGTGGGTGGCATGGATGGAATCCACGTCAAATTAAGAGTGACTTTGTTAATGAGCATGTTCTACCTAAGAGAAGAGAGGATGTTGCAGAGAGTTTTACAGCTGTCTGAAATACTCGAAGGGACATTGTACAGAAAATAGATCACACCCACTTAAAGGTACAGCTGCAGTCCGTGGATGACTGTCAGGGAAGTGAGCTTCTTTGTAAGGCTGTTGTAATAGTTGGAACTACCCCCCAAGTGGAGTGGGCGAAGTGTGTGCCGATACGTTCCCACTCCCGGCAGGGACTGAGCCGCCTTCTCCAGGAGTGGTGAGGGTAGGTGGGCTCCTTCTGGGAGCCACAGAAGCCATGGAAGGATAAGAAGGTCTTCCCAGCCCCTGGTTTCCTCTGGGCTCCTCAGAATCCACTCACAGGGAAACCTCTGGAGGGGAGGGAAGAAAGGACCCTAAGCAAGTGGGAGCCCCGGCCCCAGCCTCCTGCACGCCTGAGAGCTGGCGGGAACACTGGGCACTTGAAGAATAATTTCCCATGTAGCCAACTGCAGCGTTCGGCCTCACTCTGTCCGTGACACAGGGTGGAAAACTGAGACAAGGGAATGGGGGGGGACAGTGACTGCTGCTACGTTCTGAGCACATGCAAGGCTCCGGCGTTGTACTCTCACAATCTCTGACCCTTACAACCATCCACAGGGAGCTCGGGGTTGGCCCCAGGTGATGGATGGGGAAACTATGCTCAAGGACGTTACGTGACTGCCCCCCTCCCCGCAACGGCCCAATTAGAAAAGACCCAGCAGGGGTTCAGATCCATGTCCGCCTGGCTCCAGCACATCAGAGCGGCCCCTGGAGCAGGAGATGCTCGCCCAGATAGCTTGCGCTAAGGGCAGAAACCCTGTCTTGACCCTCTTGTCTCTCCCTGGCACCCCAGACCTCTCTGTCACTTGTCCAACCACCCCTTCCTCAGACACCTCCCTGGCCTACCGGAGAAATCTAGTCCGACAGAGACAGACTCCGTGTGCCCAGGACTAAAGGAAGCCAGGTGGCGGAGTACATGAAAGTTGGCTGAGGGCCCCCACCTAAGTGCTCTTCCATTCGGCTTCGTCTTTGCATTCTGGGCTGTGCCGCGTTTCATGGGACTCTGCGTGGTGAGAGGGCTCTGTGCTGGCCGCCGGGGACGCTCTCCCAGCTGGAGATGGAGGCTCGGCCCGCGGGCAGGGGAGGCCTGAGCTGAGCTCTGCGAGACCAGGTGTATGGTCAGACCCATCTTTCCCAGCCCGCTTAGTGACCCTGGGAAGTGTTGGGCAGAGTGCCCCCCAGTGGGTGAGGGCAGGGGTCCAGGCAAGGAGAGGGGCCTCGAGGATGGAAAGCCTGAGAGGGCGGAGGAAGGCAGAGTAGAAGGTAGGGGCGCTCTCCAGCTGCCATGAGCTCCATCTAAAAGAGGCCCTCTCATCAGGTCCCCCCAAGCCTACCGCCAACAGGCAGCCTGTGCCACAGGCCGGGCGCTGGGAGTCCCCAGAGCACCTGCCTCTCCATGGCCGGGAGCCCTGGATCCCAGACAGGCCTTGTTGCCAGGGACGCAGGGGCCGGCAGACTGGCAGGGGGCAGATCTCCTTCCATTTCCATCTCTGGTTCCTCTGTCCTGGGCTCCCGGGACAATCAAGCTACTTGCTACTTGGCTTTCCACCTCATCCTCCCCTGGAGCCCTCAGAGCGGAGCTAGCACTCGAAGGAAAGGAGGTGGAGAGCAGGATTCAATGAGGGAAAAGATGTCTGCGTGCGGGCTTGGGCCACCCCCTCCGGGCATGAATAAATAAACAACTGCCATAATGAGCCAGTGCCTTGCCACACAGCTCCACCAGCCAAGAGAGAATTCCTTCAAAAGAATGGAGCCTAGTGTGGGTTCATTATTCATGAGCAGAGCCCTCCAAGGTGGGGCCTCTGTTGTTCAGTGCAGTTTAACGTGGGCCTTGGGGCTGGGTGGGGGGCAGTACCGGGAGGGAGGGACATCTCTGTGCAGCAGCCAAACCGAGTAAGAGGTCAAGTCAGACACCGCGCGAGCATGCGGGGGCTCCTGAAGGTGAATGAGAGGCTCCCGTCACTGCGAGGAGCCCGTGCGGTAGTGATCTCGGGGCATGGAGGCACTCTGCTCAGCAGGGAGACCTGGGCTTTGAGGCGGACAAGGTCGGGGTGGGACACTGGCTCTGCCAGGGGCCCCCGCCATGTCACCCTCTCATCTGAGCTTCCTCCTGATTGAATGGGGATAATAATGCTTTCCTTGAAATGTCATCTTAAGGATTATGAATAAGGTATTTGGCACAGTTCCTAGCACACGGTAGATGCTCAGTAAATTAGAGCTGCTGCATATCGTGGTGGTGTTTGACCCTCCTACAAGGATCTCCGTCTTCAAGATCATTCGGGAAATTGCCTAAGTTATTCTGTTTCTATCCAAAGGCTTGACATTTCTGAGTTACTCTTAGACCAGCCCCCCTTACCTCCAAATGACTGCACTCCTGCCCCTTGCTGAAAGAGACGAGCTGGTCTCCCCTCGTTGAATTGAAATATTTTTCCTTCAGAATAAATCCCGCTGCATTAACCCGTGGCATTAGCCTTATGCTTTAGGAAACAATAAAATTCAGTAGGAAACATTTATCGAGTGCTTCACTATGTCTCAGGCCTTGTGTCCATTCTCTGCTATGATCGTCACAGCAAGCTTTGACTTAGGTGGTTCTGAAGCACCATTTTACAGATGAAGAGTCTGAGGCCTAGAGTCACTCGGCATGTGATGAGGCGAATATTCCAGTGGACCTGACCCCAGAGCCCTTAGCCTCCGTGCGTAGATTTCCCACAGCTTGGAAGCCGCATGTAGTCACGTTGGGTTCCAAATAGAGGCACCATTACTGGGCAAAAGTAGGACCCAGTTTAGCAGCAGTCCTAAGGCGAGGGCTGCAGCCCGTTGGCAATTTCCAGGCCAGGAGCTGGAGGATTCTGAGTCTCCTCCAGAGTCGGGTCAGAGGACCCTGCCCTTTCTCATATGTGGCCGTGCACTGCTGTCTCTGGGTGTCAGCTGTGTGTGGAGTCTTACCATCCCCCCCGGGGCTGTGAAGTACTCGAAAGCAGGGACCGGCACCCCATCAGCTAGTACTTAGTGAGCGCCAGCTGTATGCCTTGCCTTGTGCTGAGCGCTGTGGAGGCTAAAGAGAGGAACTCTGCCTCCCAGGAGTCACAGGCATGGGGAGAATGGAGACACACTCAGATAGCCAGCCACACCAGGCCGCCTGTGCCTGGGGCCTGACGCGGAGCAGGTGGAGTGCTGTGCCCATCTCTAGGGGCATTGGGTAGATGCTTGTGCCCACGTGACACCCTGAGTTCCTCTTTTTAGAGACCGACAAAAGGCAGCCCCCTCTGGGCCAACCCAGCTAGAGTTGTGGATTCTGATGTGGAAACAGAAATAGGAAGTGCCCTTGTCCTTTGCGTACATCTATGCCTTTAAAAGGGAAGCAGACTTGGGCTTTGTGGGTATGTGGCCTCATCGCAGCAGCAGAGAATGTAGCGAGACTAAAAGGTCCTTCCAGCTCTCGTTTGGGGATCGCACGCAGGGCCTTGCTGTCCCAGGAGCCCTAACTCAGGACGGATGGCCGTCAGCTGGGCTGGCTTGCTTGGACTCCAGCATGCTTGGGTCTCTGCATCCCAGGAACCAGTCAGAGCTGGTTCTGGGAAAGAATGTGAGGAAGCCTGGGCTTCCCAGCCCGGGGTATTTTGCTCTGCATTTTCCCTGCTGCTGGCAAAACCTGCTCCCACCCTTTCATGGGATGATATTCTCATGTGTCTCTCTTTTTCTTTCTAATCGATTGTTTATTCTCAGAAAAAGACTATAGAAATTTATTCTTACTAAGGAACACATTTTATAGTGTTGTCTCTCTCGGGGGTATTAGCATTTAAACCAGGATCAAAGGTTTAAACGAAAGGAATGAAACACGAATAGTGGAATTTTAGGTCATATTGGATACCGAATAGTGTTTTGGATGGTATAGAGTTTCTGGATCTTTCATAGTGGTACTACCTATTCTAAAGGTAGGCTAGTCCTGATTCGGGGAGGGGGTGCTCAGCTGGGCACTCTATCAGCCTTAACAGATAAAGTAAATCTCCTAATAAAGAGTTTCAGTGCCCCCCCCAACCCCCCACCCTCAGGATAAGGCCTTCCTAATAGGCCGAAGGGTTTATGATCCAGGATCGGGAATCGATGTGAGATCTTTTTGGTCTCTGTTTCTGAGACCCAAAGTGCTGGGCCAGCATACCCTGGCATCACAGCATTTGGATCTTACTGTGGTTTATTTAGAGCTGGGGGCGGAAGAGGGACAGAGGGAGAAGTAGTGGGGGCAGGGTGGGGGCAGGGAACAGCTGGAGTGCCTTTGAGGGAGCAGCTGCTTTGGAGCCCGCTCTGTGGGGGTACAGCAAAATGGTGGCTTTTCATACTTTTTAAGGGATACTCTCATTCAAAATTCCAGCTGAGGAGGTAAAAACCACCCTCAGATGATTCCTGTCCTGCTTCCAGTTCTCCTGCTGTGGCCTCAGAGACCCTCCCCAATGCCCAAGCACAACATGGCCCACGGAGTCCTATCACCTTGTCCCCTGTCACCTCCCTCTCTGGCTCTAGCCTCCCGGCCCCCTGCAGAAGCCAGCTAGGGCAAGAGGAGAGGTTCCGGGCCCTTCATCAATCACCTTCTCCCTGCCAGGCCATGCTCAGGGGAAAGAAGCCGCCATCCCTCCAGCCGCCTGGCACAGTCACCAGAATGCCAGGAGATAATGACAGGTTGAGTGTTTTCCGCCTGGTGAGGAGTTGCATGCAAATGACTTGGCTCTGAATAGGCTTAATTGTCACTGCCTGATGTGGTGGCTCAGACCACCCCCCCTTCCTCCTCTGCTGAGAGAACAGGGAGTAGGGTGTGAAGGGGATCCTGTGGTGTGGGGAGGGATGGGCTCAGGACGGCTGGTGGGACCCAGAGCCCGGGGGACAGGGAAGCTGGCATTTCCCTTCGGCGAGGCCAGGCCCGCTAGTGCACAGCAGTGAGCAGACAGTGGGGATTCACTCCCCGACATGATCCGGAGTGAGATGCAGCTCTACAACCGTAAATCCCTTTACGCATCGCAGCTCAGCTGAGAGAGGCTGTCACGTGCTTGCAAAACGCTCCCGCTTGGCCAGCCAGGCCCAGGAAGAGAAAGGAGGGGCTGCAAAGAACAAGGCAATAGATGCCCTCCCTCTGTGGTGCCTGAAGCCCAGCCCCAACCTAACTTCCAGGAACTCCCGAGCAGGCGCAGACACCAGGCAAGGAAAATCGGAGGGCAGTCCGTGGTAGGGACAGCCAACCCTTACAGAATGCTTCCTTCACTTCGGGGCGTTTTGGTAAATCAGGGCTTCTTCTTAGAAAAACTCATCCGCTTCTCACCCCATCTCTATAGCGTAGGTAGTACGATTATTACTAACCATGTCTGCAGGTGAGGAAGTTAAGGCATAGAGAAGTCTGGTAACTTGCTCCAGATCACACTTCAGCAGAACCGAGATTCAAATGCAGAACCTGGCCCTTCACTTGGCGCCGTGCTATTCCCTTCCATACGGTAATGCACCACCACCCTGTGCTTTCCTGAGGTCAGGGCAGTGGCAGTGAGTCCTAGATGCTAAGCTGGGCTTTACTGTCTGTCTGGGAGCATACATCGCTGTTGGTCTGATGTTTTTACGTCTGCGTGTGTGTTGTATGCCCATCTTCTGACCCAGCTGGAAATCTTTTGACCCAACCAAGGTCAGGGTCCTGCAGCCTTCACTGGGTTGAGTATTGGATTAGAGTCTGCTTTGATGAAAGTGCACGGTGGTGGCAGATGCGTTGTATCGGGGGAGAAGAACATCACGTTCAACGGATGCCTGGGTGGCTCAGTTGGTTAAGCGTCTGCCTTTGGCTCAGGTCATGATCTCACAGTCCTGGGATCAAGCCCTAATCTGGTTCCCTGCTCAGCAGGGAGCCTAGGATTCTCGCTTTCCCACTCCCCATGCTTGTTCTCTCTCTCTCTCGCTCTCCCTGTGAAATAAATAACATCTTGAAAAAAAAAAAAAGAAAAAAAGAACGCCATATTCATATGGCGTGGAGCAGAACTGGGAGCTCTACTGAGCAGAGAGTGCTCTGAGCCCCTCCTAGGGGCTTTATCCCTGGAAGCACCTCTTTTACCCACTTTGTACCTAGGAGTTCCTTGTGGGATTTCATTTGGAGAGAGGCTTCCATACCCCAAAGAAATGATCCAATGCTAGAAGGTTTCTAAGGGCTCATTCCATAGTTCTATGAGTCTAAATAATAAGGAGCCACTGAAGACTTCTGGGGAAAACTGTTTGGAAATTCCCTTCCCACTTCTGTTATCCCTGGGATGGGAAAGAGTATGGATCAGAATTAAATTTGGACATCCGGTGTCCCAGGGCTGGACAGCGAAGGGGGAGGCAGGTGCATGTTCCCGGTAGCAACCAAATATAGGGATGGATCCAGTGTTACTTAGTCATGCTAGGAAATGGGGCAAGAAGAGGGAGGCTTTTCACCTGTGAGGTTCTAAGAAAAGGTTTCTGGTTTTGCAGCAACCACCCAGAAGTTTACCCCAAGCCGGAGCAAAATGTTTCGTGTTAATTGGTCAGAAATTCTCTAATTACTGAAAGGAAACTGGTGCTGAGATCCGTATTACTATAATAACTATAATTCCACCACATTAGTATTATTAAATGTCACTGAGTGATTGCCTTCCGGGTGTTTGTTTTTAATGCACTTATTCTTTCAAAACTTTGGGTACCAACATAAAAAAAAGGACAACACCAGAGACCCAGCTCCAAAATGAGACTGTCAAAAGGCCCCCTCAGAGCTCTCAGAGCTCCTGCTCAGATTAAACCAAAGCAATTTAGCCCAGATTTTGAGATAACAACAAATACACTTGGGTTTTGTATAACTGTGTCCCCAAGATGCTGTAAGGAAAGTTGGCACTATTCCCCATCGCCATGCAAAGTGCATCCCTGTTCGTGTTGCCCCTTTTCAATAGCTTACCTCTACCCCAAACCCTGAAGTTACGTAGACAAGGACAAAGAAGGGTTTGAAGTTTGTATTTGATGGGTCTGAATATAGACAGAGATGAAAAAACCAGAAATTCTCCATATAGTCAAGAACTCCCAAGATAGGGAAAAAGCATACAGTTTCAGCCAAAGTGTCCCGTGCTGCACTTTGGACAGCTATGATCCCCTAAACCACCCTAGACACTGATGATATAGCAGGACATACCTGGGAATGGGGTATTAGCAAACCTGAGTTCTGATTTTTCCTTTCCTTTACAGTCTTGGGCAAATTGCTGAACTAATTCCTACTCTTGAGTAAGATGCAGTCCTATGGAAAAATGTTAAGGTCCTATGGAAACTACTATCATTTTTATTTTTACCTTGTCAAAATGCATTATACCAAAAGGTAATCCCCTTGGGAAATCTCAGAAAATAAGCAGGATGGGTGCATCTGTTAGGCTGGAATTTTAGATCTCTTAAGCTTTTATGGTGGGAGAGAAGAGAGCTAGACAGAATATCTAAGAGTGCTGTATTCTGCGCTTTTTTTTAATAAGCAATACTATCCATCTCATTGAGAAACGTTAAATAACTAAATGACCACTGAATGTTTTACTTCTTCATTATATATATTTTTGTATCCCCTCCCCCAACTCCCCAACCCAGACCTGGCTTAAGTTTATGGATAGGACCAGAGAGAACATGCTTTATATGCTCGATATGCCTAGACTCAATGTGTCTCTGGTTGAATTTTTTTTCCTTTTAAAAATAATGACAGTATTTCCAAATATGCAAAAAAGAAAATGAGCTACTAGATGATGATTCGGGGGGTTGACAATTTTCAAGTTAGAGAATAAACATTTAAGTTGCAAAAAGAGGTCAGGAGAAGGCAGCACCCAGGTAAAAAATCAAAAGAAATCCATTGCAGCTCCTTCTCCCAGGCTGACAAAGGCCTTGGCCTTGAATTCAGGTTGGGTCTTAACCGCTCACTGCCCTGCCCTCACACACTGTTCTTCCAGATCCCTTCTTTGCAGAAGTCTTTCTGGCAAGCAAGGTGACTAGGGTGGGGAGAAACTCTTCTGGCGCTGTCCCAGGTCCTGAAATGCCACGCATTCCTGTCTTCCTGATTAAAGTGGCTCTGGAGCATTCCCCTCCAGTCAGCTGTTGTGTGGAAGCTAATTTCCATATAATAACATTTTGTTATTTGTAATAAATCATGCCCACAGTAAGGTGACTGGGTTATGTCATTATTTGCAAACCTACAGAATGTAATTATAATATGTCTGAAAACCTCCATGCAGAACAGTGCAGTTCCAGCCACAGCACCATCCAATAATAATAAAAATTTATATTGTACTTTATGTGACCGCTCATCACTGTAACCGTTCTATGCCAAGGGAAAAGAAAGCCCACAGCAGTGACAAATTCACGGACGTGGAAACCTTGTAAATGCCAAAGCTAGCTACTGGGTTTCCCCTCATTTTTCCTATGAACCTCTTATAGTAACAGAGTGGATGTCCAGATTTGCCTCTGCATTCAAAACAATGAGCTCTTTTTGGAGTTTCCTTCTTATGCATCGAATGCACGTGTGTCAGCCTTGGCTAGTGTTGGTTCATGAGGATTCACTTTTTGAACAGCATGCTTATGTGCTCCCTTTCGCGTCTTTCTCCCCACGTCTGTCTCCCACCTCCCCAGCCTCATCATGATTTGTCTGGAATGAATGGTTCCACTGCTTTTTGTGAGCCTTGCGAAGCAAGGTTCTGTAGGCAGTAACTGAGACACATAGTGGTATTCATCTTGCATCTGTTTTCTCTCATATTGAATTTCACTCAAGCATAGAAATATATTATTACAATTAGAAGTGGGCTTCCAGTTTTCTCTTCTTCCCAACCTTCCACCATTCTACGCCCTTGGCATGCCCTGCTGGGATTTTTTCCTGAGAGCCATGGCAAGTTCTGATTGGAAGATGGCTCTTAAGACCAGGGAGGTTGTGTTTCCTGTAAGAATACCACTAAGAGTAGAGCTTGTTGATTCAAAAGCTCTGGACTTAGGCATAGAATTCTCCACCATCGGGTGCCCGAGATCTTCTGGTATTCTGGGGGGAGGTTCCCCCACGTTAGCCATAGTGATCTTACTTTTATTACATGTGTGGTTCTCTAAGATAATTTTGCTTGGGGCTATGAAATTTGCCTTCAAACCTGAAATTGAATTCAATCCACTGCTTTCAGCCGGAGCCCTAGGCTTATGCGTCTATCTGTTTCCTAGGTATGTTTGCAGTTATTGATGCAGAGTGTGGTCATTTATCATGGGCAATATGGAACTAAAAAAAAGTATTTTACTAATAAGTTGCCTGCTCCCACATGATTTTGTCTTGGAGCTTAAGACATGACATTTTGTTCCTTGGCCACTTTTGTCTGCATATTTCCACAGCTGCTTCGTTTCCATCCCTTCACTTTGGGAGGTTTGTTGAGAAAGGTGGTCTTATTTTAGTTGTGGTGGAATTAGAACTTGAAGGGTTGCTTTTGTTACCATACGTGGGGTTGGCAAAAATCCATCTCAGGGTGGGGATGGGGCTGGGGAGTGGCAAGCTCTTCCTGACTGTGAGGTCAGGTAGGGAAATGCATCACGAGGGAGAGAATTTCATCTTCTGTCTTATGAGATTCTTGTGGAACTGCTAAGCAGGGTCATCCCTAGCGTCTTGGGGTTCTGGGAATCCTGGGAGGTCTCTCACAGCCTACCCACAGAGAGGAATAGGATGTAGTCTTAAAATGATGCTTTCAAAGGTGATTTAATGATATAGGAGAAAACTTTTATTATAATATAAAATGGGGGGAAAAACCAGCATATGAAATTGCATATGAAGCTTGATCTCACACCCTTCTCCCCCCCCCCCAAAAAAAAAAACTGGAAAGAAATACACCCAAAATGCATCAAAATATTAACTTTCTCTTGTTGGTGGGATTACAGCTGATTTTTATTTTCTTCTTTTTAAAATTTTCTAAATTTCGTACAATGCATATGTATTACGTTTTAATGAGGAAAAAAAAGGAGATTTTTAAAAAAGCCCTTCAGAGACAGTGGCTCCACTGACTTCCTTGATCCCTATTCTAATGACTCTCTTCCACCCCTCCCCCATCCCTACTATGAAGAAAGCCTTCCTCATTAAAGCTCCCCTATAGCCTTCCCTCACCCTCATTTCTTCAGAGAGTATCTTAAGGAAATATCAAAGGGTATGTGTGTGTCTGTGTGTGTGTGTGTATGTGTGTGTGTGTCTGTGTGTGTGTCTGTGTCTGATTGTATGAGTGAAAGAGAAAGACAGAGTAATCATTATATCAGGAAGGAGGAAACCCACCATAGAAATGCAAAACAGAACAGCTGAAGAGAAAGGCAAGGGTGAACTATAGAGGAGACCCATCTTGACACAGGTAACAATGAGGAATTAAAATCCCACCATAGAAACTGTCAGAGGGCAGGAGATGACAGAACTGAAAAATAGAGAGTCTATCTAGGGGGAAAAGGGGCATGCCCTTTACCCTTCCCTCTCCCCCCTCCCTCCCTGGGCTTCAATCACAGAGGACTAAAGACCCCTTGGGAGAGGAATGGGGATGCCACAAACCAGGGAGGGACCTGGGGAGTCTGGCCAGGGAGAGAGGACCACATAATGAGTCCGAGAAGGACCTGGGGCTACTACAGGAGGTCGTCCCCCACTGGGGCTACCTAGAGCAAACATGTGAAGGCCAGAGCACAGCACCCTATTTTGCAAAAGCTGATGCCCAGAGGGAAGTCATGACTGTTCTCAGAGTCTTAGGACAAGAGACCAGAGCGGGTGTGCGTGCCTTGCTAGGAGCATTGACACGTTGGAAGGGCTTCTCCACCTGGCACAGTATCACCATCTTCATGGGCGTTTGGACCTGGCGGGTGGTGGAGGGCCATATTTGGTTCTCACAAATGAGTGCTACTGGCATCTAGTGCATGAAGACCCTTAGATTCACAGAAGAAAGTGCTGGCCCCGAATACCAATACTACCCAACACTGAGAAACAGCAAGAAACGTACTCTAGAGCTAAAACAAGAGTCAAAAACAGGGACCAGTATTGTGTACGTCTCTTGGAATTCCTTGAGGTTGGCTATTAGTGCATTTCACCCCTTTTCCTTTGCTTTGGCAACACTGAAAAAGTTTGATGTCTCACTTTCCCGGGTGACCATACCAGGTGAGACCTACCTCCCCTTTTAAAAAGGCCCTTAGCAATACAGCCGGTTCAGTATACTGGTTCGAAGAAAATGGGAGCCCCACATCCTGTGACAGGGCAGAAACAGGAGGTTCTGCTGCTGATTCCAGAGGCCTCCAGCCCGGGCAGCCTTTGGTCTTCTGATAAATGAGGCTGTAATGTGACCCAGCCTCCGGAACCAGGGGTTGTAAGAAGTCCCATCCACCAGCCCAGGGTAGTTAGATGTCATCTCCTCACTCCAGCCTCACGCTCCCCTCTGCAGGTGGCACGGAGTAGCTTTCATCCTCACGATTCATTTGCCGGACTCCAATTAAGGCATCCACACGGCAGTCCCAAGGTACCCCCTGAGTGACCTGCAGCTCCCCTGTGGCACCCCCCTGAGTGAGGCACACGAAGAGGCAGCTTCAGAGCTGCCTGGGGGAATCTGCCTTTTTAGGGAAGATGTGCACAAGGCGGGGGACAGGTGGGAGAGGGTGGGAAAGCAGACAGCTGTGCTAAAGGGCAGATGCCTATTTTTCTCAGTAGCGAGTTCAGAGTTTGCTGACCACGAGCATCTCTCTGTGTAGACTGGTTTAGTCGGACTGCCAAGGGCGGGACAGGCAAACACAGGCCTTTAGATCATTTATCAGTGGATGGAGAGTCTGGGCCATTCCCCACTATCCCCTTTGCAGGGGCGGGGGCAGGAACACCCTCCCGTTTAGTGACGCGGAAGTACTGGTGACTACACTAGACACTTTGGACCCGGATTTCATCTGATCTTCACAGTGACCCTCGGAGGTGGCTGTTCTTAGCCCATTTGTGGGAGGGAACACTGAGCTTGCAGTAAGTCACTACCCACGGAAGCAATGCCGGGGTTCACACCCAGAGCTGCCTGATGTCCAAGCCTTTCCTTCTAAGCCCTGTTTTGGAAGCTGTTCAGTGGGGAGGGCAGAAGTGTGGGTTCTGGAACCAGGCTACCTGGGCTCAAAGCCTGCTTCCACCCTTTACTAGCTGTGTGACCCCGAGGCACAGAATCAACCTTATTATGCTTCTGTTTTTGCATCTAAGAAATGGGGCTAGTAATTGTTCCCACCTCGTAGGGTTCTGGAAGGGACTGTATTATTGAATACTGTAAAGCACCTAGAACGTTGCCAGGCATGTAGTGCATACCGTGTGACTGTTAGCTGTTAATTCGATGTCTGCTGCCCGTGGGTGAACTTGGAACCAGTAGTCTCCAGTCCTCCATAGTGAGAGGCCTTCCAAGTTAGATGTCTGGGTTGGAAGGGTCTTTGTAACCCTGGGCTGGACCCCAAGGGAGACCCCAAAGAGGGACATGCACAATGCTTACGACACCAAGTGAGGACAGTGTGAACTCTGAGTCCGCGTGCTGCAAGATTGCCCTGCCCCAGCTCCAGCCAAGCCGTGAGGCCTTCGTAGCTGACACCGCGGCCTCCAGGAGGATGGGCGCACCCTGGGTTAGGGAGCAGAGGGACTGCAGGCTGGGGCTTAGCAGACAGAGTGAGCTGGCATGCCCAAAGTTGTGCAGAACCCCGTTGGCTACACTTGAGGCCCTGATGGCTGGTGTCCCAGGGTCCCTGGCCTTCCCAAGCGTCATAGGCCCAGGGATCCTACACAGGCACCCTCCCTTGGAGATAACCAGCTCAGATCTGGGGCCCATGGCCCAGGGCATCCATGCCAAGGCCCTTTTAGGGTGCCCCTTTTGACTCCGCCCTGCTTCCCCTCTGTCCAGACCTGCAGAAAACCCACTTGAATCAAGGACGAAGACCTACTGGGAGCCTTCAATATGGAGGTGGGCCCTGGTGAGAGTCCTGGGTGCCCCAGCAGGCAGAGTCCTAGGGAAAGAAGGAATCTCTGGGAGCCACCTCCCTGGGACATGCTCCTCCCTTTTTCCAGAATGTGCAGTGAACAGGGCTCCCTAAGGCTTCTGTGACACAAGTCTCTGAGGGAGAGAAGTTAGACGCCGGCCCGGGGTCCGCTAAAAGCCCGTCAGGGAGCAGAGGTAATTTATGAGGAGGACACTGAAGCAGTACAGGCAGAGCAAGGGAGGCAGAGAGAGTGCAGCCCAGACACATAAATATCAAAAACAGAAGCGTAGGTTCCTACCTCTCCACGTCCCAAGACGTATAATATTACAGCTCGCAGCTTGCACGGTGCTCGCGTATTCCTACGGCTCCGATACAATACAGTAAATGCATTGTGACAGTAGCTGAGTGGATTCTATGTGCTGAACAGATGTCTTCCAGCAGACGAGGTTTCTGTGACTGTATCACATTGTGCTTTCATCAATTATACATCACTCCTCATTACAGAGGCAGGAGCTCATGACGGCATGCAGTGGTTAAGTGAGAAACCTGGCCAGGCCGAGAAGTGGAAGGCAAACTTGGAGGATACTTTTTGGGTTAAAAGGGTGCTGGAACCCCCTCCTTTCCCCCAAAGACCTCACCTCCACCCCCTTACTTGGCTACTGCCTTATAGATCTTGAAAACTACCTGAGCTAGGGTAATTTTTTTTTTTCCATTTAACAAATGCTTATTACAAATAGTTCGAATTGGGTAAAATAATGAACTGCATGGACCCATCACCCCATCACTCAGCGTCAACAACTGTGAAGATTTGTCGCATTGACTTCCTGTCTCCTTGCTAGTTTGTGCCCAACTGTTTTAAAGTGAAACCTGGCCTCTTGTAAATTTCACATCTCTATCACTCAGTATGAATCTTTAAAGAAGTGGGGCTCCTTCCCGCAGCACAATAGGATATTTATTGCCACTTTTAAAATTAGCAGTACTGCCTTGTCGTGGTCCAGTACCCTGTCTGCATTTGGGGGTCTTCATGGTTTATGTTCTCCTCCTAGTCCCTGCTCTGGGACACACCCCACCCTGCAGATGGAGCTTGGCCAGCAGTCTTTTCCTGTAGCAGCTCTTCAATCCCTCGTCCCCCGACCCCAGCCAGAGCTCAGGTCATATTCCGTCCTCAGCCTCATGTTCCGTCTCTCGGCGACAGCGGGGCCATAGGTCTGAAGAGGACACATCCTGCACACACCCCTGGCGGGACTTGTGTGGGAGGAACAAGCAGCCCCAGCAGGTATTGGGGGAGAGGCGGGGACAGTCAGGAATGATGAGAACAATTTAGATGTGTCGGGCATGCAGCTTTTGTGTGTAAGCCTGTACTTCCCAAAATGTGGCACGCATGCCCTCGTGGTATACCAGACGATTCTTGGTGGTGTGTAGACAAGCACTGAAACAAAGAAGTTATGTATTTAATCCTTATTTTAAAAAATTAGAACCAGCACATTAAACCCGTGGTTTCATGGATTTCTTTATCGTAGATGGTGCCAGCCAAAAAATGTTTGGTGATTTAAGGTTGGTTTTGAGAAGGATAGTGCATAAATAATAATGTGAAGGTATTTGGATAAGGCAAAAAAAAAAAAAAAAATTACTAGGGGGACCCAAATCCCTGAAGTTTAAGAGTCTGGTCTGGTGGAAGTAGGAGATTTGAACCAAAGTAATCTGAATTTCAGTCCTAGCTCTGTTAATTACGGGCCAGTAACCTGGACCCAGTCGCTCAGTGTCTCGGGGCCTCACCCTTTCAACTGGACAATGGGGCTATGCCTGTCGTCTCGTGAATGTCAAACCCAAAGTGTTTTTAAACCGGGAAACCTTCTCCAAAGGCAAATGTTAAGCTATACTAAGAAGTCCCTATTTCGAGCCTTCTATACCTCACATTACCTGCCCGCTCCCTGGGGTTCCCCACAACTCAGAATCTGGACCCAGCCGCTCTAATCAGCCATGAGTGCTGCCGGTTGTTAAGCTTGACCATTGTAATAAGCATCGATTATCATTATCAACATTATTATATTTACCTAAGATCCCTGGTGCATAAGAAAATGCAGAGGGCCCTCGCACATCCTTTGCTTTACAAGAAAGATTTGCCGTGTCTAAAAACCATTTCTAGAATTAATTTGCCTACTGCAAACAATTTATATTAATGAAAACACATTGAGTTGGGGGAGGGGGGGCTGTTCTGCCTGCAGAATGTGTTTGCTTTGTTCACCTAGAATACAAAGACTTGGAGCGCGTGTTTGTTTTGAATAAATGAATATCTAGGTGGCAGGAGGAAGGGCTGCCCCTTTCCTCTGATTCAACTTGGTCTAGCAGTCCTCTCCAAGGTGGACTGCGGCGTTGGCAGGAGGCAGGCTCTGGTCGCTTGCATTTTCATACGTAGCGATGCCTGTCATCTGCTTCACTATATTTACAGGCCCCCTCTAGGGCTTGTATTTGATCATGGTGGAGAAAGAGGCCACCACCCCCTTCCCCAGTCTCCTCCGGGACTTGGAATCAGCCAAAGGTGGGGGGGGTGCACTCTGAACCCCATCTCCCCATTTTCCCTGTGAGAGCCTCCCCAAACCATGCCTCGTGCTTCTTTACAGCAGCTACTCTCCCCTCTGCATGTGCTTATTCTATTTATTTGGGTCGATGAAGCTCATTTTCTTCTCTACAGATGGCAGCAGGGTCCCTTGATCCTGCATTGATGTTCCCTGCTTGTCAGAGGGAGCGGGAGATGGGAGGAGAAGGAGGAGGAGGGAAGGGAAGGAGGATCCAGTGAGGTAGGGTGGCAGGATTCCCAAGCCAACCTCACCTGCCTGCTTCCCATCCTGGGTGTCAGTGTCTGGAGCTCAGAGGTCAATGTCTGGAGCTCAGCCTGACCCACCCCGCCTCACCAGATCCTCCTGTTTGTGATTGCAAGCATCTCGAATGTTTAGCGCCTGACAGTCCCTAGATGATATCATACTCCAGAGCTCTCTGCAGCAGCCTGGCCAAGGCTGTGGGGTGTGAAGACTCCAGCTCTGCCTCGCTGGCATCCAGGGCACATGCGTGTCTGCATAATAACCTACAAAACGCTTCATGCCCCTCGATGCACCTGCTGAGGGGCCTCAGGGAGAGGAGGGCTTTGTTGCTATGGCTTTGTTGGGGAGCTGCCACCCGTGTTATCCCGGATTCATCTGCCCTTGCAGTTTGCACGGGCTGCCTAAGGCCAGACAGGAGGTAGGAAGTCTCCGGAAGGGACCCTCTAATTACCAAGGTGGCGCTGGGTCCTCAGCGAGTGGACCGCTCTATCCCAGAGACGGACCAGCACGTGATGCCTTCTGCTGGGGATCACTGGCAAAGCTGGCAGAGAGGCAGCCTTGTGCCCAACTGCCCTAGTCTCCTCCTGGCTCTGGTGCCTGCCAGCTCTGTGACCTTAGTGCCTCAGCTACCCTGGGTCCTGAGATGGGAGTGACAGTGAAACCCCCAGAGGGACGTCCCGGGATTAAACAGATTCATATCACCAACACCTGCCACACTGACATGCCGTGTCAGTGTCTAAGAAAGAAACACCGTGAACGAGTTTTCTCCCAGTGGTGGTGGATTACCCTGAGGTAATAGAAGGATAGCGTCGCCAAGTCCCAGGATGTCAGATGTGGAGATCCTAATCCTGGTCAGAGAAGGGCAGTGATTCCTTCAGGACCATGGGCTCTTTCTCGCCTAGGAAGACAACACTGCTCTCCCCATTCCCGCCAAGGAGGGAGCCCTCTGAGAGGACCTCGTCCTTATGGGCTTGCTCAGCCCCTGACTCTCTCTCAGGGTGAGAGTGAGGGATAAAGAAGAGGGATGAATAGCAAGAATAGCCCCAAATCCTGAAAACTGAGGGAGACTTTTTTTTAAGTCACGTTTCCTCCCCTTTCATTTTCCACTCCCAGAAGAGTAAACGCTCTGGGTCTAGCCTCTGCTCCTTTAGTTCATTAGCTCTGTGATACCTCCGCAGTGCAGCTGGGGCCCCAAGGCTGCAGAGAGACGTGGAGAACGTTGGCCTGACTCGGCTCTGATAGGCAGTTCCTCCAGCGGGGGTCCCAGGACCCCCGCAGGAGGCAGGGGGAGTGAGGGAGATGTCATCAGCACTCGCAGCCTGGACCAGGGCGACAGTGCTCACCGGCATACCCCAGACCTGCAGCACATCTGGGGAACACAGCAGGTGCGGGGAGGCACTGCCCGGGGCTGCTGAGGAGCAAGGTGGCTGGG
Organism: Potos flavus; assembly: GCA_028534135.1. Classification (NCBI taxonomy): domain Eukaryota; kingdom Metazoa; phylum Chordata; class Mammalia; order Carnivora; family Procyonidae; genus Potos; species Potos flavus. The sequence goes on along the minus strand of CM052884.1, from coordinate 11,637,728 downwards.
GGCAGTGTGACGGGGACATTGCGCGGACCACAGAGTAGCGTGTCGGGAACCTGCCTGGCTGGAGCCCCGGCTCGGCCATCTTCCAACTAGCTGACCTCGGGCAAGCTGCTAACCCTGTTTCGTTGTCAGTTTCTTCAACTATTAAATAGAGGTAATGATGGTATCGGTATCATGGGTCTGTGGGGGAGAGTTAAATGAAATGATGCTCAGAGAACTGGTTCGTTGCCTGGCAGGTCAGCTCTTTGACTCATCCCGAGGAGTGAGGGCAGTGGTGATGAATCTTGACTTAAAAAGGGGTCCCCTGGGCTGGCAGCAACAGAAGTGACCCCTGGCAAGAGTGGAGAGCCACCACCCTGTGGCCGCCCAGGTGGCATGTGACCACCCACCCAAAGAATTAGAGAAGAGCTAACACGGCTGTGTGTCTGTCCTAGGGGCTGGGGTCCGAGGGGGCTGTGGGAGACCGTAGGCAGCATCCACAGAGCCTCCCCTTGCGATCGTCACCCTACCCCACAGCAGCCCTCTGGGCATCAGCACTGGGCAGTCTCTATCCCCAAAAGCTAGGGTACCAGATGCGGTAAACCGTTACAACCCTGGGAGGTGTTAGCCTGGGTAGGGGGGAATCGTTCCTCTTCGGGCAGCGTACCCCAGAGCGGAAGAACAGTTTGCATTCCACTGCTCCTGGAGAGCTGGGTCCCGAAGCCTCCTCCCTGCCTCGGAAACCCATCGTGGAAGCAGCGTCCGTTTCTCAGATGTGCCTTTCCCACTCCCAGCTCCTCGTCTCTGGACTGGCTGTAGTCCTCCTGCTTTCTGCTCCATCTCACCCCCAGTCTGCGTCCTATCCTATCCTGTGCAATCAAATTGAAGGGATGGAACAACCAGGCTGAGAAGAGACAGAGCCGGGTCCAAGTCCCAGCTCGGCAGCCTTGGTCTGGATGCTCCCCTGTCCTGTGCCCATGCCCCTCCACTCTGAACTCAGCCGGGGGAAGGGGCGACTAACTTACTGCTAAGACCTTTTTCTGCTCCAGCTTTCTAGTGACCGAAGTCCAGCTTAGCTATTTGGTGGGGCCCCAACCTAGTGTCTGCAAACCCTGGGAAGAACTGCCCGTGCAGAAGGCAGGATTCCTTGGTGTCCCTACAGAAGCACTGAGAACAAACCTCTAAAAGACTCAGTACCTCTGAGATTTTGCTCTTTCTACCCGGGCTGGACTCTGCCAGGAAAACATCTCTTTTGTGCTGTCATTGGTGCTGCTGCTGCCATGACAATGAGGGGTTCTTAAGCTCTTGCCATAGTGACGTCTGATGGGATCTTTCCCTATTCCCCGATGCTGTCTGAACTTGACGTTCAGGAGCCGAGACGTGGATGCAGCACCGCCGCTCACTGCCGGCCGGGGGCCGGGGCGGGGCGGGAGCTGGAACTAGGGAATGATTCCGCATGGCACTTTGCATGGGGTTCCTGCTCCGCCGATTGCCAGCAGAACCCAGACTCGGGCAGCAAGTGGGAAAAGACGAGGCAGAAGGAAGAGAACTGTGGGCAGCCACATGGAAGGAGACAAAGTCCTTGCTCAGCCGCTTGGCCAAGGCACGTGGTTTTGTAATCACTGTTTCTGGGGGGAGGCCTGGGCATGTCTTCAGTCGTCATCCAAACCCTGCCAAGGGGGACATTCCGGTCCCTCGTGAATATAATAAGTGCTGCCCAGAGAGGTTAAAGAACTTGGCTGACATTGAACAGCGAGAAAGAGCAGGAGTCCAGTATCCATGTCCACACATTTTCCAGGATACTATACCGAGCCTCAGTTAGTCTGTCTGTAAAGTGGGCGTCTCACCGGATTGTGCATTGCTTTATAAATGGTATAAAGGTAAACATACACGTGGGGCGAGGGGTGGGTCGTGGGGGCAGACGTGACACGCCAGGCCACGCTATGCCTTCGGCCCCCTTCCCAACACCATTTAAACCCCACCCTGGGATTTCGGTGGGAAAATGGGAACTAGAGAGAGCCAGATTAAATCCAACACTAGTGTGGACTGTCCATCCGCAGCCTTTCCCATCTTGTGGCCAGCTCCCATCTGCCCGAAGAGAGCAGCAAAACGGGTGTTTGGAGCTTGGGCAGGCCATGTCTGGGAAGAGAGCATTGGAAAAAGGAAGTGTCCTTGCTAGGCCTGATTTCGCATCTGTAAAAGGAAGACGCTGGCCCAGCGGATGCAGAGGCTGGTTCTCAGGCCGCGCCCCCTGGTGTTCTAGGGTTCCAGAAGTGGTCAGCCACCCACGGGCCTTCCTGCCTTCATCAGCAAGCATCTCCCGAAAGCCTCCCCTGCTCCTGGCACGTGCGGGATGCTCGGGACCTTCGATGAGTCAAGAGCCTGTCCCGCCCTCGGGAGGCTCAGGGGGCCCGTCCGTGAAAGGCCCGTGGTGTAAACACACAGGCTCCGACAGCATGGAAAGGTGTGATTCATTCTGATGGGAAATTGGCCAGAACGATTTCACGGAGGAAGTGACATTTCAGCTGCGCCTCCAAGGAATGAGGGGGGATCCCGGCCGGGTGATTTACCGGTCTCTGAGCTCCCCACAGAGGCACCAGTTCTCCCACCTGCTGCGGCCTCGTCCGAGCGATGGCTCAGGGGAGATGGGCAGGGGCTGCTGTCGGAGGTGGACTGCGTGACCCCCGGGGGATGGAAGAGACCCCGTGAACACGGGGCTGCTCCCGTTTATGCGCGCGTATGGATGTATTTGTAGAGGCTGTGAAACCACCGGTTCACACAACAGCTGACCCTTCCCCCGTCATCTGCGCTTGATTCGAAACCCTCGTTTGGGGGTAGAAAATGCAAATTCCTAATTCCATTCTGCGGAACATCAAAATGAGCGGGGTCACATGGAAGCACTGAATGACCGTGAATGCAGGGAGCCCTGAATAATCCTGAGAGAGAATATCAGCGAGGATAATCTGGACCAGAATCGTCGAAATGAGTTTGCAGCAAATAGGTTACCCACTGCTAACTGGTATTATTCTCTCTGGCTCTAAGTCATATCGTCATAACAAGAGCTAGTATTTGGAGGACTTGCCTCGTGCCACGCCCCATCCAGGCACTTTGCTCATCCAGCATACTGCTCTGAGACCATTTTACAGATGGGGAGACTGAGTACCTGCCCCAAGCCTGTGCTCTCTGCCGCTGTGTCACACTCCGATAGGCCACGTCATCCCTGCTCTCATCTAATGAGCAACGCTCGAAGCTACTGAAAACCAACCAGAGCGACCACACACCCCACCGGAGGGGACGCACGTGTCTGACTTTTCCTGATTTCAAACCCGGAGCAAACAGTGGAACTGCCGGAAGCCAGCCAGGCCCTGAGAGCTTTACTGTGAGGACTCTGAAAGGTCAGGAGAGAAGGGGTCCGGCGTTGCTCCGAGCAAGTGGCATTGAGGGCACCAGGCATCCATGGACCACGTTCTCGGGATCTGGGCAGACCTGGTCCCAGGCGATCCCTTGATACAGCCCCCATCACGGGCAAACACCTTGCTTCTAGCTTGGCTTTGGGGTTGGTTCTTCCTCCTAAGCACCCCCATCTTGGGTAGAAGCTGACTCCTGAGAGCTGGTAGGACTCTAACCTGGCGGGGTGGGCGTGGAGGCGTGTGGCAGGTGGTGAATCGGTCCGAGAATCCCCTCGTGAGTTTCAGATGTGGAAGTGGAGCTAGAACAAAGACGCTCTTCCTGCCCCTCCGGGTGAGAGCCCTAAGTCAGAGACAGGGGAGATGGGGCCAGCAGGAGTCAGTCATCTGAATGCAAGGGGACAGAAGCGGAAAAGAATTTAAATGTGTTTCTATTTTCTTAGTTCCCTGAGGATCCCTTAAGGTTGCATGGGGAGGTGGGGGAGGAGGGAGCGGGGAGTATAGGAAAATCTTCACAAAGCAGGCCTGGCCCTTGGCCAGGAGGAGATGCACCCCCTCCCCCCCCATCCCCAGCAGGGTACCAGGAAGCTCTCCCCGCCCCCAAAATGTCAGAGATTTCCTTTGGCTGAAAGCATCGTGCCTGTTAAAATGCAAATTCTTGGAGAAGAGCAATGTTAGATGCTATGGGTCTTTTACACCCCTGGCTGATGACGCCCGTGATGGTAAATAGGGAGCATGGGCTGCAAAGGACCTCTGAGACTTCTGGGTTCAATCGCCTCCCATGTTGTGGGTGGAGATGCGCAGAGAGCACACTGTACCCCAGTGTCAGGGCGGAGGGTGGGCTGGGCCGGTGCTGTCAGATGCTCCCCAGGGACGCCCAGGCTAAAGTGGGTGCCTGGAGGCAGACTCAAACACGGAAGGAAGTGACCAGCAAGGCACGGCAAGGCAACTGGGCTCAAGCAGCAGGCTGGGGTAATCGGGAGTCACCCCAATGAGGTGGGGCTGCGGCTGAACCTCGTAGGACGGCCGGGGATTCACGTAGGGTGAGATGACATCAGACCGTAGAAGCCGACCGAGCAGGTGCCCGCTGTGCATAGTGTCCCTTGTGTGTGGGGCAGAGGGAGTACTGAGCTAGAAGCCGTGTTCAAGATTTGCCTGCCACCAGGGCGCACAGGAGGAACTGGAAGGGGACAGAGCAGAGGCGAGGAGGCTCAGGTGCGAGAGGTCTGGGGATGGGGACGGAATGGGCTCTGGAAATAGGGAAGACGAAATGAGGGGTGAGGATCCCAGGCCTGCGTAGTCCCTCAAAGCCATGTGGAAAGGGGAGAGGCCATGGTTTCATGACAGAAGACCACCTGGTCACTGAATGACCTTGAGTGACTCACTTCATCTCTCTGGGCGTCAGTGTTCCCGTCTGCAAAGTGGGAATGACAATGCAACTAACACCCTCCCCACCCCACCCCCGACACAAAGCTGTCGTGAGAATGACGTGACGTTATAGGAGGACAGCACTTTGGAAAGGAAGGAGGGCTGCGCACAGTTTTGGTCTATCTTTCCCCTTAAAAATCAGTGTTGAAAAGTGGCATTCATACCCTCCCACCTGCCACCCAAGCTCCTTAACCTTCAGCCGATTGGCTTCACAACACAAATTGAAAATATTTCTTTCCAGAGCACAGGAATGAACAGATCAGGCTACTGGCCACCAGAAGTCGCTGGTCTGGGCTTTCCCAGGCCGCCAGTCTCAGAGACAGAGGGTCCCGGCATCGAGGCAGAGCCCTGTGGGGTTTGTCCTCACCCTCACAGTCTGGGACTCTCTGGTTTTCCCTCGGCAGGCCTCAGGATCCTCCTCACTCTCCCTCCCGCCAGCAGCACCTCTCCCTCCCTTCCCCCCAATATGCTTGCCCAGCCGTCCTTACGCACAACCATTTAATTTATTTATATTTATGAAACCTCCCAACTAGGTCAGTGCACTTTCATGCACATCTTAATAATTGTTGATATAGTGGGGGAAGAAGAGGGTCACGTGGGCTGTAGGAACCGACTCATCCCTCTCTCTCCTCCAGCGAGGTCATCGGGGACCCTGTGCGAGGAAAATGCCTTTGTTGGTATACTAATTGCTGAGCCCATTTCGACCCTGCCTTCCCCAGCCCCCGTCAGCACTTCTCCGAGGATATGGAGAATGGTTTTGTGGTTTCAAACCACATTGCACCCCCTGATCCCCCCGGACTTGTAAGTGGATACAGAGCCCAAAATCAACAAAGCAGCCGGTGAAAGGAAATTAGACACTGAGTCCAAAAGAAACCAGGCTGTGATTCTAAGAATAAATAGAACTCAACCTTTCTCTTCTGCAAAGTCCCAGATGCCCTTCTCGCCCCCTGGACTCATCCCCATCGTCTCAACATGCGCTTGCTCCGACTCCATCCAGAAACCCGCACCCCATGGCCATGGAGGTTTCTGCCTCTGGGAGCACCGTGGTCAGATCCTCAGAGAAAGCTCTAACCTAGGGGTCGCTAAGTCACGTAGAAAAGGAAGTTCATTTTGAGCTCAGGGGACGAGAAGGGCCATTGGAAAAGGACGTAGAATCAATGCAAACAATTAACCAAATATGCCGACATGGGTTTCTAGAAAGTCCATACCCGATAGGCTTGTAGAGTGCCACTGTGATTAAATCCGTGGGCTCTGGGGTAATTGGCTAGCCGTGTGACTTTAATCACGTTAACATTTCTAAGCCTTGGTTTCTTCATCTATAAAATGGGGATAATACTAGAATGTAAATCAGAGTTGTCTTGAGGACAAAAGGAAACCATGCACACACGTAAGATTCTTAACGCACGGATTTCATGCGTGTTCATCTCCACGCATTATGCTCCAGTGCATTGTACTAGGCGAAAGAAGCCAGTCTCGAAAGGCTCTTTGCCATATGATTCCACTTCTATGACATTCCAGAAAGGGCAGAACTCTAGGGACAGAAAACAGAGCAGTGGTTCCCCCAAGCAGGGGAGGCGGGGAGAGGGTCTGACGACAAAGAGACAAGAAGACACGCGGCAGGTGACAGAGCTGGTCTGTACCTCGATGCTGCTGGTGGTTACAAGAGTCGGCGTCTACATCACAACTTGTAGAGCTGGGCATTGGAAGGATGAGCCTTACCGAGTGCCGACTGTCTCAATAACCTGACCCCTCAGAGGAAAAGATTGTGCGTTCGTGTCCAGTCCGTAACCTAGGGCTTTCACTAGATAAGAGCACTTGTATGGGGAGTGGGGGATCGGGGGCAGCTTCTCTCATTATCGTTCTGGTGGGGAGCCCCTTCCTGCCTCAAAGTGCAGACGGGCCTGGCGAGTTTTCACGGGGGCAAAAGGTGTTGTCCACGATCCTTCTCGAAGGAGGCAGCTTTGGCTTTGGCAACCTGCATCGGTCCCTTCTAGTCTGTGGCATTCATTGAAGGTATCCCACCTCTCTGGCTCACCAAGTAGTTCTGCCTAAGAATGACTGCAGTTTGTTTTTTTTTTTTTTGTTCTGGGTTGAATGCCCTGGCATCTGGCAGACCTGGGGCCCAGCCTCAAGCTTAATAGCCACCTGCTCCACGATTTCATTGTTCTGTAATCTGTATAATTTTAGGACCCTGTTCGGCACCTTCTCCATGCTCGTGGTTCCCATTAATAATCATGATCAGCACTTACCTAGGTGCTTTTCATTTTCAAAGCCCATTAATTAACACTAATTAATCCACACAGCAGTGCTGGAAGGAAGGGGAGCTATCATTATCCTGGTTGCAAAAAAAAAAAAAAAAAGGCAAAGAGGAAGAAGGCTCCAGGTGACTTGCCTGTGGTGCGAAGGGTAGGGAGAGAGAAGGAAATCTAGGCAGAGAACCCTGGTACCCCAGATCCCAGCTCGAGGCCACAGCTATTCCTAATTGTTCTAAAGGCCAGCACTTATTGAGCAATTACTGTGTGCAAAGAGCTTCCCGTGCATTTTCTCAGTTATTCATCACAGCAAGCCTGTAAGGACCTGAAGCTAGGGTTCATCCCTTTTTACAAAGCAAGAAATGGAGACACAGAGAGATGAGGTAGCTGCCCCAGGTCACACAGCCAACACAGCCCACTCTGGTCTCACTCATGGCGCTCTACCCCCTCTGCCAGATGGCCCCTTACAACTAAAGCTTGCACCACATTCCTCCAGCTGCTGGTGACTTTGCCTTGCTCTCCTCCCATGCAAAGATGGCCTGAAAGGAGCTTTGGAGGCAGCCCCGGTGCAGGAGGTAGAGAACACAGCTGAGCCATAGGACCAACGGGGGAGCCAGAGTCTTCGGACCCCTGAGCACATTTCCTCCCTATTCTCTGCCTCCCTTTCCTTTCTTAGCTCATGAAAAGACCATGCATTCATTCTCTTAAACATTGAAAGAGCTCAGCCCAACCCTGAGCTCTCGGGGACATTTGGAGGTGAGTAAAGAATGTCCCTGTCCTCACGGAATTCACTGGGTCTCCAAGAAGCAAAGCTTTGATACCTGAGGCACCCAGACAGCTAAACAGCTACAAGAACTAGTTGAAACATTTACCGATTCCATTCAAAACCACATTTTGGGGCCCCATAAAACTTTTACAAGGAATAACAGAATTCATCATTAAATATTCTAAATATATCGTGTACCCGTAGAACCGGATAGGAACTTCTATCTATTCACTTATTAACAAATATTTATTGAGTACCTACAATGTGCTAGGCTGTCGTGGGCACTAAGGATACAGTGGTAAATAAAACAAATGAAGTCTCTGACCTTGTGCATCTTACCATCTGCGGGAGACAGTCAATAAACAAACAAGAAAAATAGTGCCGAATCTTAAATATCAGACAGCAGTACGTGCTGAGCAGGGGACAGAAATTGAAGAAAGTAGAAGGGAGTGCTGCACCCCGATGACACATGGAGTGGTCTGCAGAGGCCTATCTGGGGAGGTGACATTTAGCTGAGGCCTGAGAGGAAGGAACCAGGTGGGCCAAGATCAGGGACAAAGCTTCCCAGCGCAAGGACAGCCAGTGCAAAGGCCCAAGGTAGGAATGACCTTGTGCTCAAGAGAGGTGGAGTGGCCAGAGTGGCATCCTAGGAAGAGAGCCCCAGAGATGGGGACCAGGCTCTGGTAGGCTTTAGGTCCCGGGAAGGAGTTTGGATTGTATGTTAAGTGTCCTGGCTAGCTACTGGGGGAGATGACGTGTTTTAAAAGGAGCACTTTGGCTCCCGAGCAGAGCCTGGATTGCAAAAGTGGAAGCAGAGAGAACAGGCCAAGCTGCAGAGTGCAGGTAGGGGACGAGGGGCCTTATGCCAGGTCCTGGCAAAGTCCGGGGAGAGAAGTAGACGGGTCTGGGGTATGTTTGGAGATCGAGCCCACAAGCCTTCTGATGATCCATTGAGGGCAGAAAGGGAGAAGGAAGGCTCGTGGGTAACTCCTATATTTTTGGAATAACCTCAGGATGGATTGGAGCCCAGTATGAAGACTGGGAAGATGGGAGACGCAGGGTGGGGGGCGAGGGTGGAAACTCTTGTGTGCTGTTTGGGGCACTGACGGGACCATTGAACATCCAGGTGGAGGGGAACAGGAGGCGGTGCTTGAAAAGGATCAGGGCTATAGATTCAGACTGGGAAGCCAGTGGCGTCAGGGTGGGGTCAAAGCCATGGGAGTTGACACAAAAGCCGAGGGAGAGTCTCTGGAGAGAAGGGGCTCCAGATATCAGGGCACACCCACGTTTAGAGGCGGAACAGAAGCATCGAGACGGTGTGGCAGTGAGGGAGCAGGCGGGTCACATGGTGTCCTGGAAGCCAGGGGCAGCTCAGGGTTTCACCGAGGACGGGGTGGTCAGCCCGGTAAGTGCTGCCGATGGGAACAAGTAGGGTAAGAAAATACTCCCCCGCCACGTGGTTCCCAAACCGGCCATGCAGTAAAGTTACTGTGGGACTTTTGAAAAACAGAGACGTTCAGGCCCTCCCCTAGAGTTGTTGAAGTGGACATTAGTATATTTTAAAATGTGTTCCAGGTGATTCCGCTAGGCCATGAGCTGGGATCTGAGAACCGCTAACCCAGTCCAGCGCCTGGGCCCGAGACCGGAGAGACTCAATCCCCGAGGGGTGACACCAGTCCCCGGGGACGGTAGGATGAGAGCACAAGAGTCCCCATTACCTAACGCAGTGCTTTGTGCCATACACGGCACAGCCCCTCTGGTTTGGGGGAGATCGGAGCTGCCGTATGGCAATAACTTGTGGAATGAATTTAACTCCGATTCTGGGATTCGATTTTGAGATGAAACCCAAGGCACGTGGAAAGCGTGAGGCCTCTATAAGAGGCCTAGAATGTTCAAGTCAGTGGTAATCAGCCTCCGGAGGCCACCGTTGATGCGACTCCAGCCCCGTGCTCAATTATCTGCACTTGGATTATCCGCTTGCACTGATGAAAATGTTGACTGTGCCGCTGATTGCTCCCCGACACTCGGCACACAGCTGGATCCTTCTCTCCGGCAGCTCCTGTGCGCTCACGAACTGAAAACTAAAAGCCAGGTACCAAGCCAAAAGAACTTGTTGAGAGGGACCCCTGGGAGGCGCAGTCAGTTAAGCATCCGACTCTTGGTTTCAGCTCAGGTCGTGATCTGAGGGTCATGGGATCGAGCCCCGAGTCGGGCTCTGCGCTGAGCGTGGAGCCTGCTTGTGGAGAAGGAAGAGGCTTTGCTTGTGCCGTGTGGGGCTTGGGAGGGGGAGGAGGGAGACTTCCATTTCTCGAGCATGACTCACGGGCCGAGCTGGGGTAGGAGCTTCATGTCTACTCTCTGCGCCCGTAAGCATAATATCTTCATTCTCTTACTCATTTGCATCTATGGAAGGAGACTCTGGCAGCCGAGGAGTGGGGTGATGGAAATGTTGGCAGCAAAATGAGGGGGGCTGGGAGAAGGTAGGGAGATGTGAGGAGACTCTGCGGCTGGCAAGTCATTTCTTCTCCCGTCGAATGGGGAGGGGCAAGGCTGGACCCCCCAGATGACCAGGTCCATGCTCTCGCTCTGTGGCGTCTGCTCCCCTACATCTAGGAATGGTTGTTGACCCCCTCCCCATGGATGGGAACCTCCTCATTGGTCAGTATGGAGTCAGTAAAGCTGAGAATGAAATCCCAACCCGAGGCAGGCTAACGGCCCCTCCCGAGGCAGCCTCCTCACATGTCCTGCTTTTAAGCGGGAGCAGGAGGGTTTGGGGGAGGGCACAGCTGCCTCGAGACCGGGGCTGTCCCAGGGAGCCCGTGAAGTGCAGCCCAGAGCCTGGGATCTGACAGAGGGCACAGGAGCATCACTGAACAGAGGAAGGCCTTTATTGAGGCAGAATTGGAGCATTTGGGCCTCTGGGCATCCCATCCGAGGCCCGGACAATCCAGGGCCCTGCACCCTCTCCCAGATCTGGAGTGCAGGTGGGGCTCACCGTAGTGGTTCGGGCACAAGCCTTTGTTCTCCGACAGCCGGGCTACGGCACACGGCCCCGTGTGGAGAGAACAGCTCCGCCCGTTTCAGAGACCGTGACTCACAGCGTCTTCGCTGGAGGGCAGGCTTAGGGTGCTTCTCACACTGGGCCTGCCAACTCCAGCCATGCGGCAGGATCACCAAGAGAAGTTTTCTAAAACCCGATGTCAGAACCTCACCCCCGACCTACAAAATCAGAGACTTCAGGCTTCTGCACTTTGGAAAGTGGTCCCAGTATGCATCCAAGGTGGAGAACCACTGATCTAAAACCCGATTGTCAGAGCCCCTGTAAGATTTTCCTCTCCCAGGCAGCTCTCCGTGATGGAGCTTTTCTCAAAACTGCATTGGCTCACACAGACCTGGTTTCAGGGTGGGGCCGGGTCGCCAGGCCAGGCCTCCCCTCACTGGGCCCGCACAGCAGATCCTGGGCTGCTCTCCGTGGAGTCTGGTTGGTGCCGGGGTCCAAGGGGTTTCTGCAGTGTGCTGTAGGCCCCACAGAGGAGGAGCAGAGCCCAGAGGGCCTGGCGCCCTAGTGCTCACCTAGTCCCGGGCCTGGACCTCTGCCCTTGGGAGGTGGGGGAGAGTGGGTGCAGGGGCACCCATGCCCAAAACTGGCCGCATTGGAGAGTTGCCACCGGAGACCCCATGGAGATGATACAGGTTCATAGAGTTCATGTCCCGTGGCCAGGGCTAAAGAGTCCACGAGTTGGAGGAAAGGCCAGTCCATGGCTGTTTGGCAGAGGCCTAAGAGCAGAGGGTAAATAATTTGCAGAAAGGACAAGGGCCTCGGAGGCAGTCCAGACCATGATAGATGAGCTTCCAGATAACAACATCAGGCAACCCCCTTCTGTGCCCCCCACCTCTTCTCACGGTAGAGGAGACTGGGAGGTCTTCTGAGACCAGGGCAAACACCCTCAACACCAGGCGTCCGTGGGACCAGCCAGTAAATCGGAATTTGCTGTTCCTTCCCCTGCTCCTCGTGGGTGGGTCTCCTCCAAGGACAGTGTCCAGCTGTCCTGCACAGCTGGATCCCACAGAGGCTAAAACTGAGACCTGGGGCCAGAAAGTGGCCCTCCCGGAGTGGTCCAGCAGCCAGGTTCTAACCTCCCTCCCATCCCACGCACTTCCTAGAATGCAGAGTTTGGCTCTCCCTGGTTCCCAGCTCCGGAAGGGTATGGGATGTTAGAGCTGGAGGGAACCCAGAAGCAAGAAGGGAGCTAGCACCTGCCCACCTGAGAGCAGGTGCAACGAAGGACCCAGCCGTTCATTGCAGGGAGGAGGAAACTTCCAGAACAGGGATCATATAAAGCCAGCACTTGGAGATGCTCCTGGGGTACAGCTTGACTCCTCACAGGGCTCATCCCGTGACTGCCCTGGGGGGACCGGGGCTCATAGCTGTCTCAGAGAGATGCGGGGGACCCAGGACCCAGAGAGCTGTGGCCAAGGTAAAAGTCCAGGTTGTCTGGCTTGCCAGCCTCTGCTCTGACACCAACCCCAGCATCCTCACCCCAAAGGGCATTCCCGCCTGAAGGTCAGATGGGAGGCTGTAGCAACAGCTTGAAGAGGGAGTCAGCTGATACAGGGTCCGCTGGAATGTTCGCCTCTGCCTGCAGACGAGCCTTTACTCCAGCTGTCCCTCCAATCCGCTAACCGAATCCCCCATCACCTTAAAGCCTGAGTGCCGCTGCTTTCCAGAACCAGAGACGCCTCCCCTGCCTGTGCACCTGCGCTCTCCCTCCTCTGACCCCAGGTAGTCACTTACTCATTTCAGTCACGTTTGGGGGGGTCTGGCAAAACACCGTGCCACCTGTGTCGGCCTCATCTCCCCAAACACTACGCGCTCCCTCAAGGCAGGAGCCGTAAAATATGCTTCTTTGCATCATTTTCTCCTCTTTGCCCCGCCTGCACAGAACACAGCTGAACACATCTCTCGTGTGTGTGTGTGTGTGTGTGTGTGTAAGTCGGGGTGGGTCGGGCTGTGCTAACACAGACCTTCAAAAGTATAACAGCTCAGGGCCCCTGGGTGGCTCAGTCAGTTAGCTGTCCGACTCTCGGTCTCAGCTCAGGTCTTGATCTCAGGGTTGTGAGTTTAAGCCCCCTGTGGGGCTCCATGCATGGGGGGGGAAAGTATAATAGCTCAAACCAAGAGAAGTTTATGTCCAAGGCAATGGCCTTGTCGGTAGGTAACTCTTTAGGCACCTGGGCCCCTCCCATCATACGGCTCCTCCACCCCCAGACCACCCGGGGCAGGGGAAATAGAGCCTGGGTATCCACAGCTTCCGAAAAGCCCGGGCCCCAGAACAGCACTCAGAAGGCTGGGGAGTGAGCTCTAGCCGTGTGCCCAGGAAGAGGGGGAGCGAGGTTGCGGATGAGTATAGCGCCCTTGCCGCCCAGACGGGATGCTCGGCCTGAACCATCTGTTAAGGTTTGGGGCTGAAGGAGCCCACCGCAGAAGGGTCTCTCCTCTCTCAAACCCCGGTCGGTTTCTTTGGGGATAAGGGAGCCTAGAGCCCCTGGCTTTCCCACCGGCGGGGGTGGCGACGAGGGCCAAAGCTGTCTCAGCTCCTACAAGGATTTCATCCTCCCAAGTACTCACTGAGTGATAGGGCTTTTCAGACTGTCCCTGACTGTGGCTGCCACGGATGGGCCCTGCCTCCTGTTTGGCTCCTGGTCTCCAGCAGCCTCTGGCTCTTGAATGTTCCATCAAGCACGAGAGACCCACCGCGGCCGAGGAAGGCGGTAGTAGCTAGTGGGCGCTGGGCCTTCTCCTTCTGCTGTGCGGGCATTCCCGGAGGATGCGCTGGGCCGGGTGGATGGGAAGGTTCTCCTTCACCAGGAAAGGGGTGGCCGCATTCTCCTTCCCATGATCTCCTTGGGATGCTGCCCTTCGGTTGTCACCTGAGGAGGCTTAAAGGAGAACTTGGCATTTAGGACTTAGCACTCCGAGGGGTCCGAACAGGTTCTGCTCTACGGTGTGGTGCTGGCGGGATGGGCTGCCGGGGGCTGAGAGGAGAGAGGCTGCTGGCCTCACGGGGAGCTGCATCTCCGCAGGACCCTGCTCCACCTCCGGTGTGATGACCCAGGGCCTCCCACCCTGGGGAATCCGCTGGGGCAGGCGGCGCCCAGGGGTGACGCTGTCTGGGGGCCTGGGGCTCCGGGGTCGGGGGAAGGCTCTGGATGGAACAGAAGATAGGCTCCTCTCCTTCCCTGCAGCTGCCGGGGGCTGACAGAGGCAGCCCAGCCTGAGGGGGTGTCTTCTGGAGGAAAGATTCCTCCAGACCCTGTGTCTGGGCATCCAGACCCATAAATGAGGACCCCCCGAGGCTCCAGAATCCTGGCTGCGGTCACAAGCAGAGAGGGCATATGGACAGTCTGACTCTGAGCGTCAGAGCCCCCCTGGGGCTCCTCCGGAAGTTACTTTTTCCCTCCGTCTCTGGGGCAGACTCCACATTCCAAGGGCAGAGACCTCAGGCCTTCTGGCCTGCACTTGAACTAGTACTTGAACAATCTTTTATCTCAGGAAGAGGGTGTGGCAGATAACTATCTTTACATCTCTAAAAATGGACAAGGACTCTTTGCTTGCTTTAACTCAGAGTTTTGAGGACCCACTCTTCACAAAGCATATTCCCCCAGATAATAGCTTTCCTAATTAGTACTTACTGAGCATTTTTCGAAGAGCCTGTCGTTGGTGTTAGATCAGAATCAGAGCTAGTAGTATGACCTGAGCGCTCCCCCAGGACAAAACAGGGTGGGGATGGGGGCGAGGCAGGATGGGCCTGGCAGAAGAACAGGAGGTCGGAGTAGAGGCTGAAGCTTGGCCCAGGAATGCATTCCACTGTGGGGATTCCACATTAATAATAATGACCATGAAATGCCAGATCCGCAGTCAGGAGTCCTAACTCGTCCTCCATAAGGCTTCCCCACTGCTGGCTGGGGGACCAGGGACAAGCCCCAGCCAGGGACCAGGGGCAGTGCTCAGCCGCACTCCCCTCACCTCCTAAGACCAGGCTGGGAATGCAGCGAGGCCACAGCCGAATGCCCTTGGGAAAACTACAGAGAGCTTTTGCCCTGTGAGAGCGGTTTGTAATTTGAAGAGGAAGGCCAGAGCGCACATCTGTAGGTGGGGAGAGCAAGGGACGAGGACTTCCCTCTCAAACAGCTGTTCTGAGTCGGGGGACAGAGACGCTGGGTCCCAGAGCCAAGCCTTCACTTGGGAATGCCTAGAATCACAGCAGCACAGAATGACAGAGGCCAGGGATCCAAGAGGCCACAGAGAGTGGAGGAAAGAGCACTGGGCAGGGAGTCCAAAGCCTGACCACTCACTTAACTCCAGGATCTTGGGAAAATCAATCAGTTAATATCTCTCTCTCCCTCTCCCTCTCCCTCTCTCTCTCTCTCTCTTTCCCTCTCTCCCTCTCTCTGAGCTTCAGTGTTCTCATCCACAAAGTATGGCCAATAATACCTACTTCTAGGGTTGTTGAGGGGTCTCTGTCAGTGTCTGTACCTAATAGCTGCTCAATAAATGGTAGCAATGACTACAGTGATGAGGGCGATCTCTCAGGTCCCCTCCAGCTCTCAAGTCCTCTGCTCCCCACCCAGAGGTATCTCTCAGGCCCCCACAGTGATTTGTGCCAGAGAAAAGAGAGCTGGGCCCACCTGTGGGTCCTCCAGAGTTCTGTCCCCATACCTTCCCTGCCAGGGCTCAGTTCTCCAGGTGCCGCTGTTTCTCTGTAATGAGGCTTGTATTTCATTACCCCACTTGTCGGGGCTCCTGGTGCCCATCTGCAGATCACTTGCCATGGGAGCTGGGTTCTGCACAAGGCCAGTATTAATCCTTAAAGCTTAGCATCTACCCTCGACTGCCATGTGTGGAAAGCTGGCCTTGCAGCTGGCGTGGAGCCAGGCTGGCGGGGAGCAGGAGACCTAATCCTGCTTTGCGCTCTCCAGGGAGCCAGGCTCCAGCCTCAGCACCAGGTTCCAGCTGTCATGGCCAGTGGCTTCCTTGTGTTTTAGCTGAGCCTCCCCACCCCCAACACCATAAAGGGTCATGGCTCTCGGTGGCTCCTGGACTAGGTAGGCATAGTCAGCAAAGAGCTCCACCATCTGCCACTGGCCATTAGAGCATCATTTACAATGTGCCATAGTCAAGGGGAATATTAATAGGTCTTGCACACAAAGTAAACCAATTCCTTTACTGCAGGACTTCTCAGAGCCTTTAACTGCTCAGTCACTCAAAATGTATGGAACACCTATTAGGTGCCTGGTCCTTGTCTAGCTGCTGGAAATAGGCGGCAAGACCAGTTTTATGCTCTCATGGGGCTTATAGTCTTGTGTCGAGGGCAGTAGAAAATACATTTGTAAATAAACAAGAGAGCTTTAAATCGTGGTGGGCGCTAAGAAGAAAGGAAACCAGTAAAGGCATAGAGAGGGATCGATGGGTTCACGTGTGCTCTCCAAGGGCAAGCACAACCACGTCTTCCGTCAACAGCTCTCCAGATGAGAATTCCTTGGAAAGATCCTGAGGAAACACAGCACTAAATAAAATTCATATTAAATATGTCGGTCTTCGGCATAAAACCCCAGAGGCACCCCCATCATCTCCAGGACAGCACTTACGGCTTTCACCATCCGGCCCTCCTCGCTCTTTTCTCACCACCCTTCTATAGGGTCTGGCAGCTTGAGATCCCTCCATCACATTCTGCAAGTTTGCTCAAGGTGTTCTCAGAAAGTCCTTCCCTGCTTTCTATGCCTTGCAAACATGTTCTCACCCTTCGAGGCTGTACTAGCGGTAATAAATCTGCTGTAATTAACAGCTCCCAAATCTCAATGACTTAGCACCTTCCAAGTTTCTTTCTCATGCCACATCCCTCGAGTCAGTTGCCAGGAGAGCTCTCCTTTTCCTGGGGTCTCGGAGCCTTCCATGGGGTTCCATGTAGGTGGCCAGCAAGCAGAGAGGAGGAAGGGAGTGCAAAGGCACACACAGGAGGTCTTAGGAGCCCGATCCAGACTGGGTACATCATTTCTGCCTGCATCAGACATGCCCCCTGGCTGCAGGGAAAGCTGGGAAATGTAGTTTTACTTTTAGCCCACAGGAAAGGAGAACTTGGCCAAAAGCATTGTCTGGACCACAAAGACCCAGTTCAAATGTCACCACCTCTGTGGAGCTTTCCTAACCTTCCCTTTAGCAAAGTTAGGACAGGATAAACTAGGGGTGGTAGCTTGGTGTAATGAAGGGGTGCAGGATGGGGATGGAGGGACCCAGGCTCCTGTTCTGTCTGTGCACTCTGTGAGTGGGGAGGGAGGGGAATCTGACTTCGGACTCCTTCGATTCCCCAGCCGTCGACATTCACACCAGTGACTCTGGAGGCCTGGAGTCCCTCATCTGTAAAACAGAGATGATGGTGATGCTCACAAGTACCCGGGAGGATTGTGGGGAGGATGAAATAAGGCCATGTATTCAAAGAGCCTGACCTACAGTGAGGACTCAAAAATGTTGTCATTAGCATAAGCTCCAAGAGTCAGGTCAGGTCCTCCGTCCTCAGACCCTGACTCTGTGACATGTGAAGGTGAAGTGAGGGTGACAGTGAGGGTGAGAAGGAGATCGTTCTCCAAGAGATGCCTGCCCCTCTCACAGAATGCACCTGCTTTCCCACAGCTTTGGGACACACAGGGGACAGGGTCTGCACTGTCCCCAGCCTGGCTGCACTCCAACTCAGGCTTCCAGCTGCCCAGCTCTGCGTCAGTGCGCCTGGTTATGCATCTGTCGTCCCCAGTGGGGATGGGCCCCTCGGCCCAGAGACAGGAGCCGCCCACAGCCAGCCAGTGCGGAGCGCAAGGGGAGAAGGCCTGAGCCACGAGAAATGTGAAATAGTGGGCCTAACCACAGGGGATGTGGGCATGAGGGAGCGATTTCATTTCATACATACTGAGCCCCTTTGATGTGATAGATACTGATCCAGAATCTTAGGAGAGATCAGTGACTATAATAGAGATCCCTACCCTCGTGGGACATTCTAGTAGGAAGAGACAACCAACATAAGAAATAAATAGATACTGTGTATATAGTGCTGGTCTCCTGGGCTAAGAGAAGGCAGATCAGGGAAAGGCAGACGGGGCAGAGGGAGGACACAGAACTGAGTAGTCACAGAGAAGCCTCACCGAGAAGGTGGGATTTGAGCAACTTGAAGGCGGTGAGAAGTGGGTGACATACCTCTTGGTGAAGAGCTTCCCAGGCAGGGGAATGACCACGGCAAAGGCCTGAGGCAGGAATGTGCCCAGCTTAGAAGTCAGCACTGCTGGGCCTGCTGGGCCCCTTGACTGAGACGGGATTCTGGAGCAGAGAAGCATCTTACTGGCCTCAAGAGGCGTTATGTTCTCAGGTGGACAAAATAATTCTAGCTAGTAATGGCCTTCCCAAAGTATTCAAAGAACAAAGTATTTCTGAACAAAGTAGAGACATTTCTCGGCTTCCATGTGGGTTCTCTTGGTGAAGGTCCATTTACCTGTGGGTTTTCTTGGGGAAAGCTACGAGCCGGCACCATTTCCTTATAAGTCCAACGTGACGGGGACAGGTGGAAGTCGCCTTCCCCAGGTACATTTCTAGGAAGCAGGAGTGTGAGTCAGGCCTCTGAAACTTTAAGACCAGGCGACTCTTTTCCATCTTGTAGACGTGATGGTTAATAGACACCTTTTACCCAAACAGACCTGTTTGGCCAACTCTGGAAGCCTACTGAGGCTTCCAAAGCCTCAGGGGTAACCCCTCCCCTTGCTGTTCCCCACCAAGGCCCCTGGAAGCGCCTAGGCATCTCCTTTTGATGTTGGGAGAATCCTGATAAGCCTCGAGCCCGCAGACCCATCCTTGGCTTGTTGCCAACGTTCCACCCGCACCAGCTCCCCTGGCTCAGCCTCTCAGCTCCTAGCCAGGCTGGCCCCTGGCGCCGATGCCCAAGAGCACGCAGAGCCCTCTCTGCCCTCAGAATGGTCCCCACGGTCACCTGGTTCATCCCGAGGGGAAGCCGCGCCAACTCTGCCCCTTTCCCTGCACCTGTCATTTTTAAATGACAGGACCCCCACTTTGGAGTCCGTCGTAATAACCTTCCTCTTGGTCCTCGCGCTTACAGCACGTCCTGCTTTTACACTTTCCAGACATGAAGGAGTCAGTGTCATGGTCCCCAGGTTCCTCACAACCTATCACAGAGTCAGCATGTGTGAGGGGCAAACTCTAAGGTGGAGGAGGGCCTCTGGAGGGCCTGCGTGATGCAGGAGGAGGTTGGGAACCTCAGGGCCGCTGACGAGACCTGATTTCCCTCTGGCACAGGACGTGTTCGCAAAGGCAGGTTTGGAAGTAGAGAGCTCACAAAAGGAGGAGCTTTTATTGGTTGTTTTTATTTTTATTTTTT
>CM052884.1:11607266-11617967 GCA_028534135.1 Potos flavus | reverse complement strand
CTTCCTTCCTTCCTCCCTCCCTCCCTCCCTCCCTCCCTCCCTCCCTCCGTCCCTCCCTCCTCCTTCCTTCCTTCCTTCCTTCCTTCCTTCCTTCCTTCCTTCCTTCCTTCCTTCCCCAAGGGTTTAGTCTCTATTAGCTACTGGCTAGGAGCTAACTTTCAAGCCCAGGTCTGCTGGATTCCCACTCACACTCATGCTTCCTTGACCTTAGGCCTTGGAGGACTCGCCTCCCAGTCAAGCAGACCTTCATCTCAACATTTTGCTGCAACTCAGAGAATGTTGTGAAACACAGACCACATGGCACGGGAGCTCAGAGGAAGAAATGCTTCCGAGGGGATCTGGGAGGCACATGGAAGAAGTGGCATTTGCTTGGGGGTTGGTCCACACACCCTGGTGAGGAGCCCCGGTGTCCCTCCCAGCACAAGGGAGAGGGAGGTTGTGAGCTATTCGGGGAGCTGTCCAGGGTGCTGAACAAATATAGGGCGCAGGCGGCAGCCTAGGGAACCATGATGTGTTACTGATGGGAGCTCGGGTTCCTCAGGCCCCACATGGCAGGGCAGCGTCTTAGAGGGCCACTTCTATGCCCCTGGTAGCCGGCCTTCAGTACCAGGTCAGGCCCGGAGCCCCAGACAGCCGGCCCCTCGGAGCCAGAGCTGCGGATGGAAGGGCTCTCAGCCTCAGCAGTCTGTGATTCCCTGTTCTCCCTCAGATCCCTGTCTCTAGCAGAGGCTGTGAGGCTATGCTAGCTGCCTCCTCACCCTCTTCCCTCGCTCGCTCCTGCCCCCTGCCCCTCCCCCGCAACATGTTCTTCCTGGCTTCGATGCCCCTGGAGTCCTTGTATGTGATCATTTATTCATTCCATATCTGCCACGTGACACTGTGCAAGGCACCGGGGATGCAGCCGGGATCAGAACAGACGTGGCGTGCTGAGGGAGCAAGTGCTTCACAGGGCAGTGCACCTGTCACGGGAAATTGCAGGGCCGGTGTAGGCAGGAAGCCAGGTGCCCCGGGGGCACGTACCATGGTGTCCAGCCCAACCTGATGGTCCTGGACAGGTTTGTGGTGAAAGTGAAAGCTGAACTATAACCTGCAGACGAGACATCGATGGAGGAGGTCTGTGGGGGTGGGGAACAGAGACCCAGACTAGCGGAGGCAGGAGAACCGCATGTGCAAAGGCCCAGAGGAAAGGGAGAGAGAACCAGGAGGAAGTGCTAATGGGCAGGTGGAGTAAGGTGAGGGGCAGGGGCTGGCGGGAGATGCAGCCAGAGAAGTGGGCAGTAGCCTTATCACAAAAAGCTCCACAGAATTATAGATGGGAGTTTCCATCAACAGCAGCATTGGCCACCACAGGGTTTTAAGAGAAGGAGTGGCAGAATCACAGAGTGCTCAAACCAGGCGAGGTCTGCAAAGTCATCTGGCACAAACTCGTACGTTGCACAATAAAACCAAAGTGGAGGAGGGGAGAGGAAAAGCCAGGGAGCCAGGATCACTCCACTGAATCGGTTAGAATGCAGGTCTCCCGACTGATAGCCCAGTGTCCGCTGCCCTGGGCCACGGGCTCGCTGCTCACTGCCCATTAGGGAGGGATCTGAGGGTGCACAGGGAGAGGGCTCATGCCCCCCTCACATGTTCTGGTGAGAGGAGGGTGGCAAGTGTCCCTGCAGTCCCTGAGTAGCCCAGCCAAGAGCTGTCTTCACCAGTGAGCCCTGTGCCCCTGGTCTGAGAGGGGCTGCCCCTGCAGGGGGACCTTTCCCGCTGCTCTGCTGGACGGTGGCTGTGCCGAGGGGCCTCGTGCCCACCCTCCATCTTTGTCCCTGCAGCCCAAACTTCAGGACAGCTCTTGGACTGGGCCAACCAGGACTAAGGAGTTTGTTAAGCTTTTCCTGCCATCGGCCCATGCATCTTTTAGTAAATGAAGATGAAGTCTACCACAATAAGTAAAGCCTCAGAGGGAAGTTGCAGGAGGGGAGAAGGGGTGCCCACGTGCCCTGGAGGAAAGCCCTTGCCTCAGGAACAGGGATACTGGGCTGGATTTTCAGTGTTCTCTGGTACTCCGAGCCCACGGGGCCTCTCCTGGATCTAGAACAGGAAGTGGGGAGATGCCTCCGGCAGGTTGCACAGGGTGAGTTGCCCTCTCCAAGTTCTAGAAGGTTCTAGAAAGAGCCTTGGTAGTTGTTGAGAGGTGGCGTTCTGGTTCTGGCTTTCCCACTAAGGAACTGGGTGTGCTCTATTTTCTTGGATGTAAAATAGGATTATTGCTACTTGCCCGGCCCACTTCATGGGGCAATGTGCTCATCAATGAGAAGGTGGATTTGAAAGCACTGTTATTGATGGCACAATGAGGATTTGACAGTGGAGAAAGGGACTGCAGTGGCTACAGGGCTGTTTCCAGACAGCTTGAAACATCACTCCTCTGGGCTTAGTGGCGTTCTGAGTGGAGTTCCATGCTGATTAAATGAGATACTACATTTAAAAATGCCTTGCTGGCAGCTGTGTTTGCTGTTATCAGTGACCATCGTCATCTTTTCCAGCTCTTGATTTCTTCAGCATGTCCCTGGTCAGAGTGATCCCTCCTCCCTTCCAAAGAAGCCTGCCTTCTCTGGGGCCCCCACCACACATCAGCCTACCCCCACCCTTCCCAAAACTCGCCCGAGGAGCCCTGCCTGGGGACTGGAGCTTCCCTGGAAGGCCTTTTCTGGGGGCTTCCACCCCGCGCCACCCCAGGTCCCATCTCTTGTCTCACCTGGCCCTGACTCACCCCAACCAGCTCTGCACAGCTCTGCACCCGAAAGCGCCCCTCTCATGACTTTTATCCTTGCCTGGGATCTCCCTGTGTTCCCCCTTTCCTCTTTGTCCTCTGTGGAGCTCTCTGCCCCCTTCCTCTGCACTGCCTCCTTGCTGCGCCGCTCCCCGGGGTGCCGTGGGACCTGCAGTGGCTCCTCAGCCTGGCCTCGTACTGACGGCCACTGCTCCTCTTGCTGCTCCGTGGCCCCCAGCTCTGCCCCGTTCCTGGCAGGCACACTGGTTAGATCTGATGCCCAGCCCTCCCTTGCTGCTCTTCTCCTCTTTCCTCGGATTCTCCCCTACCAGGGTTTCTCTGCCTCAGCCCTACTGACATTTGGGACCTGATGTGCCTGGGGGGGGGGGGGGGCTGTCCTGTGCTTGTGGGAGGTTTAGCTGCAGCCCTGGCCTCTCCACCGCCCCCCCGCCCAGATGCCAGCAGCCCCTCCCCCCACCCCGTTGTGACAGCAGACAATGTCTCAGACGCTGCCAGATGACTTCGTGGGGGTCAAAATCACCCTAATTCAGAACCACCGCCATATGCCTGTACCCTTTTGCCCCAGAACACCCATCCCGACTTTCTCTGTGGGGTTCGTTCTCTCTCCCTGTCCTCCCCGCTTCTCCCTCCCCCCACCCCCACCCCCACCGCCACCACCACCACCACCACCACCACTTTGCAGCCCAAACTGAGCTAATAAGCACTTTCTCTGGCTGCTCAAAGCCAGGGCCACTCAAGATGGAGACAGAAAATGCAAATTGCACACGGTGAAATGCTTTGCTGGCGCCTGGGGCTCTCCCTTGTTTTCTGCTCCGTTGAAAAGCGGGGAGAAGGACTGGGCTGTGAGAGGCTCCACTGGGGCTCCGGGGAAGCCACAGCCACACCCCGCTAGTCACCAAGCCTCGGGCCACTTGCCAATGCCAGGTACCTCCAGGTGGGGGGGCAGGAGTGGGCCCGGGCGGACCTGGAGGGGGCGTGGTTCCCCCAGGATAGGGAGCCTGAGCCCTGCTCCACAGGGGTACAGAAGGCAGGTGGGAGCAGGCTGGAGCCGCTTCTCTGGAAGGACATTCGGAGGCCTGCGTCTGTTCCAGGCAGTGCCTGAGCCCCGGAGCTGACACTAAGCACTTTGCCGCGGGGTCACCTTCTACCTTGTCAGGGCCTCTCCTGCCAAACTCTGCCTGGCACCTCCTTCCCCAAGCCTCAACTCACTTGGCCTTCCATCCGTGACACTCGGCTCTCACTAGAGGATCTAGGGAACATTTTCAGTTCCTTCAGCATCTTCACAAAGAGCTCAGAAGAAACCCTTGTGCCCATTTTAAAGACCCTTCATCCAACGTCTAGTCCAGCTCCTAGCCTGCGAGGCCCCGTCTGGACTGGCCCTTCCCTGCGTCGTCTCCAGGAAGGGCACTGCTCCCCCCTCACTGGGGAGATGCCAACATCCCATCCTTTTAACTAGCATCCTCATCCCCACTAGACCAACTTAACCCAACAAAGACAGATTAGCACAATGGCTGAGAAGATGTAGGCATATAGGCTATCAAGCTGTAGCTATGAAAGGATGCCAACCCTTCCCCAGTGCTGGACAAGGTGACTTCTCAAGCTCCTTGACCTTTACTCGGGAGTGGAGGACTTGGCTGCACCTGGCTCTTTGGCTCACGGCATTCATGCGGGCTGCATGGGCACGTGGCTGCAGCACCAGGCGGGGTCCCCAGTCCCCACGCCCTGGAGTCAGGGGGGATCCCATCCAGGGCATGTTGACAGGATATGTCTTTGTCAACAGCTTTCTTTTATGTCCCCTCCACCTATTTCCTCTTGGACCCCCTGGGGGTTGGCCACGTTGGAGGATGAGGGAAACTGGGCAGGACATGGCTTAATGACACTGAGCCTGGAAAGGAAGAAGTCTGGTTCTCCCTCCCTCTCTCCCTCCCTCTCTCCTTTCCTCCTTGCTTCCCTCCCTGCCCTGTTCATCGTCCTATGGCACTCCCCCGTCCTGCATGCCAGCATCCAGAAAGCTTCAGTGGCCCGGCACAGCTCATCAGATGCCACCCAGCTCCTCCCCCTGGCATTCAAAGCCTCCCCCATCCAGCCCTTGCCTCTCGACCATCTGGACCTCCCATAGCCCCCAACGTACCCCTCAGCTCTAGCCACAGGTTTCACTCCCCCCGAGCATCCCACAGGGACCAAGCATGTCCCCTCTCCCCCACAGTCCTCCCGGCCTCACGCCCAACACTTTAGAACAGTTTGGCTCACGTCATTCTCATAACACACTTCTGAGATTGGAGCTGTGACGAACCCCTTCTACAAACATGGAAACGGGCACAGAGGAATTGGGAACTAACCCAAAGTAACATCAGTAAGTGACGGAGAGTCTTGGCCCTAGACAGTGTGACTGCGGTCTCCCCTCTGCTACACACCACATTCTCCCTTCCCCTTCCCCCTTCCTGTCCTCCTCCTCCTCCTCATCCCTCTCCTTCCCCCTCCTCCAACCTACCCCCCCAGGACTCCTGCGTAAGTCTCCTACGGGCTCCCTGCTGCCCCTGCTCCCCATTCTGCCCTCCTCCACACCCACCAGAGAGCTTTCCAGGAATGTCGCAATGGCCTGGCTCCAAGATCTGAGCCCCCACCTGTGACACTCTTTCTTCTGTCCAAAGCCCTCAGCAGCTACCCCCCATGCACAGGCTAAAAGGCAGGCCCTTCGCACTCTGGCCTCCTCACGTCCAAACACATCACCCTCCGAAACCCTGCTCTCCCCCTGCCCCCTGCGGCCCCTACTTCCCAAGGCTGCTTGCTCTGTCATGCCCCACACCTTCACACATGGCATCCCCTCCACCTTATCCCCATGCCAGGAGGCAGACACACAGGTGGCCTTCAGGCCCCCCGCTCCGGGATGCCATTGTCCCTCCAGGCTCTGGGCTACCCCTCTCAGGGAATCCTCCTTGGACTGTGAGCCCCCACGAGTCAGAAGTGTTCTCGGCAACCCATCACTACTGAGTACCTGCCATGTGCCGGGGATCCAGACCTGAACAAGACCTTGACCTTCAGGGAGCTCGCTGTCTAGAGGGAAGAGAGCATGAAAATGGCCAATTTTGAAAAAAGTGATAAATACCGTGAGCGAGGTGTGGGCATGGGGTGGGGACTGGGGAGCCCAGACAAGGGGTAACGCACCCACCCAGGGCAATGCCCAACCTGAATGCAGAAGGCTGTGGAGGAAGCTGTCAGGCCAAAAATAGGAGGTCTCCCAGAAGGAAGAGAGGCGCCGCGGCGGGGCTGGCATGCGCAGAGGCCCAGAGCGTGGTGTTTCCAGGACTAAGAGGTTCCAGCATGTCAGAGAAGTTTGAGCACGGAAGTACCAGAGGTGGGAAGGGTAGAAGCAGCCGCAGGTGACAGGCTTTCGAGGCCGTCTCCATGAGGGTGGCGTTCGGCTGCAGGTGACAGAAGTCATCAGGCAGGACTCGGCCAAACGGGAGAGGGTGTCTGGGGGCAAGCGGTGCAGGCCTGGCCCGGCAGCTCAGAAAGCAGCCCCCTTTTCCCTTCCTGCCCTGCCGTCCCCACGACCACAACACAGCCGCGGTACGCTGAGCCTCGTGGCCATCTCTCCGCCGGGAAAACAGGAGGAAGGCCACGGTTCAAGGATGTGTGCTGGTAGAATTGGCCTTTTTATGATTTGTTTCAATTATGCTAGAATACATATGACAAAATGTATCGTCCATAATGCAGTCGTGTTGAGTACCTTCACACTGCTGTGCGCCATCCATCTCTGGAGAGGAGTGCTGATGTTCCCTCTCCTCCGGCAAAACTGAGACTCTGTCCCCGTCGGACAGCTGCCCGTCTCCCCCTCCCCCTGCCCCGGCGCCCACCATTCCACTTTCTTCTGTCTCTGCGAAGCTGACGATTCTAGGTACCTCCTCTCCGCGGAATCAGACAATATCTGTCCCCTCTCGACTGGCCTCTATCATTCAGCCTTGTGTTCTCCAGGATTACCGGTGCTGGAGCAGGTGGCAGAATCTGCTTCCTTTTTTAGGCGGAATACTATTCCGTCGTATGAAGAGACCCCATTGTGTTAATCCACTCATCTGCCAGCGGACTCGAGGCTTGCTTTCACTTTTTGGTTCCTGTGAATAGTGCTGCTGTGAACCTGGGTGTACGGATACATGTTAGAGTCCCTGCTTTCAGCTCTTTGGGGTCTGGGCCCTGTGATGGAACTGCTGGGGCATCTGGTAGGGCTGTTTTTGATTTTTGAGGAACCGCCATATTTTACATCCTCCGCCGCAGCGCACGGGCCGGGGGGTGGGGGGGTTTCGTCCGTCCGTATACTCGCCAGCTCGTGCTGAGAGGCCAGACTTGACCACGGACGGGTTTTAAGCATCTTTGCGTATGTCCCTAATTTAGCAGAGCTGTAGGTATGTACCCAGAGCTCCACAAACGTGTGCTGAATGTTCATCTGACTTCTCCTCTACGCGTCCAAACCTCACACAGGGTTTCGGCCCCACTGGGAGTCCTGACTCGCCCCGTGGAGCCCTCCCTCCTGGTGCCAGCCCAGTGGTCTTTGCCCTTGTTACACTCCCCTTCGTCTCCGCGCTGGAGGATCTGAGGGAGGTAGGGGAAGCACCCCGACTTGAACTCCTATCGCTCCATGGATGTGGGCTTCTCCCCAGCTGGATGCTAAGCTTCGTGAGGATCGGGACTCTGTCCTTGACCGTAGCAGTTTCCCAGACCGGCTTGGGAGAATCCTGAGTGCGTTGTGGGCCCTTCATACACAGACGCTCCGGTTTGTGCTAATCGAATTCCCTTGTGACTGCCTCGTCGACCACAAGGCAGTGGGGTGATTTCCTGGCAGCAGAAATGCCGCCTGGATTTGGAACTAAAGCTGGCCCCTTCCATCCTCTTACCTCCAACAAGACACGTAACTTGTCGCGTCCTCTCCAGAGTGGCTCTGAGGGTCACGCCCCTTTATGTCAGTGTTTCATGCTTTAGGAGGGCCTCTGGCATGCATAGTCCTTTCTAATCCTCGAAAGGACCCTGTGAAGTAGGTAGGGCAGGATTTATTTCACCTGTTTTCAAGAGGAGACCATCACGGCTCAGAAAGGTTAAGTGATTTGCCCAAAATGCTCAGCTGGTAAGTTCCAGAACAAGCCTTCTGACCCCCTCACTCTGTAATTGCCTCCCTGTCCGGCTCACAGGAAAGCAGGGCTGGGAGGATTCAGTGAGAGCCTGGAAGGGAAAGTGCTTTGTGGACACGGGGGTGCTTTCTGCCTCTTCAGCATCTGTCCGTCCATGTAGACTGGGGATGGTCCTTGTGGCTCCACGCGAGATGGGATCAGATGGGGGTTTGGTCAAAGGAGGAGGGTGGAAGGAGGGTCCTGCTTCTCTTCCGGGCACCTGACGGTTCTGACAACTGGACAGGGCAGGGAGGGCGCTCCCAGCAGCCCAGCAGGGAGTTAGCTCCGAGGGGAGAGTTTTTACCCCTGCCCCCTTTTTGCGGGGAGCGGAGACAGACCAGCACAGGTGCGATTCCTGCAAGATGCCTGCTAGTCCCACGCCTGCCTCCCTGGAACCTGCGGGGTCTGGTACCACACCTCCGCTGCCTCTCTCCCTCCTTCTCCGGGGCTAGCTCCCCATCGCCCTCCCCCGGCCCCACCTCCTCTTCCCCCTCTAGCTCCCTCCTTGCACAAACATAATGAGTTTGATAAGAAATTGTCTCGTTAACAGGATTAGCCTCGGAAATCTCTTGTCCCCTCCCATTCATTCTGTAATGCTCCTGTCTCATGTCCTGTAATTTTCTGCTGGTATCAGAGGCTCCGAACCACCTCAGGGATATTAATTCCTACTTGTTCTTTGATCGTGTGACTGCTGATATGCCAGGATGCCCCCCACGGCTGCCGGGCCACGAGGCCTTGCAGGGAAAGTACACCGAGGCCCTCACAGGCTGGCTCCTTCCAGCACCAGCCACTCCCTGGGTTTCTGCTGCTGTCACCCCCTCCCACCCCACCATCCCCCCTCAGCTTCCAGTCCTGGGGGGGGGGAGGGCAGTGACTACCTCTAACTTATTATAGGCCAAAGACCTAGAGCTCAAACTGGAGCTTAGGCGGCTGAAGAATGATAAATGAATGCCCCCAATGTGCTCCTTTCCTTCCCTTTCAACCCCTTCCCCTCCCCACCCCCACACACATGTCCCTCGGAAGACTCTAGAGAGGGATTTGCAGAGATAGTTCGGCTCCGTGGACGAGTGTCGAGCATTGGACCTGGGTTCACTTCCTGGGTCTGCACTGCAGACAACAACTTGTCCAACCTCTCTGAGCCTCGGTTTTCTCATCCGTACGTTGGGGATGACAATACCCATCTGGCAAAGTTGTGGTAATGCACTAAGTACTGTGCCTGACACATAGTAGGTGCTCAGTTAATGCCGTTTTCCTTCTCTGCTCTTACAAAGACTGGAATTTAGTGGAGGTGGAGAATACAGTTCTGAGAATTTACCAAGAAATTATCGTTTCAACCCTAAGTTATATCCCCAAACTCTCCTTGCACAGATCCACTCTGACCTTTGCCCACCCAAATTTCTTTCTCTACATACATCTTTAGGGACTTATGCAGAGAAAACTTATGGCCCCTTAACCCGAAACATTAAACACTAGAAAGCTCAGCATATTGGATGAATCCCAAGAAGAGGTAGCAGGAAAGGAAGAGGCTTGCCTGACGTAGACCCCTCAAGTGATTGAGGGCAGAGCAAAGAGACATGCTGAGAAAGAGACCACCCCCAGAATAGTCCATGACCAAGGCCAAGAGGGTCGTGCTGGGCAGAAACCCAGACTCTGGGTTAGCAGGGCATTTTCAGGGAGAGGCAAAGATACAGGGAGGCCAGAGCCTGGAGGCCACTGCCCTCATCACCGATGAAGCCCGCGCTGTGTGCCTAGCCTCGGGTAAAGCCTTTGCCTGCATTTCTCAGTTCGTGTTTGTCCACCCTGAAAGATGGCCCTTGTCCATAGCTGAGGTCAATAAACAGACCTCGGGCTTGCAGGCCGGGGCTGTTGGAATTCCCGTAGGGCAATCTGAGGCTTCTAGCCTTAAGGAGTTGTGGAGTCAGACAATCTAGGTTCCAATCCCAATTATGTTGTTTTCTAGCTGTGTGACCTTGGGCAAGTATCTGAATCTCCATGAACCTAGTTTCCTTATCTGTAAGATGGGGATAAGCTTGCCTGCCTCCCAGGATTAAATTGAGGCAACACGTGTGAAGCCTCTCACACTCTGCCTGGCACTTAATGGAAATCCATAAATGAGAAGGACGTCCCTCCCACCCTCCTCCTCTCCTTCCCCTGTGCACTGGCACCAAAGAAGACAAGCCACTCATGCATTTTTAAGATCGTGAACAAAAACTTAGTGTGTGATAAAAGCCGAGTAAGGGGTACAGGTACCCCTGGTTAGGGGAGGAGGCTTGGACTGGGCGAGGGGAGGCTCCCGACAGGTAGGCTGTCATTTCGAGCTTAAAGGTGGGGAGATTGCACAGTGGTGGGGAGAAGCGCTTCGGCTGGTACCGTGGGGGCAGAGCACTTGTGCCTCTCATCATTTCAATGAGACAGACTCGCTTGGAGACACAGATGTTGATGGGACTGCGAGCATGTCTGCCTTTTCCGACAAGCTCCCGGGCTGGCTTGGCTGATGTGCCACGCCATTGGGGTGATTAGCCTGTAAATAGAAAAGGTAGGTGTTCAAAATAATGGAATCACCTCTGCTGTTTGAGTGGTGTAGGAGGATTTTCATGGGTTCTAAGAAGGGGGAAACGGGATGCAGGAGTAATCGGGAACCACCAGCCCCAGCGGGCACTCCCAGGTCCCGAGTAGCTTCACGCCAGCATTGGGTGGGTTCTCCTTCCCCAGAAGCTGTGCAGTAATAATAACGAGAGCTAATGCTTATGGAGCAATCGCTGC
>CM052884.1:11587127-11607166 GCA_028534135.1 Potos flavus | reverse complement strand
CAGCCCAAGCCCACGTGGAGGTCGTGATCTCATTCATGGGCATGCACTTGACCTTTAGCAAGTGCTAGACTTGGGCCATACCAGGGACTGGGAGGCAGCGGAAATGGGCCTGCCAGCTGCACTTGGCCTTCGGGGGCTCTGGCCACTCATAACGGGAGCTGCTTCTCTTTGCAGCATGTGGACACGGGAGGCCTCTGAACCAGACAGTCTCCTGGGGTGGAGAGACGGTGAATCAAGAGGCAAACATAGGAAGGACAGAGGGATGGTCTCTATTGCCATCCCAGTGCCCTTGGAGCCACATTGGGGGGCTTTGAGAGGTCATAGTACCATGCCCCTTGTAGCCAAACACCTTTCTGGAACACTGTAAGACCAGCTGTCGCATCCCGTCTCTACCTCCCCGATTGTCACCACACTGTCCTAAGGAAGGACTGGGATGGAGAGAAGAGGCAGCTCCCTGAGACCTCACTGCAGCCCTGGGATACACCCCCGTTATAGATGAGGAGGCTGGGGGCGAGGCCCTCCTCTCTGGGACCTGGTGCAGGTCACACAGCAGCTAAGGCGGGGGGGGGGGGGGCAGGGGCGGTGCTCCCGATGGCAGATTGGCGCTCTGTAGCAGATTGGCGCTCTGTAGCATATTCCTGGGGGTCACAGGGGCTCGGAACCGGGACATGAGGTATCTGTAAGGAACCTGCATTCTATCTGGGAATACAAGAATGGCTCTCGTGGGCTGGCTAGGGAACGATCTAAATGTGAGCAAGCTGAGGCCCTCCCGGGTCCCAGGATGTGGCCCCACAGGAGGAGCCGTGCGCTGTCCAGAAAAGGAGAGAGAATCTGCATTACCTGGGCTTTCCGAGAGGACCTCCAGAAGAAAGAGGTTTCGAGAAGGGTCTTGTAGGGGTGCTGGGGAGGTGGGTGCCCCTCCCTGTGGGAAGGAGCTGGTGGGAATGCCCAGGGCAGGGCGGCGCGCTGGGAAGTGACTTAGCCAGAGTGAGGCTCTGGATTTGGACAGCCCCAGCTCCATGATTTGGGGCAAAGTGCTTTGAGCTCTCTGATGGTCAGTTTCCTCATCTATGAGACGAGAGGAGGGAAAACCTCTCCCTCAGTAAGGCCGTAGCAAGGAGTAAAGGAGAGAGTGTATCAGGAAGAGCCCCCAGCTTGGTGCCTGGCGGCCGTCCCATTGTCCTGAGTCTCCGGCGCACAGTGAGGGCTGTGCCTACAGCAGTGATCAGGACCTTCAAGGGGCCTGCAGTCTAGGGACAGTGCCAGGCTCCTGGTGACTCAGTGCACACTTTGTCACAGCTGTGACAGTGTGCAGGGAAAGAGAACCTGAGACAGGCACATGGGGAGGGTCTTTTTGAGGAAGGGAGAGTGAGCTGAGCTCCAGTGGGGCAGTGGTCAGCATGTACTTTGGGAAGGAAGGGGGCAGGGAGTGGCCAGGGTTGGAGGAAGGAGGAGCTGGGATTTCTGGAGGAGCAGAGGAAGGCCAGCGTGGCTGGAGTTGGAACCACCCATCGAGGATCAGGGGAAGCATGGTGGGCTTTGGCTGCCCTGTTAAGGATTTTGGTCTTTACCCTGAGAGAAATAGGAAGCCACGGCATGGTTTATGATGGGATCAGATGTCCATTTTAAGAGGCTGTAGCTGTAGGGAGGGGTGAGAATCAAACGAGGCCCCAGCTGGTATGGACGTATGGTTGGGGGCCTTGACGCAGAGTTGGCTGATCATAGTACATGCAAAGTGCTATGGGGTGAGTGTTCGCTGCGGAGGCCTCAGGGGGCCAGGGGGTCAGAACGGATCCCCTACCCCACCCATCACCAAGAGCCGCCACGATAAAAGGAAAATCTCAGCTACTCCATGACCCATGGTGGTTCGAGGGGCAGCATGGTCATTGGGGAGAGGGTGGAGAGAGCCGAAGTTGGGAGCCACACCTTGGAGGTGAGCCCTCGGGGGCCCGTCACTGTCCATCTGCCCCAGGCCCAAGGACGCAGGGTCCCCCTCCCTGCCGACTGCCTGGCTATCGGGGTTCTGTAGAAGCAAGGCCGCTTTCCCAGATTGTAATAATAGTTATTTCTATTACACCCTGAGCATCTGACACATGGAGCGAGGAGCTCTGAAGCCCCCCCAGTGGGTAACATAAAAGTGGGGGTGGGGGCTGCGGGGAGGCTGGGAGGCCATGTGCAGCCGGAGGAGGACGGGGAAGAAAGAGGCTTATTTCAGCACCCTGTTATTACAGCATCTTGTTTTCATAGTTTGTTCAACAGACCTCTCTCCCTCTCCCTCCCCCCCCTCGCCTCTCTCTTTTTCATCTTCCTCTCTCAGCAAATCCATTTAAATGCAATTCTATTCTTAAAGCGCCCCTCTCATGCATGTCTAATGAATGTCAGGGAAATGCTATTACAATGGGGCTGAGGAGGATCCGATAGGCAGTGTGTGTACAAGTCATTTGAAAGGAAGCCTGGGAGTGCTCCAGCTTTATTACAGCATAATTAGAAATAAAATCTTGTTGCAATAGGAGAATGAGAGATGTGTGCTAATCCTGGGGTAGGGAAGGATAGAGCTGTATTTGGAGAAAGGGACTCAGGGAGAGAGGAGACCAGCCACTGCTCCTCTGTCTCCCGCCACCAGGACGCTCCGGCTGGCTCCCCGTCCCCGAGCCCCTCTGTCCCCACACCCCATAGGAGCTCCAGGTCCTGGGCCCCAGAGACAGTGCTGATGCCCTCCTAGGTCTGAGCTGCCCAAAGCAGTCAATCCACCAGGGCCCCAGGGAGCTGAGTCTGGTCCCTCCCCGGGAATCCACACCCTCCTGCTTGCTCAAGAGGCCAGCTCGGGGGCAGCTGGGAGGTGGTGGGAATGGTCCGCAGCGCCCTGCGCGTGCAGGCCAAGGCCCACGGCAAGTGGTGAGTGCCCCCACCCCCGCTGCTATGAGAGTCATACATTCCTTTATCGATTAACTCATTCAGTTATTCAGTAACGATGAACTGACTCCCTCTTACGCGCCAGGCACTGCGTTGGGCATTCATTAACTCATTTACTTCTCCGGAGAAATAGGTTCGGAGAGGTCCAGTGGCTCACCCAGCACCTTCCAGCAAGGAAGGAAGGGAAACACAGTTCGAACCCACGCCCTTTTGAATCCAGATGGGGCCTTTTCGGCTTCACCGGGCTATCAACTTCTTGGTCCTCAGGAGACCTCAGGTTCCCATCCCTCCAGTGACCCCATCTCTTGTCGGGGCCAAAGGCAGAGACAAAGATAGGGGACCTGGCCAATGTGCCCTCCAGGGCAGACATGGGGACTCCAGGCTGGTGGCAGCTCAGCACGTTCAGGCCAGGGTGACCACGGAGGTCAGGCGCTGTTATGCCCGTGTAGACGACTCTGGCCCCGGGTGTCGGGTCCACATTGGCTCCTGTGCTCAGCACTCCTCAGAGCTCTCGCTGAGATGGGTTAGAAAGAGGACAGACCCCACACACACACACACACCTTTGCCAGGCCAAGTGGAGGGAATTATAGAATCACGAGGAGAGTGAGGCTTGGGAGGTCCCTTCAAGACAAGTTCCTTCAAATGGTCCCATCCCCTCGTTCATCAGTTAGGGAAACGGCCCTGGGGGGGGGGGGGGAGCACTGCAACTTGTCAGAAGTCCCCCAGCAAATTCGCAACCAGGCTTCTCATCTCCCAGCCCAGTGCTCTCAGCCCCACCAGGCCTGCCTCTGCACAAGCTTTTCCATGGGAGAGATTCTCATAAACAACATTTCTAGGTCATGGTACTCTTCCAAGCAAAATCT
Source organism: Potos flavus (assembly GCA_028534135.1). Taxonomy (NCBI): domain Eukaryota; kingdom Metazoa; phylum Chordata; class Mammalia; order Carnivora; family Procyonidae; genus Potos; species Potos flavus. The sequence continues at coordinate 11,603,390 of CM052884.1, read as the reverse complement.
CAGCCCTTCCTGGAAGTCCATGGTTGGGCGGAGGTGTGTGGTGTAGAGAGGCGGAGACTGCCTCGGTGCTTCAAAGTTAGCCAAGTGCCAGAGCTAAGCCTGGCCCGTGGCTTGATCTGGCCAGGATAATATGACCACTCTAGTCAGCTCTGGGTCCCTCCAGCCTTGCAGGAGAAACCGAGTGTGGGTCACACCCTGTGAGAGCCGGATAAGGCCGGCATCCCCCTCTGTAGTTTCATATCCTCCTCTTTGACCACTCGCCGTCTCACCTACAGACGTAGCGGTGGGCATAGAAGGGCATAGGCCTGCTCGCAAGGCCCCCTGGGAACCCATGGTCTGTTGTGCCACTATCAGGAGCCGGACCCACCCGCCAAGCCCGAGCCCAGCCTGGCATCACACTTTGAAGACGAACAGGGGACCACAGTGCCTTCCCCAGCACCGGCGAGCCCTTGCGCCTGGAAGCAGGCAGGTAGACCTACCCCCTGGCGCCTGGAGGTTATGGAACTGTGACCCGCTCTGGCTTAGCTCCCCACCAGAGCCCTCGCTCCAGCATTCGCTCATGCTTCCCACCGGCCAGAGGCAGGGCGAAGTTTCTGGCTCTGCCTACCTTATCCAAGCTTCCTAGCAGAAGTCCTACCTCCCATCCATCTAGCCTCCTCACGCCCCAGATGTGTGCACACTGCCAGACTTGAGTTCCATTTGGAAAGGGAAAGACCAGCCACGTGCCCCTCTATGCCTCAGTCTCCTTAGGCGTCCCGTGAAGCGGTAGATGAAATCTGGGTGTTTGATAGGGAGTGCAGGCGAGGCCCTACCTGGGATCAAAGGCCCATTCCCAGGGCCGGCTTCCTGCCCATGTCATCCCTGCACGATGCCTCCTCTGCTCTTGGCACCTGATGCCCTCTAAGGCGTCTTGGCTCGATCTCTCTGCACCCCTCCTGCTCTCAGTGTCAACTTGTGTGGTGCACTCGATGACCTTCAGGGCCAGCTCGCCTCTGTCCTCCTCCCCATTCCTACCCAGAAGTCCTCAGCCCAGTGTCTTCACACAGCAGGGCCCAGCTCCAGGATCTTAGTGCTGGAAGGGTTCTCGGGGAACAGCGTGTCTGGATGAGGGGTGTGTTCGTTTTCTGGGGCATCCATAGCAGAATGACCGGAGCAGCAGGTCTCGTTTCTCCTGAGCCCTCCCCTCTTACCAAGGGCTGTCCTGTCACCGTGCCCTCACGGGGTCCTCCCTCTAGGTGCCTACAGCCCTGGCCTCTTCTTATAAGAACACCAGTCCTGATGGATCCGTGCCCCACCCCTATGATCTCATTCGGCCTTAACGACCTCTTCAAAGGCCCCGTCTTCTAATAGAGTCACATTAGGGGTCAAGACCTCACATAGGAGCTTTGTGGGGACACAGTTCAGCCCATGAGAGGGAGGCTCTAGGACTTAGAGCCAGCCAGCACCCAGAGCTGGGACTTGAATCCACATTCCTGACTCAAATACCCTGTGCTATCCACTGTGCTGCAAATCTCTCTTGGGGTCCTGGGTGGAGGGCTTACAGCCCTGGGGGTCCAGAGTCCAAGGGAGAAGAGGAGCTGGAATGGGTCTCAGCTTCCGTTGGGCTTTTGAAACCCAGGCTGGCAGTTTCCCCCAGGGTCTCACCATCGGCAGGAAGGACAGAAAGGAGTAAAGGAGGATGCCCAGCAAGGTTGGCCCTAAATAGCGTTCTGCAAGCTACCCTGGCGCCGGACCCCCAGGCAGGGCTGATTCTACCCCCCGGAAGCATCAGCTACCCCAACCCCCCCGGCCCCGCGGGGCAGCCCGCCTGGAAGGGAAGAGCTCCCCTGCCCGCGGGTGAGCTGTCTCGTGCATCTCCGAGCGGCCGGCTGGCCGCATTGTCTCTGTAACTCTATGCTGGATGGGGCTGTAACTAGTAACCTGTATTGATCGCAATTACTCTTGTGGGATTGGGACGCCCCTGGGGGCCGATAGAGACACTTTAAGGCTTTGGCATTCTGAGGCTGCCCCGAAAACAAACTAGCACGGAGACAGGCCAAGTATCTCTTCTTTTCCAAGAGAGACTGAATGATTTTTCGGATCCCGGCCAAATCCTGGTCTGTGTGCAAAGCTCCGTCCATTTCTTCCCACCTCTCTGTCCCCAGCCCCTTAGCCCTGTTGTGTCCTGTGACCTTCCTTGCAGGGATGAGGGGTGTGGGCAGAGCAGAAGGCCCCTCCCTCAGTTTCCGGTTTTCTTGCTTTAGGGACCGCTCGGAGTCCAGGAGCCGAGAAGCATCTCTCAGGAAGCTTTTCTACTGCCAGGCATCATTCATTCAACACGATATGCACAAAAATACCCGGGTCCCCGTACGTGTCTTAATCACACCTGCCCTGTGCATTTACACACTTCGCATTGTGGTCGCAGCCCCTCGCCCCCACAGAGCGCATAGTACAGGACGTGTCACAGCCCCTTTCACAGACACTGTCTCCCGGACACGGCGGAAGAATCCTGTGAGCCAGGGGTTGTTAGGCTGTTAGGACCCCAAGTTAGGGGATGAGGCAATAGATGCCCAGAGAGGTTAAGGGATTTTCTAAAAGCCACACAGCTGGTAGGAGGCAGGTCCCAAGCCTCCCATTTTGGACTGCACGCATACGCTTCCCCCAAGCTGCCGGCCCCTTCTCTGCCGGCTCTGCCCCAGCAGCCTGGGCCAGTGCCCCCGACGGTGCACGCGTGGCTGCACACGCACTCTGTTCCCTCCCAGACACACTGCACGCAGCCACCTGCCCGTGGTCCCGCCTTCCCACCGACACGTGGCACTCGGTCGCCGCAGGCTTTGCTGCCTCAGTCTGAGGCCTCCTGGAACAGATGACTGCCTACTGCCTCTGACCTCTCACGTCACTGCACAGGGGCCTCCCGGGGACGTGGCTCACCCACTCTGTCAGCCTCTGGTGCCGGCCTCAGGGCCTCCCTCCCCTTCCCGCTCAGCCCCCACGCTGACCATGGCCAGGGACAGGGACACCGCCTCCAGAAGAAGCCAGGGGCCCGACCGCTGCCCGGAAGGGTCGGACAAGTCCACCTAACCCGGAAGAGGTTGGCCAGGGCGCCCTCCAGAACGCAGCTCATGCTCCCCCGGCCCCTGGGTTTGGGGAAGGCAGCTCAGGATTGGTTCCGGACACCCAGGGGGGTGTCCCGGCTCTTATTCTCACTAGACACACGACTTGAACTGGTCCCCACCTGAGCCACAGTCTCCTCCTCTGTACAAGGGCAGCAGGTGCCGCCTGGGCCGGTGATGGCACTTCACAGGGGGGACACATGTGGGTCCCCCTATTCAGGGGGGCCCCTGATTCAGGCACCTTGGGGTGTCTTGCTTGCTGAGTTTATAAAGCCATTGAAGACACTTCGCCAGCTGGACCTGGATCTGTCTCCCAGCGCAGGCAGACTCTACCCCCCAGAGGTGTCCGAAGGGGACAAAGAGGGGAAGTGTCTGGCCGTAGGTTCCTGCACATGGGTCTCCTTCCTCAAACGCCCAGCCATGGAAACCTCTGGCATCGGGCAGGTGCAGTTTGCCCACAGCGGCTCAGTCCTCCTCCTCTGTCCACAGAGGGGCAGAGTGCCACTCTGCCTCTGCCACGGCGTGGCATTATCTGCTCCCAAAGCTGGCCCCAGGACACTCATGTGGTTCCATCCAGGGACCTCAGTTGTTAGGGGGTCTCTCCTCCAGGCGAGGGTCGCACTTCCACTCCCATCTGCGGCGGGAGAGATAGGTCCTTGGTCAGGGAAGGACATTGGCAGGCCAGCTTCAGGCACGCTGGAGAGGGGTTGTCCCTCCTTCTCCCTGGGTGGGCTGCCCCGGGTCTCCACGTGCTTGAGTAACTTCTCAGAAGGGTGAGGTCACTCCCTGCGGGGACATCCGCCCTCTGAAGATGACCCAGCCATGGCTTAGGTCAGGTCACTCATTGTCTACTTCCCTTTGGCTCGCGCCACATCACCCTCCCCACGTCCCAGCCTGGACTCCGCTGAGCTGGGGAGCCAAGACAAGCATTAAGCATTCGCTTAAGCAGGGGAGGGGGGCAGTGGGCCAAACCATTACAGTATGGCAGGAGGAGTTCGGGGTGGGGAGAGACCCCAGGGTGCGGGGGACCTCGGGACAGGACTCCAGGCTGGAGAACCTGCTGTCTCCCTTGGCCGGCGGTGCCTCCGCTCCTGCCCAGATTCCTCCGTTCGCTGCATGTGCACTGAGCATCTTCTATGTGCCAGCCGTGTTCTGGAGCTGGGATACTAAAATAACTCCTTGCTGTCAGCGAGAAACACCACGTGCTCTGAAGACAAACAGGCAGGGTAAGGAACTGGGCAGGGACGCGGAGCACAGTCTAATTTTGAGAGAGGGGTCAGGCAAGGCCTCTGCAGTGAGATGGTGTCTGAGCAGAGAGACCTGAACGGGGCCGGGAGTGAGTCAAGGAAAAAGCATTTCGGGCACAGAAGGCAAACCGCAGCAAAAGTCCTGGGGTGGAAAGGAGCACACAGACACTGATTTGCAAACCGCTGTAGGAGCTGATCTCCAGGTCTTCCAGCTCTGCTGTCCTTTCAGCTAAGAATTTACAAATTTCGGGTCACCTGGGTGCCTCGGTTGGTTAAGCGTCCAACTCTTGATTTGGGCTCAGATCATGATCTCAGGGTTGTGGGATCAAGCCCTGAATGGGGCTCAAGCTGGGCATGGAGCCTGCTTGAGATTCTTTTCTCCCTCTCCCTCTGCCCCCTCCCTTTGCTCTTTCTCTCTCTCTCTCTCTCTCTCTCTCTCTCTCTCTCAAAAAAAAGAAAAAAAGAATTTATAAATTTCTAGGATGGAAGGGACCTTAGAGATGATCCAATTTCTCTCTCTTACTCAGTATTTAAATCCTCTATGCAGTATCTCAGCCAAGTGTTTCTTCAGCCTCTACTTAAATACCCCTGGTGACAGGAAACTCACTACTTCCTGAAAACACTCATTCCAATTCTTTATAATCTTGACTTTAAAATTTTTCTTATTTTAATTGCAGCAGAGTCCACATAACATAAAATTTGCTGTCTTAATTATTTTTAAGGGTTAAGTTTTTGTTTCAGTAGCGTTTCGGCTCAGTCTTAAGTTCAGAAATGTTTAAATGCAGCTTTATCTCGCAAAACTGTAACTCCATACCCATGGAAAACTACTTCCCATTTCCCCTTCCCCAGCCCCTGATACCCACCATTCTACCTTCTGTCTCTATGAAGCTGACTACTCTAGGTACCTCCTATCAGTGGAATCGGACAGTATTTGTCTTTTTGTGACTGCCTTAATTCCCTGAGCATAATGTCCTCAGGGTTCACCCGCGGTGTCGCCTGTGTCAGAACGCCCTTCCCTTTGAAGGCTGAGCAATATTCCATCGTGTGTCTAACTCACCTTTTCTTTGTCCACTCATCCATCAATGGACACTGGGTTGTTTCCACCTTTCACTAGTGTGATTAACGCTATGAACAGGTCAGCAAATACCTTCTTCAGACCCTGCTTTTAATTCTTCCAGGTACACACCCAGAAGTGGAATTGTTAGGTCACGTAGTAATTCTATTTTTGTTAATTTAAGGAACCACCATCCTGTTTAACCTTGACTTTTGAAAGCTCAAACATAATTATTTTTAAAAGTCTGATTGGATATAGTAGACACAGTGATTAGCAGTGGCAAGAGGTTTGCCAGATGTAGAAATGCTCAGAAATGGGAGCGAGCTAATCTGGGAAGGCTTCCTGGAGGAGGTAAAATTAGAGCTGGGATCTGACTTTTCTGCGTTGCTATTTCCTCGTGAGCAAAATGCCGATAAAACTACCTTAGAGTTTTGGGAAGCGTCATTCATTCGTTCTAGAAATATTTCTTTCTAGAGCACCTACTTTGCAATCAGCACTGCTTCACGCTGAGTGAAATGAGAAACTATTGGAGGGCTTTGAGCGAAGGAGCCACATAATCTGACTCTGGGTTTAAAGCCTCACTCAGGCTGTATGTTGGGAACAGATGGAGGAGGGACAGGGGCCGAAGCAGGGAGCCAGGCAGGAGGCTGCTGTCCCTGCTGTATTCGGTCATTTCTGTTCCCTGGCTTTAGAGGCTTGGAGTGGGATCTGTGCAGCCCATACCTTCCTGCAAACCTTCAGCTCCTTCCTCCTCTTCTGCCCAGCACCCACTCCCCACCAAACAGACCCTCCCGTCTGCCTCTGAGCGCAGAGAGAGGCCCAGCCTCTGCGGAGGGCAGCTTCCCTCCTTGCAGCCCCCTGGAGCCACCAGGAGCCCCAAGATTTCTAGGGTTCCTCTCTCCTGCAGCTCTGGAGAGGCTCTGAGGCCCAGCTCTTTGACCTTTTAGAAAAAGACCAAGAAGATGCTGTTGGCTCAGTGTGCAGGGCCTCGGAATTGCCGAGGAAGGTCCCCTTTCTTTATTGCCAAGCTCCTGAGGAGGAAGGAAGGGGAGAATTTGCAGGAAGCCTGGCCACAGGGACCGAGCGCCCCTCATCTCCTGGAGGTGGGGCCACTTGGGCTGAGGGTGACGGAGCCCCACCCATGTGCCGAGCACTCTCGCAAGCTGCATTTCATCTGACTCTCCCAACAGTTCCGTGACGTAAGATCTATTTATTATCTCTGTTTTCCTGAAGGGGAAACGGGGCTCAGAAGTTGGGGGCCATCCTAGAGATATCGGTTGTCAGAAGGAAGGGACCTCATGAGTTTCTCTTACCCCGCGGCTCTCGTCCTGCCTGCACATTACGGGACCTGAAAAGCTCTCTTTAAAGACCAATTTCCAGGCCACACCCCCAGAGATTCTGAGTTTAATTTTAAAAGCTACTTAGATGATTCTAAAGTCCAAGCAGAGTGGGAAACACACACCTACCCCACCTCCCCCCACTTTTTGCAGGGGGGACAACTGAGGGCCTGGGAGACTCCTGGACCCCCTGTGGTTACCTGGTGTCAGTTTCCTGGGGCTGTCATAACAAATGACCACAAACCTGATGGCTTAATACAGCAGAGATTTACCATGTCATAGTTCTGGAGGCCATAAGCCCCGGGTCAGGGTGTGGGCACGGCGTGCTCCCCGTCCAGGCTCGAGAGGGGAATCTTCCCGGCCTCTTGCGTAGCTTCTGGGGTGGCTGGCAAGCCCTGCATTTGTTGCCTTATAAATGCATTGCCCCAATCTCTGCGTCTGTCTTCACATGGCCTTCTCTCTGTGTTCATGTGCCTGTGTCCAAATCTCCCCGTTCTTAGAAGAATACCAGTCATACTGGATTTAGAACCCACGCTAATCCAATATGACGTCATCTGAACTTGATTATGTTTGCAAAGATCTTATTTCCAATAAGTTCCCATTCACAAGCCCTGGGTGGGCATTCATTTTGGGGGATACTGTTCAACTCAGCGCACAGCCCATCATTAGTGGCAGTGCCAGGACTCCAATCCAGCCTCCTAAATCCAATCCTGGGCTTGGCCCCTCTTTATCCTCCTCTTCTCACTAATGGCCTCCATCGAGTCCCCTCCTCACCTTTCACCAGCCCCCAAGCTGGCACGTTTCCTGGTGGAAGGACATTGTCTTCTAACCATGGAATCCCAAAGGGCAGGGACCAGGTCCAAGACCTCTCCATGGAGCCCAGTCCAGGACCTAGGGATGCTCCATAAATACTTGATAAATCAAGCCAAACTGAATTGAATGTATGAGTGCTCTGTTACAAGGTAGTGAGGACCCCACTGACAGAAGCAACCAAGCAGAGGCTGGATGACCCTATGTCCCTATGAGAGGGACTGCCATTCTAGGAGAGTCAGTCTAGCACAGAGCTTTGGAAGAGCATGGGAAGTGGGCTGATCGTCTGGACTCTGCCATTTACTAGCTGTGTGACTATGGGTGGGTTATGTAACCTCTCTGTGCTTTGCTTAGTAAAAACAATAGTATCCATTTCAAAGGGTCGTGGGGATTGCATAGGATAATGTTTATGAAGTCCTTGCCCTGACACGTAATAAGTGCTCAATAAATATTTAGCTAACAAAAAAGGAAAGGCCACTCCAGATCACCAGGAAGAAGGACGGTAAAGCAGGGTGGAGAATTTGTAGTAAGAGTAAAAAGAAAAATGGAACCCCACACTGCACTTCCCTGGTCACGGGCAAGTTCACAGACGATACTGCAGCCTTTGGTGGGTGACAGTCCGGCAGCATCAAAGCAGTCCGCATTTAAACACAGATCCGTGTCCCAGCCTTACAGCCTTAGAGCGACCTCCCAACCTACGCCCACGGGGACACTACTGGAATTTGGGGGGGGGGACAGTATTTATGACCCAAGATGTCCAGCATTCCTGGCTCCTGCCCACCTCATGCCATTAGTACCTCCCAGTCTCGGTGTCGACCAAACGTGATCCCAGACACACATTTCCAAATGGCCTCAGGATGGGGGCTGGACACGGAGGTCATGGCTGCCACTCTCCTTCCTCCAGCCGGACCCAGCCTACCCCGGAAAGGAGCCAGAATGAGGGATAACTGCTCCTCTACCCGTTCCAGGGATGGCTGGTCCCATTTGGGGTGTGGAGTAGGGGCTGCCTGACTGCCAGGCCACCCCATCAGAGCCAGCCTTGGAGGCCAGCTGTTCTGTGGATCCCTGGCCCCTCCGAACCCCCCACCAGCTGGCTGTGCCTCCTCCGCCCCACACCGTGTGCCGCTCACTCCACCAGCCTCTTGCTGCTCCCTTCCCCAGCAGGGCCCATCATCTGATTCTCATCAAACATGCACAACTGATGTTGCACAAGTCCCCCCCAGAGGGGATTAACATAATACCCCTGATTTCTCCTTCCCCTCTCTCGAGCGAGCGCTGTGCCTCCCCCTGGCTGCGGCCCGCCTTTGTTTCAGGAGGAGCGATATACTGTGTCTGGAAATGTTGCTGCAATTAAATATGCACAAGAAGGGGGGAAGGGAGGGGGGAAATGAGGACAATGAAGGATGTGAAACATCAGATGCAGCAGCTGCTTGTTGCCATAGAAACCCCAGCTCCCCGCCACCATCCCCGCAGCACCCCTTCCCAGCTTAAAATTCCAGTAGGACCAAGTGCACCATCGTCCCGGGGTACTGGGGGCCGTGTGATCGCAGGGTCCAAGCTGCTAGGGACGGAGCACCTGTAGGCTGCCGAGGTGGATTTGGGGGTCTCTCCTGTTTCTCCCCCACACACACACACCTCCGATCGGATACTTCTGATTGGCAGTAACACCCTCCAGTAGTTCTGCATTCCAGTCCCAGTTACATAATAAATCACGGGAGAGCTTCCGCATTTGACTTTGGGATGTCACAACATGGAGACAAAACGGCACATTCAGAGTCTGGTGGGGAAGCCAGCCTTTCTCTGTGCTTCCCCCGGGTCCTCTCCGACGGCTGGCAGCAGGGCTGGGCTCCCTCCCGCTTCCTTCTCGTGTCTCACCCACCGCACTGAGTGGGGATCTGCAAGGTGGGGTCTGGGAGCTGGAGAGGGCGTGGCGGGGGTCCAGAGGACTGGCGGGCTGCCAGATGGCCGAGTGTTCTTCGGGGGGGGGGGGGCGGGAGGGAGTCCCAACGATCTGCCGCTCAGTGGGGGAACCGTGGGACATCCCAGACCTAGTCCCACACGGTCCAGTGTCCAAGGGTGGAGAGACGGCCAGTGGTCAGGCCAGGCCTTAGCTGAGTGCAAGCCGAGCGGGAGGCAGGGAGTAATGGGGCTGCCTCCCACTCCGATGCATCCCCTGAAAAAAGCGAACCATCTTGGGCTGGGGGTTGGTAGCTGTGCTCTATCCTGTGCTGGTCTCGTGAGGCTGATAGTTAGGTCCCCACCTGGCACCTAGTAGGTCTAGTCCTATACAAAGGTGGATGGGAGGGAGGGAAGGGAAATTCAGAGATTGGTAGAGAAACCAATGTTCATTAAGAAATAAGAGATCATCCATTTTGAAGAAGTTCCTTGAGACCATACTAAATAAATATTAAAAGATAAAATTCTAGACAGCTTTGCCTGATGAAAAGTCGAAAGGCGTGACAGCTCCTTTCCAGTTGGTGCGGGAGTGTGTCAGTGACGCGGGTTCGGGCTAGTTCCCTAGGGCTCTAGGGAGTAGAACCAGGACCCATGGAGGGAGCCACCAGGAGACCAGTCGTGACCAAGGAAGATCTCTCTAAAAGTCAGAGTTATCTGCTCTGGAGTGGGCCACTGAGTGAGGTAGTGAGTTCCCCAAACCTAGAGATATTCAAAGGAAGGCTGGAGAACCTTTGTCAATGATGTGGTCAGGCACCTTCAGCTTTTCAACCCTCCAATTCTATAGCATTGCTTGCTGCCAAGTGTCATTAGGTGAGATCCCAGTCCCCTGGCGCTGAGGCTTGTGCTCGGGGGTGGTGGGACACCACGGGATGTTTCTAAAAGGAGAGTGAGCCAATGTCAGAGCTCTCGTCATTGGTTGAGGGGGTCATCAGCCCCCAGGCGGGAGGAAGCAGATCTCTAAATAATAGGATTTGAAGGGCATGGGGCCACCCAAAGTGTTTCCTTATGAGAGCCTGGCATTCGGATGTTAGCAGGTCCCCCCAGTGGAGTCAGCATTACCCTCTCCCCTATAGCTCCTTTTTCAAGTCACTGTCACAGTCTTGATTCCAGTGCCCACTTCTGGTGGAAATGGAAACCTGGGGTCTTCTATGCCTGTCGGGAGAAGCAGCCTAGCCCCCAGAGAGCACGCAGAGGGATCCAAAGTTAGCATCTCAATCTCAGTCTGGCTGGACCTTGGGTGGGAGGGCACTGCCTTGAGCTTAGGGCGTCTGAAGCTGAATGCAAGTCCTGCCCCAACCAGCGAGTCCATATTCTCCCCTTTTAAAGTCAGTCCTGACTAGGCTCAAGTTCAGGGTTTGTCTTAGGACCTTGGACAAGGAAATCCACTCCACCTCTAAATGGGGTCATGTGTCATAATCCACAAAATGGGTGTCCTGCCCCCTGTCCTTCGGGCTTCCCTGCCGAGTCCTGACGGTAAGACCGTGGGAGGACCAGGAAAGCACAGTGTCTGCGCCTTTGCCTCGCACAGAATGAGCGTTCAAGAACCGTGTGTTGAATAAGTATTGTGTATCTGCCCCTCCATGTTCCCACTACCAGTATAGCTTAGCCTCAGCAGCTGTTCGTTGAGTGAATAGATGATGGACACTGAGAGAAACAGATTTAGGCTTGTGTTTGGCTCCGTCCGTGGGGAGAGCTGGGAGCCAGAGGCCTGAGTTCTGGCCTGCTTTCTGGTCATGTGACCTGACGACGGAGAGGACACTTCAAATGGCCGTAAGAACAGATGAGCATGGAATGTGAAGGAACTTTGCAAGCTCTCGCCCAGAGATAGGAAAGATGAGGACTGATACTCCCTAAGTGAGCGCTTGCTGTGCGCCAGACACTTTATTATTATTTTCAGTCCTTACGTCCACCCTGTGATGCATTATTTGCACCCCATTGTATAGGTAAGGCTCAGAGACGTTAAGTAACTTTCCCAAGGTCACACAGCTATTAAGTGGACAAGTCAGTTTGGAACCCAGATCTCAGTCTGAGTCTAAAGCCCACCATCCTTCTGTAAAACTCCGAAGCCTCTACACCTAAAGGGATAACAGTTCTGGGAGGGAGGCCAGCTGCTAGCCTGAGTTGCCTCTGGTAGTGTGCCCTGCCAGGGAAGTAATGGAGTATGTCTTGATTGTGTCTCCAGAAAACAGGTTTTTTATTACTCACCACGGCGGGCTGTACATCTCCGACGTGCAGAAGGAGGACGCCCTCTCCACCTACCGCTGCATCACCAAGCACAAGTATAGTGGGGAGACCCGGCAGAGCAATGGGGCCCGCCTCTCCGTGACAGGTAGGCGAGAGGGCTGCGGAGGGCACCAGCCCACCCCAGGGATGGCTGTGTCCGAGCCACGGATCTGGGACACTGCTGTGTACTTAGGCCATCGGGGGACTCAGAGAAGGAGATTAAAACACAGAACAAAAACACAGAGCCCAGCAGGCAGAACATGTCCAGTTTGGTTTGGAGTGTCCTTCATATAAGAACCTCAGAGTCCGCACCCAAGCAAGCTATCTCTCCTGAAGAATTGATAAATGAGGGTGAAAGCAATCCAGCTTCTCTTTCCCTTTTTTTGCCTTTGCTGCCAGGAAGCTCGTAAATATAACCTGCTGTTCAAACATAGTAACGATGAGGTTAGATTAGATTAGATGTGGGAGGATTTTGTTCCTTCATGTCTCTAAGTATTTTTTAAGGTTCTATTTGGCCCATTTTTGAGCGCATGTGTTTCTTCTGTTGTAGATTGAGAGTAGGCAGGATATAATCCATAAACAACAAGACTTGTAAACTAAATAAAACATTCTTATTTTGGAGTGATTATCACTTTTTCGGAGAGATGGAAGCTAAAGTTTATTGAGGCCCCTGCGTGCCAGATCTTATCTATTAGGCACCATAATATTCTCGTGAGGGATACAATGTTCTCTTTTACAGGTGAGAAAATTCAGATCTTAGGGAAGCCAAGCAACTCGCCCCAACTGTTTAACCAGTGGGAGACAAAGCCAGGACGTACCCTCTGCAACCAGGGTACCAGTCCCCCCCCCCCCGGAAGGGGTCATTTGAGCACCCGCACATGCCCCAGTCACGGAGTAAAGGAGGGCACAGGGTACCCCTCAAGGAGCAGCGCCTTTCTGGAAAAAGTGCTTTTTCGAACTCTTGACAGCAATCCACAGATAGACGTTTTTATCATAACCTGTGCAAGGCACACAGATCGTTCCTACCGCATGCATTTAAATGAACTCTGCTATTTCCTATTCCATCGTATCCAATTTTGATTTATCTAAATGCTGGTCGCAACTCACCAAATGGATTTCACAAGTTCCTAACCGTTTGTGACCTACAGTTTGAAAATCTCTGCTGTTGAGGAGGTGGGATTGGAGTGGCTTGTGGAAGGAGGGTGAACCGATAACACGGTCGTTTCGGAGACCAGACTCACCCAATCTTGCAACCTGTCAGGGCCCCTGGAAAAGTGGCTCGACTAGAGGACCGCTCTGATTCTGTCTCACTCTGACCTCCTGGGGTTTGGTGAGGACGACCCTGACCCTCCGATTATCTCTATCCCAGACCCTCTCTCATTTGTCCGGCCCATTTGAAGAGCAGGAGCCAAGAGGGCAAGGACAGGGCTCTCTGATTCCCCTTTGTGTCTCCAGCACCGGGCCCTGTGCCTGGCACATAGTAGGTGCTAAGTAAAGATTTTTGGACCTAACTGATGCCAAGGTAAACTTGCTGGTGGCTGCACCGAGGGCCTCTATCTTTGTGGCGAGACTTTGGAATCTGCAGCCCAATTCCCCAATGTGTTAGAGTGGTTCCCTTCCGAAGTATAGGGACTTGTTTGCATGCTGTTTTGCATCTCATTTGCATGTTTCTCATAAAACAGGGGAATGGTGCAGAAATCCCCCCTCCTGCAGGCCTGCTTCTTTCTCCTGCACAAATATTTAGCCCCTTCATCCTGCCAATCTCACCTCCACTTTTACTGGGGGAGTAGACAGGTGTCTCTCAAAAAAGACATGCTTTAAACTGGAGGGTATGCCAACCATTCTCCTTCTGGTCTCCATTCCCCACCAGCTGTGGGGGGGGGGGGTGGAGGGTGGAGCAGGAAGAGAATGAGAGATGCCACCAGAGATAAAACCCAAACCAAAAGACAGAGGTAAAGATAGGGAGGCCCCCCAGGCAGACAGAAGGGGAGAGGCACCGGCACAGAGAGACAGAGGACAGGGAGAAAAGAGAACAGAAGAAAACTTGCACAGAAGGACAAAGGCAGAGGGGAGGACGAGAGGGAACGGAGCAGGAGGGACCTGGAGGGAAGGGAGCGGAGGGAGCCAAGGGGAAGGGGCCCCGGCGGTGACATGGCCCTGATGTGATGTGGTGTGACAAGGCCATCTGCAAGCTGCTTGTCTCGGCAAAAGTGCAAGTGATACTGGAGGAAGGCAGTGCAGGGGGGTGCGAGGCGGGCACGTCGGGGAGCTCAGGCCTCAGCCTCCAGGCCCCCACACACTACACATCCCCTCCGGCTTGAGGGGGGTGCTCCATCAGTCCTGAACAAGAGAGGCTGGCCACGGTTTCTGCTGAGGAGCTTCACTGTCTAGTGGCCGGCACCCCCGAGGACCCCCGGGCTGGCGAGAGTGGCCAGACACCCGGGAAGGGCGGCCAGACGCTCCGGGCCAGCAGACGGAAAGACGGTGGCTGGGGGATCCCTGCTGAGGTCCCTGGCGGCTGAGGTGTCCACACGCCCTGAAGGACGGCTGCCCCCGTCTCCCCAGGCCCCAAAGCAAAAGGAAGGAGTGAAAGGATCCACGTGGCAGTGTGTTCTCAACGGTCATTTGGTGAGGGCAGCAACCACACCTGTGGGCTCCTCCGTCCTCACAGAGTGTTTGAGAAAGCAAGAGGGCGGAAAGGAAGATGGGCACGGGAGATGTGTGGGATAAAGGACTCTGAATCCAGCCAAAGGTGCAGGCTTAGCTGTGCAAGGCGGCAGAGAATAAGCAGTGTCTCAGACCTCAGCTTCCTCATCTGTAAAATGGGAGTGACGAAACATAAGCCCCGCCCCTGGGGTTGTTGTGAGAAACAGGGACCAGATGGAGAAAGCTCAGCACGGTGTCTGGCACGTGGGAAGCGCTCGGGAGAGTGGCGGCTGTGTGGCCGTGTCTTGTCTGTGTCTTGTCGTGGATCCGTTGGTGCCGCCTTATTGTTCCTACTCCTCTCCAAAGAGCTTCTCTTGGGAGGAGAGCAACTTTCATCTTTCCGTATCGTCCACAGTGAAGGAGGCAGTTGCAAGAATAGCCCGAGCTCCCTAAAATCCAACCCCCAAACAGCCATTCTGAGCGTGTAGATGCTTCGTAGAGTTTACCAAGAGCTTCCGTGAGCATTAACTGCATGCAATAGGCATCTGCCTTTATAAAGATGAGACCAGTGACCAGAGAGGCTGGCAGACGAGTCCAGGGTTGCCCAGCTCATGGAGGGGCTAAGCCACGTGCAGAAGCCGCATTCATGGCAACTTTCCGGGACAGCACGGCTCATCCGACTGGAGGAGGTCCCAGCAGCCTCCCCGGGGCGCCCTGGACGCCACCGGAGATTTCTCGGGGCTCAGCCATCTGGCTCCCCTGGCCCCATACCAGCCCCGGCAGCACCCGATCCCCCCGGGCTGTTGCCGGTACACGCCGCAGCATTTTACTTCTGCTCCGGAATAATGAAAGAGGCTTTTTTCCCTTAGAATTTAATTTCACGCCTGAGACTCGGTGATTAATTCCCTCCCCCCGCCCCTTCCTCCACCGCCCCGTCGGCCCCTCTGCTTGTAAATTCTGCAGTGTGCCACGGAATTTGTGTATTTTGCATCAATTAAGTGTCACATTGAGTAATTCTTCCCTGGCACCGGGTTTGTTGATCCTGACCATCCCCACAGGGTTGCGTGGGGAAGAGGCCGTGGAAGCGGGTGGGGAGGGAGGGTGGGTGCAGAGCTGCATGGAGATTTCGCTCAGTCAAGCTCTTGGACATGCATCTTGCGTCGTTGCCTACAACAACCTTACGAGACATGGAGGCAGCACCAGGACCCCCGCCCCGCATGTGAACCTCAGGCTCCAAGCCAGGATGAGACTCACCCAAGGTCACAGGGTTTCCCCGTGACCCGGGAGGACCTGCATCTGGCTCTCCTGATTCCCAGCCCAACCTCCTTCTGAAGAGCCATGGAAGGTGGGGAGGGAGTAGAGAGTCCTCTAGAAAGTCTCTCCCCCTGCCACCCAGAGCATTCCTCGCCCAACCCTTCTCTCAGGGAGATGAGCTAAGGACGGGGGACATTTGCCATTAGTCAAGGAGGGTCCAGAGGGGATGTCTGCCGCTCCCACCACTCACTCTTGAGCTGATGTCAGTATTAGATTGTTCCATTTACTGAACAAGGGTGGGCGAGACCTGATCTGTGTTCTTGGCTCTGCAGTGTGATCCTGGGCAGGGCACTGCACCTCTCCGGTCTCAGGACCCTCCTCTGTCTGTGGCCTCCAAGACCCCTAAGCCAGCTCTACGAGTCCAGGAGCCTATAAAATTTGGCATAGGGGCGCCCACCCTATGTCAGAGTGCCCCCATTCTGCCTCCCCCAGAGGTCGGGGGTTCAGCAACCATAGGCCTGCTCTGTGTAGGCACAGGAGATCCAGCAAGGGAGCAGCCCCGTCTCAAGATGCCGGCAGGCCTCTGGGGCAGACAGGTCCGTGGCCTGGCGCTAACTGCTGTTGAAAAGGGCTCTGGGGGAGGG
>CM052884.1:11562966-11586627 GCA_028534135.1 Potos flavus | reverse complement strand
GGCTACCCCATCCCTGCCATCCGCTGGCTCAAGGACGGCCGGCCCCTCCCGGCCGACAGCCGCTGGACCAAGCGCATCACGGGGCTGACCATCAGTGACCTGCGGACGGAGGACAGCGGCACCTACATTTGTGAGGTCACCAACACCTTCGGCTCCGCGGAGGCCACGGGCACCCTCACGGTCATCG
This sequence comes from Potos flavus, assembly GCA_028534135.1. Lineage (NCBI taxonomy): Eukaryota > Metazoa > Chordata > Mammalia > Carnivora > Procyonidae > Potos > Potos flavus. The sequence continues at coordinate 11,586,440 of CM052884.1, read as the reverse complement.
GTGAGCGGGGAACCCCTCCGCAGGCCTAGGAACCTTAGAGAGCACCGCGGTGTGACAGGGAGGGGCGGCACCTGCCTCTGGCCGGCCCCAGGGGAGAATCCCCTGGTTGGGGAAGGTGGCAGGACATCCCGGGAAATGCTCTGGGTTTGAAATCAGAAGATCTGCTCCTCGGCTCTGGCGTTATCAGATAAGAACCCACTTTGGGCAAATCACATAACCGTGATCACCACCTCAGTGTCCTCGTCTGTAATATGGGCGAATGATCCCGGGCCTTCCTGCCTCCTGAGGTCAGAAGGGACCATGAGGGTGACGAGCTCGCAGGGCTTCCTGGCTTATCGCGAGGGAGGACTGTCCGCCCCAAAGGAAACGGTGCCGTGTTAATCTGGTAGAGAGAACACACTGTAGCCCATCAGAGACGATTTTCAGGATATTTCACAATAATTGATAGGGGCACTGCTCAATCAGATCAGACTCGGGCACAAATGACAAGGAGGCCTTTCCAGGATCTGCTGGCCAGGTATCAGCGCCGGTCCTGCCAGTTCCTCCCCCATCCCGGAGCCCCAGGGTGCCGGGGGTCCAGCGAACCGCTGTAGAGAGCGGGGGGCCTTCACAGGCCCTGCGGCTGCTGCGCCCCTGGGGCTGAGGTCGGGCACTGAGTGCAGCGGGGCTGGGATTTGGAGAGCCCTGGGGAATCCCACTCCATGGAGCAGCTCCGTAGCCTGAGGCCCCACCGAATGTGGTACCGAATGGCATCGTGAGGCTCACTGAACCTAGATGGTGGCAGGAGGCTGTCCAGCGGTGATCCAAGGCCCCTCCTGCAGAGAAGTTCCCTCCACCGTGCCGACTGACAGAGCAGCCCTCCTCCCCGCCCCCCTCCCCGTCTCAAGAGCATACAGCTACAGGTCTGCAGACCCTCAGTGTTCTCCCGGCTCGGCTGGCCTCCTGGGCCTGGGGTCTGGTCCCCTGCCCAGCCCAGATGTGAGCCGGTATCCTCCCCGTGCTCGAGGGCATCCTGACAGTCGGGGTACATTTACTGTGGGGCTGAGGAGAAGTCCTCCCCGTGGGAACACGTGTGAAGCTGCAAGAGCAGAAAGAGCCCCAAGAAACATGCTGGGGGTGACAGCCCGTGATACGGATGCTTAGGCTAGAGTGTTGAGAGCCCAGGGGACAGGGGGCTCCTCGCAGCCTAATGAGCCCCAGCCAGCAGGGCAGGCGGGTGGCAGGACCAGCACTGATGTCCCCATGTCCCCCTTCTTGCCCTAAGTACTGTCCAAACCCGCTTAGTCAGATAGGCCTTCCCCTCTTCCCCTGCCCCAGCTGCACACACATTACATACTCACTCCCTCTCATCTCACACACACACACACACACACACATGCACACGCACACTGTCTCAGGGCTCAGGTCAGGAGGGCGGCACACTCCTGAATCCTTGGAACATTAGCAAACCTGACTCTGGGTAATGTGGTGTTCATAGCCCCTGCCTCGGTACGTGCGGCGAGCAGATACGCATGCACGCACGCACACACACACACACACAACATAGGGACACACACACACAGGGGAACACACACACGGGCACACACACAGGGACACACAACACACAGGGACACACACACAGGGGCACACATACAGGGGCACACACACAGACACACACACAGACACACACACACACACACACACACTGTCTCAGGGCTCAGGTCAGGAGGGCGACACACCCCTGAATCCTTGGAACATTAGCAAACCTGACTCTGGGTAATGTGGTGTTCATAGCCCCTGCCTCGGTACGTGCGGGCAAGCAGATACGCATGCACACACGCACACACACACACACACTCGCAACACATAGGGACACACGCAGACACACAACACACGGGGACACACACAGGGGGACACACACAGGGACACACAGACACAGGGACACAGACACACACACAGGAACGCACAACACACAGGGACACACAACACACAGGGACACACAGGAACACACACACACAGGGACACACACACAGGCACGTGTGTTGAAAGGTCACATGCCCACTTCTCTGTACACACATGCACACATGTATGGTGCCCATACACATTCACAGATACACACATTCCTCCGCCTTAACGTGCTCACATCCTGGCACACGCACGCAGACCCACAGCCATGTGCACACCCCCACAGCCATACACCTGATTCCCCTCTGACCCTCAGCTCCGCATCCCCCCCCCGCCCCCCCGCTCTGCCACGCTGGCTTTGGCTGGACAACCAGGTTCAAGGGCAAGTGACACAGCTTTTCTCCGCCTTCCATTCTCTCTGCCAGCCCCTCTCTGCCAGGTGCCCAGAGAGGAAAGCGTGCTTTTCACACACACCCTCATTCTGCCACTAAGCCTCCCACCCATCTTGTCACCGAGTTGTGCGGGGCAGCAAGATGAGAGCAGCTAGCTGGCCGAGCCCTGGGAGCCCCGGCTGGTGACTGGGACAGCAGGACGCCACCTGCCTCCTTGTGCACTGACATTTCCTGGGCAGGGACTCTGGGAGAGAGCGGGAGAGCCCGGCATGAGCAGACTCCTGTGTGCTTTGACTGTGCCCCGCCCAGCCAGGCTGCCCTCCCCGCTCCTCCAGGTGACCTCACTGGGATCCTAGGCCCCTGCAGACCTCAGCATCCTCTAGAGAACCCCAAGCCCGTGGAGATCGGGGCAGAGAGGTGGCCAGCCCGCCCAACAGTGATAAACCTGGCTGGGGCAGCAGTAGACATATAACGTGAGAGACACCACCCTGCTCCCGAGTCCGCACAACCCAGGCAGAGAGACAGACACATAGAAGTGATTAAAAGACTACGTGCTTAGTGTGGTGACAGTGATACAGAGAAAGGCCCAGAAGACGGGTCCTGACCCAGCCTGGGAGGGGAGTGATATCCAGGAAGGCTTCCTGGACTAGGTGTCCTTGAGCTCAGTGTGAAGGATGCTGCTGCCCTAAGACTAAACTTGAGAAGCAGGGGCAGGTGTCCGGTGGCCTCGATGGCCTTGAATGCCACACTGAGTTGTTGGGCACCGTGGAAGTTCTGAGCAGGGCAGCGGCCGGCTGCGGCATGGAGAACAGAAGGAGGGAGTCCGGGAGGAGGGAGGATGGTACTTCCTGGGTCCCGGCTGGGAGCAGAGGACCTGCAGCAGGCCAGGGGAGGTGGGGATGGAGAGCAGAGTCACCTGGTGCATATAGAGGCGGTCAGAGCGACAGAAGATGGCAACTGGTTATCTCTATGGGTATGAGAGACAGGTGGCAGGGCCAAGGGTGCCTCCCTGGTTTCTGGGGAAGACGATGAGCCAGCCAAGCTCCTGTCCTCTTCTGAGCTGTAGGGAGCTCCCCAGCCCCCCTGAACAAGGGCCACGTGTCCAGAAAGTGCAGGCCATTATAACAAGAGGTGCAGAGCAATCGCCTGGCCTGACGCTGCCATTTGACAAATGAGGAAACTGAGGTCTAGAGAGGGAATTCACTAGTCCCGCCCCCCCCTCCCAGGAGTCTGGGGACAGAACCAGGGCCTCCCGCAGCCCACCCCCAGCCACACAGCTCCACGGTAAAAGCCCTTTTGTTTTCCTCCCCACTGCCTTTCCCCTCTCTCCTCCCCTGCTGGCCCGGCCCAGACCCCCTTCACGTGACCCTGACACCAAAGAAGCTGAAGACCGGGATCGGCAGCACGGTCATCCTCTCCTGCGCCCTGCTGGGCTCCCCGGAATTCACCATCCGCTGGTACCGCAACACTGAGCTGGTGCTGCCCGACGAGGCCGTCTCCATCCGCGGGCTCAGCAACGAGACTCTGCTCATCACCTCGGCCCAGAAGAGCCACTCCGGGGCCTACCAGTGCTTTGCCACCCGCAAGGCCCAGACCGCACAGGACTTCGCCATCATCGTGCTGGAGGGTGAGCTGGGGCGGCCGGCACCTGGGTGGGTTCAGGCTCCCTCCCCTCCTGAGAGCAGGCACAGGTCCAGGCACCTGCCTGCCTTAGTTAATCCTTCCATGGGCCCTGTGGGGAGATGCTTTTTCTTCGCGTTCCCTATTTTGCAGTTGGGGAAACTGAGGTTTGGTCACTTGCCCAAAGTCTCACAGCTTGGCCGAAGGTCAGAGCTGGGATCAGAACTCAGGTCTCTTAACCACTGTGCTATATTGCCTCTGCCCTCCAAAATTACTAGAACCTCGCTCTAAAAGGGGCCTTCTTTCGGATCCTGGAGGCTTTCAATCTCACAGGGGCCCTAGGACCGCCCATCAGGAGTCATTGCCTTGAGCCCTGCCTCTGCTTTCTTCCCTGAGCCCTCTCTTTCTGGCTGTCCCTCTCTTCTCATTCTCTTCCCTTCCCACCAGGATCATAGACTTTCAAATCTTCACCCTGACTAAGGTCTCTTCGCAGCAGGCTCTGTTTCTTATTACAGACCTGGATTTTCACATGCTTCTTTCTCCTTTTAAAGCTGCTACCACCCCCCACCCCGCCCCGCCGCCGGGGCTCCTCACCCAGCACATCTGTGTATGGTTGTTCAGGTTGTTCACTGCACAAAGTGCCTAACCCACAAGGCAGGACCAAGAGTAAGGACTGGAATCCAGCTTGAACTCCACTTGCCAAGCCATGAGCCCTGGCACCAGGTTGTGACCACACAGAGGACTCCCCCTTTTCTTATTTGCACAAGGATACAATGAGAATCGGGAGAGGCCCTATCCTTACCAACAAATTTAGTGGTCCCCCAGCTCCTTTGTTGTTCCAAAACAAAACAAAAACCCCACAATCTTATTGCTTCCAAAGATTTTTCACTGTCGTAACAAAGACACCAAACCCAGGCAAGTCCTATAGGTTATCAGGATCCCACGTGGGTCTACCCGTCACGGCCTGTGGGTCTTCATTCCTTGGGAGGTTGGACGTGGGAGTGGGCATCCCCTTATCCCTCAGCAAGTACAGTGCCCAGTAAATTGCCCCTCCCTCAGCCCCTGCCGCCTCTTGTCCAGCCAGATCTCCTTCCCAGATCTTCCCACCAGCCAGGCACAGACCAGTTTGAAATGGGAGCCTCACCTCTCTGGGGACTTCCTGTCTGACCGTCTCCCCACACAGCACAATTTCTCTCTGAGAGGACAGACCACCGATGGCCAGTTTGGGGCTGCGATATGGGAAATGAGGCTGGAGGGAAGGGCGGAGAGTGGGGAGGGAGGAACAGCCAGAAAGGAGGGTTCAGAGAAGGAAGCAGAGGAGGGGTCAAAGGCCGTGACCCTGGTGGGCAGTCCCAGGCTCTCCCCCCGGGTTTTAGGGAAGAGTCTCCCCCAGAAACGGGGCTAGGGGCTGGCAGACTGGATTAACATCAGTACTTTGGTGTGAAATGTGGGGGGATGTGGAGAGCCATGTTACACTGGCCTTTTTTTTTTTTAAAGCATTTGTCTTAGTTTTCAAGTACATAACACATACTTTAACCCTTTACAACAATCCCGTGTGGAAGGATGACCGGGCTCAATAATTTCATGCCCCCCTCTTCCATGGAGGAAGCTGGGGCAGTGGGGTTAATTGTCCTGTTCGGGGTTTTTGGGTCGGTCGACACTTAAGTTCCGGCCACACACACACCCGTGCCTCTGGGCAGCAGCTGAGCCTTAAACTTGAGGCTTTTGGCTAACAGGACTCTAGCATCCCCAGCCCCACCTGCAGGAACGAGCACTGGAATCCAATTCCGCAGGTCCAGCCCAGTCAGGTCCCGGTTCCACGCAGGGTTCTTGAGCACCGTGTCTTTCCTAATGCAGGGAGGAGAATGGCAGAAAAGGGAAAGTCGGCAGGATCTGACATTTATCGAGCACTTACAAAGCATTGTACGAAGCATCTTTAACGCAGTAATCCATTTTGTCCTCACAGCTTCAGTATGAAGAGGGTATATTCACTCTCCCCAATCTCTCCATCCTCCACAGTTAAGAAATGGGGAGACTCAGAGAAGTTAGGTAACTTGCCCAAAGACACAGAGCTCACAAGGGGCCGAGGGAGGAGTCAAATCCAGGGGTCGGAAATCCTGTGCGGGAGTAATGGGTACCTCACGGGGTGGGGTGGCCATCTCTCCGTGGCTCGGTGACCCTGACGGGGGGCTCCTCGCTCCCGGCAGACGGCACGCCCCGCATCGTCTCGTCCTTCAGCGAGAAGGTGGTCAACCCTGGGGAGCAGTTCTCGCTGATGTGTGCAGCCAAGGGCGCCCCGCCCCCCACCGTCACCTGGGCCCTGGACGACGAGCCCATCGTGCGGGACGGGAGCCACCGCACCAACCAGTACACCATGTCAGACGGCACCACCGTCAGCCACATGAACGTCACGGGCCCCCAGATCCGCGACGGGGGCGTGTACCGGTGCACGGCGCGGAACTCGGTGGGCAGTGCTGAATATCAGGCGCGAATAAACGTAAGAGGTGCCTGTCTACATTTAAATATCAGAATAGGCTTTTGAGTTCCTTTGCCATCTCTGTGGTTCCCATTATTCTTGTGGTGATTAGTACTTATTATTAACTGTCATTTTGCTTTTAGTAGCGGTCTCTCTCCTCTCTTTCTCCCCTTTTCCCTGCCCTCCGCAAACCTGTCATCCTTTCTCGTGTGTGCGTGTCTGGCACAGTTGGCCCTCCTATGCATTCCCGTCCCTTCCTCCTGCCCCTTCTCCTCTCCCCGTCTGACCTGTCCCCCACCCTTTCCTCCCCATCAAATCTCTCTGGCCCCAGGTACACTCGGCACCCCACTAGCAACCACCAGCCCCACCAGGACCTTGCGAGGACAAGGACAGGGAGGGGGCAGTGGGGCCAGACTTGACCTTTGATGGGGGTGTCCCTCAGAGCTGTGCTCCCAGTACCATCCCCCAAATGCTCCAGGAGGTATAAGCAGCCAGGAGCCACAGCACAATCTTCCCCCCGAGTTCCTCCCTCCCAAGGCCCAAACCTCAAGAGTGGGAGGCTCGGGCTGGGGTGTCCCAAAGTAGACACCCCCAGCAGTGGGGGAAGCAGTCCTCAAGTGATCATCCCCAGATCTCAGCTCTCCAAGTCACCGCAGTGAAAAGAGCCTCCTCTGAAGCTCTTTGCAGCCCTGTCGGGTCCGACCAGTCCTCACCTGGCCCCTCCAGCGGCCCCTGACCCAGGGGCAGAGGAGGAGGGGGGAAGGGCCCTGGTGGCTCCCAGGGAGCCAGGGCTCCAACTCCACGTGAGAAAAGTGGCCTCCCATTTACCTCCCTCCCTCCCTTCAAATTGGAAGGGTCAGAGTTCCAGGGTCCTGGGATTCCCCTGGTGCAACCCCTCATCTTCTGGGTGGGGACCCTGAAGCCTGGGGTTTCCTATCCCCACGCCAGCTCCCTGCCTGGTGGCCTTACCACTCCCACATTGCCACCTGCCCAGCCACCCAGCTGAAGACACCCCCTCCCCACAGCCAGGGTGACCAGAGCCCCCCTTTTAGGGCCGCTTCTCAGGGACCCACCAAACCCACTTACCCGTTTGGAAGAAAATCATCAGCTCATCCAGTGAAGACCTTCCTACTGCTGTTAAATATTTAATGTATACGAGATCCTTTTGGGTACAAGACCATTATGCACAAGTTGAATGAAAATAACAAAATCTCCACATCACCGTTATAACCCCCGAATCTTAATCCCCTTGTAAATGAGAACTCGCCCTCCCAAATCCCAGTCACTTCTCATGAGGCTTCAGTTGGCTCACCTACCCCATCCCATTAGGGGGATGGATTCTTGCCCCGGGCATGAATGGTACATGTCTGCTTGCAACTATCTGAGGCTAGTAACAGGGAGTCCTGGAGAGATGGCGGGGGCCTGCAGCTCCAGCCTCTGCCTTTAGCCTTGTAATAGAGCTTCGCTCTCCCCCCCCCTTCCCCTGCCCCACTGAATTTCCATCCCCCGAGAGTTTCAGAGCCAAGCAGCGGAGAAGAGAGTCGCAGGGCAGCTCCTGGCTGTCCCTGGCTAACCGAACCGCTTGTCCCTCCTCTGCTCCTCCTCCCCCCTGACTCCCGCCCAGGCCCCCCCAGCATCCGGGCGATGCGGAACATCACGGCCGTCGCCGGGCGGGACACCCTCGTCAACTGCAGGGTCATCGGCTACCCCTACTACTCCATCAAGTGGTACAAGGACGCCCTGCTGCTGCCCGACAACCACCGCCAGGTGGTGTTCGAGAACGGGACGCTGAAGCTGACCGACGTGCAGAAGGGCATGGACGAGGGCGAGTACCTGTGCAGCGTCCTCATCCAGCCCCAGCTGTCCATCAGCCAGAGCGTCCACGTGGCTGTCAAAGGTAGGCCTCCCCCGGACCCAGAGCCCACCCGGGGCTCTCCCCCACCGGGCCGGCGGCTCGGGCAGCAGCAGCTTGGCCTGAAGGAGTGGCAGCCCGAAGGAGAGAGGGTCCTGAGTGGGTGTTTGGGAGAAAGGGGGCAACGGGGGTGGGGGTGGGGGGAGATTGCTGCGGGACAAAGGAGGTTCCCTCTATCGGCCGCAAGACAACATGGCACTGGCCGGGGAGGCATGAGAGGCCTGTGACGCACAAAGGTCGCCTTCCGGGCAACAGGCCCGGGTCAGAGATAGCGGGCTGTATCAGTCAGGAGGGAGCCACGTGGCTTTGGCAGGGGCCCACCAGAGACCACCGAGATAGGGCAAGAGGCAGGAGCAGGAGGGCAGAAACAGCAGGAGGCTGGGTGGAGGGAGTGCGTACTGGGGCTCTGACTCCCCTCCACCTGCTCATGCTATTTGAGGCCTGCAAAGCACAGCCTGACAAAACCTCAGCCCAGGCCCTTCGCGCTCTCCTGGAGCAGGCATGTGTTCTGTGCAGGGGTACTTAGCACGGTGCCTGGCGCATAGAAGCCATTCACTACGTGCCTGCGGATTCAATGAACGAATGAGTAGAACTAAGGGACTCAATGGATGTGTGAACAGTGATGGCTGTCCCCTCGGTTCTGGGGCTGTGTGGGTATGCAAGGCTCCATCCCAAATATGTTCTTGGAACTGCCGGGCAGTGAGCCAGGAGCAGGGTGGCCTGGTTGCTCTGGGGCAGGATAGGGAAGGGGGGCCTGCCGGGCCTGGCTGAGGAGTGGTCAAGGAAAGCCCAGCAGCTGGGGTGGGAGGTCACTAATGCCGTAATGGGTAAGGGTCCGAGTGGGTTCAAGCACCGTGAGAGCCTGAGGCTCTGGGAGCATGGAGATGCCAGCCTGGGGCCCCACAAGGGAGGAAGGAGGGCTGTGGTGTCCAGCCACCGTGCTGGTCTCTAGCACCAGACTGCAGCCATTGTCATAATAAGACCAATATCACCGTGGCGGGCTTGCCACGCACCAGTCACTGTGACTGGGTGCTCTACCCGCTCAGTCTCACTGAACCCCAGCACTGCCCCCTTATCTCAGGCAGGTACCATTTGCTCCCCAGTTTCCAAGGCAGAAAAGGCTAAGGCACAAAAAAAGTCAGGAAATTGTCATCTGGAAGCAGAATGTGTCCTGGGCCTGTCTACCTCCAGGCCCCGGGCTCTAACCCAGAGCTGGGAGAAGGGAGCGCTGGGAGGAGGAACGCACACCCCACCTCAGGAATAAAGAAAGAGGCCTCGGGGACCGCCTGAGAGGGAGTCAGGGAGGGAGACAGACATCTGAGAAGGCTGAGAGCCTCTGTCGCCTGAGCATCTGTGTCACCCCAGGGCAGCAAGGAGGGGACCCTGGGACAACATGCACCAGGAGAGGAAAGCTGGCCTGGGCCCTGGAGGGGCCCATAGGTAGGAAGAAACAGCGTGGGGTGGGGGGGTTCCAAGCCTACAAAGGGGCCCTGGCACAGGGGAAGGCCCCAGTGGGTCCCAGGCCCCTGAGTCAAGGTCCAAGAGCGGCTTGTGGACAGAAAGAGGGAAGTCTGGGAGAAGGAAGAATCTGGGGAGACAGACACCGCCTTGGGTTGTGGCCCCTTTGAGCATGTGGTGATAACGGCCCGAGCAGGGGGACGTGTGTGGTGGATGGTCAGGAAACTGAACAGTAGCAGCAAAAGGCGGGGTCGGCGCTTCCCTCCCTGGCCCCCCATGTCACAGGCATCCTTGTGCACCCATCACCTGTCACAGGGCCGGACAGTGTTTCCTGAGCTGAAACTGAGACAGTAGTCTGGGTTGTGGCTTGCTGGGAGGCCTCGCTTTGGCCCCAACAACTGTGGGGCCGTGGCCATTTCAAGCCGGGGCAGGTGACAGGAGACCCTCGGGCGTCAGCCTCCCTGCCTCCCGCCGCTACACCCTAGCTAGGCTGAGGGGCACCCTGGCCCTCTCCTTAGCTGAGCCCTGTCCCACCTCTGTCCCGCCTGGAGCCCTGGGCCTGCAGGAGGCTCCCAAGCCCTAGGCCACCTCCCCAGCTTGGTGGCGGTAGAAGACGGCAGAGCCTGCCTGCCCCCTCCCAGCATCAAGGGCTGCCCGTATCCATTTCCCTTACAAGCAGTGGACCGAGAGTTTACATTGTAAACATCACATATTAAAACATCTAACCTTTGCTCCACTCCCTTCGCCCGCCCGCACCAGTGAGCATTTGGCCGGGTTTGTTGGCTTAAAAAAATAAATAAATAACAGGGCTCCGGCGAGCCTCGGAGTACGCAGAACATCCAGAAAGCTGCTCCTGCTCATCAATTATTCAACCCCGTTCAGGGAGCGATCAGTCCTAATGAATTGAATCTGATGCATTCCGTCTCAGCGACTCTCTGGGCCTGTTGTGATTGTGCTGAGCGACAAGAGGAAAGGGGGAGTGTGTGCGTGCGTGCGTGTGTGTGTGTGTGTGTGTGTGTGTGAGAGAGAGAGAGAGAGAGGGAGAGATCTAGAGGGCAGAGCTCATGCACCGGGCACGCGTGGTTCCCGCACCCAGCACAAAGCCCGGCATTCATCAAATGCCATGTGTGTGTACAGGGTTTGGGGCACGTGTGCACACGTTCCCTCTTCCCTGCCCTCAGGGTCTGAAGATCCAGCCCTAGAAGGACGAGGGTCCCCTGTTTTCTCTCCAGACCGAGAAGCTGCATTTGTGTGCGGGGCTCTGGGACCCCCTGCCCCTTCCACTTGGAAAGCTCAGGTCCTCCAACCTCCCACTCCCTGACTCCCTCTCCCCACCTCATTAGAATGCACTTTTGCAGAAGAACCCATCCGAGCTGATTATGGGCACGCTGCTTGATTAGCCGATGTGCTGTTCCAAGAGCTACTCAAGGGGGAGGGCGGAAGAGGTGCCCCTAGGCGTGGAACGGGGCCCTGACTCGAGTCCAGGGGCAGCGCGGCTGAGCCCACTCCCATCACCTGGCTGGGACATGCATCCCACTCGGAGGACCAGAGCAGAGAGTCAGGGTACAGCAAAGGGCAAGGTCGATGTGGGACAGGGCCCTGCACAGCGGGGATCGGTTAGAAGTCCCTCCCACCCCGCATCTCTCTGGGGGGCCGGGGGGTTGCAGGCAGGAAGAGGGACAAAAACCCATGCTGCTCCAAGGAGCTGTAAAAACCACTGCTGACCCCATTCCTTCTGGGACTGCCGTCTTCTGATGAATTTTTCAAACACTGAGCTAAGAGAGACACATGTGCACACACACGTGCGGAGCCCTTTGTGTGTGCGGATGCATGCATGTAGTCGTTGGTTCTTATGATATGCATGTCCGTGCAAAAAATACGCACACTAACCTGCCCGCTATTGCACATGCACGCACACACGTGCATGCTAGCAGTCACATGCACAAATATTGGCTCTGTCCCTACCCTCCTGTGAGCCACCGTCCCTGAGGCACAAAAGGTGGCTGCTGGTGGTACCAGATGAAATATTGCCCAGGTGAGCTGCTGTGGCCCAGCAAGGTGGGAGGGCCGCGGGGAGAGAGTGGGGATGCTTTGTGAGCCCCTTGGGCTTTGGGGCACGTAACGCTGACTAGCAGGGGAGATCAGGGCTGCGGGGAAGGCAAGTGCTCCTCTCTGGGCATCTAGAGACATCCCTGGCAAGATGCTAAGAGGAAGGCACATAGATCCAACCTAGATTCGATGTCTTTAGGGCCCCCCGTAGCTGAAAAATAATGTAGCATAAAAGCATCTCTGGGCACGCGGGCAGAATGTTTAATCAACTAAGAAGGCAGGCTGCAACTGGGGCTCCTTGGCTTTAGCTCAGCGAGAGAACGTCTCCATCCCCACATCTGAGCCTCTATGGGCCTCTGGAGCCAAAACGAGGACAAGAGGGGCTTGTCACCCATGCTCTGCAAGGCCAGAGCTGGGCCATGGTGCCAGGCCCCTGTGGAGAGCAAAGGGAAGAGGACACACATACGCTCATTCCCCAATGCCCATACTCCCCACCCATGCTCCGTCTTCCCCGGCAGCCCAAACCAGCGCCTGCCACGTGCGCAGAGCCTTTGGAGGAAGGGCCCTTGCACCCCCGTGAGTGGATTGGGGGTTACTGTGATCGTAGGTTGGGCCTGACGAAAAAGCCAGTCACCGGGCCAACTGCCCGCTATCCGCAGAGGTGGAGGTTTGGAACCCACAGGAAGGGGATACAATGGGTTCCATGGGGGCAGAGAGCACAGTTGTCCTTGGGAGAGGGGGGCACCAGGAAAGCTCCTGCCAGCAACCTTATTCCCCAGCAGAGGGGCCTTGGCACACAGGAACAAGCAGCTGCTACGGTGGACAGACAGGGCTCAAGGGGATGACCGTGGTTGCGGTGACGGTAGGGACGATGGTGTGGAGGCAGCATCTACTGATTCAGGGACATTTACTGCGTACCCTCTATGTTCTGGGCACCAACCTACAAACTCAGCCACACTCCCGACTGACAAAAATCCCTGCCCCTGGAAGCTTCCATTCTGGGGGGCAAATGGATAATGCATAAAATAGATAAAAGTTGCCCCATGTCAACGAGGGAGCAGGGATGAGAGTGCCAAGAGGAGTGGAGAATGGTTTGCAATTTTAAATAGGGTGGCCAAGGGAGGCCTTCCTGAGAAGAGAGGGTTGTGTAAAAAAAAAAAAACACCGAAGGAAGTTATTATTATTCCTAAAATAGTAGAGGCTTTAGAGATTACTTGGTCCAACTCCTCCATTTTTCAGATGAGGAGACAGAGGCTCGGGGCGGAGGCAGGGTGGATGAGGGGAGGTGGCCTGCCTCCGCTCACTTGCACGGGAGTCAGAGGCCGGAGCCCAGCTCCTAGGCATGGCTGTCTCCCCATCTCCGTGCTGCACGAGCAGACGCTCCAACTCCCCCCAGTGCCCTCTCTTTGCTAAGCAGGTGCAGTGAATAAGAAGGCTCAGTCTCAAAGACAGATGATGAGCGACACCATAAAGTGTTTATGGTCTGGGCTGGCCGTCAGCACACCGTCGGCGGCACAGCACTGCCAAGCAGGGGGCCGTAAAGGCTTTATGGTGGCCGGCACCTCCTGGACAGCCGCAACCACTGTACGTCCCCAGCCGCTCCGTCCTCTGGCTTCTTGACCACAGTAGCACCTTGCTCCGACCCCACCTCCCTCAGCGCGGAGTTGCCCTCACCCCAAAGATGACTGTGGGTCACTGGCATCCGTGCCCCCTACATTCAGGCTGGGAGTTGGGGAAATGCTGGGACTCAGGGGCAAGGGGGGGTGCCCTTTGTGCAGTCGACCCTCGAGAGGTCCCTGGTCATCATTGTGATAGTGGTGGTCAGAACCCGCCTCCCCCCCACCGCTGAGGATCACTTTCCCAGTGGCGGAAACGGACACACAAATGTTCCGTTAGCTCACATCTACCTCTGAGCAATGGAGAAGACATTCCTGACTCACAGGTCAGAAAGCAGCCCCCCATCTGGGCCGCTGCCCACGCACCCATCCCAGAGCCCCCACACCCTGCTTCTTAGAGCCTCTGCCTCACGGGGCTCCTCCTGCTAGTCAGGGAGCCTGTGAAGGAACCAGGATCCCTGGACTTTCTTCTCCCTCCTGCCGGACCTGCAGTTATGGGGGTATCTGAACGGAAGCCTGGAGCCAAGAAATTCCGTGAGCAGCTCTGGCCCCTAACACTCCCACCAAAGGGTTCCTAAGGGGCCACTTCCCTGCCTTGTCCGCGTGCAGCGGGGGCAAAGGGTGGAGGGAGCCAGGATCGTGCCCTGGATATCTGGCGAGTTGTCTGGTCGTCTGCCTCCTACAGGACAACTGTGCTCTAGAGAGCTCTGGCCAGCCCAGCTGAATGTCTAAGCCCCCCAGATGCGTATTGGTTGGCTGCTGTCTCCAGGGGGCTCGCGATAGCATCCACGTTATTCCCGAAGGCCAGAAGGGAGTGAGCGCCCCTGGCTGGCCTCTGCCTCGTGGCTCAGCCTTTCCCCCTCTCTCACCCCATGTACTTTTTTTGCAGCGTTGTGTCCTTTAGCTCTCTGCCCAAATGCCACCTTCTCCGTGAGGCCGCGGTCACCCGGCCAGATGAGACGTCTCGTGGCTCGGAGTTCAGCATCTGCCTATTCAGGTGGCGCTTGTCCAATAATCATTGAGGGAAATATCTTGCCTTCCCTAGCAGATGATGAGCTCCTGGGGGTTCTATCGGTATTTTAAGCATGTTTCTACTTTCTCCAGCCCACACAGAGCATAATAATGCCTTCCCAGACTCGGCATTTCATAAATATTAGATGAATTAGTTAATTAATGAATTAACCTGCCTTAGTAACTTGTTCCATTATCCAAATCCCTTCTTACTGAGAGAGACAGTCTTCTCCTTGCTTGAGCTAAATCTCCCTGCCTAATTTCAGTCTTTTGCTCTCCACTGGCCCTGCTCACAGAGAAAATACAGCGCTAGACCGCCCCTCCCCAGGGCCTGGTCGTTCAGCCTTGAGAGCCCCTCAGCCCTCTCCTCCTTGGTAGAACTTCCCAGAACTTGCTTTGCCCACACATCCTCCTCTGTAGCCTGTCACTGCCTTGAGTCTCCCCCTGGTCACGTTCAAGCGTGCATAGGAGCTGCTTCTGGGGCCGTGGGAGCAAGGGCCTGACCCCAGGAAGGACCAAGGGATAAGTTCCCGGCTCCAAAACTCCATAGCATCAATACAGCGTCTTGAGGAATGGCATAGAAATCCCCGTCTTCTTCTGGATGGACCCCCATCCTGTGCTCTCCCTACCCCTGGCTCTCCTGACAGTTCAACTTCTAAGATCAACCCAGGAAATACTGTCTGAGCACGTGTTCATTCATCACTCACGCAGCAGGCATTTATTGGACTCCTGCAATTTTCCAGGGAAGTCAGTCTTCGTTACTGCCCTAGAGGAGCTCCCAGCCCCCCATGGAAGGTGGGAGTGCAAACCGTCACCCTCCCGCCCTGTGGCAGGTGCCATGATGAAGGTGGGCACAGGTGCTGTGGGACGAGGGCGGGCCTCACGGAAGAGGGAATACCGCAGCAGGCTCTGAGAGGACGAGGAGGCATTTCCCGAGAGGCCTGCGGGCTCCAGCTTCGGGCCTCTGTGGGAAGGAGAACTGGGCCAGGCCTGGTATTGTTTGGCCTAGAGAAACAAACCAGAGGCAGATCTGGGTCTCTGCAATAGTTCCCCCAAAAAGTCCAAGGAGGCTAGAAGCCTTGGTCTGATCCAGGCACCCAAACAAGCCAGGGGGCAGGGAGGGAGATCGGCAGAGCCCAACAGAGGGACCTCTGAGAAATCTCAGCAGTGGGCATGGGGCCATTACTAGAGTCAGGGTTCTGGAGAAATCTCATTTGGAGATCCCCGAGACCGAGCAAACCACCCAGAATACTGGGGCAAGCCGTAATCCGGGCAGTAGGCAGCCAGAGATCGGGATGGGGAGATCCAGACAATGACCGGAGCCCCAGAAAACCTGGCTGGACTTTGGACCTCGATCTGGGCCTTGGGTAGAGCACGCATGATGGGAACATGAGGGGTAAGTGCCCGGCTGTGTTCGCCGAGGCACGGGCTAAGACTTGGAGCGGCGGGTGGCCGTGGCACACCGATTGAGCTGCTGTGGCAGGATGGAGAGGACACTGGGAAGGTCAGTCCAACACCCTGCTAAAGGGTATGGCTCTCATCCCGTCCCTCCTAGACATCACTTCCTCTGGACCTAGGCTCTTGATCAAGAACTTTCCAAGGGAGCCAAAGGGCTGCCAAGGGTTATTCTATGCCTGCCCCCCACCACTCTGCTGGGGAAGCTCCCTGCTGAGCCCTGAAAATCCTTGTGGTGCAGGGAGGGCCTTGGGCATGCCCAGGATGCCACCATCCTCTCCCCACCAGGGCTCGGCCCTGCTGGTCGTCACTGTGGGTAGGCCTGGGTTGGAAAGCGGCAGGCTCCCCAGGGGGGGTGGGGTGCTGGAGCCTGGGAGAAGGCCAGAGGACTGTGGACAGCCTTGTAATTTAATTATTTGACTGCAGAAAGGAGATCTCATCTTCTGGGTGCTCATCCTTGTTAAGCTAATTGTCTGTCTCCTTCTCTCTCTTCTCCCCCCACTTGCTGGGGAAGTCGCTGCAGCCTAATTGAGTTATCATAAAGATAATGGCTGATGCCCTAGCCAGAGCTGAGAAATGAGGATCCCTCTCACAGAGGCTCAGGCTCCAGACAGGCCCCCCAGGGGCCAAGATGTGGGCTGTGGGGCGGGCTAGATCTCTGGGCAGGGAGGGAGGCTGTGCAGATCCTGCTCAGCCGGATGAACGGCAAACTGATTGTCTCACAAAGGGCAGGGCTCCCTCTCTGCTCCTCCCTGCCACCGGAGGGGAGCTCACTGATGAAAGGAAAGAGTCGTTGGGCTGGGCATGTCTGGGGCTTTCTCAGAGAGGCACTTGGGCAGCACAAGGGAGAGAGCGTGGACCCTGAGAACAGGGACACCAGGTCTCAGATCCCACTGTCACCTCTTAGGAGCTAGATGACCGAGGGCAAGTGACTTCTCCATTCTGAGTCTCAATGTTCTCATCTATAAACTGGAGATGGTTAAGCTACGTCACATTACCAGGGGAGGATTTGGTGCCCTAACATGTGATGACCATGGGCAGGGCTGGGGCGGGCGATGGGACCTCTGCTGGAGGAGGCCAGCAGACAGCATCCTGGCTTTCAGAGGCACAGCTGTGGGGCAGGAGCTGGGGACAATCTCAGTGCCCGCCTTCTCCCCTACGCCCAACATCTGGGGCACAGCATTCCATCCCAGGCCCCGGAGAGCCGATGTATCTGTGGAATGAGAAAGTGACACAGGGCCATTGAGGAGCAGTAGGGGAACGAGGGCGAATGGCGAGCAGTGTCCGCAGGCAGATGGGAATCAAGAAACACAGGCATCATCACCAGGACAAATCTGAGGGTCAGGATTGATGCAGGCCAGCCAGTGCCCTACACAGAGACAGTGGGCCCAGGCCTGGGCGGGCAAGGGGATGAGGGCCAAGGGCCAGTGGCAGCCCCAAGAGATTCTGCAGGTAAAGGACAAGGCACTGGCACCCTGGGGAGCTCTGCTTACAGCCCCGGGGGCAGGAGGGGCCGGGAGGTGAAGCAATGAGGCAGTCGGCGCTGGCCAGGCTGGGGCGCATGGGGGCCCTGACAGCAGCACTCCCCCTTGCCTTCCCAGTGCCCCCTCTAATCCAGCCCTTTGAGTTCCCACCTGCCTCCATCGGCCAGCTGCTCTATATCCCCTGTGTGGTGTCCTCGGGGGACATGCCCATCCGCATCACCTGGAGGAAGGACGGACAGGTGATCATCTCAGGCTCGGGCGTGACCATCGAGAGCAAGGAATTCATGAGCTCCCTGCAGATCTCCAGCGTCTCCCTCAAGCACAACGGCAACTATACGTGCATCGCCAGCAACGCAGCGGCCACCGTGAGCCGGGAGCGCCAGCTCATCGTGCGTGGTGAGCACAGAGGCTGGGCCGGAGGGGGCGGGGGGGCGGGGGCCCAGCTCTGCCTGCTGCTAACAGTCTCTCCAGATTTGGGGTTTGAATCACAGGCTGAGGGAACGCTGGCTTCGGCGGGGGCCTTAAGATCAAGAAGTTCAAATCTCTTACCCGGACACAGAGGCCCTGAGAGGGGAAGAGCCCTGTTCCGTTAGCCACTGGCAGGGTCAGAGCTGGGACGCCGGACTCCCGGTCCTCAGCAAAAGCCCTCAGCATCTTGAGTTTCAGAGCTACCTCTTCCGAACTTGATCCTGGTACAGGCGGGGCTGGCACAGAATGGAAGGTTAGAGACCACAGAAGAGCGTTAGAGACAGATGATCGTTTTCTCCCTAACCATCCCTCTTCCCACAGTGCCCCCGCGATTTGTGGTGCAGCCCAACAACCAGGACGGCATCTACGGCAAAGCTGGTGTGCTCAACTGCTCCGTGGACGGCTACCCCCCACCCAAGGTCATGTGGAAGCATGCCAAGGGTGAGCCCCTGGCCAGCCAGCATCTCCGAGCACGGTCAGGGAGTGGGGAGAAGGAAGCTGATGGGGCTTGGGCTGGTTTTCCTACACATAACTCCTAGCCCGGGGGGGAGCCCTAGGTGGGAGTCCTGGGTTCTAAGCTTTCAGGGGATCCCAGGCTATACTCGCTCTGATTGTCCTCGCCGCCCTCAGGGGTCGGCAGACTGGGGAGAGCTATCGTGCTGACTCCAGATTTCTTCTAGTCCCCACAGACTGACCCGTCCCCTCCCCTGTCCAGTCCTAGAACTCAGTGTATGTCTGCTTCCCCCAGCCCTCCCCACCAGGCTTGGGGTCCCAGAACCTCCTTGGCCCCTGTTCCTCACCTCTGCGACTGTGGTCCTTCTTGGAGCCTAACATCATCCCAAGGATACATTTGGTATCTGACCAAGTCCCACGCCAACCTCTTGTCATAGGCCATGCCGATCACTGACACTGGAGGGACGGGGAGGGGACCACAAAGCCCCCCTTGGAAGATGGCTGGCTTCTTTCCCAGGCCTGGCTGTCCAAGACCAGGCAGCTGCCATTTTAGGGTTCCATCTTGCCTTTGCCTGTGGCCAAGTGGTCTGAAGAAAGCTCTTCGTCTCCAAGTTCAGGCCTGAGGCTCAGTGCCAAGGTGGGCTTTGAGCTGAGGTCTCCAGCTCCACCTCCTTACCTGAGAGCTGGGGCAGGGCCAGACGTCCGTGAGGCTCTTCCGGTCGCCCAGAGGAGCACTTTGGGAGCACTACAGGATAGCCCTAGGTCAGCAAGAGCAGGACGTCAGGGCGTCCCTTGGGGCACTCCAGCCTCACCCAGCTCAGGTGTTCACCTGGGCCCCAGCCCCCTAACGGCTGCCTCCTTCCAGGGAGTGGGAGCCCGCAGCAGTATCACCCGGTCCCCCTCACCGGCCGCACCCAGATCCTGGCCAACAGCTCGCTGCTGATCCGCCACGTCCTGGAAGAGGACATGGGCTACTACCTCTGTCAGGCCAGCAACGGCGTGGGCACCGACATCAGCAAGTCCATGTTCCTCACCGTCAAGAGTGAGTCCTACCCGCGTGCGCCGTGCTCCTAGCCCTCCGACCACAGGCCGGGGCCCATCTCCACACTTGCCCGGCGGCCACTGGTCCATCAGTGAGCAGGAGGCAGGGAGGGCTTCTGGTCAGAGGTTCGCTCGGGACCCTCAGGTGGGGGACTCAGACCCCCATGACCTTGGCCAAGTCACCTCATCTGTCTAGGCTCCAGCGTCTTCCCTGTGCTAGAGGTTCATTTCCATCCCACCCTCCCTACCAAACTGCTTGAGGAACACAAGAACCGATCATGGGAAGGGAAAGATATTTGGGGAAAGCCAAAAGAGCAACAAAACTCATCACTCAGTGCTCAGTCTGTGACTTCAAAATCCCCAGACACTGAGCTGGCCTCACAGCCTCAGAAGCCCAGAATATCCTGGGATTCTGTTGAACCCCAAGCAGATATTCCTACCAAATAAGACCATCCCTTTAGAGTCTTGGAGTCCGTATAATGGGCCCCCGGGGAATCGTGTGAGGAACGGTGTCCATCTGACTCTGTGTCAGGAAATGGACCATGGGCCATGCGGGGCAGTAGTGAGAGCCTGTGTTTTACACTCGACCAAAGCCAAGTGGGAATCTGGGCGCCATGTTATAATTGTTGTGACCTTGATGGGTTTGCTTGGCCTCCCGTACATACCTCATTTCTCTGGGAGAGAAAATGACAGTCATAATAGTGCCTTACCCATTCTGTTCTGTGTCAAGAGTGAGTCCGATAATACGTGGAAAGCAGCCAGTGTGATAACTGGCATCCAGTCAGCCCTCAAAGCCTTACCAGTTTTGCTGTTGGTACCGGCAGTCCCTGCAGGGTCGGTGTGGGAACGACTGCCGAGGGCAGTGCCCGGTGTGGGGTCCCTCCTCGAAGAATCAGAGCTTCTTTATCGCTTGCCAAAGCCCGTGCTCGGCTCCGCACAAGACAGGGAAGCCCCAGCGATCGATGCGCGGGGAGCTCCGGGCGCCGGAATCCCCGCCCCGGGGAGCCACTTCCCTCACACTATCAAAAAGCACTTTGTCCTTAATAAAACCAGGCAATCAATCTACATCCCTCAGCCAGGGAGAACTTTGCTAATTCCGCCTGCGTGAGGCGAGAGGAATAGCAGGCACCTCGTGGAACCGTCCCTGGAAGCTGATCCTTACCTCCCCACTGTCCGCAGCAGAGATGAGCTCAAACCCTTAGGCTTTTCTTTTTTTTCTTTTTTGTTCTTTGCTCTTTCTTCTCGAAGCTAGGGGATTCCACCACACAAGCGTGGCTGTGGCTTTGTGGCACCCGGTGTGTGGGATGAGGGGGGACGTGGGGGACGGGTGACCCGGCGGTCAGGAGGTGGGCTGTGCGAGGAGCCTCGGTTCACAGCACGCTGTCCCTGACATCCTGGAGGGACCCGGGGCAAGTCACCTCCCTTCTCAGGCTCTGCATTTCTGCTGCACCGTCCGTGCTGCTCGGCCCAGGCAGCTGTGCGACACCCAGAGATACTCAGAGGAAGCCCATTGTGTAAGTTCAGGGCAGCCTTGTGAGCGTGTGCAACACAAAATCTCACACACACACACACACACACACACACACACACACGGCGGTGTCAACGCCTGGCCCTCTCTTCCCGAGGAGCTTCTTACCACTCCTGTCACCTGTGGGCACAATCTAGACCTCGTTCCTTCCTCCCCTCGCCCTCGTCCTATTTTCAGCCACCTTGTCACTCTCCTTTGCTTCCTTCCACAGCTAGGCACCCGCACACACATGCCTTTCTCACATCTGCTCCGTCTCACAGACACCTCGGGTCCTATTTTCCCGCTCGCCGCACCGCCCTCCCCGCCGCCTGGGACACGGTGTCTCTCCACACCTCCTCACGCAGCCTCTGCCCTGCCACCACCCTCAGCCGACGGGCCGTCTTCCAGCTGTGCTCTCTCCTACCGCCTGACACGCGTGCGCTCCTTAGATGGCCTTTTCCTGACACACTTTCTCTGTTGCAAACGCCCCCTTGCATTCCAGCCCCGTGGTCCCCGGTGACCCGCCCAGCCATGCTAGGGGCCCCCTGCGCCCCCACCCCCGAATGACAGCTGGTCAGGAGGAGCAGGGCCAGGGGCATTGGAGGCCTGAGGGCATCCGGCATGGAAGGGCTGAGCACGGCACGGCCTCTCTCTGGGGCTGAAGGGCTGACGGCCCTTCTGCAGCCGCCTGAAGCATGCTATACGGTAGCCACCCTCCAGAAGAGACTCCCGTGACAGTGTGACAAGGGGTGGGAGTGGGCACTGGGATGGGGCACAGAGGCTCCTGATTTTCTTCAGGAACTTCTTCTACTCCACCTCCTGACGTGTTTACGCAGGCATGCTGCTCTAGATAACCAACCCCCAGCTGCTTCCCTCGCACGTCCTCCCCCCTCCGCAGCACTGCTCTGCCCTTTTCTCCTCCATTCACCCTCAGCCTTCTCCCATCTTTCCACTCTGACTTCAGTTGAAAGGGCACAGGAAGGTGGGGAAGAACCTTCAGGACCCGGGTGCGTGCGTCACCCATCAGATTGCTGGGGGCACACCATTTCTGGCCATCCCTTAATCCATCTCTAGCACTCACCACCACCAGTGCTCCCCTCACCCACTGGCAGATGTGGCCACAGGACCTGCTATTTCAAGGTCTCAGAGCCAATTTCAAGGCTTGCGTCAATGCACACTCAAAGAAATGTTGACCCAATATGGCGCTGCCCTGTCAGACCTCATACTTTTGTGAACTCTCTGAAGGCAAACTGACCCAATCCCTACTTTAGCTCAATATAAGGAAGGAAGTATAAACATCAAAGGGACATACATCATAAAAAGCATCCCAGTGTCAAAGTGGACATTTGTAGTCGGTTTCTCTTGAGGAGTGTCTATACCATTGACCCCTATGGTTTCCAGTGATAACTCAGTAGATCTTCACTGAGCGCTCACTTAATAGGTCGACTAAACTCTGTGACTAAGATCATAGACTTTAGAACCAGACAGGCCTGGGTTCAAATCCCAGCTCCGCCACTTGATAGCTTTGAAGTCTTGGACAGTGATCTCTGCAAGCCCCAATTTCCTTCTTGATAAGTTTGGGATTAGAATACTTTTTACTCCTCAGAAAGGTTTAAATGAGACATGCGCTTAGAGCAATTAATGTAATACGTGGCACCAAATACACGTGCAATAATCATTAGTAATCGTTCATTTTAGGGGCTGAAAATCTAGTGATGAGTAAGACAGAGTTGCTGTTTTCAGGGCATTTAGAATCTTGAGGGGGAGGTAGACATCTACCCCAAACATGGACAAAATGACAAGTGCCTTACAAGGCTACAAACAAGGCGATACAAAGAGAATCAGGGAAGGAGAAGTCAATTTTAACTTTGGGGTGAATGAGGAAGTGTCAAGAAAAGTCCCACAAAGCAATAGTCTCTAGGGCTCAAAGGCCACGAGGATTCTGGCTGGAACCAACATCGACAGATGTCATTCCATCCTGGAGGAAAAGACACAACAAGGGTGTGGAGGCAGGGTGGTCCACCAGTGTCATCTGGTGAACTGGGAGCTTACGTGTGTGGTGGAGACTGAAGGGGGGATGGACAGGGAATGTGAAAGGTCAAGTGCTTGTGGGCTTTGGAAGCTAAGCACTTTCTTTCTCAGCAACATTGACTTTTGATATCAGGCAGCAAACTAGAGTTCCAGGCGCCCAGGGGTCTGGTGGGAGTCAGAATTCCAGTGACCCTCGTTGGCAACCAACCAGGCCCGACCAGCCCCCACGGCTCCCTGACCCCCAGAGTATTGGTGTGAGCCGAGCCCGTGATCGCCCGAGCGTGGCCACTATCGCAGGCCAGCATGTCATAGCTTCTAGAGCTCTTCCTGCGCTGGCCTGTGAGGCCAGCAGTCAGTAGCTCCTTCCCAAAGAAGGCAAGGCACTGGATCATGGTCAATAGGTGATATAGTCCCAGCTGAGACCAGAACTTGCCTCTGTGGGCTCAAGGTTTGGTACGAAGTACAAAGACCTGGGGTCAGAAGATGCAGGTCCCAGCTCCGTGACTCACCAGCCACATATCCAAGAGCCATCCCTTCCCTTCTCTGGGCCTCGGGGTGCTCATCTGAACAATTAGAGGCCTGCGCTAGAATCTGGCCACTATCTGATCCCAAGGTCC
>CM052884.1:11543110-11562466 GCA_028534135.1 Potos flavus | reverse complement strand
AAAGAAAGAAAATAAATATAATTAACGAAAGAAAATACCACACCCAGCTACCTTTTCTCTCCCTTTTAAAATTAAAAAAAGGGAGAGAGAGAAAGAGATAATGACCAAAAGGAGGGGAAAGCAGTCCTTCCTCCAACTGGCACGCAGGAAAATAAAGCAAACCATCTTCAAAAAGAATGCTTTACAGCAAGGCAGGTAAAAAGGCAGGCTGCTTAGTCTGGGGTGCAAGGGGCTGTCTGGGTTTTGATGTCGTCACCACGTGGCAGTGGCTCCCTGGACTCAGAGGCCTTCTTGTGCCGCCGGTTACCTGATTAGACAGGTTCTGTTACGTCCCCCAGACTCTCCTCCACTTTGTAAAGGCTCCACTTTGGGCCGAGGCAGAACCCATGGCCAATTAAACCCATAAGGGCTCTTTGTTTGGTCTGAGTTTTTATTTGTTTGTTTAGCGAAATGTCAGACCGATTAAGGCCAGATCCAAGAGCCCTCCCCAAGCCCATGCCCAGCTGCCGAGTGGCTGGGAGACAGGAAGCGGGAGGCTGGAGCCAAGTGGGGACTGGAGGAAGGGGGGGGCCCACGCTAGGATGGAGGTCCCAGGCCTGGGTAGACGAGGTCACCTGTGCAGAGGACCAGCTACAGAGCCTTGGAAAGACAACCGTGTATCCCATGACCCAAGATGGTCCCAATTTCAAATTTGCCCAAAGGGAATTCTTGCTTGTCAGACAGAAGCAGCCCCTCCCTTGCACCCAGTAACTGGGGTTCCTGCTTGAAAGGGCTTCTTCTGTCCTCACCAGCCCCTGTCCCTCCCGCAGGGCAAGGGGTCTATGGCCAAAGGAAACGGCTACCCAGAGCTCATAAACCGCTTTCTAGACCACATTCCAGGTGCCCAGGGGATTCCTGCCCAAATGCCCCAAGCCGATTTCTAGGATCTTCTGCAGTGTCTTCCCCAATCTGTCCTCCCAAGGGGGGGGGCCCTACCACCAGCGTAGCCCCTAGACCGAAGGGATGGCGGTTTTTAGGGCACCCAGAGGGAGCCTGGCCGTGTGGGTTGGAATGCCCACACACATACAGGCACGAAGAGGCCAAGCAGTCCGAGGATTTCCTCTGTGGTCCCTGGGGGCAGGGCCTGTCTCCTCAGCAGACTAGTGCTCCTTGAAGGCTGGGCCGGTCTTCCCTGCCCTCTGTGGGAATGCCTACCTCTGGCATCCAGCTCGGCGGCTGTCTCTGCCCACTCTGGCCTGTCTTGCTGGGGACAACAGGCCGACTGACCCCAGCCGCTAGATCTGGTCCAGTCCTACCTGGCATCGCGGTCACCCCCTCGGTGCTCCCCTCTGCCCTTAGGAGTCCCCCTGATTGGCTGAGGGCTGGGCGGGACAGCGGCTCTGTTGGATCAGCAGTCAGGGGAGGGGGACAGGAAAGGCAGAACAGGACAATGCTTGGCCTCCGAGTCGCACGGGCCTGGAGCTGATGGTGGCCGTGCCCTTGCTGGGGAGTTTGGCCACAGTACTTACCCTGCCCAGCCCAGGGCTGGTCCTCAGTCCGCCTCGCCTGCCCAGCCTCAGGGCAGCGGGGGGAGCCCCACCCCAGTCTGTGCCAAGCCTGGAGTCTCTGCGAGCCTGGGGCCTGGCCTCCCGGCCTCCGGTACAGAAGGGATCGAGGGAGGGGAGGAGAGGAGGGAATGAACCATTGCCATGATTTCCATGGCAATGATTATCCCGCCGGCTCTTTGGCCTTATTGATTTTTAGACTTCATAGAATAAGGAGCAGCGTTTTCCCTCCTGCTTCATCAAACAGGGGCGAGCAGAGAGGCTGGATATATCCTGTCCCGCCCTCCCCACCCCCGAATCCTCCCCAAGAGGTCTGCAGCCACGGGTCCGCCCAGGCTCTCCCCACCCTGTGCAGGACCCAGGGACACCAGAATGAAGAGATGGCTTAGGGGACAGGAAGGCTTTGTGCAGAGAGACAGAAGTCCTGATCTCTTGTCTCAGTGTCCCCCTCTACACGCTGAGTAAATGGGGGCCAGTCACTTCGTCCCCCCAGACTCAGTTTGTGCCTCTGCTAAGAGAAGCCCCTCTCCCTCTGTCCCTTTCCCTCGGCCCCGAAGACAGGAACAGATCTCGACAAACGGGCCACCTTGTGCTGTGCTGATAGAGACCAGGCAGGGCATGTGTTACCAGTTCTAGAACCTTGCTTTCAGAAGCCGGAGCTCTCAGGCTTTCGGGGGTTAGAGATACAGACAAGTCTGAACCAAAGACACATGGGTGATTGTCCCTCAAGGGGCCAGCAGTGTCACTGGAGCATGTCACATCCCATGCCAAACCCAGCCCCAAAACGGTCCTTTGTATGAGGTTTCGAGGTAGAATGAACGTCTCTGTGTGGAACAGCCCCCCTCCCTGGCCCCTCTTCTCCTCTCCATGACAAGCCAGGTCCCCAGACAAGCAGAGGAGGGTTTTCTGGAAGGGACAGCAGGAATGACCCTGTCTGTGCGACTTCCAGTCCCAATCTGAAAGGGCTTGTACCCGGAGACGTCTTGGCCCCAGGCTCACTGGGGCCCTTAGCTCCTTTCTAGAGGCTTTCGGCGGCGGTGGCAGGCAGTCCCCATGACCACGAGCACAGGAGAGCGTCCAGATGGCTCTGGGCTCTAAGATGTCCTTCAAGGCCTTCCTTATGTTCAGCCCCAGCAGCTGTGATGAAGAACAGAATTTTGTGCGTCCTACATGCCAATCAAGGAAAAGGTGCAGTAAACATTCTGAGACACAAGGGAGCGGGGGTTCTCACTGGGTGGCCCAGCAAGCAGGGAGCAGAAGCAGAGCCTCCAAACCCCGCCCTAAGTTAGGAACCCAGATCTGCTTCCTCGGTTGTGATCGGAACCTCTCTGGATGGTAGGGGCAGAACAGATTGTTAGATCAGTCAAGCAGCAAACAGGCACTTCCTGATTAAATCCCCAATCCTGCCCCCCCAGGAACTCAGAGACTAGCGAGGAAGCTGGAACCAACCTTCAGGAAACAAGGCAAGATCACGTGCTAAGGGGTCTGGCTCTACAAGTGCAACGTTAGGTCAGGGATGTAAAAACCCAGCGCGGACAGATGTGGTCAGACAGAACTTTCTAGAGGAGTGGGACTTGAGCCTTAAAGAAGGGTGGTGGAAGGAATAGCATGAGCAAAGGCACTGGGGTAGGAAGCCGTGTGGGAGACCCCAAGGAGAACCTATAACGAGAGGGTGTCAGCCCGGGATGAGGAAGGGAGCTTGTGGAAATAGTGGCAGGGAAGTCTGCGCGTGATATTAGGATCGTGAGCAGGGAATGGAGAGAAAGGGGGAATCTAAGGGTCATTATGAAGGAACAAGCGCCAGGCGTTGACGATGGGTCGGACGCGTAGCTGGGAGAGCCAAGGCTTGCAGCCGAGTTAGCAGCACCATGGGGCCACCAGTAGACGTGCAGTAGGTGAGGATGGAGAGAGGGTGTGTTCGCTCGGCCAGGTCCAGGCGGGATGACGGGGCGCTCTGGGGCAGCCGGACACTGGCCTGGTCTGGGCCCGGGTTGGTAGCGTAACGGGGAGTGGGCTCCCCATGGCGCAGGCAGAGCGAAGCGCGCACCGGGTCCCACCTCATGAAGCCCCCTCCAGCTCCATGCAGGGAAGCTGGGACCGGTCGTCCCTGGCACTTGGCACAAAGATCTCTCTCACACCTCGGATCCCTGTATAATTTTCCAGGGACCTCAGTAACAAAGCCCCACAGACCAGATGCCTTAAAAACCCAGAAATGCATTCTCCTGCCACGCTGGGAGGCTAGACACGCAAAAATGCAGAAGTCCCCAGGGCCGTGCTCTGCGTGCGGGCTCTAGGGGCGCGTGCTTCCCTCTTCGGGGGGCTCCCGGCTGTCCTTGAGGGGTAGCTGCACCACTCCGGTCTCTGCCTCACCTCTCAGGCTTGTCCCTGTGTGTCCCCACACCAGTTTTCCTCTGAACCTGTCCCTTCTAAGGACACCAGTCACATTGATCAGGGGGCTCACCTTGCTCCAGTAAAATGTAATCAGGATAGAAGCTAAGAAGGCAACTACAAAGACCCTATTTCCAAATAAGGTCACATTCACAGGTACCAGGGGTTAGGACTTGACATGTATCTTTAGGGAGACACAATCCAATCCATAACAATACGCATGCTGGGTGATTTATTCGATAACTTCATGCTTTCCAGAACTCTGACAGCTGAAATGTCGTCCTTTCCAACATTCTACAACTGTCCTTGTTTAAATGCAACCAGTCCCCTACCAGAAACTCCTATGTACGGAACTCTAGAGCCGGCAGTCAGCAAACCGGGCCTGAGGTCAAACGTGGCCAGCTGCCCCTTTTGCTGGAAGGCAGCCTCGCTCACTCTTCCCTTCTTGCTGCCCAGGGCTGCTTTCGGGCTACAGTGGCCGGGCTGAGTCATCTTGACAGAGACCTATGGTCTGCAACGTCTGAAATGGTTACTGTCAGGCCCTTTACAGAAAGACCCCGCTGACCCCTGTTCTAGGGTGGTCCCAGCGATGACCCGGAAGGGCCTCTTCCAAATAGCTAGAGATGGCATTACCATCGGCATGCTGGTGTGCGGGTATCTTCCCAGGGTTCTCTCATCTCTAAAATGGGAATAAAGACACCACCTACCACCCACCTTCTCGGGTTGTGGGGAAGAGGAGAGGGGAGAATTTAATGAGATAATCCACGTAAAGCATTAGTCAAGGCGCATGGCAGATAGCAAGCATTCCATACATGTTGGCTATTTTTATGATTACTATTATTTTCCCAATATTCTGGGGAGAGAAGAGGGCCAGAGGCAGGGGAGAAGCGAGTCCCCACCCTGACTTGAGAATATGCCCGGAGTCTGCACTTGGACTCCTTGGCAAGCAGACAAGAGAAGAACTGACTGGCCCCATTTTATAGCTGGAGAAAGCAAGGCCTGGTGAGTGGGAGGGTCTCAACGGGGACCACCCCGGAGCAGAAAGCAGGTCTGCATTCTGATTCTCCAAGATCCTGCCCTTCGAGACCCTCACCCCAACCCCCTTCACACACACACACACACACACACTCACACACTCACACACACATATGCACGCGCACGCACATACATGCAAATACACGCTGTTCTTGCCAGGTGTGCCCCCCACACACACACACACGCAGTGGACAGCTAGGGTCCCATGGGCCCCCGCCTCCCCAGGCGTCTCCCCACCACCCCTCAGAGGGAAGCTGATTGCTTCCATGCCATTTGAATTCATCTCATGCTTCCGGTGGAGCTTGGCTAATCAGGGGAGACATGAAGCCGAAGTGGGTGCAATCAAATTAACAACGCCGCAGCCCTGGCTCTTTAAGAAGGGAGAAAACAAAGCAGAAACCAGAAGGCACCCCGCCCCCTCCAACCAGCTCTTCCCCAGGGAAGCCCGGAGCTGCAGCCTGGCTGAGCTCAGAGAACCGCCACCCACCGCGCCCCAGGCCCACCACCCCGCGTGCCAACAATGCCCCTTTGTGGAGGCTTATCTCGCTCCGCCAAACAGGGCTGCCGTTCTTGTCGCAATCTTGTTAACAAGGAGGAGACACAAGCCTTTGGGGAGAGGGAAGGGAGTCGGCTGCGCTGGGGGAAGGAGGGGCCCCCTCACCTCCAATGGGTACATGTAATCCTTTCCTAAACAAAAGATGAGAGCTTCTGAGCCAGGAGGCTCTCTTCTCCTCTGACAAGTAGGTTCGTAGAGCTCTCAAGAGCCTTCAGGGTATTGGTTGTCCCCTGGAAAATCTTCTCCCAAGGTGGCAAAGAGGGCGACATCTGGAAAACTGTTTTAGCTTGCCCAGAGCATCCTAATTAGTGAAAAGCTCTGTATAGATCCTAACGAGATTTCAGTTAGACTCTCAGAAGGACTTCCTGAGAAATTGAACTTCTTCCTTGGAGATAGTGAAGAGCCACAGGACTTTGCTGCCTTTCTTCCGATCCTATTGGCTGTAAGATGGTCCTCCCTGTGGCAGAGGAAGGACCAGAGGGCATGTACTTAGAATGGGAGGTAGAAGGAGGGGGGGGGGTCCTCAGCCCTGTCTGTGGTTCTTCCCCCAGACCATATGTAAGAATTGCCCAGGTGGGGTGGCTCTTAAGGAAATCTGCTACCAGCCCCACCCTGGACGAATGAAATCAGAGTCTTTGGGCATGGGGACCGTGCCATAAGATTTTTTTTTTTTTAACTTTCCAGGTAATTTGTACGTGTAGCCAGGCCCGAGGACCTCCTCACCCCTCTCCCCCAGGCCTCCCAACTAAGAGAGCAGAATAGCCTAACCCCTTGGTCTTCTGGTTCCCAGATCAATCTTTTCCCTGCAGTGTTCACTGCATTTCTCTTCAGAGAAGCTGGGCTCTTTGCGCTCTTCCTGGCTACCTGCGCCCCTTTTCACTGTGCTGCTCTGGCCAGTGTCCCAATGTGGGTAAAACCATAGGCACCTGGGCTAAGTCCCGCCTCTGCCACTTGCTAGCTGTGTGATCCTGGGCAGTTAACTTCTCTAAGCCTCAGTTTCCCCATCAGCAAAGTGGAAACAAAACGAGATTGTTGGGAGATTAAGTGCATTGATGCACGTAGAAGAATGCGGGACAGCTGGCCCACAGGCAGCCCTCAGTAGCAGAAAGCCCCATGAGGCTCCTGCCCACGAATGGGGTGGAGAGGCGCCCCACGCTTCCTTTCTTTCGGAATGCAACATTCCTTGCCTTTTTCACATTTGATCCGGCCTCTCCCAACAGCCAGTGGCGTTCCCGTCCTATTTCTTCCACGTTCTCCTTCCTGCACACACTACTCCTCTCCTTTGGGTATTCATAACTGAATCTTCCCTCCCTGGTGACTTGGGGACTTGTCAGAAACACCAGCTGAGCTCCAATCACCAGGCGGAAGAGAGGGAGGGAGACAGAGACAGAGGAAGCCTGACTCACCGCCAGCTAACTCCTGTCCCCAGCACCACCACCCCCCACCCCGCTTCGCCTAGCCTCCTGGCCTCGCCACCCTAGCCCCACTCCAGTTTCCAGGCTCCTTCTGCACTCCCCCAGGATTCATCTGCACTACGTCGTCCCCACTTAGCTCCCGGCTCCTGGGATAAAGCCCAGAGTGGAATCAAAATCAACCAGGCAGAAGGAGAAGTCTGGACTGAAACCAGAGGAAAGGGAGCCGATGACTTGTCAGGGGACCTGGGGCTTGGTCTCCTTCCTGCCACATACCACCTGTGTGACCTTAAACAAACCACTTAGCCTCTCTGAGCCTCCACTTCTCGCTGGTAATGTAGAGGCTAATAACCCCAGGCCACCTCCTTAACAGGAGTGATGTTCCTCACAGAGGATGCTCCGGGGCTATGCGAACTGCAGGGAGCAGACCCCCCTCCCCACGCCCAGCCTGGGAAGAGGGGCTGAATAGACCCAGTTGACAATCCCCATGGCAGCGTCTAGGCGCCCCAGAACCCCTCTCCAGGCCTGGGGTTGGTCGGAAAGCCTGTGGATGCCAGGGGTGAGCGAGGAAGCAGAGCTGTCTTGCGGTGTTTTAAAAATCTATCAGCTTCTCACATCAAATTAAAATGTAAATAGCAGCTGGTCTGGGCAGGACCTCAGGGGTGACAGGAGCCGGCCTGTGAGTAATTTCACAGACGGGAACCGGTTACATCAGATTCTGACAACTGTCTTGTTTCTGAAATTGATTTCCTCTCCCCTCGGCTTGCTGCCCCAGGAGGGTCCTGGAGCGAGGGGAGGGGATGATGCCGCTCAGCCTGGTGCCTTTCTGCTCTCCATTGTGCCTGCCAAGAAGGCCCCAGCGGAACCAGGAGGAGAAAATCTGAAATTTCTGCATGGCTGTAAGGCAGTGGCCTGGGTGTCCAAAGGCTCAGCAAGTCTCCTCCCTGCCCTGGAGTGAGTCTAACCATGGACCTAAGCAGGTGGACCCAGGGCATGGGTGGGGAATAGGAGCATCTTCAACAGAGAGGCTTCTGCCCTGGGGAGTCTCCCAGCCAGGGACAAGGGTACAAGGACCCTGCAGTAGATGGCATCACCATGCAGGGAGCCTGCTCAATGCCCATAGGAGGGACAACTGTAATGACATGGGGTATCAGGGAGTCATCTGTGGCCTCTATCAGGCTTCCCCAATTTGGTCATGTGTAGTGCCAGGCCCCATACCAGGTGCTGGGGCTGTAAAGCTTTGAACAAGACTGGCCCGGTTCACACAGGACTTCCTCCGGGACCCCAGGGAACTGCCCCACCCTCTTCACCTAAAGGGGCCATATTGGAAGGAGCTGTGTACTAGAGGGGGCTGGTCTGCATGGGTCTCCTTGACGCCTCTAGGCCCAGCCCCTCTCTGTTCCCAGATCCCCAGAGACTCTCCACCCCCACCCCACCCCCCCCCCGCACCCCTCTTTGTAAAAAGAAATTAGGTTTTCCTGGCTGTTAATTGAATTACACTGCAGGAAAGCAGAGAAATTGTATCTCATTAAAGCCTCCTGTGTCCTATTGGAGCACCATGTTGCCTATGTGGCTGCTATTAGCATTTGTCACAGAGGACTCAGCCCTGTGCCTACAATCCCTTCCTCTCATCCCCTGCTGAGCCGCTAAAGCGGACGTGCCGTCCCTGACGCCCGCCCTGGGAGCGTCCCGCTGGGGCTGCCCACCACAGAGAAGCCCTAGCTCTTTGGTGACAGCCAAATTCCATTTTCCAAAGCCAGAGACTGTGTGCGTGCACGGCAGACAGACTGCAAGAGGTGTCCATCCCCCGTGACTACAGTAGCAGGGGCTTAGAGAGGGAAGAACTGCCTTCTGGAAGCCTCGGTCTCCTCATTTGAAAAATGGGGATAATAAGACTTCTCATGGTTGTTGCTGAGGGGGGATCATTGAGCAATAAGCCAAGAGGCAAAGTATCCAGCTTATTGCCTGCTCCATCATGGGCATCACTGGCCCAGGGAGGCCACGGAGCTTAGTCAGGAAACACTTTCAGGACCAAGGCTTTGGAGCCGGGAACATGAACAGGACCTACTTCACATGAGTTAGTTCAGTTAAAGTCCTAGAATATTGTCGGCGCATGGTACATGCTAAGTTCGCAGTAAAAGGTAATCCTAAGTTTGTGCGTATGTGTGTGTGTGTGTGTGTGTGTGTGTAGAGAGACAGCGCACTTACTAATGCCTGGTGTGGGGAGATGTGCCTGAGACAATCACGCCAGGATATTGACATGCAACTGACAGTTACATCATGTTATGTGTATGTGACACTGTGAGTCTAGTAAAGAGGTCAGAGTACAGGCAGTTACAGCGACTGTGTTTGTGACGTTGGGGTGTGTTTTTATCACTGCTTTGTGTGTGTGGTGTGTGTGTGTGTGTGTGTGTGTGTGTGTGTGTGTGTGTGTCTTTGCTCCCGTAGGTAGGTGACTGAACACGAACATCTCTCTAGGGAATTCTTGGGGGGTCTGCCCGCAACCCAGAAAGCCCTCTGGGGCACAGCTGAGCCTCGGTGCTATGAGGATTCATGTTCAATTGTGTTTATGACTACGATTCAGTGGAGCACAGAGACCTTGTGAACCAGAGCAAGAAGCAAAGAGGAGGCGGAGGAAAGAGGGGAGAGGTGGGGTGGGGCAGCGGGGGGCTGTCTTGTTAAGCCCATCTGTACAGCAGCCGAGAGGCCTGGGCCCCCAGGTTGTGGGCGCAGGAGGGCACTGTGGCTCTTAGAGGTTGGGGACAGGACAGGGGAAGGTGTTCTGGTGTTGGCAGGGAGACTGGCTAGGGCAGAGGGAAGAAAGGAGGCAGACTCTCTGCTTCTTGCCTAGAACAGAGGGTTCAAGACCTATACACGAGGAGAAGAGTATGCTGATTCACAGAATTGCCTCCCAAAATAGTGAGCCAGATTCCCAGACCATTTTTCCCTCTCTCCAGAGACCCAGACACCCCCAGGGCCAAGGTCCTCCGATCCTGCTGGGATCTCCTCTACAATGCCCAAGATTGCCTACCTCTAGTGCAGGAACTCACCGCCTCCTACCGCAGCCCTCTCCCTAAACAGCAAAAGCTACCAGCAAATTCCTTCTCGAGTCAAAGGGGTCTGTCCTTCCCCCTTTATCAAAGAACTCTGGTGTCTTGTCCCCATCCCACTCCCTGCCTGGGCACCCGTAGATGCCCAGTTTTCAGCCACTCTTCAAATGGCACAGTTTGAAATGTGCCCATCTTCCTGGTCACACTCCAGCTCGTTAATGTTCTCCGCCAAATGGAGTGCCCAGAACCAGCCTTCATGAGTCCCATGGGGCTTGTGTTTATGATGCTAAAGAACTGAAGACTCCCAGCATTGCCTTACCTTCCTCCCCCGGGTTACAGCTCTGTGTGGCAAGCACCGCCCTCTCCCATCGGACCGCCTCTCACATGCCCTGCTGCTTACTAGCAGTGGGACCCATGAGCGGATCACTTCCCTGTCTGCCGTCAGTTTCTTCATTTATAAAATGAAGGCTAGATGCCCCATACCTGTGCCATTCAACAGAAACAAAACGTGAGCCATGCGGGTAATCTGAATACTTCTCGTCGCATGTTCGGAAAGTAAAAAGAAACAGCTGAGATTCGTCCTAATGGTACACAATTGACCTTGAACAATACGGGGGGAGGGGTGCCGACCCCCCAAAGCAGTAAAAAATCCAAATATAACTTTTGACTCCCCCACAACCTAACGACTAATAGCCTACTGTGGACCAGAAGACTTATCAATAACATTTACAGTTAATTAACACCTATTTTGTATGTTGTGTGGATTCTCTACTGTATCCTTATGGTAAAGTCAGCTAGAGAAAAGAAAATGTTATTAGGAAAATCATAAGGAAGAGAAAATACATTTACAGTGCTATATACTGTATGTATTTTTTAAAATCGCGTATAAGTGGACCCATGCAGTTCAAATCCATAGTATTCAAGGGTCAACCATATTTTATTTAACTCATTGTATCTAAAATATTAACATGTAGCCAATAGAAAATTATTAGCAATACATTTTACATTATTGTTTTCTTCCTATGTGTTTGAAGCCCAGTGTGTGGCCGCCCCTTACAGCACATCTCAGTCCTGCAGAGCCTACATTTCAAAGGCCCAGTGGCCCGTGTGGCTCGTAACTGCCACATTGAACATTATCTGGGCTCTGCAACTCTAGGGCCCCGTGAGCTGTGCAATAGCCCGGCAAGTCACATCTGAAGGAAGGCATGTGTTTGTTTGGTGCTTTCCTTGGACCAGGAGGGCGGGAGAGCCTTGGGGTTTCTCGAGCAGCTGCTGTGTGGCAGCCACATTACGTATATGGATGCTTTTTGCCCCCAGAACAACTCTGCAGGAGGAGATGTCCTGTCTTCTTATCACAGGGGATGAACCTGAGGCTCACAGAACTTAACTGTACTCTGTCGAAGGCTGGTGAAGACACAAGTAGAACCCACAACTGCTTGGCCCCCAATCCCTTCAAGCTGGAGGGAAGCCATAGAAGCAGTCCCCTCTTCTTAGATGGGCTCCCCTGAACATGCTTTGAGCTTTGAGGCTGTGTTGCATGGTGCTCACTGCAATAACAGTGGGGAAGGGAACCCACCCCAAGCCCCAGGTGTGGTTGTTACTCAGAGCGGAAGGACCACGTGGAATCTCTGGAGGCCCTCTTGTCCCTTGTTGCCCCCATGTCTGTCTCTGAACAAACATGATTGGGAAGACTCCCTGAGGTGGGACTGACATGTACAGATGCACAGGTTGTGCACTGCTCAAAGGTGCCTAGCCTAAGGTGCAAGTGGAGTCTGAAACCCAGTTCCTGCTCCACTGGCCAAACTATGGCTCTTGGCACCAGGTTGCATCCAGCCAGAGGGGTGCCTTTATCATTCACACATGTGCCCTACACAGGCTAGCACAACCCTACCTAGAGAGCAGAAGAGGAATATGCCGCAAGTTTCTTGCTCTGGCGGAGAGCCTTGAAGTCCTCCTTCCAGAGAAAGATTCTTCTTTTCTCCCTACTTCTCAGGCCTCTGACCTCTGCTGACGCTTGACCCCGCTTCCACCCCCATACGCATGCACGCGTGTGCACGCACACACACACCCTCTGCATGGACATCCTCCAGCTCCTCCGTGGTCTTAGCAGCATCTCAGAAGCAGAACTCCTCTTCCCCAGGAAGGCCTCAGGGCTTGGCCCACCCAGGGGTCCCTGGCCCCCATCTCTGACCATTTGCAGCCCCTGTGCCCCTGCCCCCACACCACTGCATTTCAGCCCTCCAGAACATAAATGGAGGCATCTGCAATGCAAGGCCCAACGTGTTGATGTAAAATCTTACTCTATATTCTACCCAGGTTTATACGAGTGAATTATGCAAATCTTTGATGGAAAATATTCCTCCACACATCCTTGAGAGTGTAAAACCTTAGTCAATAATTCATACTTGGATGTCTCTGACTGCAGGCTTTTTCTTCATTATAACTTGCACCTCGTTATTTGTCTTTCACATTTTATTGTATATCCTGGTGTAATGCTGTGCATTATAAAATTTATCTGCTTCATTATTTGATGAGCTGGGGCCGAGGATTGGCTGAGAGGCTGGCGCAGGGGCCGGGGGCCAGGGCCGCCCTCGGTGTCGAGTCCCGTATGACAGCAGGCCGAGGAGGTGGCTGGCTGCATGGTGTGACTTCGGGGGCACCAGACACCACCCTTCACCCACCACACCTGCTCCAGATGTGTCCTCGCCCAGGGACAGGTGTCTCAGGACACATCGCTATGGTTGCATGGCTTCCTTTGTCCTCAGGAGTCAGGTGACCCAGGAGAGTTTGCTGGGAAGAACTTTGTCTGAGTAGGTCCTAAAAGCTGGAGAGGAGAGAAATCCTGAGGACACCGGGAGGAAAGAAAGGGTCAGCCACTGAAGCAGAGCAGGGACACGGTGCCCCCGAGGGGAGCCGGGGGCTGGTTGCACAGAGGAGATGGGGAGCTCTCCTGCACAGGTGCCCAAGCAGGCCGGTGATGGGGTCTGTGAGCTGGGTCTCTGCTCTGCAGAATTCAGAGTGAGGAGGGGTCCTCTCCCCACCGTGGGTGGGGGCGGGAAGGTAGAATGTGTCTGATTCTTACAGTCTGACAGTCAAGCACTGCCCAGCCCAATGTGTGGGCTCCAGGATGGCTAACGGGCACCCCCGCGGGGACAGAGCCCCTGGGGACCTGTACTCTGAGAGGCAGGTTTTCCCAGGAAAGTAGTGAGGAAAAGGCAAGGACAAGGACAGT
Organism: Potos flavus; assembly: GCA_028534135.1. NCBI lineage: Eukaryota > Metazoa > Chordata > Mammalia > Carnivora > Procyonidae > Potos > Potos flavus. The sequence goes on along the minus strand of CM052884.1, from coordinate 11,549,249 downwards.
CTTCCAGTTGCATGAGACCCCTCACCTCTCGGGGGTCTGCCTCTGCTCGAGCAGGTCCCACTGGCCAGGATATACCCTTTCCTCCCCATTGATGCCCTGCTGTGTCTGGTGTGCATTTCCTCAGCCTCGTGCTTACCGTTCTGGGCGGGAATTGCTAGTCTTGTTTGTTCTCACCGCTACTGTGAAACTCCTTGAGATCCGATGTGTTCTATTCACTTAGAACCCAACACAAGGCCTGGCACATAATAGGTGCCGCCAAAAATGTTTGTAAAACAGCTGGATGGTGCCTTTGCAGATAGCCCTCGGTCACAGGTCATTTCTCCTAATACCTCTGTGCAGCACTCTTCAGATCTTCCTCCTTTTTGTGTTGCTCACACAGGTGTCTCACTCCCCTTCCCTTCTCCCTCTTCTGCCTCTCCTCCCAGGGAAGGACCCTGTCTCACATCAAGCGTGCCCCCCAACCCTGGCACAGTGCCATGGCGTGGCGTAGGCGCTTGATGTGTATCTGTTGAATTGGATGGAGGAGAATGGGTGCGGGATTTCACTGGCAGCCGAGATCGTCATCTTTCCCTCTGTCCCTCTGCTCCTACTGCTGTTGGCCCAGGTGCTCAGGCCCAGAAGAGGGTCAAGATCTAGATGCTTCTTTTCAGGGCAGAGGGAGGGGGTCTCCTGATGGCCTTGGTTGCTTCATGATGATTTTCGCAGGTCAGCGGCAGGGGTGGCGGTGGGGAGGGTCACAGACCGGTTAGCACTGCTGTGGGGACTTTGATCACAGAGATGCTCACCAGGCTTTTCGGTTGCGTTTTGTTTGGAAACACAGGGGAGTTTCTCAGCGGTTTGAGAGGAGCAAACCAGCCGAGCCAGAGCCATGGAGAGAATCTGAGCCATGAGCAAAAGCAGAGACCACCGTTCTTTAGAGCAGGGCTCCTAACCCGGGGTCCAGGGATCACCCTCTAAAGAAAGTCCATGAATCTGATTCAAGGTGTCCATGAATTGGGGTCCGAAAAAACACACCTTTTCTTCCACTAACTTATAACCGAAATGCAGTATTTCCTTCCATTTTGAATATAAACCACAAAGCCCAGCAGTTGCAGTACGTGGGGCCCTCACCAGGAGAAATCCACAGATGTTTTCACACCGCACTTGTAGCTTGTGTCTCCAGAATTCCTCCCTGCTCGTGGCTGTCACAGCCTTGTGCTACTGTAATCCAGCACTAGATCACATTTGATAAAGAGTCATAAAAAACATATATTGATACGGGATATGCTATATGAAAAGTTTGCTTTTGAAGGTTTTTAATATTTGTATAACCATACTTCAATATATCTGGTTGCCTTTGTAATTCTATGTATATTGTGCATTTTAAAGCATTCTGGAGAGGGGTCCACGGAACAGGAGAATCCCTGGTGAAGAGAGAGGCCACTCTAGTCACGGGTGGGGAGGGGGAAAGGGAGACAGGAGTGGGGTTTCCTACGGCACCGCCCCACAATTTTATGAGCCTGTCCCTGGGGCTGAGGCGCTCCGCGGGGTGGGACAGCGGGGGCGGGGCCTCTGCACCGGGCACACGCCCCTCCCCCAGCCAGGCCTTCCCCTTACTGGGGCCTCCTGCACCTCCTCCCCTTCCCAGTCCCAGCCATGATCACCTCCCACCCCAACACCACCATCGCCATCAAGGGTCACCCGAAGGAGCTCAACTGCACGGCGCGGGGTGAGCGGCCCATCATCATCCGCTGGGAGAAGGGGGACACGGTGATCGACCCCGACCGAGTCATGCGGTACGCCATCGCCACCAAGGACAACGGCGACGAGGTTGTCTCTACGCTAAAGGTGAGCGACCATGCCCCAGTCTCAGGGGGACCCCAAATCTCAGAATGTGGGGCTCCCACAGTTTTACATGTGTATCTAATGGAGGTAAAGGGGATCTGGGAGCCCCTCCCCCAACTACAAAAGGCACCTTCCCTTTCCTGCCTGTTCAGGAACCTCTGCCTTAGAACCTATGTCTCCTTCCTGACAACCCCACAGCCATTAAATGTGTAGAACCCTCAGCCCTTCTCTCTTTTCTGGAACCCCTGGTCTCCATCCTCCTGAACCCCTCAGCTTCTCCCTCTCTCTGGGACTCCTCAGTTCCACCCCTTGTCCTGGGACCCTCAGCCATTCCCTCCTTCTTGAGACCCCCTCAGTGCCCTTTCCCCTCCCTCCTAGACCCCTCAGCCATTCCCTCCTTCTTGAGACCCCCTCGGTGCCCTTTCCCCTCCCTCCTAGACCCCTCAGCCCTTTCCTCCCTTCTGAGACCCCTCAACTCCCTTTCCCTTCTCTCTTGGACCCCGCATCCATTTCCTCCCTTCTGAGACCCCTTAGCCCCCTTTCCCCTCTCTCCTGGGACCCCTCAGTTCCTTTCTTTCTTCCTCTTGGACCCCCTCAGTCCCTTCATGCCTGGACTCTTCCAACCTCTATCCTTGGAACTTTCTGGGAAGAGGAGCCCTTGACAAAACCCCTTATGGGTCCCCTTCCCAGAAGACGTGGCCTTGCTGATCCCCATGAGAGTAGGCCCGCTTCCACAGACAAGTTCTAAAACACTCTCCCCATTTCCTCCCTCTCTCCCCATCCTCCTGCCCCTGCTGGCCACCTCCCAGCTCAAGCCAGCTGACCGTGGGGACTCTGTGTTCTTCAGCTGCCATGCCATCAACTCATATGGGGAGGACCGGGGCTTGATCCAACTCACTGTGCAAGGTACCCTCCCCTGCCCTACCATTCCTAACCCCTTCCCCAGGGAGCCAGGTGCCCACTGCTAACTCCACCTCAAGAACAGGGGCATCATCCAAGCCATGGTGGAGGATGACGGGAAATGGCCTCTGGGAAGACCTTTCCTCCACTCTCCCTTCTGGCCAGAATGGGGCAATAAGGGCCCTTCCAGGCACACTTCAGACAGCAAGGTTTACTATGACGACCATCCCAATAGAACACATTGCTGCTTCCAGAACCGGAGGCATCTGGGTTTGTGGGCCCAGACTCTGAAGAAGATGAGAGAAGGGAAAGTCAAGCTGGGAAAAGTTGGGAGCTCTTCATGGAGGACAAACAGGCCATCAGGTCAGAGGAAATCCCTACAAGAGGGCCTGTCCTCCCCCAGGCCAAGGAAGAAAGGGTAACAAAGCAGGAGACCAAGCTTGGCCCCTTCTCTGGCTCTGAGCCCCACTGCTGGGCCTCCCAGTCCCCCCCTTGCCCAGACCCCAGGGTTCAGGACTCTTGGCTAGACCACGGTTGTCACCAATCCCCAGGGATACAGCTGAACCCTGGTCATCTCTGGAGATAGGCAGGAGGCCAAGCTCTCTGCTGCCGTCCTCACTTCTGCTCCTTCCGTCTGCCACTCCCCAGAGCCCCCTGACCCCCCAGAGCTGGAGATCCGGGAGGTGAAGGCTCGGAGCATGAACCTGCGCTGGACCCAGCGGTTCGACGGGAACAGCATCATCACCGGCTTTGACATCGAATACAAGAACAAATCAGGTAGGGTGAAGCCTTCGCCCTCCATGGCCCTTGTGCCCAGACCCTGCCTGTGTTCCTCTGGTGGGACAGTCCCTGAGCCTCCCAGCTGCCCATCTAAAGCAAAGACACCAGCACCCACCGTGTACGAGCTCCTGTGGCTTCCGAAGGGAGGGACTCTGGTTGGGCTAAGAATTCTGTGAGAGGGGCAGATGAAGCCACAATTGATGGGAAGGGACAGTCCGCCCCTTCTTTCCAGGACTGTCCCTGGACAAGATCCACAAGGTGGTCTGACATAGCAATGGAAAGGCCTAGAGCTAAGGGGCTATGGGCTGTGTCTGTGGGGTCAGAGACATCGTGGGTTTGGCTAGGTCATCCGAGCACTCCTGGTTTGAGATGATGGGGACGCGTGGGGATTAGAGAGCTGGTCCTTGCTGGTCTCTGGGGGATGGAAAAGCCTAGATCTAAGTTTTGTCCTCCCAGTAGCCCTTCAGAGCCCTCCCCTGGGACCCTCACTGGTCCCCATGAGGCTGCTGCCACTGTGAGGCCCTGTGGAGCAGGTCTCCGGGGAAATGGGGGCCCCATGGTCAGGTGACAGGAATGACAAGGAGGGGGCCTCAGAGGGGACAAGAGCCCTGGAGGGGGCTAAGCCACTGAAGAGCTGCAGAGGTTCGTGTTTGGGTCTGTGTGACTGTCTCTGGAAGGCATGTGCGAATGGGTCACAGGGGATCCCCCCGAGAGGGCACCTGGGGGACACCGACATGTGAGCGAGGGGAAAACCTACTCCTCGTGCTGGATGCTTTTGTGCCTTTCGAATTCACATAAGCCTATATAAGCTTTTCAAAACAACTTAGAAATCAAATTCCAAAAAGGAGTCTGGAGCACTCAGCCCTCCCCAGCCCCCCTTCTGCCACCAACTCCAGCTCCTTTTCCAGGTCTTAGGGTAGATCCAAGGTTCTGTTTCTCCCGAGGCCTTCCAGACCCTTCCTCTGGTCCTCAGCACAGCACGTTGGTCAGTGGCTGGCTGGGTGTGCTCTCCTCTGGAGGGACCAAGTCCCGGTCCCTGCTGTCTTCCCAGCGCCGGGCACAGAGCCCACCACATGGTAGGCACTCAGCAGAGGGCAGCCGATGAGTCCAAGTGAGACACTCAAAGCAAAACTCTTGAGAAGCAGCTCTGTCCAGGACACGGGGTCCATCGCCCTTGGTTCTACGGGTTCTACAAGGTTCTACATCTCTGATACAGGGTTCTACAGCTACCCTCAGAAGCTTGCGGTCTGGCTGGGGAGAAGAGTCAGGTGGCACCCAGCCACCTAGGAGTCCACCCTGAGTGCAGGGGGGTGGCGACAGGAGGGGCTGCCACTCACAGAGGCATTGGGGAAGCGTCTCTCTTGTCCCTGTAGATGCCACATTGAAAGCTAGGGCTTGAGGATGGAGAGGTGATGGGCCTGGATTCAAGGAAAGGGGAAGGGCTGAGCCCGAGTGGGGCACGGTGCCCTGCAAGGAGCGGCCCCATCTAGCAGAGGGCTCCTGGATACGGTTCAGATTTAATGTGTTCTGGGGCCAGGTTGGGAGGGGGGCTCTGGGCTGAGCTTTTCCTTTGTTGGGGAAGGTCACTGAGAGCCATTGACAGTGTCTGAGCTCCCAGAGAGAGATTTTGGTACCGTGGTGCCCTGGAAAGATCCGTCCGGCGTCCGCGGAAGAACGGGTATTTGGGAAGTGAGACACAGGCAGAGACACAGGGCCCAGAGGGGAGAGGAGGCTGACCGTGTTCATCTCACACCTCATGGCTTCCCGAGGCTGCCCAGGAGCCACACAGGAAGGGGCGGGTCTGCACACCCTCGTCCCCGTGTGGCAGTGGGCGCTCCGTCTCCTTGCCAGCTTTCCGTGGCTGGCAGGGCTCTGCTCCGTCATTGTCGGAGGTGGGAGCAGATGCCTGGGTTGTCACTCGCACCTCTGCCCCCCTGCTCCTTGTAACTGCCTCCCTGCCCTCCTCCCCATGCTGCCCCAAGCCTGCTCGCCCCTGCGGACCACGCTCTAATGTGTGCAGACCTTTCCTGGGGCAACACGGCGCCGGGCGAAGCTGAGAACCTCACACATCTGGAGAGCAGGACTGGAGAGGCGGGCAGGAAAGACGCTATTTTCAGGGCCCATTCGTGTCTTCCCCAGCCCCCTCTGGCTCTCCTGCAAGATGAACAGCTGCCATACTTGCCCCCAGAGCTGGGGGGTACCAGGATGAGTGGGCAGAGCAGAGGGGTAACGAAGACTCTTCCTTCAATAAGGGCTTTGCACCTGTGAAAAAAATAAATCACGGGATCAAGAGCATGGAGCCGCTGGCAGGTCCTTTCCCTTGTCTTTGGGTTGCACTCCTCCAGACCATCCCACCCCGGTGGGCATCTATCTCCTATCCCGGTGGGCGCTGAGCAAACAGAGTTCTGTGGGAGCTGCAGGGAGCCATGCCTGGCGCCAGGCAGAAGCCATGAGCACAACCCAGCTTCCTCGTCTGCAAGGCGGGAGTGGTGGTGCCTATCTCTTGAGGGATTGTTTTGAGGATTAAAGAGAAAGCATCCATCCCAGGGCTATAGCAGACCTTTCATAAACCTGAGGTCCTCACTCCCGTTGCACTCCCACACCTCATGTGGCAGTTTCTTTTTTTTTTTTTTTT
>CM052884.1:11484870-11542610 GCA_028534135.1 Potos flavus | reverse complement strand
TTGGAGGGACTGGTATTGGGATGTTGCAAGCTGTCATTGTGACCCAGGGAACCTCCTCTTGGTGCCGCAGAGAGATTGCCATTGAGGGGAGGGGGGCACTTAGGGCTGTGATACAAGGAGGAAGTCAGAGATGCAGAATGGATTTGTTTCCCAAGCACGGGCAGCTAAACCCTCCAGATGTGGCTTTTGTCCAAGCTGTTCCCCCTCTACAGCAAATGTGTCTCCTAAAAAACCAGAGGCTCCAGGTCCCCTGCCGGCAAGCAGCCCACAGAGTAGAAGGCACTGACTTCTCCCCAGCCACTTTCTTATTTTTTTAAGAAGAATATTTTGCATCAGAAACCCTTTGATGAAGAAAGGGAGAGAGAGCCCTTAATGAAATATGTTAATCTGGGGAAGCCAGGCTCATATGAAAGGGAATATTAAAAGAGACAATATTCGCCAAAGCTAGCTCAGTACTCTGAGAGAGCTGAAAAGGAAAGAGAAGAAAATAGGACCTCTAATTTCATCTATTCAGGGTCAGAGAGATGGCAGTGATCAAGTTTGGAAAATCAGCTAGAGGCCTTCAGATTTGACTCTGATGCATTAGCCTGGGAGGGCTGTGGGGAGAGAGTTTTTGTGCCAACATCAAAGACGATTTGGGAATACCAGGTCAAATCCACCTGCAAATGATGGGTTTTTACAGGAGAAAAAGGGGCCATCCTCCTGTGATTGGCAGCTGAGTGTGGCAAGGAAGGGAAAGGCAAAGCAAGGGTAATTATTGTGACTACAAAATGCAGAGGAACTCCAAGTCCAAAGTAAAGGACAAAAGGGGCTCTGATGCAACATCAGCAGTGGGTTCTAAGTGCCCAGGCCACACCAGGTGAGGGAGACAGGCGAAGATTTAGACATGGCTCCTGCCTTCAGGGAGCTTAGCAGCTCCTTGGGCAGTTGCTGCTGAAACCATGAGCCCCAGACAATAGAGAAGGCTGTAAATGCTGTAGGAGTTCAAAGGAAAAGAGTGGTGAAAGATAAAGCTAGAAAGATATACACAAGGCAGATGTTGCAGGACTTGGGGTCATGTAGAGAAATTTTGTTGTTATCCCAAGAGCAAGGAAATACTGTTGAAGAGTTTTATGCAAGGGGACAGCAGTACCAGATTTGTGTTATAGGACACCACTCTCAATGCCAAAATAGTGTTTGGCCTGTAAGAAGTGCTTGATCATATTTGTGGGATGAATGACAGCTGCAGTGTGGAGAACAGATGGAAGGGGGCACAGAGTGGGTTCTGGGAGGCTAGCTAGTTAGGATATTATTTTCCTGGTCCAAGTGAGAGATGACAGTGGCTTGGCCTGGGGCAGGGATAGAGATGGAGACAAATGGAGAGATTCAAAAGCTACATGGAACACAGAAGCTATAAGACTTTATAGAGAGAAGAGTCAAGAATAACACCTAGCATACCATGGTCCCATTTCCTGGGATAGGGACCCCAGGAAGGCGATGAGTTTATAGGATGTGTGGTCAAGACTTCTGTCTTGGACATGTTGACTGTGGACGCCTTTGAAACATCCAAGAAGAGATGCCAAAGAAACAGTTGGCTATAAAAACCTTGAGTTCAAAGGAGACATCCTGCTGGACACAAACCTTTGCGTTATCTGTGTATAGATGGAAATAGAAGCCAAGTGTGGGGAGAGTCTATGACGTGAGAGAAGGAAAACCTAAGATGGTCCCTGGAAGAACTCCATCTAACCATTAATGGTAGGGTAGGGCAGATGCATCGGGAAAGAAGAGAGAGGAAAAATAGTCCAAAACATAAGAGAAAAGCCAGAGAGTGTTATATCAGGGACAGAGTGTTCTATCAGGGAAGCCAAGGAAAGAGTGTTTCAAGAGGAAGGGAGAGGTTCAAGTTTTGAACACTTGAGAGGCCAAGTGAGAAAGTAGTCTTGGTTACATGGGGTCACCTATACCATGGAGACATAGTGCTGATATCATGGGGGGGGGGGGGGGGGAAATGGTGAGTGTTTACATTGTCCAGACCACACCTGGTGCATCACAGATGCTTGGTAAATATTAGCACTTCTTCTCCACTAAAGTCAGCTGGTGCGCCCCACCCCCATACTTCCCTGTGGCCCTGCCGAAGCCCGCAGGTGCATGTAGTCCTCACTGGGGACAGCCCTAAAGTATCTGGGTCTAGTGGCTAGGCAGGCTTGTGTTTCTGGGCCCCATGGGTCTGAAACAATTAGAGAGATAATTCTTGGCCGGCTCTCACCCAGGATATTGCACAAACAGCAGACTGAAACACCCCAATCTTCCTGTGGAAAATGCCTATTTACTTGTCCTGGAGCTTCAACCTGAGGGACAGGCTTCGGGTCACATCCAGAGACTACCGAAATGCTCTGAGGGAATGTGGGCAGGGGGAAGGCCATCTTTGTGCTTTCCCTTGGCCTCACTACAGCTCACCAGTACATCCCAGAAAGGAGCTCATACACTTATCTGGAACCTTGATTTTTTGCAACTGTTGCCAAGAGGACATCTCCAGATTGCCTTGTCTAGAGGTTGGCAGGGTTTGTGATTGCAGTCCCGTAAGACAGTATGCATTTGTATACTTTAAAAGCTGCTGTTTGAGGGTCTGGCTTCCAATCAGCCTCAAAATCAGCAGAAACTAAGATCCCTCCCTCTGGAACACTGACGGGTCTTGGCACACCCTCAACAACTGGGGCCTATCAAGAATGAACTTTGGTTAGGCAGTTACAAAGATTCAAGAGACAACAACCAAGGGCTAGGGTAAGGAGAAACAATCTGGTTCATCTCCTACACAAGACCCCTTCAAGACAGGAAGAGGTGGCCATTTTACCTAATACATAGAAACAAACATGAAGACTCAAGCAAAATGAAGAATCAGAGAAATATATTCCAAATGAAAGAACAAGATAAAACCCCCGAAAAAAAAACTTAATGAAATGGAGGTAAATAACTTACCTGATAAACAGTAAAATAATGGTCATAAAGATGCTCATAAAACTTAGGAGAAGAATGGATGAACACAGTGAGGACTTCAACAAAGACACAGAAAATATTTTAAAAGTACCAAACAGAAGCCACAGAGCTGAAGAACACACTAGAGGCATTCAACAGGAGACTAGACAAAGCAGAAGAAAAGATCCGTGACCTGGAAGACAGGGCGGTGTAACTCTCCCAAACAGAGCAGCAAAAAGATAAAATTTGTAAGAGTGAAGACAGCTTAAGGGACCTATGGAACAGTAGCAAGCAGAGTAACACTCATATTACAGGGCTCCTCAAGAGGAAATAAGTGGGCAGAAAACTTAATTGAAGTAATAATGGCTGAAAACTTCCCTAACCTGTGTAGGGAAACAGACATCCGGATCCAGGCAGCCCAGAGAAGTCCAAAGAAGATAAACCCAAAGAGACCCACACCAAGATGCATTGTAATTAAAATGTCAAAAATTAAAGATAAAGGGAAAATATTTGAGGCAGCAAGAGGAAAACAACTTATTATGTACAAGGGAAACCCCGTAAGACTATCAACACATTTCTCAGAAACTTTGTGGGCCAAAAGGAAGCAGCATGATGTAGTCAAAGTGTCAAAGGGGGAAAAAAAATCCAACCAAGAATACTCTGCCTGGCAAAGTTGTCTTTCAGAGTTGAAGGAGAGACAAAGAGTTACCCAGACAAGCAAAAGCTAAATGAGTTCATCACGACTAAACTGGTTTTACAAGAAATGTTAAAGGGACTTCTTCAAGCTGAAGAGAAAGGGCACTAATTGCTAACAAGAAAACATATGAAAGTAAAAATCTCACTAGTAAGGGTAAACATATAGTAAATGTAATGGATTAATCATTTATAAAGCTAGTATGAAGGCTAAAAGACAAAAGTAGTAAAAATATCTATAACTTAAAAATATATATGTAAAAAAAAAATATATGTAACTACAATAATTAGTTAAGGGATTCACACACACAAAAATGCAAGAGATCGTGAGAAAAGAATTTAAGCACACCACTAAAGAAAGTCATCAAATCACAAGTGAAGAGAGCAAAAGAAGGAATGGAGAGAAACTATGGAACAGGTGGAAAACAATTACTAAGTGGCAATAAGTACATGTTTATCGATAATTATGGGCATACCTGGAGGATATTGGTGGTTCAGATCACCAAGGTAAAGCAGTGCATATAAAAGTTATGCATATACTATACTGTAGTCTTTTAAGTGTGCAAGAACATTATGTTTTTAAAAAAACAATGTATTGTAAAAAAGTGCTAACCATTATCTGAGCTTTCAGCAAGTCATAATCTTTTTCTGCCTCGGTGTGGTTGGCTGCTGACTCACCAGGATGGGGGTTGCTGAAGGCAAGGGGGGGGGAGCTGTGGCAGGTTCTTAAAATGAGACAACAATGAAGTTTTCTACATCCGTCAACTCTTCCTTTCACAGTTTCTCTGTAGCATGAGATGTTATTTGATAGCATTTTACCCACAGTAGAACTTCTTTCAGAATTCGAGTCCATCCTCTCAAACATGCCGCTGCTTTGTCACCTAAGTTAAGGTAATATCCTAAATCCTTTGTTGTCACTGCAACAGTCTTCCCAGCATCTTCCCCAGGAGTAGATTCCATCTTGAGGCACCACTTTCTTTGCTCGTCCGTATGAAGCAGCCCCTCGTTCAGGTTTATCATGAGACTGTAGCCACTCGTCCCATCTCCAGGCTCCACTTCTGATTCTAGTTCTCGTGCTCTTTCCACCACATCTGCAGCTACTTCCTCCGCTGAAGTCTTGGACCCCTCAAAGTCTACCTGAGGGTTGCAATCAAATTCTTCCCAATCCCTGTTAATGTTGCTATTTTCACCTCTTCCCATGAACCACAAATGTTCTCAATGGCTTCTAGAATGGTAAACCCTTTCTGGAAGATTTTCTATTTACTGTGCTCAGATCCATCAAAGGAATCACTATCTATGGCATCTAAAGCCTTATGAAATGTATTTCTTAAAATAACAAGACTCGAAAGTCAAAATAATTCCTCGATCCACGGGCTGCAGAGTGGATGTTGTATTAGCAGGCATGAAAACGACATTCATTGTACATCTCCGTCAGACCTCTTGTCAGGTGCATTGTCAGTGAACAGTAATATTTTGAAAGAAATCTTTTTTCTGAGCAGTAAGTCTCAACAGTGGGCTTAAAATATTCAGCAAACCCTGTTATAAACAGATGTGCCAGCATCCAGGCTTTGTTGTTCCATTTATAGAGCACAGGCAGAGTAGAGTTAGCATAATTCTTTATTATTATTATTATTATTTTTTAAGTAGGCTGCACACCCAACAAGGGGCTTGAACTCACGACTCTGAGATCAAGACCTGAGCTGAGATCAAGAGTTGGACACTTAACCAACTCAGCCACCCAGGCACCCCTAGCATAATTCTTAGGGGCCCTAGGATTGGGGAATGTTCAATGAGCAGTGGCTTCAACTTAAAGTCACCAGCTACATTAGCCCCTAACCAGAGACTCAGCCTATCCTTTGAAGCTTCAAAGCAGGGCATTGACTTCCCCTCTCTAGCTATGAAAGTTCTAGATGGCATCTTCCAGCAGATCACTGTTTCGTCTATATTGAAATATCTGGTGTTTCGTGGAGCCACCTTCATTGACTATCTGAGCTAGATCTTCTGGAAAACTTTCTGTAGCTTCTACATCAGCCCTTCCTGCTTCACCTTGAGCTTTTATGTTACATAGATGGCTTCTTTCCTTAAACCTCATGAACCAACCTCTACAAGCTTGAGATTTTTCTTCTGCAGCTTCCCCACCTCCCTCAGCCTTCAAAGACTTGAATAAACAAGAAATAACAAGTGTTGGCAAGGATGCGAAGGGGAAAAAAACGGAACTTTCTTACACTGTTAGTGAGACTATAAATTGCTGCAGCCACTATGGAAAACAGTACAGAGGTTTCTCAAAAAAATTGAAAGTAGAATTATTATATGATTCAACAATTCCACTTCTTAGATATTTATCCAAAGAAAACAAAAATACTAATTTGAAAATATGTATGCACCTCTATATTTATTGCAGCATTATTTACAATAGCTGAGATATGGAAGTCCATCGATAAATGAATGGATAAAGAAATTGTGGGGGACACACACACCCATACATACATACATCACACACACACAATGGAACATAATTCAGCCGTAAAAGATAGTGAAATCCTGCCATCTGCAACCCCATGGATGGACCTGGAAGGTATTATGCTAAGTGAAATAGGTCAGACAGAAAAAGACAAATACCACATGATTTCATTTATATGCAGAATTTGAAAACAAAACAAGGAAACACATAATAAACCTCATGGATGCAGGGAACTGACTGGTGGTTACCAGAGGGGAGCGGTTTTGAGGGTGGATGAAATGGGTGAAGGACATCACACACATTTCCAGTCATAAAATAAATAAGTCATAGAGATGTAATGTACAGTGTGGTGGCTATAGACAAGAATATTGTATCGCATGTTTAAAAGTTGCTAAGAGACTAAATGTTGAGGGTTCTCATCATAAGAAGAAAACTTTGGGGGCACCTGGGTGGCTCAGTCAGCTGAGCATCTGACTCTTGATCTCAGCTCAGGTCTTGATCTCACGGCTGTGAGTTCAAGCCCCTCGTTGGGCTCCATGCTGGGTGTGAAGCCTACATAAAAAAGAAAAGAAGGAAAGGAAAGGGAAGGGAAGAGGATGGGAGGGAAGGGAAAGGAGAAAAGAAAAGAGAAAAGAAAAGGGGAAAGAAAAGAAAAAAAGGAAGGAAAAAAACTTTGTAACTCTGTATGGTGACAGATAGCTAGACTGAAAGTAGTGATCATTGCACAATGGATGTAAATATCAAGTAGTTCTGCTACGCACCTGAAATATAATGTAACTAATCTAATGTTATATGTCAGTTATACCTCAATAAAAGAAAACTCTATGAGGTAAATAGATATATGAAACTCTTTTACTGTTGAGGAACTGGGGCATATTCTTTTTTTGAAACTTCTTTTTTTTTTAAAAGATTTAATTATTTGAGAGAGAGCACGAGTGGGGTAGGGGCAGAGGCAGAGAGAGAGGGAGAAGCAGACTCCTCCCCTGAGCATGGAGTCCAACGCAGGGCTCGATCCCAGGACCCTGAGACTTGAAATTTCCAAGTTAGTTCCTAAAAGAACAAGGAAATTTCAAAGTGGAACAGAGGAGGATTCGATTTTCTCATTTTAAGGAGGTGCGTTGTGTCGTAATGAAATCTCTGAGTCCAGACTTTGGAGGGGCCTGTCTGAAGCCTCCATAGGATTGGAAGTGACTCAGGAGAACACGCATGGTATCGGTCTGCAGCCTTCCTGGGATTTCTAAACCAAATCCCACCGTCTTGACCACGTCCCTCTCCAATTCTTACACGAGGCAATGCAGAACTCTAAAAATGGCTTCGCGTAGATTTCCTTGGAAGCATGCACAGATTTTCCCAGGCCCCCCTGAGCGATGAAACGGCAGCCAGATCAGGCTGGCCCGCACAATCCAAGGGGTTTGGGGGCCTGAGTGTGAATGTGACGGGAGCCCACTGACTGAGCAGAAGGAGATGCCCGGGGTGTTTAAGAGACAATAACAGTTGGGCAGATGTCCTTCTTTGGCACAAACAGAAAACTTAGGTGTCTCACAAATCATTTCCTTAAAACAGACCTTCCCAAACCGTATTTTAAGGTCTGGCTTCCTCTGCGACCCTTGGCCCACTCACTCCCACCCACCTGGGTGTGCAGTTCCTGTTTCCTTTCTCCTCACATTCCAGGGCTCCTTCTTTTGCCCCAAAAAGGTGACCAGGTTTGGCTTAGAGACAGCAAGGCCTGTTTATTAGAAACAGGAACCTGAGTTTGGCTGGGGATTCTCCAATCTCCCATGGGGTGTTGTGCGCCATAAGAAGGTGAGAAGAGAGAACATTGTAGGATATTAGAATATTCTAGAATATGATTTCCCAAAACACTGTTTTCGGACAGCACCTTTACTGTTGCTAGGATGGTGAACATTTCAGATCCTGAGTTCCACTCCTAAATATTCCTGGGTCAGAAATAAGACGTGGAAACTGGATATTCAGACGGGGGTAACACTATGTTATACCACTGAATTTATAGAATTACCACTCATCTTGAGTAAAGGATGCAGGTTACCTCAGGAAAGATGAAGCTTAAAGTTACGATGAAGCATCACAAAGTCTTCCTTTTCTATACCAACCAACTCCCAGGATGTCCTTGAAAGCAGGGATCTGAAACTCTGTCGTAGGAAGCCGAAGCTTCCAGGTGAACTTCCACAAACAACGGGGCCAAAGTCCGGAGAGTGCACTTAGCCACGGAGGCCAGGTTCCTGTAAGTTCTCCGATAGGACATCCCTGTACTCATCCCACTCCTCATAAGCCATCTCTATGGCCACGTCCCTGAATGGCAGCGGTCCCTGGGATTCAAAACAAGTTACCAGGTGGCCACGGACAGAGGTCATCATTTGACCCAAGATGAAACCAGAGACTTAAAAGAACTCGTTGGGACTCAGGAGAGTGTCCTGAATTATCCAATAAGATCATTTTTTATACAGTAATATCCTCTAACCCTGAGGAAAGAAGACACGTGGTCCACAAAAACCACTGTGGGGACTCTCTTTTTCTGGAAGATAAATTATAAAATTAAGGCCTCGACGCAGGCGTACACATTTCTGAGTGTTATATTTATATCTTCTAGGATAAATGGTGTGTATTTCTGGGATGGGAAAGTTACGGTGAGTTAGAAGTGGACTCAAATTTTAATGCATAGGGAACACACTGGAGACCGTGGAAACATCCAGATTCTATCTTTCTCAGGAGTTCTGGGGCGGGGTCTGAGTTTCCACCTTGTTAACCAGGTCGTTTTTAACCAGTGATGCCAATGTCCAATGAAAAAGTTATACGGAATTTATAGGTCTAATAGATCGTGAACATAGTAACAACAAACCTTTTTGAAAATCTACTATACACATATCTTTCTACCAGTGTTTTATATATTAGTGCCTGAACCACACAAATAATATGAGAATAATAATATTATCCTTCCTCTTTTATGAGAATATTTTGTCAAATATCCAGTAAATGGTAAAGCCCGGGTTTTACTCCAATGTGTCTTAAGTAGAATTTATCTGAAAAGAACTCACAGACCAATACACAGAGACAGCCTTAATGAATGTCTATAGCAGTTTCCATTAACTGAGAAGAATAATAGAAACACGTTAAGATGATAACAAGGAAGAATGAATCAAATCATGTTAACATTTTATGTACATAGACATATTTAAAATAGGAACTAGGTACACACTAAAAGCGATAGAGAAGAAAATATTCCTGTCCGTGAAATCAAGATTATTTTCAATTGTGTAAATCTTATAAATCTATTTTTGGATGATGTTCTTTGCATTTTGCAAACACACTGGGGAGATGAACACCTCAAGATAAAATACGTTAGAGCGGTTTTTCTGAGTCTTCCTTTTCTTTGAAAATCTGTATTGTGTGTGCCGAGTGGTATTTTAGAAACTTAACACACTTGACATACATTAATAATATGATTCTTGTAGGCTTTTTTGAAAATACGAGAAGTCATAAAGAAGAGTATGTCTGTGACATGAGTGGGAATGTAATGGACTGGCCCACGAGGCCTGATGGATTAAAACCCCAGCTTGCAAAAGCTCACATCTCCACATAAACAAAATCGACAGACTTCGTTTTGCCAAGCGAACCACAAGCAAAGAGAAACTAAGAAGAAAATATGATGGTTTATTTACATCTCTCAGTAAAGCCCTCCAAGACCCTCGTTAATAGCAGAGGGGGAAATAGTAATTTTATAGTAAGTGGAGGAAGCAGAGAAGAACACGTAAGCTAAGTGATCGAGGTCAATATCCACTGTAATGGGACAAATCGGTACCAGGTGACTCAAGCACATGGAGGGATGCGTTGTCACTGCTATGATACTCGTAAAAAGAAATGAGGAAATAATAATCTGAACCTATTGTGAAGAAAATGTCCGTTTTATGTAAATTTCAATCCACAACTTCCATGGTCTGTAACTCACAAGTCTCTCTTACCAATATATAAAAGAGCAAGTCTCTTTTAGTGAAATGTGTATATACATTGGTGCCTCTTTTTCTTAGCCCCTCTGTGTTCAGATGCATTGTGTGGGCCTCCTCCCTCTGCCTGCCCTCATCGAAAATGAACTCACTGACTCGTGATTACTGTCCCTCTCCTATAAACGTGGGCAAATCAAGTGGGCGTGTGAGCTGGCATCTGCTCTCAGGATGCCACAGAGAGAGGTGAGCATCTGCCACCACGTTGCTAGTCCGTTCTGTCCCAAACCAAAGAGGTGCCCATGGCAGGTAGGAGCCCACATATTTGCGACTCTGGCTTAACCTGCCAGCCACAGAGTGACTCTCCGGGTGGTTGGGGTGTTTTAAAAGCCAAGGAGAAAATAATGTGTTTCTGAGCCTCCGCAGCCTGCCATTTGTGACTTTGGCTCATAAAACCAAAGAATTAAATGCAAAACTGCAGATGGGGAGTTGGGCCAGTGCCCTTCACAGATGCCGAGCCTATGCAGCTAAGAGTGGTGTTTTGAAAACCATCAAGACCTCAATTAACCAGAATCTGAAGGCAGGGTATAGTCTCTTCCAGTAAACTGATTTATCAGGATTAAGCCTTTAATAAAAGGGGATGGGGGGGAGGAAAAGAAGTCTTCCTAACTGTCTTTCTAGAACATGCTTGCCTCCTCTCCTGTTCTAGGGATTAAATGGCAGTGAATGCAATTTAATCTTTTCTACTGAGAATTTTCAGGATCCTCTACTGTGGATTTAAAAGGCATGGAAAATTAGACTGAATAGTGACATCAGGACATGCCCGAGAAGATTTTTAAGCCCTACTATCAGCTTGTTTCCTTGTGCTCTGCCTTTTTTTTTTTTTTTTCCTTTTCAAAGTGAAGTGCCAATAAAATAATCAAGTTATGAATTCTGGGTTTGGAAGGTCCTAACTGAGGCATCGCGGTAACTGCCAGCCCTTCCCATTTTTCTTGGGAATCCCCGGGTAGGTGCACAGCAAAAAATACAGCAAATGAATGGCTGGATTCCTCTGGACATGAAGAATGTTTCCTGTCACAGTATTCCTGAGTGGTATTTATCTGGTATTTTGCCCCTTCTACAATGTTGTTAAACAGCTCTGATATGGGCTGCCAGTCCCCTTGGATGAATCAGGAGCGCGCTCACCTCTCTGTTGGCTCCTGACCCTAAACACTCATCATTCTCCTGCCGGTGGGAGAAAGAGGGTAGGGGTTGGGCTGGGGATCTGGCACTCGGTCTGTCCCCTCGAAGACAAAGTGCCACTCAGGACCATCACCACACAAGTGCACAAGGAAAGGAGGTATGGAGGCATATACAGAAGGAAAAAGGGGGAGAAGACTTGGCATCACCCTTGGCACTGGGGGGATAGGGATCTCATGATTACAGTAGGTCACTGATGTGGTATGGGAGGCCAGGAAGAAGGGCAATGGCTAATCACACCCTTAGGGCTAGCGAGCAAATGGGGATCTTGGAAGGGGTCTTGGGAAACCTCTCGTCTGATCCCGATCTGGGGCTTGAACTCACAAGCTGGCCCAAGGCAGAGGAGAGCCAGTGCATTCGCTGTTCACATTCTCAGACCTCCCTTGGTCTCTATGATCTTCACGGAACAAAACCCTTCTACTCTTTGTGAAGTTGTCAAGGTCTGTGCCTTCTTGCTCTGTCTGTGTAAATCTGGACCTCTTTTGCGTCCCACAGTGGAGATTGAGACTTGAGGCTGGGGAGGGGTTGTGGGGTTTTCCTGGCTGTGGTTTGAAATGGGTGCTCTCTCTCCAGATTCCTGGGACTTCAAGCAGTCCACACGCAACATCTCCCCCACCATCAACCAGGCCAACATCGTGGACTTGCACCCAGCATCTGTGTACAGCATCCGCATGTACTCCTTCAACAAGATTGGCCGCAGCGAGCCAAGCAAAGAGCTCACCATCAGCACCGAGGAGGCTGGTGAGTACCTGGCCTTGTGGCTCTTTCCCATGGCCCTGGGGATCAGGGCCATCGGAGACCCACACCACCCTGCCCACTGATGGTGGGCTTGCAAAACAAGAGGGAAGGAGCGATCCCAAGGTATTTATCTGTGTTTGCCTCCGGATCATTGGAGGCTCTTCTGTTTGACCTTTTTAGGGTGGAGTTGTAGATGCTGGGCTTCGGGGAGCTGTCCATGGTTCTTTCTCACTCCCCTGGCCCAGCCTGTCTAGAAAGGATAGATATGCTAGATCTGCGAGGGGCAGAGTACCAGTGTCTGGGACCTTTGTCTTGGATTTTGTCTGAAAGTTTAAACAAGCTTTCTCTCCCTATAGTTTCTCCTGTTATTTTAAAACAAAATAATACCAAAAGTGCATATAATATATATGTGCAGCTTTACAAATAATAATAAAGTAAAAACTAGTATAACCCACACTATCAGTTGCCACCATGGCAGGGGGCCTCCCTACGCCCCTTCCCAACCAGAGCCCCCTGCTCTTCCCCACGAAGGAACCAGCAACCCTCTTGCTTTTCTTTCTTACACTGTCACTACAATGTGTATACACATAAAGCATATAGTCTAGTTTTGCCTATTTTCCAGTGGCATGTCTTCATGAAATTATTCTCAACGTATTCTTCTGTGTCTTCCTTGTTTTGATCAATAGTATTTTTGTGAGTTTCACCATTTGTGCATTTTCAATGCTGCATAGTATTCCCTGCCAAGGTTATACCATAGCCTCTTGGTCCATTTTAATGGAGATGGACATTTGGGTGATCGACAGCTTGGAGCTGTGAACATTTTTGTGCTGATACGCCTATAGAGGTTTGTGAGTTCTCTACAGAATCTAAGTAGTTGCAGAATTACAAAGTTATCAGACAAGCATGCTTCTACCTTTAACCAAGAATGGAATGTCTTCTGAAGTATCGAGCCCGTTTGCTTTCCCATGGCCGGTACATGTAAGAATTCCTGCCACGACACACCCTTGTCTACACTTGAGACTATCGGACTTTTTAAAAATTGTTGCCAGTCTGCTGGATATTAGTATTATCTCATTGTCATTGTTTGCTGTTTTCAGCAAATCGTGGAGAAAGGAGGGGCATTGTTAGCCCTGTGGTTGTTTCAGGGGGCTCAACCGAAGATTCTCTGCTTTTGTGTGTGAGCTTTTCCTGTTCCCTAGCAGTCCCGCAGCTCAGGAGGATGAGAATGAGGACGTAGGACTCTTTTCTTCCAACACTTGACTTGTAATGTTGTTTCTCTGTCCACCAGCTCCCGATGGGCCCCCCATGGATGTCACCTTGCAGCCAGTAACCTCACAGAGCATCCAAGTGACCTGGAAGGTAAGCGAGATCAAATCATTTCCGCCAACTGCCTCCCTCCTCCCTCCTCAACCCAGGAATGAAGCCCCTAGCAAGCTTGCTGGTCTCTAGTCTCTTAGATTTCTCATGCCCGTTTCCTGCTAAACAGGTAAAGGCAGAGGAGAAAAGACAGGAGGAGAAAGGGTTGGGTCCCCCCTCCAATCCCCACTCCCTCTCAGCCCGGGCTCTCTGAGGCAAGCCAGCAGCTGGGGCGAGATGAAGAACTTGGCAGTGCCAGGGAGGGGGAGATGATTTTCCACCGCACTGGCCTCTCTTCCCGACTCCACGTGTTGTAATAGGCCAGGAGCTGGATTTGATTTTGAACAAAGTTCAAGGGGGCCCTGTGGACAATGGGAGATGACAGGACAGGGTCTTCCCCTTGTCTGGGCCCTGTGACAGGAGCCGGGAGGTACGGTGATACGACCCCCCATCTTCTCCCGGTGAGGCCGCACACAGGAGTCTTGGTGTTTTCAGGCCTCAGTTTCCTTCTCTATAAAACCAGAGTGAAAACAACTGCCCTCCCTTCCTCTGGGGGTGGATGAGCTGCAGAAAAAACAGACCAGTCTCTTCTGCTGCCATTTCGAAGGGGTAGAGACCTGTGAATTCTGCAGGGTGTCTGAAGACCTTGTCACTTAAGAAAACTCTTAGGGGCGCCTGGGCAGCTTAGTCGTTGAGAGTCTGCCTTTGGCTGAGGTCATGATCGCAGAGTCCTGGGATCGAGCCCCACATCGAGCTCCGTGCTAGGTGGGAAGCCTGCTTCTCCTTCTCCCTCTCCCCTGGCTTGTGTTCCATCTGTAGCTGTCTCTCTCTCCCTCTCTGTCAAATGAATAAATAAAATCTTAAAAAAAAAAAAAAGAAAGAAAAAGAAAGGAAACTCTTAGAGGAGGCCCCACAGCTGGCAGAGAAACGGATCAGAATAACATTGAGCAGGACAATAAACCCCGTCCTGGGAAACTCTGGCCTCACTGCCACATCCCCACCCTGGGCGTACGAGGGCCTCCAGTACTGATGGTGGCCTGTCGCGCTCAGCTTGCAGGCTTCCAGTATTTTCCTACACTAGCTTGTCTGACCCTCTGTTCCTGGAGCAGAGCCAGGAGAGGTGTCTCTATCCCCATCCGCCAGAGGAGGCCACGGCAGAGAGAGGCAAGGTGACTTGCCCACAACTATTCAAGTAGTGGGAGAGGCAGAACTTAAATGTACGTGGTCCAGGGGCGCCTGGGTGGCTCGGTCGGTTAAGCCTCTGCCTTCAGCTCAGGTCATGGTCCCAGGGTCATGGGATCGAGTCCCACATCGGGCTCCCAGCTCAGCAGAGAGTCTGCTTCTCCCTCTCCCACTCCCCCGCGAGGTGGTCTGGAGCCCCAGCCCACTGCATGGAGTTCAGGAACAGAGAGCTTTCTTAGAGCTCATACATGTTTTTCCTCATGGAGCTTTCCCATCTCAATAGTGAGGCTTGGGAGGGAATGCCTTGTCCATATCTGGGACCAGACCTCCAAGTTCATTTTCTGGCTCTAACATCTGATGGGAAAAGATCAGGCACTCAGTCCTCCTCTGGGCCTTCCACAAAAGGGCTTAGTGATATTTTTCTTAAAAAGACTACACTCTTGGGGCACCAGGGAGGCTCAGTCGGTTAAGTGTCTGCCTTCGGCTCAGGTCATGATCCCAGGGCCCTGGGATGGAGCCCCACATCAGGCTTCCTGCTCAGCATGGAGTCTGCTTCTCTCCCTCTCTCTCAAAATCTGAACAAAATCTTAAAAAAAAAAAAAAAAAGAAAGAAAAGACTACACTCATGTATGTGTGCATGTACGCAGACGCACATGCACACACACACACAGCAGTGCCTGGTTCCCTCCTTCCCTAGAGAAATGTCCAGGATGGAAATGGGGCACAGGCCGTGTAGTCAGTCAGTCATTCCGGGGAACCAACCCACCTAGCAGATGCCCAGAGCCATGGTTCTCCTTCAGGTTCAGGTCTGGGCTCCAGGGTTTCCCTCAGGAACTGGGGGTGAAGCCTAGAGTCTAACCCCAAGTCTGTCTGCATCCTGGTTCTGGACCCATGTCCCAGGAATACTCTCAGGAAGCCAGGAGGTGGGGGCAGGGAATGAATACATATGTAAAGCACTGAGCCATTTGGCTACAAAGCTCAGACCAGGAGGTCGATAAAAATTCAGGATCAGATTTATTTCTCCAAAGTCTCATAACGAAAAATAAAATTGATTAGAAAGTTAGAACTTCAGAATGAACCAGCCCATCAATAAATTTTGGCCTGACTTCTCAGGGGATTTTTTTTTTAACACCAAGAAACAGATTAATGAAAAATAAAGATTCACTTGAAAGATAAGTCACTTCATTTTAAGACCCTTTCCGTGAGATGGATCGCCACTGCTTTATGACATAAATTTGCAATCAACCCTATTGATTTCTTAATGCTTCAGAGAAATATTGTTAAGATTGATTTAAATCCTGCATGTGCCTGTTGGGGGTGAGGGGAGCAGTGGAAGGGAGGAGAGAAAGAGAGACAGGAGGAGAGAAAGAGAGAAGAGGGAGGGAGGGAAGGAAGATCGGACAAGATCTGTATTAATATGTGAATATATATCTATGGATACAGCAGCGTGTCCCTGGATGTCCGTGCAGGACCTCCGTCGGTATATGTTGATGTATGTTACGTGGTGCTCTGCGCAGGTGTGTATCATCATCACGGTGTAGATGGTTGTGGTCACGTGGACACATGTGTTGTATATATCAGTACATGGCATTATGGGGGTGTGTGTGATACTAGAGTGTGCATCATTTGTGAAGACAGGGTATCACTCTTGAAGATATGTTTGTGTCTATAATAGGGGTGTGTGTGTGTGTGTGTGTGTAGATATACATGGGCAGAGAGGAGAATGCAGGAATTTTCTCACTTGCAAACTAGCAAACGGGACTGCCCAAGCACAGAGAAACATTACTCAGGCATTAACAAAAAGTCAAGTCAATTAAATACACACGCACACACCTCTTTAGTGAGTTCAAAACAATTATGTTAAATTAAAAACTTCATTTTATTGAGTTAACAGTGAGCTTAAAATGCAGTTCATTTAAAACATCCATTGAATTGAAAAAAAAAAAAAACAGTGGGACTGTTTTACCAACTTAATTGTTTTTGATCTCACTGTTTTTTAGTGTAATAAAAGGTGGGCTTTTTAATTAACTTCATTGTCTTTAAAACCCTGATTCGAGTTGTTTTTCTATGCAGTGGGGTGGGTGCTCTCTCTCGATTTATAGGTGGGCAAGTCTGTTTGTTCAAGGAGCCGGTTTCTATCTGTGAGTCTGAATCTATCTGACTGTAGGTGGGTAGGTGGATTAGGATGTTTGCTTTGATGGGTCTGGATGTGAGATGTATCAGGAGTGTGTGTGTGTGTGTGTGTGTGTGTGTGTGTGTGTGTGTGGTTGTGTATCAAGGTTGAAGCTTGGGATAAGAGTATATTTTCTAGCCCCCAGCCTCATGCCACTGGTGTTTACTCTTCTCCTGGCTGACTGGGACCAGTCCTTCATTCCCACCAGCCTCGCCAGAGCTCCAAAAGCCTCCTTTCTTACCATGTGTCCTGTCCATCTCTGTCCCTCTGTCTGGGGGCCGACTTCACCCCACAAACCCCAACCCCTAGCCATGATGTCCAGGCCAATCAAGCTGCATGCTCCAAGGCTGGCCACACACCAAGTCAAGGACTTGGCTTTTTTTTTTTTTTTTTTTGGAATTGTGGTAAAATATACGTACCATTTTATTTACATAAGGTTTACCATTTCATCCGTGCCTCAGTGCATGAAGCCGTTCACCGTGTGTGCAACCATCACTGCCATCCACCTCCAGAACTTCCTTACAATCCCAAACAGAAACTCTGCTCCCATTAGCTGATAAGTACCCCCCTCCCCACCCCAACCCCTGGAAACTTCTAGTCTCCTTTCTGACTCTGTGAATGCGATTGTTTTAGGGACCCCATAGAATCTGGATCATATATCATTTGCACTTTTGTGTCTGGCTTATTTCACTGAGCGTGATGTTCTCAGAGTTCAGCCACACAGTAACCTGTGTCAGAATTCCCTTCTGGCTGAATACTAGGCTAAGTGTCAGGCTAAATAATATTCCATTGCCTTGATAGACCACATTTTGTTTATCCATTCATTCGTCAACGGATGCTTGGGTTGTTTCCACCTTTTGGCTATGACGAATAACGCTGCCGTGAACTTGGGTGCACAAGTCTCTGTCTGAGTCTCCACCCTCACTTCCTGGGGTATGTACCAAGGAGTGGAACTGCTGGCTCGCATGGGAATTCCGTGTTTCGCTCTGTGAGGCTGTTGACCTCGGCAACTGTAGCAGTTTGCATTCTCACCAGCAGCGTGCAAGTCTAGTTTGCCTGCATTGTCGCCAAGACTTGTCGTTTTCCATTTCTTGACAATAGCTGCCCTAGAGGGAGTGATATGCCCTCTCGGGACTCTCTTTTTATTCAAGCTAATTGCTCATCTTCCTCTCCATCTGGTTACTTTTTGTCTGCCGTTCCATTTCTCCCAGGCTCCTGAGCCCATGTCAGATGATAGCCCTGTTCATCCCTTCATCCATTCATTCAGTAACTGTGTATTGAAGGCTTGCTACATGTCAGCCATCATTCTAGACAGTGAGAGCACAGCAAAGAGCAAACGAAACAATGTTTTTCATCCTTATGGTGTTTATATGCTAATGGGAACGGATGGACGCAGAAGTAAAATACATAGGATGTCCGGTGATGCTAAGTGCAATGGAGCAAAAGAAAGCATGGGGAAGAAAAAGTGGGTCCAAGAAGTGATGGGGGCCAGGAAGAAATGTAAGAAATATGGAACAGTGGGCAGGGAGCGATCTTACATAAAGAGCGTGAGGAAGGCCTCATGAAGACGGGGCATTGCAGCAAGGACACCACAGAGGGGAAGAGGGAAGCTGTGTGGCCATCCAAGGAAAGAGCGTATCCCCTGAAATGGAGGTGGGCCCCGTGTGAACCGTGAGAGGCCAGTGTGCTGGAGCAGGGGCAGCCTGGGGAAGAGGAGATGGACCGAAGAGGAAACGGGGGTCAGATCGAACGGGGTTCCGTCGCCCTTGTAAGAGCTTTGCTTTTCACTCCAAGCCAGATGGGAGCCTTTGAAGGGTTGGGAACTGAAGCGGGACACCATCTGCCTTGGGCTTTCAGAGCATCTCCTCCGAGCCCCCTTGTGTCTTTGTCTCCCCTCCCCCACCCCGCTCCAGGCGCCCAAGAAGGAGCTGCAGAATGGCGTCATACGGGGCTACCAGATCGGCTACAGGGAGAACAGCCCCGGCAGCAGCGGGCAGTACAGCATCGTGGAGATGAAGGCCACCGGGGACAGCGAGGTCTACACCCTGGACAACCTCAAGAAGTTCGCGCAATATGGGGTGGTGGTCCAGGCCTTCAATCGGGCCGGCACGGGGCCCTCATCCAGCGAGATCAATGCCACCACCCTGGAGGACGGTGAGGGCACCAGCGCGGGGTGGGCGGTGAGAGCCAGAGCTGTCAGCGAGGTTTCGGGGTCCTCCCATGGCTCCCCGGCCCCGTCACGGCCCCATGAGACACGCAAGCATCCTGGATCCCTCCAGCTCCTCTGACCCATCGGCTCCTGAAGAGTTGCTGGGCCCTTGAGCACCCCCAGGCCTCGGTCCACTGGCCGGCACGCTGTCCACTGCTTGCTGATGCTCCGCGCATCTGAGCCCCTGCCTCTCACCCACCTGACCCTCCAGCCGTGCTGCTTCCTCATTCTGGCCCTCACTCCGCTCTCTCCCCAGGCCCTTTTCCTCTACACTCTAGTCCTGTTTCTCCTCCCTCAACAACCAGCAGGTCGGAAAAGGGGCAGAAGCCAAGTTACCTTTGCACTTTTGGGCTAGAACCTGTCCACTGCCTGTTTGAGGGGCCGGACAGGAGACAGGGGTTAAGAAATTCCAAGATCCACATGGTGAATGATTTAGAGCCCACTGTTTAAAATGTGATCCCTTGAGGGCCAGAGAGGACTCCACATTCTGATGAGTAAATGACAGGGCCCAGCTTTCAGGGAGACAGGGTTAGGAGGAAGAAGGGGTGTGCCCGCTCTCCAAGCATAGAGAAGGGCCAGCTGGTACCTGAGCCCATGTCGAGTTGAAAGAGGAGATGTGGCCCTTGATGCCTGCGGCCCCCCCAAAGAGCAGAGCATTCCCCTAAGCTTCTTTCCTGATGCCCTAACCCAAAACCAGAGTCTGAGGTTAAAACCATTGCTGCATCCAACCCTACCCCAGCAGAGGGAGGGGACTTGCTGCATTCCACTATTAGAAAGTCATTCCTTGGGGTGCCTGGCTGGCTCAGTAGGTTAAGTGTCCAACTTTTTTTTTTTTTTTTTTTTGAGGTTTTACTTATTTATTTGTCAGGGGGAGAGAGAGAGAGAGCATAAGCAGGGGGAGCAGAAGGAGAAGCAGGCTCCCCGCTAAGCAGGAAGCCCGATGTGGGACTCAATCCCAGGACCCCGGGATCATGACCTGAGCACAAGGCAGATGCTTAACTGACTGAGCCACCCAGGCGTAAGCATCCAGCTCTTGATCTCGGCTCAGGTCTTGATCTCAGGGTCGTGAGTTAAAAGTCCCATGTTTGGGGGGAAGAGGGGAGTCATTCCTTGAGGGTAAGCAATGCCTTCTCCCTAGTTCATCTTCTCTGAAAATGTAGACACCCTTCAGAGGAAGGATACATCAGATTAGAAACAGCAGAAAGTAGATTAGCTCATACCGGTGGTCCTTAACTT
The DNA here is from genome assembly GCA_028534135.1 of Potos flavus. NCBI lineage: Eukaryota > Metazoa > Chordata > Mammalia > Carnivora > Procyonidae > Potos > Potos flavus. The sequence continues at coordinate 11,522,415 of CM052884.1, read as the reverse complement.
TGGCTACAAACAGGAATTCTCTGGGAGCTTTAAAAAATACCGGTACCCCGGCTTCATCTCCCAAGATTCTCATTCAGTGGCTCCCGGGCCCAAGCTGGGCTTTGGGATGAAGCACTGAGCCCCCGGGGAATGGGAGAACACAGAGAGAGGGGAAGGCACGTAGCAAGCAGAGGGGCCCAGAGAACCCCAATAGGGGACGTGGGGAACCATAGGACAACCAGTGCCCCCTCTGCCTCCGCCACCCCACACCGACTCCATCCCCAACCGGCGCCTCCCCTCTGTGATGCTGGCCACAGACAGGCCTGGCTGGGTGGAGGGGGGTCAACTTGTCACCTCTTCACACCAGTAGTACTCATCCCAAGGGGAGCTCTAACCCAGTGGTTCTCAAACCTGAGTGCGAATCAGAACCTTCTGGAGCGCCGCCCACCCAGCTCCTGCTTTAGCAGGTTGAATCAATTTTGCATTTCAAAGAAATTCCCAGGTGCTGCTAGTGCTGCCGGTGCTGCGGGCACAGGGGGCACCTGCCTGTGAGATCCGCAGCGCCAACAGCTAGGGCATTACCCATAAAAGAAGCCAAGTTTCGAGGAAGCTAAGAAGCCTGTCCAGAATCACCTATCACCTAAAGAACGGAGCCCGGGGTCCAAATCCAGGTCAGACCCTGAATCCCATGCTCTTTCTCCTGTGCCCCATTGTCTCCCTCTTGCTTGGGAGCAAAGCTGGATGTAGGACCAAGGGACACGGGCCCAGGGTGCCAGAGGAAGGTGCGTCCAGGGGGAAAGCTGCCCCGGGGCCCACACAGCGACGGCACACACGACACTGACTGCTGTCTACCAGGGCCAGGCCGGGGAAACAGCCAGGCCAGGCCTCCAGCAGGGCACTCCCTCCGGGGTGGGGGACCTAGAATTTCCAACAGGGAGAGATCAGCATGGGCCGTAGAGTCATTTTCAAAACAAAAGAGGAGAGAGGGAAGAAGTTTCCAGCAGCATTTGCTCAGCAGTTTTTCATACTTAATTAAGGCCCTCGTTAGCCTGTCAGATCCTGATCGTTTCCTGGCAATATTAGCACTCCTCCTGGGGTAGTCAAGGGCCCCTGCTTTAGCAATAGTGTCTTTTCCATAATTATATTACCTTCATTTTGTTCGAACGGGCGATCTGTATTAGTTTATTACACTGGGTCCCTAATTACATGGTGCTTATATTTTTACACCTAAGTAATATGAAACAATAATCATTCTCAAAGAGGATCGTTAGGATGATGTATTATCATTTAAATGCTCATAAAAATTAGAGTTGCCTCTTGTGGGGCAATGGGATCTAATTACCTTCCATCCAGCCTGTGCCTCCTTTCTCCCTCTCAGAGCAAAGTAGACGTGGCCTTTCCCTTTGGCCCCAGCTCCTAGGAAGCCAGCAGGAAGTGCCACCAAAGTTCTCCCCAACCAAGGTGGCTCCCGGAACCCGGCGTCCCCGCCGTCTGCCATCTCAGAAAGAGTGACCTGCCCCAGGGCCAACCCTAGGGTGTAGGACTTAGGTTAGGCTTCAAGGTAGCTCTCCAGTGGGGAGGGTTGGAGGCAAAATGGGCCACCTAAGTTGGTATCAGAAGGTGTTTTCTCATCATCCAAGGCATTTTGATGGGTTCATGTGCAGGGACAAGGGACAAAGGTGTAATGGTCCCAGAAACCCTAAACGTGTCTGTGGAACCCCTTCTCCCCTTCACCAAGGTGAAGGGACTACCTTCTTCTCCTTCCCTTCAGCCTGGCATAAGGACACACGGGGCCCGAGAGCCGGGCTGGGCTCATACCGCCTGGTCAGATGCCACATAGGGCCAGCAGCCAGCAGCTAAGCCCCAGGGCTGGCCTGGTGATCTTCCAGGCTCTGTAACCTGCAGTGAAGGTGGACTCCTGGGCTGTGGTGCCCACTGGTGGATCCCCATGGGGTCATGCCTGGAGTTCATCACCTTGTGCCCTCAGCACATACCCAGAACCAGGAACGTGCCACCTGGAGAGCAACGAACCAAACCTGTGAAGACCTCTTTTTGCCCAGATCCAGGAGAGGAGACACTTCCCTTCCCAGCCACGCAGCCCCGACTCTCCTCACTCATTGCCAGGAGCTCCTCCCATGTTCTTCTGGCTAGGACATGGATGTCAGGCTTTACCCCCTGACCAGACCCTTCCCTTCTCCCCCGCCCCCTGCAGTGCCCAGCCAGCCCCCCGAGAACGTCCGGGCCCTGTCCATCACCTCCGATGTGGCCGTCATCTCCTGGTCGGAGCCCCCACGCAGCACTCTCAATGGCGTCCTCAAAGGCTACCGGGTCATCTTCTGGTCACTCTATGTGGATGGGGGTGAGTCTGCCGGGAGTGACGGCCGGGTCTCGGGGCGAGGGGTGCAGGCTCCTTGGGGGTCAGTGTCCACGCTCAGGGCTGAACATCTTCCCCTGGGACGTCAAGTGGAGGCCCAGCCCTCCTCTTCTGCGCATGCTGTCCCAGCCAGAGCCAGGGCCAGGGTGGGCGGTGGAATACACGGTCCCCTCTATGCTGTGGGGAAGGATGCCAGCTGCTCCTAGACGGCAGTGTGTTGGGAATGACTGGAGGTGTGATGGGGCGTCTGTGCTTTTCTGATGCAACGTGTTGATCTTAGGCAGGGTCCCAGCAGGGAACACTGGCACTCAGATGGGGTGATCGAAGAGTTTCATGAAGGCACTGCTTTCAGAGGGGTGTGGACGAGGGTGGGGCACCTGGGACTAGCCCTCACCACTGAGGCCAGAAGGGGCAGGAGGAGGAAGCAGGGTTACCGGAAGCTGGGGGCGGGCGGTGCAGCACCCCTTAGCCGGGCAGGGAGGCAGGCAGTTTGCCCAGGACCCGGAGAAGAGCAGGAAGTGGAGCTGGGGTAGGAATGGCAGAGGCACAAAACCCAACACTATGGCCCAACCCTGGGAGTGCCTTCCTTGCCCTGGGATGCACTGGTCCAAACAGTCGTGTGTAGCCTCACAAACACACCAAGCCCCTGCCCGCTGGGTCCACGGGAGCCTTGCAGTGACCGGGGAAGCCTGCACTTGTACAAGCTGGAGGCCCAGCATCCCAAACCACGGAGCTGTTCTACTGGGGGGCCATAGTGAGCTTAGCTCCCCGGATCCTGAGCCTTCTGCCCCCTGGCCCTCCCTTCTCCCCTGGAGGACCCGGAGCTCCAGCTCATGGTCATTTCTGCAGGGCAGCTGCCCTCCCCATCCCCCATCCTTTCCCCATTGTGCATGCCCGGATGCATTTGTGCCTTTCCCTGCCACCACCGCCACAGTCTCCTCCAAAAGCACAGTGGCTGGAGCTCAGGGGTTGGATCTTGGGAGGTGTCCTTCATTCATATGCTCTGAGATAGCCTCACCTATTTGTGCTGCACCAGATAAGGGGTGGTCCCTCGTTTTCCAGGACTTGCTCCTCTTTTCTAAGCCCATGGTGTTCCTAGCTCAGCCCCTTCAGGTAAGGAAGGCATTGGCCTCTCTAATCTCCAAAGGCACCTGGCTTGTTGCCTATACTGACCTCCTTTTGGGTCTTTTCTCTGGCTCCAGTCCTGGACAAGACTACCCTGGTTTCTGATTTCCTAAAAAAAAAAAAAAAAGGCCGGTCCCGCTGCTCAGGTTTCTGAGGCTTCCCTGACTGACCTGGAGTTGCCTCTGGCTGGGCATGGTGCTCTCGCTCCCCGACCCCAGCAGACCGCTGTCCTCCCCTGGCCGGGCCCTCTGCCGGCAGCAGGTCCCCAGGGAGGAGCTGGGATGGGTCTGCGGGCTTCCACAAAGCCTGTCCTCAGCCAGTGTCCGGGCCTGTGTTTCTGATAGCCCAGGGGTCCCAGTGGACAGCTGTCCGCTCAGGAGCCTGTCTCTTTTCCTCCTTCTAAGACCCTGGTCTTCCCAGGGGGCCCCCTCTCCAAGCTCTCCTTCAGCCTACAGCAAGTCCCTTGGCAGAGCCAGATGACGGGTCCTCACTGAGCCTGAGGAAGGCCCGGCCCTTCCTGGCGGAGGCTGTCCCCCCTCCCAGCCTGTCCCAGATTCTCTTCATGGGTTCTTCCCGGGGAAGGTGTCCTCAGTGGTGGGGAGAAAGGAAGGGAACTTAGCCCCTTACACTCCTGAGAGTAAGGCGCTCTTGGGATCCCTCGCAGGGAGAGGGGTTTGGGTGGAGGAGGGGAAAGGTGCTCGCAGAGATGGAAGTATTCCAAAGGGAGAGTATAGGTTGAAATTGGTGCAAGGTCACTGGGGCCAAGGCCGGGCATGGGCCGCTTGCCCTGGTTGGGCCATGTGGGGAGAGATGTGGCCTGGGAGCGGTACCCCAGATCTGCCCCCATGTACCTGGAGGTCAGGTCCCCCTAGTCGCCACTACCACGGAGTCGAGGTCTGAGTCCAGGCTGGCCGAGGGCCAGCGGCAGGGGGACCAGGCACGGCCCCCCTGGCCGCGCTCAGAGGCCGCTCGTCTCCGGCAGAGTGGGGTGAGATGCAGAACATCACCACCACGCGGGAGCGGGTGGAGCTGCGTGGTATGGAGAAGTTCACCAACTACAGCGTGCAGGTGCTGGCCTACACCCAGGCCGGGGACGGCGTGCGCAGTGGCGTGCTCTACATCCAGACCAAGGAGGACGGTGAGTCTGCTCTGCCGTGCCCAGCCCGGCCTCGGCACCCCCGCCACGCTCCCCCACGGCCTGTTGCCGAGCGCTGCCCGAGGAGAAGGGTGACAGCAGGGCACCGTCCTGTCTCCTGTCCCTCTGAGTCATTGTAGGGTGGCTTTGGGCGCTCTGGGGCCCCGCCTAGGGAGACCACAGCCTACCGTAGGTGGTAGCAAGATGCTCCGAGACTCCTGCATAAGCATATAAGCAACGGGAGCCCGCTCCCTTGGCTCCCCCTGCTGCACTAGGTCAGAGGCCAGATCGAGCCTCTCTTCCAACCTCCACACCAAGAGCATCCTTTCTGTGGCATCTGCTCCGCTGAGAGTTTCTGCCTGGCTTCCTCTGCATACAGATGGCTGGGGTTGGCGGGGAGAGGGAGAGGAGCATCTCGCCTCACATCTCGGGTCAGGGACTTGGCAGCTGTCCTGCAGAGGCCCCAGAACGGGCCAGGCCCCGGACTCTGGTGTGCTGGGGAGGCTCTCAGGGACGGAATGGGCTGTGCTCCATGCGGAGCTCTGATCTCAAAGCCCTTCCGCATGGGGCAGAACTGGAGGAAAAGCAGAGATAAGCAGCCAAACCTCCAGGGTGGGGTGACAGAGGAAGGAGGTGGGGGAGGTTGGGAGCTGAGCCAGCCCAGCAGAGAAGAGGTTGGGAGAAGGCCCAGACTCCCAACCGGGGCCCAGCGCTGCACACCGCCAGGAGGCCTCGTTTGTTTGGAGCGCCCCCCACCTCCCCCGCGCTTCCAGAAGGTGCCGTGTGTGACCATGCACAGCTCTGGGCTCCTGCTTCCGGCCTCCACTTTCTTCCTCACCCCATCCCAACACCATCCCTTAGCCGATGCTTAAACCTTCTGAGGCAGGTGCTCTATTTTTAAGTTGGTTCATGTGAAGACGGCTAACATCCTGGCTTCCTCCCCTCGCTGCCTCAGTTTCTCAAAGTTCCCATGGCCTGGGTCCCCTGCTGTATGATTTGGCAGAAGGTGCTGGAGGATTAGAGTTGCTAGGGGTGGGGGGGCTCAGGCCGGGAGGGATACTTGAGAATTTCCCAGACCAGCCCAGTGCCCAGGGAACAGACCGGTTTAATCCAGCTCCCCACTCTCCCTAAGCCCCTGCCCCTCCACCAGATCAGCTCCCTCCCCGCCTTAAGCTCTGAGCAATTAAATATTTACCAACCTGCCTGCCCTACTTTTCCTGCCATTAATCCCCCCATCAAGGTTTCCTGGGACAGCTCCGGGCAGAGCCACCTGCTTGTGTGTGCAGACCAAGCAGGGACCGTGCTCAGAGCCTGGCCCCTTCCAGAGCTTCTGAACCACACACCTACCCAGCCTCTAGATGGGAACCACTGCTCCCCCACCCCGCCCCCGCTGTCTTGCATTCTGCGCTGATGCAAGGTCTGAGCCATAAGCGCCTCCACGTGTTTGACGAAGGTGGGGCCCCCACGAGGGAATCTGAAGGTCCAAGAGCAGCATCCCTCCCTGCAAGGAGCTTTCCACCTTTCGCTTCAGAGCTGCCTCCAGACCCGCACGCAGGGACGTGCGCAGGGACAGTGCACAGGGACCTCGCAGCCAGGAAGCGGGGCCCCATGGGCGGCTCCGCAGAGTAAGGAGGCGGTGGTAGGCACAGCAGAAGAGCGTAGCCCAGCCCTGCCCGTCATTGGCCAGTCACTTAGCCTTCCTGAACCTGTTTCCTCATGACAAAATGGGGACACTGATGCTCATTAAGCCATTGTAAGAAGCAAGTTAACTGTAAAATCCTGCCTAAAATGTGCAGCGCTAGCAAACGGCAGGGGCCTGCTACCAAAGTGCTGGCCACTTCGGGTGGACCCAGGCCCCCTGAGGGACTCAGTGCCCCCCAAAAGGGAAGCCCAGGCCAGAAGGAAGCGACTGTCAGATGAAGTCGCATGCAGAACTGCAGCCACACTTGACATGGGTAGCACGTGTGGTCATAAGCATGACCGAGCCTTCCCAGCAGGCCAACGAGGTACCTCTCATGTCCATTTTCAAGGTGAGAAAAGCGAGGCTTAGCGAGCTAAAGCAACTTGCTGAAGGTCACACAGCTCATAGGAAGTGAATCAAGGCCTCTTTGCCTCCATATCTTCTATATTTTCCATCACATCCCTGTAGCAGACAGGTAGCTTTTGGCTGTGAGTAATACAACTAAAAGAAGAGTTAACGAGTAAGTGTATTTATCCTCACACATAACAAGGAGTCTTGAGGAGGGCAGCTCCTACGTTGCTTAACTCAGGGGCCCCACCCTTCTGCTCTGCCATCTCCGCCGGTCGGCTTGCCTCCCATGATCTCCAAATGACTGCAGCTTTAGGCATCCCACCAGACAAGACAGAGTTCCCGGTGAGAGAAGGGGTCTCCTGCTGCAGGCGTGCCTCTCTCTGGGGAAGGAGAAAAACACCTTCCCCAGAAGCCCTTCAACAGATTCATGCTCATTTCCCGTTGGCTACACCAGGGCAACGTGTCTCTTGCCAAGCCAGTCACTGAAAGGAGGATGGGATGATCACAGCTGACTTCCCTGGGGGGTAATAAATCCGCTGGTGTCGGTAATGGGGACAGCTCTCCCTGAGGGTTGGAGGGCCATGGGTACCCGAGCAAGGGGGAGGCTCGGCTTGCAAGGAACAGGAAAGAGCAGGGGCAGATGGGCAGACGGACCAGCAGGCGAGGCACCAGCCCTGGCCCCGCCTCCTCCAGGCTCTCCCATTCCAGTGCTTTCTCCACTCCCTCGCGAAGCACACAGGTCCACACTGCAGTTCCAGCTCTGCTGTGGGAGCTTGGAACGAAGAGCTGAAGACAACAGTGACTCCCTACTCCCCACACCCCCACACCCCAAGCCCCGCTCTGGCGCAGGATTTTGCCATCTTCCAAAGGGGGGGAAAATGATCAGGAAATTTGGAGAAAACGAAAATAAATTAAAAGATGAAATGAAAACAAACTCAAATAAATTCAAGCTCATTTCTGAAGTCCCAATCCCCCAGTCTTAACTTGGTCTCAGGCTGGCTTGGCCGGACTTGGTTCCCGAGCAACGAAGCCTCTTGCTGACGTCTCGCCTCCCCCGGGGATGCCGAATCGGAGTGAAAGTCGAGTTGGATTTTAAGCCATCTTAAAGATATTTAACTGAGGACGAGGCTTGACAGGACCTGTGTTTTAGGAAGGTAACTCTCACAGAAGCGGGAGGACAGATGGCAGGCAGGGGCTGCGGGGGTTAAGGACCAGTGTCAGAACCTGTGGGCATCTAGGCAGAGAAGCAGAAGGCGTGTGCTAGGGTGGCGGCTTTGGTGATGACGGGTGGGGTGAGCACAAGCTTAGAGAAACGTATCAGAGGATTTGCCCTTCCGGTGAGGGTGGACTACGTAACTCAAACCCACGGTCCTTCTTGCTGAGGACACTAGGGAATCTGGGTAAAATAGTCGTTTCAAACACCTGCTTGAAGGCATCCCTGAGCTGGCAGGAGAGTGCAGAATTACCGGGCCAGCATCCTGGGGAGAGTGGAGGCCCAGGAGGTGAGCCTGCATTTGGAACAGCTCTCCCCATGGGGGGACACTTGCCGAATCTGGAGGCAGGGGCTGCTAATCAGAGCAGCACTGGAAAGGAAATCGGAGTCTAGGGCCTGCTGGGGCGGCCGGGTCTATCTGGTGAATCCCCCTCACTCGGAGTTGAGACCATGAGTGCAGCACGTTGGATTAAAAATGCACCCAAAGTAGACCAGCTCAGCTTCACATCATCTCAGTCCTGGAAGTTAGACTGAGGTAGCCCCAGGTTGCTGGCATCCCAGATTGCAGATACCTGTCGGAAGCAAATGTGAACCCTCCCTTTAGGAAGATTACATCATCTGAGGCCTCAAACTATTTCTACAAACAAGTTTGCAAATGATGTGTCTGGCATACAATAAAAAATAATGAGGAACAACGTGAACAAAAGCCAGCAGGAAAAACAAAAACAAACGGAAACAGACCCCCAAGAATTCCAAACACAGGTTTTATCAAATACGAACTTTCAAATAGTTATTCTGAACAAGACTGAAATTCCAAGAGAGTTGGAGACTATCAAATGGAAAATCTGGAAACAAAAACTATTAATACCTGAAATTAAGAACTCAGTAGATAGATTTAATAACCAATCAGATACAGCTGAAGAGAGAACTAGTGAACTGGAAGTTATATGAGAAGACCCAAAAGAAGCTCAGAAAGAAAAATGAATGATGAATGGAAAATAAAAGAGCAAGTAGCAGACATAGAACAGCGATTTTCAAACTTGACCATGCATACACATCACTTGGGGGTCGTGTTAAAATTCAGATTCTGATTTGGTAGGTCTAGGGTAGAACCTGAGATTTTGCATTTCTAACATGCTCCCAGGTGATGCTGATGCTGATGCTTACCAAGGGACCACATTCTGAATATCAAGGACAGAGAGGATGTGAGAGGAAGTCTCAAAAAAGAGGAGAAAGAGAATGGGGCAGAAGATAAAATGCCTGAAAACTTTTCAGAACTGATGAAAGACCTCAATCCCCAAAGCAAGAAGTTCTACGAACTCTGCAGGCAATGACTTAAGGAAGTCCACACCCAGGCTCTTCCTAATAAAGCTGCTAAACAGGAAATACAAAGAGAAAATTCTTAAAATCAACCAGAGGGGAAAAGACCAGTTACTTTCATGGGATCAACAATTAAATCAGCAGCTAATTTGTCAGAAACAATGAAAACAAACAATGGAAGCCAGAAAACAATGCAGTGGTATAAAGTATGTAAGGGAAATAGTTATCAACCTATGATTTTATACCAAGCCAAAATATTCACCAGGATTAAAATGAAATAAAGATATTTTCAGACAAATGAGAACTGAGAGATTTTACCAGCAACATGCCTGCTCTAGAGAAATACTAAAGGGTATTCTTTAGCTAGAAGGAAGATGATCCCAGGTAGGAGCTCAGTGATACTAGAAGGAAAGGGCAGTTAAATGGGGGAATATATGGGTAAATCTCCATTGATATTGACTGCATAAATGATGATGACAGTGATATTATCTCAGGGTCTAAAATATATACATAATAAAAATATACAAAATGGCGTATAAATTGAGTGAGGGTAAATGGAGGTTCTAAGTCCCTTGCATTATTGGAGAAAAAAGTACCAATTAATGATTTGGTAAGTTAAAGAGTCACCTTGAGTTACCCCTAAAAGTGGTAAAAGGCTGTCTAATAGCCAACTACAAGAGAGGGAGAAATAAAGTATTTTTTTTTAAATACTCAATCCAAAAAAAGCACAAAAAGGAGTAAAAAGAAAAACAGAATAGGTGGGACAAACAGAAAGTAAAGATGAGATACTTAAACCCAAATATATAAGTAATTGCATTAATAATAAATTAAATTATTCAGTGAAAAGAGAAAGACTGTCAGACTAGCAATGAAACAAAACCCAAATCCATGCTGTTTATAGTAAACACCTAAAGCATAAAGGTAGGAAAGGTGCAATGTGAAAGGAATATGTAAAAGACATACAATGCAGAACTGAGAGAAAATTGGAATATCAGACGTGGTACGCTCTAAGCCAGAAAGCATCATTAGAAATACAGAGGGACCCTCTATTGCGATGGAAGACCCAATTTCCTAGTCAAATGAAACAGTTCTGAATTTGTTGTGAACCTAATAACATCACCTCAAGACTGCAAAGACAGGGGCGCCTGGGTGGCTCCAGTCATAAAGCCTCTGCCTTCGACTCAGGTCATGATCCGAGGGTCCTGGGATCAAGCCCCACATCGGGATCCCTGCTTAGTGGGGAGCCTGCTCGTATTCTCTCTCTGTGTGTCAAATAAATAAATAAAATCTTTTTAAAAAACTTTTTTAAAAAGACTGCAAAAACAGACAAACCCACAGTCATGGAAGAGATTTTCAGCATACCCCTCTCAGTTACCACTAAGAAAAAAAAAGTATGCAAGGACAGAAAAGATTTGAACACGACAGTTAGCACACCTGCCCCAGTGACCCCTACGTGGCCCCCTGCAATCCACAGCTCCAGAGACACTAGGAGGGGTGGGATGGCAGGGCTGTAGCAGGGAGGGCTTGGGCCCCTGAATGGATGGTGATGATGGATCATTATTTCATGTAGCCTAGAATTGTTGACCATTTACTAGATTTAAAAAAAAAAAAAATTGCGGTAGGTATAGAAGCTAAAAGTTGTGAGAGGGAATGCAAAAACTGATCATCGTCACCATTTATTGAGTGTCTTCTATATGTCAGGAGGTGCCAAGTGCTTTTATGTTGATTAGTGCTAACCGTCACTGCAAACCTTTAACGTGGTTGTGATTACGTCCATTATATAGAGGGGGAAACGGAGGCTCGGGAGGCAAAGTAAGTTGAGCAGGATGTCATTACTGTCCTCAAAGGAACACAAAGCTCCCAGGAGGGAAGACAAGTACACGACAGTACAAGGGAGAGATGAGGGGACCTGAAACCAGGAAGTGTCCAGTCTCCCAAGCAGAGCCCCGGGGTCCCGGCTGGGCCAGGCAGCCCCAGAGAGATGGGGGCAGTGGGACGGCAGAATCCATATGAATTGAGATTCCCTTAGAATGAACTTCCCAGCCAATTCGGGAGGGTAGGCTTTCCTTCCTGAAACAGAAAAGGTCTAGCCAGCAGCCCAGGGGCAGTGCCCTGGGCCCATGACAGGAAACTCAATCACCCATTGGCTGACCAGCAGCCCCTGACCCCCAGGAGGAGGCCTGCTCTGTGAGTCTCTGGAGCCCCCAGCCTCAAGGAGCTCACAGCCCAAAGAGCAAAGTGACCAGTGTATTTGTTTGGCCTATATACAACCCATTAGTCGAGCATTGAGGCAGGAAGCAGGTTAAGGTTGTAGGAATCAAGGTGAATTTCCCATGGGTTCTGTTTCTCTCTCTCCAAGTATCCTAAGTCCTTGGTTTTGGCCAAACCGTTTTTGAAGCTAACCATTCCCAGTGTCTCCATCTCAGAGACTTTGTTACATGCCCCAAATAATCACCTTTCTCCTCACCTACTGGAACCTCCCCCTTTAAACCATAGCTCAAGGATGCCTCCTCCAGGAAGCTCTCCCAGATTGATCTGCCTCACTCTCCCCACCCTGTCATTCTTTCCCAAAGGCGGAGCTCCTTTCTCTAAACTGACCTGGCCTTCTCCCCATTCAGTTCCAGGTCCCCCCGCTGGCATCAAAGCTGTCCCTTCATCCGCCAGCAGCGTGGTCGTGTCTTGGCTCCCCCCAACCAAACCCAATGGGGTGATCCGCAAGTACACCATCTTCTGCTCCAGCCCTGGGTCTGGCCAGCCGGTAAGTAGGCCCAGGGTTGAATGATGAGGGGGACAGGAGAAAGGGAAAAGTTCTCGGAAGATCAGCAGGTGTCCAGGCCAAACCCGGGGGCTACTTATATCTATGTTTCTACCTGAATTCCTGAATAAGAGCGGCTACTAGTCACCCAAGAGTAGTTGAAGCCTCACCCGGTATCCATCTTGGGTCAGTCCTCTGTTCCAGGGGCTGCAAGGTTGTCACAAGCCCTGGAGGCTTCTTTGAGTCAGGGCACACAACGAAGCAAATGTGAGAGGGAGACCAGGGCCTCGGCTCTTCCGGTCTGGCTGACCGAGGAAGTGTCCAGCGGGCCCCAGAGCAGTGGACTGGGGCCTGGCTGGTCCACAGCCTCTGGACATGAGCCACTCTCCAGCAAGAATGGTCCGGGCTTGGAGGGCTGCTGGAGTTCTGCCCCGAGTGCCCTGCATGGAGCCCGCTCAAGGGAGGAGAAAAGAGGGTGGACAGCTGAGGGAAGGCAAGAGCGTCTCTCTCGGGGCCAGAGCTGGGCCTCAGCATTGGAGAGAAGACTCAGACTGCAAGATCTGCCCAAACCTGGGAGTGCAGGCCCTTGCCCTTCCACTGGGTGCTCAGAGGGGCCAGAGGGGCCCGGCAGGGAAGAGAGGATGAGGGTGCGTGCAGTCTACGCACCCCTGTCCCACAATATGCATCCTTCCCTCTGCCTTTCCTGATCTCCAGCCACTCGACCACCAAGTTCTGCTGGGTGACTGCCCTGGACCACACCTGTTCTAGCTACACGAGCAGGTGCACCTGTCCTCAGTGGGGTGTCCAGTCTAGTGGGGAGGTGGAGGGGCACACTCTGGGGGGGCCGAGAGTACTCTCCAGGAGATGCACTCAGGACATCTCAGGAGGGGAGCAGGGAGCAGGAGGAGGCCCGCTTCTCCCTCCACCAGCAGCGTGTGATGGGACGGTAGCCCAAGCATCTGCAGATGAGCTCCCGGCAGCCGGGAACGCTGCCCTGAAATTGCTCGGTAATTGTGCCATCTCCTCCTCCGCTCGGCTTTCCTGTGGTCTTTGTGAATTACCCTCTGAGCCATAGGTGGCCCAGTGCCGCGCCACGGAGGCCAGAGTTTTAGTACCAGAGGGTAAGCCCAGAAATATCTCTTCAGGGACCCTGTGTCCTCCCCTCCATCCTCACAGTCATGATGCAGAGATGTGAGCATACAGCTCTGTGAATTTTCACGGCACACGAGGCCAGCAGACCCACAGCAGGGAACAGGACATTACAACCCCCCAGAGGACCTCCTCATGCCCCTTCTGGTCACCTCCCTACCCTCCCCGGCCAGGGTGACAACCACCCTGACTTCAGAGTAGTGTTGCCTCTTTTCACAGGTTATATAAGCAAAGTTCCTAGCATTTATCCAGCTTCTTTTACTCAACGTTATTTTGCATTTCTGGATTTCATCCATACTGTTGTGTGTGGTTCTAGATCACTCACTGTCACTTCTGTACGGGTTTTAACTCTGTGCGTGTATAGAATTGTTCCGTCCAGTTTGTTGCCCGTGGATAGGCATTTGGGTAGATTTCAGCTCGGAGCCGTTACATACGGTGCGGCTGTGCGCATCTTCGCCGGGGTCTCTTGGAGCTCGTGCGCATGCGTGCCTGTCGGGTGTGCACCCACGAGAGGAACCGCTGAGCCGCGGGGTCTGCACGTGTTCAGTAGAGAATGCGCTGCCATCCCTGGGTGGTTGTGCCGATTTTCCAGTCAGCGTTTTAGCCATGCCGTCTGCTCCTTTCCCGGGTCCCCCAGCTCCACAGGCGCGCACAGACGTGCATGCACGTCCACACACATTCTAAGTTCGTCACCGTTCTGGATGCCTGCTATGCCTTTTCACGGCTCACACCTCTGCCCAGGCTGACCCCTGCTGTGGCTTGCCCTCCATCCTCTGTCATACGCTGACGGCGTCGGATGGCAACTAGGTAGTCACTTCTCTGTCTCCTGCACTGGTCCGTGGGGCGAGAATGGGGGCAGCATCTTTTCATCTCTGGGTCCCCAGCTGCCACATACTGTGCCTGAAACATCGCTGTCACTAAATACATGTTTGATGAATGAATTACTAGCAGCCTGGCCATTGTGAAGCCTTAGACACTGGGCAAATTTCCCTTGGTAAATTGATGGGAGAGGGTACTCATTCCCGAACTCGGCTTTGTGCAGTCATCTCCTCCTCTGACAATGAACTCTTTCAGAGGAGCGCTGCCTCCTCATTAACTCAGGCTTCAGGAGCCCCGAGTCAGCTGGCTGGGGACCTCTGTCCCAGGCCGCAGAACAGAGCTCCTGGTGCCCAGCCCCTGCTGGAGACCCCGAGGCCCTCCCCCTCTCTCCATGTCCTCTCTGCCAGGGAGAGTCCCCATGGGACAGTGTCCCACCAGAGGCCAGTGTGCTCATGTGATGAGAACCTCGGTTCAGCCACCTTGTGGGGAAGGGACTGACTGCCTCAGTGAGGGACCCAGGGAACTGACCCCCACGTGCAACTGCGTGATACTGTCGCTTTGCACAAATACGTTCCAAATTCCAAACAACTGCATTACAAATTCACTTATGGAAGAGCTCTAGGAGTGAGTGCTGGGGGTGAGGACACATGCAGGTACGTGACGGTGCAAAACCGTGGATTTGAGCGTGGGGTCAGAAGCAATGCATGAGTCTTAATGTGTGCATATGCACTTGAATGTAAGAACATGCGGGTGTGGAATCCTCAGAATAGAAGGAAACTGCATCTGGTGTAGGCTCCCAGAAGGGATGCCCCGGGGGCAGCCAGAGCTGCATTGAGTCCCATCAGAAATTTCACCAAACATTTTCATACATTTGTTGTTTTCCTCAGATTATCAAAATATTGCCACTTCATTGTCAAAAATTCCATAAATATATAAAGGAACAGAAAAGAAAGCAAAAATTACTTGTACTCATTCCCTAAAGATAAACACTGGCAATGTTTTGGTATATAGCCTTCCAGTCTTTGTTCTGTGCATATATTATGGGGGGTTTTTAATAAAATGAAAATGAAATTTTACATAATGTCATATAATCTGTGTTTTTCATGTAATATATGCAGGCACTTTCCCACACCATCAAATACTCTTCAAACATGATCGTGAATGCCTGTATGTATACAATCCATTTAACCAGTACCCTCGTTCTGTATTTAATCTATTTTCAAGTGTTCAGCATTATAAATAATACTTCATTGAACATTCTTCATAAAAGTCTTTATGCCCATGTTCTATTATTTTCTTGGGGTAAATTTCCATAGGAATTCCTGAGCCACAAAGAGTATGGATGTTCTTAAGATATGCATACATGTTTGTAAATTACCCCTCAGAAAGTTGGAACCAAATTATTCTCCCACCAACATTATAAGTACATTCTTGTTTCACGTGCCCATGCTAATCCAAGGTATTATACATGTTTCATTTTTGCCAGTTAGATTTGAAAAAAGGTGTCCTGTTTTAGGTATATTCCTTTGATTACTAGTTAGGTTGATTATCGTTATATGTTTATTGGCTGTTTTTTTTTTTTCATCTTTGGGTAATTGTCAATTCATGTCTTTTATCCATTTTTCATTTGGCTAGTTCATGGTTTTTTCTTATTGATCTGTGAGTGCTCTTTACATATAAGGAGAATAACCATTTTTTAATCATATTGGTTGCAGTTATTTGCTTGCCTTTTGATACTATTTTTGGTGTGCCATGGGGGGTTTTGTTTTTATAGAATTCAAATGTATGAATCATTTCCATTTATGATTTTTACCTTCATTTTTATGATTAGAAAGACAAATATTATCATAGTTTTGCATTTTTCTTTTTAACCTTTGATCCACAGAGACTTTATTTGGGAGTATGGTTATGTGTTTTTAAAAATGATTTCAGGGGATTCTTGGGGAGTCCAGGTTCAAAGAAAGACCTCAGGATCTGGATGTGATGCTAACACCTTCAAAGGGAAGCCCAGCCTTTCCTGTCCTGTGCAGACACGAATGTACACTCGGATACACACTGACACATGAGCAGGTACACTCAACTTTTCTCCACGCGTGCACATACATACCTCAATCCTCACAGACAAATGAGCCAAGAGACGAACATGCCCGTTTCCAAAAGATTCACGCACCCCTTGCCCCATTTGTGCCTCTCTGTAACCACATAGGGTAGGCAGAGCTGTTGCGCTTTCTTAGTTCACAGGATAGAAAACTGAGGTCTTGGGACCCTTGAGAAAGAAAGGTATAAGACCTATGGGGCAGACACTTAGTAAGAAGGGGCAGGTGGGTGTTGAATCCACCACACTCGCCCACCTCATGCATGGGTAGGAACTACACATACACACACAGTCTCCTGGCTGCTACAGCCTGAAAAGACTTCCAGCGACCAAGGCTCAGGGTGGTTCTGCACCTGTCCGCAGCAGGGACCTACTGGGGTCAAGGCCAAGTCTCCACGAGGGAGGCAGGAGGAGGAGTTGGCCAGGGAGCTCTGTGTGTATTGCGGGGATGCCCGTGTCTCCTCCCTGACATTTGCCTGCACGTGGCCTGGGGCCAGAAAGGATGTTTTCTCCTGTTAGAAGTCATTGGGCCCCTCAGCCCTCCCATGGGGCATGGAGAATGTCCCTCCGTGACCCTGTATCTGTCTGCAGGTCTGTGCCTTGGCACGTGCATCAGCGCATCTCCATGTCCGTGTGCACATGAGCATGTGTGTGCAAGACCCCGTGACTGCAGAGATAGCTAATTATTAGCTCCCTCTGGCCTCAGGGCCCCCCATCTGTTCCGGGGGCTGCTCCCCCTCCCTAGACTTCTGCCCTGTTTCAAAGAGGCCCTAGCGCTGTCCTCCTTTCCCTTCCCTGCGGCTGACCAAAAAATAAAATAAAATGAAAGTCCGCCCCATCCCGCCTGGACCAGGGAAGGGGCTGACAGGAGGTCTGCAAACTAGCGCTTATCAAAAGCTCCTTCTCAAATTCATTTCAATATCTGAGCCTCTGGTTTCCAAGGCAACATAATCTTTTCATCAAAGCAACTGGTAAAACCACTGGGATCCGATATTGTTTTGTTGGCAACTTGTCAAAACTGTCATTTGGTTAAAAAAATTTTTTTTATAGATTTATATAACCTACATATATACAGGGTGATCTATACCACTAATAATCATTAATAAAGAAGTGTTGCCCAGTGAAGCTTTCCGAGCTCCCTCCCCCCGCCCCGCCCCTGGACGGTTTGCTCCCGCAGAATGAAGGGGTGTAATTAGCAGAGCTGGTGCAGGTGGGGGAGCCCGTCTACAACCCTAATAAGGCAAATGCGGTAATTTAGCTTCTTCCCAGAGACTCCCCTTCCTCGGGGTCTTCCTGGGACCCTCCTTCCTCCGTTCTCCCTTCTCCTGACTCCCTCCATCCCTCACCCGCCACACTCACACTCCCTGGCCTGGAGCCACAATTGCCAGCGGCTGGATCAGTCAAAGAGGTAAACTGAGGCTGGCCCAGCAACACCCCACAGCAGGCCCATGAGCCCCTGGGGCCAAGCCCAGGACAAACTCTGCTCACTGATGCTCCTAAACCAGAAAGGGCAAATGAGGCAGGATCCTACCTTCTCTTCCCAAACTCCCCCTGATCCCCCGACGGGGCCACCCCCTCCTCTGAGCCCAGGTCCCCAAGGAAGGTTGGGGTTGGAGTCTGGAGGCCCAGAAGCTGGGTTCTTAGCCCTTCTGTGCCTCCGTCCCGCAGGCTCCCAGCGAGTACGAGACGAGTCCGGAGCAGCTCTTCTACCGGATCGCGCACCTGAACCGTGGGCAGCAGTACCTGCTGTGGGTGGCTGCCGTCACCTCTGCTGGCCGGGGCAACAGCAGCGAGAAGGTCACCATTGAGCCTGCAGGCAAGGGTAAGCAGCCCGGGCCTGAGTGGGAGAAGCCGCCAGAAGCCGCCTTCTAGAATTCTGGTTCTCCCCAAATAGGGGCTGTCTCCCTCCAGCCTCACCTGCCTCCCTCCTGCATCTGCCAAGACTGGGCCTCTGCTGCCCCCTGACTCCCAGAAGCCTCACGACAGGCTCCAGGCGGCACAGCTACCCAGGGGTGGATGGTCCCCCGTCCCCAGCTCCACTCTGAGGTTGCAAGAGGGGCATTGGGCCCACTCCCAGCTCACAGCAGAGCCTCTGTCCCGAGGCTCAGCATCTCTAGAGGGGGTGGTGGCAGGGGACACCGCTTCCACAGAGCAGAGAGCCACAAGGCATCCCCCCCATTTCAAAGCCTGGACGCCTGGGGCAGAGGTGGTGCCGCTGACGGCTGAGTCATTGGGTCAACAGATTCACAGGGGGCGCAGCTAGGAGGAGGCTCTGGGCTAGATGCTGGGCACGGGGTGACTAAGACCGGGCGTGTCCTTAGGGAATGCCCCACCAAATCCCTGGCCTGCACAGAGGGGTGCTGTGGGGGTATATGCACCCCCACTCCCCAGGGAATGACAGTTCTCAGGCCCCAACCCCACACCAAAGAGGCAGCTGGGCACGGCAGCTCATCTGCCCTCTGCGCCAACCCCGGGGCCAGCCACAGGGCCTGGCATTTCGCCACCACCAGCCCGGAACTCCAGGTCCTCTCTCTTGACTCCCAGCCTCCACGGGAAGGCCCCCTTCTTCCCGGGCCTGCCTCCTCCCCCAGACTGTCGAGTCCGGGGGCCCAAGGACTTGGCGGCTTCAGCCCGGCCACCCTCCTGGGGTGACAGGCTTTCTTTGCTGGGGACCCAAGAGGCATCAGCCCTCCCCTGCCACAGGCTCAGAGTCCACTTGCGCTCACCAGAGGCCCTGCAGTGGGGCTCCCTGCTGTGCCCATGTCCTTCCGTTTTCCAGTTAAGCATCAAGGCGGGGCCGCCATGGCCCACAGCAGCATGGACAGTGGCCTGGGGGCTCTTCCTGCCCACCTCAGCATTTCTAACATCCCCAATTCCTCCTCCCACAGGGCCCACTAACCCCTTCTCCTGGGCTCATCCTTTCTGGAGAGAAGGGGCCTAGAACCTGCAATGCCCCCAAGGTAGCAGCACTGGCCCAGAGCAGTGTGGGAGGGCCCGGGTGTCCTGCAGAAGGCCGGCCCCTTCCCCTGTGGGCAGTCCACAGGGCACATCCCGGAGGGCTTGGTACTTCCCAGAACACATGTACACGTCGTCTTCTGTCCTCATAGCAGCCCAGTGAGGAAGGGGGGGTCGAGCGCTGATGTTCCATCTCCCATCCCCCCCACACATACACACTCACACCCCGAGACACCAAGAGATTCAGGGAACTAACCCCAGTCACATGGAGGTACCAGGTCTGGAACTCTGAAGTGCTTGGTCGCTTGGTTAATCTAACACTTGTTAACTCAGCCCAGAGATCTGTGAGGTGCCCGCTATGATCACCTTCCCAAAGTACCCCGGACATCTTTGCCTGCCTTGCCTTCCACAGCGCGGCCTGTGCGGCCCGGTCCTCTGAGTGTGCTCCCGTCACCCCCGGGGACGTTCCTTTCTCTGCCGTGCCTGTATGTATGTTGCTGCCACCTCTCTATCAATCTACGTCCCCACCCCTGGTGACCTCAGTCACTGGGTGGCTGACTCCCACATCAGGGTCTGTGGCCCGGCCCCTTCTCTCACGCTCCAGAACATGTGTATCCGACTGCTTTCTAGCTACCCCATGTGGGTGACCTCAGGGTCTGTGTGAGGCTAACCATCCCGGTGTCCTGCCCACCCTGTTCCTCCCCCCTCCCCTCCATCCTCCCCACCCCCCCGTGTGCCTTGTCTCTGTGAGGGCACCATCACCCAGCCGGCATCATGCCGGTCATCCTCACCTCCCCCTCTATCTCTTCCTTAAAGCCAGGCAGACCCCAAGTCCTGGCGGTTCCTCCCTGAGCCCCTAACCTCCTCCCCACGGCCCTACGTCGCCTCCAGCCTGTTCTCTGGCCGCCATCTTGCCGCTGGTCTGTGCCCTCCTGCAAACCGTCCTCTGCCAGGAGCCAGGGCTTTATCTACAACTCTACTTTGAACGTTCCACTACTTACTTGTAAGCCTCCAGTGGCTCCTCATGACCTTGAGGGGAGGTCCACCCTCCATGTTCTGCCGACCGGAGCCCTCCATGCTTCTGCTCCTGCTCACCGCCCGTCCCCCTTCACTCACCCTGGGCTTTGGTTGCCCCGGAGTACTTGCAGACCCTCACACTTCCCATGGGTTTCAGGCCTCCAGGCCTCCACTCGGTGCTGTCGCCTCTTCCTGCTATGCCTTTCCTTCCCTGCGTAGTGAATTCCTCTTTAGCCTTCAAGATTCAGGGCACCTGGGGGGCTCAGTCGGTTAAGCATCTAACTCTTGATTTCAGCTCAGGTCTTGATCTCGGGGTCGGTCGTGAGCTCAGGCCCCACGCTCCATGCTGGGTGTGGAGCCGACTTTAAAAAAAAAAAAAGATTCCAGTCAAAGCTTCTCATTCCAGAAGCCTCCCCAGCCATCTCCTCCACCACCACTGAACTGGCAGAGTCATTCCTCCTTCTTTGTGCTCCCACGGTGACTTGCACCTACCCCTACATAATATTTTCACCCTGTCACGATACTCTTTAAGTTTCTGTCCCCCCCCCTTGGATGATGAGCAACTCGAGGACAGGGAACGGATCTTGTTCGTGTTGTGAATGCTCAGAGCCTCCTCTGATCCCTGGCCCATGACCGGTGTCTGATCAGGGTTTGTTGAACCAGTGACTGCCATCTGAAAGTGTCTGCACCCACCCCTGCCCCCGGCCCAAGGTGGAGGTCAGGTAGGAGGTGGGAGACTTGAACTGTAAATCTGGAGAGCCCCAGGAAAGGCAGGCCAGCAGTGTTGAGGGTAGAGGCGGGGTCTCTTCCCTGCAGCCCCGGCAAAGATCATCTCCTTTGGAGGCACCGTGACAACCCCCTGGATGAAGGATGTCCGACTGCCTTGCAATTCGGTGGGAGATCCAGCCCCCGCTGTGAAGTGGACCAAGGACAGGTATGCGCGGGGCCCCCGAGAGATGGGGGACCCCAGGGATGGGGGTAGAAGAGCCATGAAGGAATCGGGTGCCCCAGAGGCCCTGCCGGGCACACAGCTCCTGTTCTCCCATGCAGGCCCGGCCTCCCTGGCTCCCCTCGGTTGGCTGCCAAGGATCTCCCTTCCTTGGATGCTTGAAGAGGCCAGGGGGACCGGAAAACCCCAGGAAGCGCTGGGTAAAACCCCAAGAGTCCCGGGGTCCCCCAGCCAGCCTCCTTCTACTCCCAGCCCTGTTTGCCTGCGGTCCTGGGGAGCCCCCAGGAGGAGGGGGTGCTTACCATAACCATGTCTGCCCCCCACCATGTCTGCAGTGAGGACTCGGCCATCCCCGTGTCCATGGATGGGCACCGGCTCATCCATACCAACGGCACGCTGCTGCTGCGTGCTGTGAAGGCCGAGGACTCGGGCTACTACACCTGCACGGCCACCAACACTGGGGGCTTCGACACCATCATCGTCAACCTTCTGGTGCAAGGTAAGGCCCCGGATGGCAGGCCCCCCACCCCCACCTCCCCAGCCTCCCCGCACCCCCGGGACAGACCCTGAGGGGAACGGAGGTGCCACGCGGAAAAGGATGCCGGAAGGATAGGGAGACCGAGCAGGAGCCCGGGGAGCACCAAGAGGGCGGGAAGGCCAGGCCTGGGCCCTCAGCTGCAGCTGGGATAGCCCGCGTTCCCATCATCAGGTGTTAACCCTTTGTGGTGAGGGCTGGTGGCTTTCCCCTCACAGTTCCCCCGGACCAGCCCCGCCTCACTGTCTCTCGAACCTCCGCTTCGTCCATCACCCTGACCTGGATTCCGGGTGACAACGGGGGCAGCTCCATCCGAGGTGAGAGGGTCTGGGTGAGGAGGGGGAACGAAGGGAAGAAATTCGGGGCCCAGGAGCCGGGCGAGGGCCTTACCCACTCCCACCACTTGTCCCCATAAAGCCCCAGAAGTGATGAGTGAGGGGCACTTCGAACCACAAGGAAGTTACCCAGGTGCCACAGTTACCAGCCCAGGTATCCGGGTTTTAGAAGGCCCACCCCGATTGCAGCTGGGGAGCTGTGCGAACCTGAAGGAATCGTTTTCTTCTCTTGGCCTCAGTGTCCAAATCTGTAAGAGTAGACAAATGTACTAGATAGTGCTTCTCAACCTTAAATATGCACACGAATCACCAGGGGATCTTAAAGAAGGCAGATTCTGATTCCGGAGGTCTGGGGTGAGCTCTAACCAGCTCCCAGGGGATTTAATCCCGCTGTCAGGGGACCACCCTGGGAGTAACAGGCTCTAAATACTCTCCCTTTTATGCCTCAAGGCTCGGGTTTCTGCTCCCCTCTCCACCTTGGCTGCTAAAGAGAGCAGGAAAACTCCTTGCAACTTTGTGTCCAATCTGCCTCTGCCCCCCCAACTCGCCCCTATCACCAAAGGCCCCCCGCTGTGCCCCTGCGGGGAGCCCAGCCCTGCCCCTGCGGGGAGCCCAGCCCCATGCCAGCTATGGGGGTGTCCCCGGCCCCGCCCTGCCTGCCCTGAGCCAGCAAACCTCCCCGGCAGGCTTCGTGCTGCAGTACTCGGTAGACAACAGCGAGGAGTGGAAGGACGTGTTCATCAGCTCAGGTGAGCGGTCCTTCAAGCTGGACAGCCTCAAGTGTGGCACGTGGTACAAGGTGAAGCTGGCGGCCAAGAACAGCGTGGGCTCCGGGCGCATCAGCGAGATCATCGAGGCCAAGACCCACGGGCGGGGTGAGGCCTGGCGATGACCCAGCTGGGGAGAGATGGGCCCAGGACGTGCGGATGGACAGTGGCTGGGCTGGGGAAGGAGGGCGAGGGCAGCAGAGACCAAAGGGGGAGACTTGGCCTACTTCCCATCACTATAGATAGCACGCTGCCCAATCACAGCAGGAGAAACAGGCCCCACCTCCCTGGCCCGGTAGCAGATGGGGGCAACCTCTTCCTTCTTCTCATATCTCTTGCCCTGCTGAGGCCTTCTCTCCACGTCCTTCCCTCTTCTCCCTCCTCCTCTGTCCCCTGGGGTATCCCTACTCCCATCTGTGCCAGCCGCTGCTCCCCAGAGCCACTGCAGCCCGGGCTGGCCCAGGGGACTCCCTCCTGGCGCAGATGAATGAGCCTTCCTCCTTCGGTCTCTAACCTCGCTCTCTCCCTGTGCCCCTCCCCCCAGAGCCCTCCTTCAGCAAAGACCAGCACCTGTTCACCCACATCAACTCCACGCATGCTCGGCTTAACCTGCAGGGCTGGAACAACGGGGGCTGCCCGATCACAGCCATCGTGCTGGAGTACCGGCCCAAGGGCACCTGGGCCTGGCAGGGGCTGCGGGCCAACAGCTCCGGGGAGGTGTTTCTGACCGAGCTGCGCGAGGCCACGTGGTACGAGCTGCGCATGCGGGCTTGCAACAGCGCTGGCTGCGGCAACGAGACTGCCCAGTTCGCCACCCTGGACTATGATGGCAGTGAGTCGGACAGGGCGGGAGGGATCGCACAGGGGGCGCAGCGAGGTATCCCCAGGGAAGCTGGCAGAGAGGCGGACGCATAAAGAGAGGACAGACAAATCAAGAAGTAGACAGGACTACCATCGAGAAAAAGGCTGGAGACGGAAGGAGCAAGCAAAGGGGGCAGCAGAGTGGGAGATGGGCAGGTGCACCACTGACCCATACAGACTGATAGCCAGGCAAACCCATCGCACTAGGATAGAGGGTGTAATTCTTTTGAAGGTGTAATTCTTGCTCTCCGCTGCTTCAGAGAAATGGAGAGTATAGTGTTGAAGGGATAGCTGAGGCCCCGCCCCCTGAGGCCCCTCTCCTAATAGGGTGCATTAGCCTGGGATGGGATAGCCTGGCTTAGGGAAACAGATAAACACTGAAACTGCAGGGCTTAATCCGGTAAAGGTTTGCTTCTTTCCCTCATAACATCTTGTGAGGGTTGGCTGGCCACCATCTTTTAGCTACACCATCTTGAATGTGTAGCCTCCAAGGTCGCCAAGGAGAGAGGGGTGGAAAAGGCACCCCATTCTTCACTGCCTGGGCCAGGAGGTGATGCTCATCGCTTCTGTTCCCTCTGTTGTCCTGCACATACACTAAAGGCACACTGAAGACTGAATTCAGAGAGACCAGTTGTCCCAAGGTCAAGTCAGTCTGCCTGTGTGTTAAGGAAACAGAATAAAAGTGGTATCAGAAGGGAATGGGCTCAAACAAGGAAGGTTTCATGAAGGAGATGGTCTTCTGCGAGGTTTTTAAACAGGGACAGATCGGGCTTTGCAGAGGGCTCTGTCAGCAGAACTTACTGCCTCTGTACAGGCTCCCAAGGGTGGCAGATCTCGCCCATGGGTGGGGGAGTTGTGAGAAAATGCAGGGCGTGGAGTGGCTTTCTCCCCCATCTGGGGACGAGCCCCCGGGATCCCACTGCTCTGACTTCTTTCTCTGATTCTCACTGCCGCTCCCACTTTACAAGCTGATGGCAGAATCAAAGCTCATCAGTCGACCTTCTAGAAATGAACACTGAACTCCAGCAGGCAGGACTATCTCTGAGAGACTTCAGGATAATTCTAAAATAGGCCCACGAAGTCATCAGTATTCTAACACAGTGTAAAAACTGCATGACTGTTCATGGCTGTCCTGATGTGACCAGAATTGGGGGGAATAGAGGGAGAGGGTTGGGGCTCTGTGCCAGGAAGTGGAGGCCAGAATGAGAGCAAGGGCAGCAAGAGAGGTTCAAAGGCTACCTCCCCCAGGGGACTCTGCCCAGACCCTACTCATAAGGGACATCTGATTCCCTTCTTGACCCCATCAGGTACCATCCCTCCCATCAAGTCTGCTCAAGGGGAGGGGGATGATGTGAAGAAGCTGTTCACCATCGGCTGCCCGGTCATCCTGGCCACTCTGGGGGTAGCATTGCTCTTCATCGTCCGCAAGAAGAGGAAGGAGAAGCGGCTGAAGCGTCTCCGAGGTAGGCGAGTCTCCTGCGGGCTTCCCGGGAGAGAGTGTTGGGCCGTGTGGGCCACCTTTCATTGGCTCATGGGTACCATCTGGACAGGAGGAAGTGCCTGTGTCCCACTGAAGGGAGAGCTGCTATTCCAACCTTCTGAAACTTTAGCTTTCACTGCTTCCTCCTCTGTGCCCCCAAGATTTTGTGCCTGACCTAACCAGGGCTGAATTTTCGAGGTTCACACTGGTAAAGCCATACTACTTAAAATAGTTAAACTTTTCCATGTTAGTTGGTTAATAGATGTTGCTCCCTCCCACCCTGGACGCTCCTTCTCTCTCTCTCAGGATCCCTGAGATTCTTCTAGAAGCTGGCCACTAAAGCATACGTCTGCAGGTGGCCGATAGGACCTTGCTCAGTTTTGACCATGTGGCTTCCATGACATGTCAGATGTTAAATATTTTTAATATCATTCCTGTCCCAATCTACGATACCATAGACTGGCATGAATGGGTCTGCTTTACCTTGATTTTCCCAGAGACTGATACAGTGTCTGGCACCTAGTAGTTGCTTAACAGATGTTCATTCACTCATTTGGAAAATATTTACTGACTATCTGCTGTATGTAGATACTGCCAGACATTGGAGATAGGAAAATGAATGAAGAAGGAACAGTCCATAGTCCATAGTCTTATGGAACATAGTCTAGTCCTCTTAGAATTCACAGTTTAATGTGAGAAGCCAGGGCACAGTAGTAACACAGAATAGGGAATTACTAACACTGCCTAGAGTGTTTAGGAGTTGGGTGGGTGGGTGGATGGTTGGATGATTGGATGGGTGGTTGGATGATTAATTGGATGATTGGATGGAAAGATGTATAGAGGGAAGGATGGTTGGATGGATGGTTAAATGAAAGGTTTAATGGATAGGTGGTTGAATGGATAGGTGGTTAGGTGGATAGATAGATGGAGGAGTGGCGGATGGATAGATTGATGGTTGAATGGACTATTGGTTGGATCAGTGGGTAGGTGGATGGATGAATGCATATTTGAATGGATGGATAATAGATGATTTTATGAATGGGTAGATGGGTGGATATTTGGTTTTATGGACTTATGGACAGATGTTTGAATGAATGGTTGAATAGATGAATCAATAATTGGATGGATGGATGGATGGATGGATAGATGGATGGACAAGAAGATGGACAGATGGTTTTATGGACAGATGGACAGATGGCTAGATAAATGGTTGAATAGATGAATCAATTGGTTGGATGGATGGATGGATGGATGGATGGATGGATGGATGGATGGATGGATGGTTGAATGGGTGGATAATGGATGAATAACTGGGTGGGTGGGTGGAGAAATGAATAGATTGACAGGTAAATGGATCAATGATGGATGGATGGATGGATAGATGAGTGGATGAGTCGATAGTTGGATACATACATGCTGCTAGATTCGTTGTGACAGCTCATTCTCATGATTCTCATTCTCATCAGAGGTCTAATGGATTATCTAAGTCCTTTGCTTCTCTCTCTCTCGCTTTCTCTTTTTTTTTTTTTTTCTGCCAATTCCTAACATGAGATCCTGATCTTATTCAAGGCCCCTCTGAAGACAAAGCAGGGACTCCTAAATTCACCCATGAACTTTTTGGGGACAGGTACCCAAGAGGAAGAAATAAAGCCTCTTGGTAGTCATCTGGGGATGCCCATTGACCACCTCTCCATCATCCTCTACTCTCTTCTCTTCCCAGGAGATAACGGAGGATAGACCCTCCACTGGTACCCATTCCCAGCCTGCTCTGATGTCTTGTCTAATTAGAATCAATTCAGGAAACAGATGGAGCACTTTATATACACTCTCCTCTGGGAAGGACCTCCCTATCAGATAAAAATCTGAGGAAAGGAGAACAGACCTGAGCCAAATCTTGCATCAGGAGCCATCAGACCTTATCCTGTGTTAGACTATTTTACAGGTCCTTTCCTTTCTCCCTCTTCTCCCCAGGAGACCAGCCCTGGTCCCAATTTAGGGAATTCTCCCACCTTGTTCCCCAAGCCTCTTCCAGTTTTCATCCCGCTCAGACCCCATTCTCACCCAGTCCCTCTCTCTACTGTTTTACAGATGCAAAGAGTCTGGCAGAGATGTTGATAAGGTAGGTGTCACATCAGTGTTTCCTCCCCTGCAGAGGACAGGCTTCTAAGACCCCACTGCCCTGCAAAACCCTCTCCCCCAGCGCCTTATGGCTGCTGAGTCACCCGCCTACGGCCTTCTCCCCACAGCAAGAACAACCGAAGCTTTGACACCCCTGTGAAGGGGCCGCCCCAGGGCCCGAGGCTACACATTGACATCCCCAGGGTCCAGCTGCTCATTGAGGACAAGGAGGGCATCAAGCAGCTGGGTGAGTGACAGGGTCCACAAGCTCTCTGTCCCGGTCTTCCCCAGGCCACTGCCCACCAAGGGCAGCCCCCAGCCCTCACAGCAGTGCCCAGGGTTCTCGCAGCGGCCCCATCCCCCACACAGCACCTCAGAACTCCCAGAAGCTTCTCTCGAGGGCTGAGTTTCTCCTCCGTCTCACGGAAAGAATTATTCCATCCTTTCTGTGTCTCAACATCGGATAAAGACAAAAAGAAATTTGGAAAGTCTAAAGAGAAGGACACGTACTCATTGCCCTTCTTCCCCCAGGAGACGACAAAGCCACCATCCCCGTGACGGATGCCGAGTTCAGCCAAGCTGTCAACCCACAGAGTTTCTGCACTGGTGTCTCCTTGCACCACCCAGCCCTCATCCAGAGCACGGGACCCCTCATCGACATGTCTGACATCCGACCGGGCACCAGTATGCCTTATCCCCAGGGAACCAGACCTCCTCCCAGACAGGGTCACCTGGGCACGGCGTGGGGCACAGGTGGAAAAAGATGGGGGGTGGGGAGGCTCAGAGCAGCACGGAAGAACGGAAAGAGCGCTGGAGGTAGAGTCTCCAGACCTTGACTGAAGACTTCCTAGCTGTGACCGTGGCTATATTGCTACCTTTATCTCTCTGGGCCTCCGTGTTCTTACCTAGACATCTTGAGAGGGTTGGGCGTTCTTGCTCTCCGGGGGCCTTCTGCCTCCAGCACTGTGACTGTGCACGTGAGGATAGAATACGTCAAGGGCTGTAGGAAGTGAATGCACAGGAGGCAGCAGGAGAGAAGGGGACCTCCTTCCCCAAGCTGAAGGAACAGGTGGGGTGGATGGGGAGAACAAGGATGCCCCCCACCACCCCCACACCTTACCGTCGTTTCTCTTCTCCTGCGGGACCAGCTATGAGGTCAGCGTGCTCAGCACCCCCCAGGAAGCTTCTGTGGCTGCTTACGCCTCCCCCCTTGCTCCCCACTGCCCTTCGGGTCCATGCCAGCTGCCCGAGGCTGAGTGCCCTCTGCGGAGGGCTAGCTCTCGCTTCCTCTGTGCAGATCCGGTGTCCAGGAAGAATGTGAAGTCAGCCCACAGCACCCGCAACAGGTACTCGAGCCAGTGGACTCTGACCAAGTGCCAGGCCTCCACACCGGCCCGCACCCTCACTTCTGACTGGCGCACCGTGGGGTCCCAGCATGGGGTCACCGTCACGGAGAGTGACAGCTACAGTGCCAGCCTCTCCCAGGACACGGGTGAGCCCGGCGCCCGGCCTGCGTCCTGCTTGCTGTCCTCCAGTTCCCCCACCATCCAGCTCCCCGTTCCCCCTTCCCAGCCTCCACCCACCAGCTCTGGGGGTCCAAGGCGCAGGTCAGCATCGCTTCCAGGTGGCCCACTGGCTTACCGTGTGGCCGGCACAAACACACTTGGCCTCCCTGAGCCTGCTTAGTCAAGGATCTCATTCTGCTCTCCCAAAAGGTGCCAGAGAAAATGGTACCCGTGATGTTCGTTGGAGAAACAGCTGAGGGTTCCGGGGGGTGGGTGCTCATTTTCAAGAATGGAAGGCGTCCTACCCTTTATTTGCCAAAAACCCCGCTTCTGCCACCAAAGCCGCCTTCCCAGGGGGAGAGTGGGGTCTTCGGAGAGGACTGCCGGGCTCACGGCTAGGGGAGCGGCTCTCCCCTCGGCCCCCTCATTTCTTCTTAACGCCGAGCCTGCCATCCCTGCAGACAAAGGGCGGAACAGCATGGTGTCCACGGAGAGCGCCTCGTCCACCTACGAGGAGCTGGCCCGGGCCTACGAGCACGCCAAGCTGGAGGAGCAGCTGCAGCACGCCAAGTTCGAGATCACCGAGTGCTTCATCTCGGACAGCTCCTCCGACCAGATGACCACAGGCACCAACGAGAACGCCGACAGCATGACGTCCATGAGCACGCCCTCGGAGCCCGGCATCTGTCGCTTCACCGCCTCCCCGCCCAAGCCCCAGGATGCCGACCGAGGCAAGAACGTGGCTGTGCCCATCCCGCACCGGGCCAACAAGAGTGAGTGCCCGGCCCGCCTCCCCCACCGCAGCCCCCGGCGTCCCCAGTCCGGCAGGGCCCCTTGACAGTGTGGGCAGTGGAGAGCAAGAACTCGGGAGAATCCAGATCAGGGTCCATATCCTGGCCCTGGGAAGTCAGTTCACCTCTCTGACCTTCATTTTCTTAGTGGTAAAGTGCAAACGACAGCACGGACTCCGCGTTGTCCTAGCGGGCACTATAGGTGCCTGGCACGTAGCGAGTTCGTGGTACGTAGTGATCCTTGCCTTTGCTCTGAGGCTACGCCAGTATGGAGGGGCAGCCTTTCGGGGCTCCGCTGCCCAATGGCCACTGGTCTCAATGCCCTTCGACATTGATCCATGGGGCCAAACCTCATGGTGGGCAGTGACCTTGCCTGAATGGCAGTTGACGCCAGGGGTCTGGCCAGAGCCTATGCCCTTCAGGGTTGGTGGGACAGCTGTAGGATCACCGGAGGGCGTGGGAATGGGGGTCCCTCAGCAGACACTGGGACCACACCATACCACGTCAGACCACGCAGGGTCTGGC
Source organism: Potos flavus (assembly GCA_028534135.1). NCBI lineage: Eukaryota > Metazoa > Chordata > Mammalia > Carnivora > Procyonidae > Potos > Potos flavus. The sequence continues at coordinate 11,492,581 of CM052884.1, read as the reverse complement.
CTACTCGCTGCTGGTCTTGCCTAGCGGTGGTGCTCAGCAGGGCACTCGGGGTCCTCTAGAGAAGAGCCCAGGGTAATGACGTCCGAGGACTTTGGAGATCAGCCGCCCTGAATGACGCCCCTGCCCCTTCTGGATGTCAAGGACAAATTACTTAATCTCTCTGAAGCTCAGTTTTCTCACTTGGCAACTGTGGGCTGCTGTTAGCCTATCCAGGGGGCTCTGGGGACTGAATGAGGTCATGTAAAGAAAGTTCCCGGCACGGTCAGCAGGTTAGAGGCCCACGTAAGGTGAGGATGCTCACGAAGCAGAGGGATCAGGAGTGGAAGCGGTTTAAGAAATCTGGAACATTCCACCTGGGAAACAGAGGGATGGGGAAACATAGCTGCCTTCAGACATCTGGCAGGCTGCCGTGGGAAAGGCAGGAGGGGGGAAAGGGTGGCGGGGGGGCTGCTGTGCGGGTCCTCAGAGGGCAGAATCGGGCTCCGTGGGAGAGGGACCAGCATTCCCTCCTCAGGGCAGGAAAACTGTCCTACCAGCCAGAGCTCTTAGGAAGCTACAGTTTCCAGAGCAGAGCTGTCCAGCAGCCTGTACGGGTCACTCTGCGTTAAGTATGTGTTTAGTGAGCAGCTACTGCACGCTGCAGTGTGGAAGCACTTTCTTTCCTCCCTTGATCTCATTCACCACTCCCAGTAATCCCCTCAGGGAAATGGGAGAGGCCACATTTCCCAGATAAGGAAACCTGGCTCAGAGAGGTCAAGTAAACTGATCCCTTCTGGATGTTTCCTTGTCTCGCTTGTGGAGAGACTCCTAGGTCAGATCAGGGGAAAGACTGGGGAGTAGGGGGTGGGGTGAACACGCAGGTGGCCAGAGGCCTCTGCCGCCAACGCCTTCTGCTTCTGTGATTCCAGGTGACTACTGTAACCTGCCCCTGTATGCCAAGTCGGAGGCCTTCTTCCGAAAGGCCGATGGCCGTGAGCCCTGCCCCGTGGTCCCACCCCGAGAGGCTTCCATCCGGAACCTGGCTCGAACCTACCACACCCAGGCTCGCCACCTGACCTTGGACCCTGCCAGCAAGCCCTTGGGCCTCCCGCACCCAGGTGCCCCTGCTGCGGCCTCCACAGCCACTTTACCTCAGAGGACTCTGGCCATGCCAGCACCCCCAGCCGGCACGGCCCCGCCGGCTCCCGGCCCCACCCCTGCCGAGCCCCCGGCTGCCCCCAGTGCTGCCCCTCCACCCCCCAGCACCGAGCCTCCGCGGGCCGGGGGCCCACACACCAAAATGGGGGGCTCCAGGGACTCACTTCTCGAGATGAGCACATCGGGGGTAGGGAGGTCTCAGAAGCAGGGGGCAGGGGCCTACTCCAAATCCTATACCCTGGTGTAGGGCCTCAGCGAGAAAAGCAGCCCTACGCTCGGACCTGTCTGCACCTTGGGCCCTCACACACCAACTTGGCTGTTTTCCTGCATTATTTATATTAAACTGACAAAAACCAACCAACAACGAAAAGAAAAGCCCCCAAGTCATGAACACTTGTACATAGAACTCTTTTGTACAAATGAAACTATTTTCTTCTCCGTGAAGCCAGGGCACAAAGAATTTGACAGTCAAATCAAACCCCCCCCCCCCCACGAAATACGTGTGAAGAGAGATATATACATATATAGTGAGATAGGAGCACATCGACAAGCTATATATCTATATATTTCTCTCACCTTATTTTGAGACAGAGGCACAAAGACTCAGCAATTTTTCCCTCCTACTCACTCACCCTCCCTCCCTTCAGTCTAGGTGGTTTTGACAAAGACCAAAATCCCGACTCAGAGACACTGCATGCGATTTCACTGTTCCAAGAAAACCAGGAGTTGCTTCAATTTGCAGATGCTTATGTGTTAATACCTTTTTCTATGAAAAAAAACCCAGCGCCGTGTGCAATAAAGGTTATGTTTCTACGTGGTAGCTTTTTTCCCATCTGGCGAGGGCCAGTGGGGAGGGAGGGAGGAAGGAAGGAAGGAAAGGCCCCTGTACCGGCGGTCCATCTCTCGTGGAGAGACTTCGAGAAGTTCAGGCTTTAGCTCAGCAGGTTAAACTTTTTTGAAGGCTTTCAATTAGCCAGCGTGCCTCCTTGAGCACCTGTCCTGGGCTCAGATCTGTGCCGGGCCCTAAGGGGGGCCAGCTGTGTGAATTCGAGCACGTTCCTGAGCTCCTCGGGGCAGTTTCTTTGTAATATGAAGCAACCTTGTGGAGAGCTCCGGGGGCGGGGGAGGGCATGTGTCTGCTGGCTCCTCGCCTCCAGGAGAACACGGTGCCGCCAGGGAAGCTAAAAGGAGGCAAACCACAAGTGCGCACTAAAGTTACAGGAGGTGGAGGCAGAGATTCTATATATCCTGAAGTTCTAGGCTGACTGCTAGGGCGAGCGGAGGCCAGAGAGGAGTGAGGTCATCAGAGGTTGGAGAGGTGAAAGAGGCTCATGGAGGAGGGAAATGGAGCTCCCCTAAAGAGAATCGGGCCAGCAGGCACAGCAGGTACCCTGCCTGGTTTTGGAGAAGCTGGCAGTCAGGCTGCTGGGCGGAAGGAAACGTGCACACGGGCAGGTGTGCCTCGTCTGATGAAAGGCGCGGAAGGATGTGTGGGCGGGGCCTCCAAGGACGCGAAGTTTAAAACAGGCAGAGGAGAGGGAAAGCCCCCAGGTCGCGGTCTCCCTCCTCTCTCTACCGTGGCCGTGGCCGAGCCCCTGGGTGAAAAGAACGTGCACCTAAGAAGTACAAAGTGGGTTCGGTGCCCCAAGTCGAGGCTGAGTTGTGAATCGGCAATCTGGAACGCAGGTGAGTCTGGGACCTGCCGTCCTCTGGAAACTGAAAGGACGTACTGGGAAGGGGGCCAGAGCGCTGCAGAGGGAGGGAAGGGCTTGTGCAGGATGCAGGGCGTCTGTCCCTGTCCCTCTGGGCCACAGCGAGACCCTGCCTGGGATGCGTGACCTTTAATAGGAGCACTTCCCAAAAAGCGACTCAATCCTCACACACTCGCTGAGCACCCAGGCAGGGCGGGATACAGGGGAGACCGGCCGGTGTCTCCGGTACAAGGTAAGGCACGGAGGCCTTGTGCTCCTCGGTGACTCGTAGGGCCAAGGGGAAACAGCTCAGCACACCCCCCAACGCGCACACAAGGACCCAGGGGGGAGAACCGGTTAAAAGCGGTAGCGAGGATAGGGAGAAGGGCCTGGATTCCAGACACCTGGGGATGGCCCAGCTGCATTCCATCTGCGGGAGGACAGGACTCCTCCTAGGGCTGCGTGCGCCATCTGCAGGTCACCTCCCAAACTGCAAGCACCGTGGTCCAGCCCGGGAGTTCTTCCTAGAACTTGGTGGGAAGCCTCCGTTGCATGCCCGGCCCTCCCACCACATCTGCGCTGGACGCTGGGGAAACACGAATCAGACCCAGCTCGGGCAAGCATGAGGGGGGTGAATAAATCCCCACAGGCTAGAGGAGAATGGAGCCAGCCTGCCTAGGGTTGCAGAGGAGACCCCTATCATGACAATACCTTACAGAGCCTGACCCTACACGATATGCCAGGTGTTGAGCCAAACACTTTCCTCGCATTGGCCCAGGTAACCTCACTGCAGCTTTGGGAGGCAGGCGTCTCAGGCTCCGTCTGCCCCGGGGGGTCTGGGGGCGGGGAGCTAGAGCTCTGGGGAGTTGAGTAACTCACCCAAAGTTAGAGGAGCGGGAAGAGGTGAACCCCGATCCAAGCCTAAGGCTGTCCGATGCCTTAACCACAGAGCCACACTGCCCCGTGCTCTGCTCAGAGGCTGAGTTTCAGTTTTGTCCCTAGGACAGATGAGGCGGCTGCCAGGACCAGAGGAAACGGCTGGACTTACTGTCCGGAGGCAGTCGGTGTGGAACGGTGAGTTTCTGACTCGGGGCAGTGAGCCAGTATGCGGGGCTGGGTGCACCGGGCGCCTGCGCACTTGGTTCCGCTGAGAGGCGGCGAGAGGGCGGGACTCCGCTCTGGGGGCTGCGGTGCACCAGGCGGATGAGAGGGATTCGGAGAAGCAACACGGGAGGAAAGGTGAGCCGCCCGGTTTAACTTGCCGTCTGCTGAGCTGGATCCCTAAGTAAAACATATGGTCCAGAAATTGCACCAGACTCGTGGAGAAGCCACGCGGTTCTGTGCGCTGATCTCTGACTTCCGTATGTCCTCTAGCTAAACTGCAAGCCCGTGTCTCTGAACCGTCCCCAAAAGCTAGTTCCCAGGTCAGCCAAACCCCCCCCCCCCCCCCCGCTCACGCCCGGTTGAGTCACCGGTAAACTCTGCGTCTGGAGCAATCCGCCTACACGCTTACTTGCTCCTTTCCGGACCTCTCCTTGGTCCACTGGGGATGAGGCCACCGTTGTCTCTAGAGCACAGGTCCCCAAAGCACAGCCCACAGTGTCGGCATCCCCCAGGAACTCATTAGAAATGCAGATTCGTAGGCCTCGCCCCAGACCCACCGGATCAGAATCTGCCATTTAGCAGAAGCCCCAGAGGGTGCACACGCACCCGAGAGTTCTAGAAGGCCTTCAACCAGACCGCTCCCCTGCTCTCTCCTTCTGCCAACAAGCAGACTAGTGGGTCTCAAACTCAGTCGTGCATCAGATTGACCTGAAGAGCTTGTGCAGTCCCGACTGAATCACAGTTTGTGGGCCTTCACTCCAAGCATTTGTATTTTTTTTTTAATTGTAAAAGATAACACAGCAGAATTTCCCATTATAACCATTTTTAAGCTGGCGGTTCTGTGACATTGAGTACATTCACCTTGTTTGGACAACCACCACCATGACCCAGTTCCAGAACATTGTCACCTTCTGGAGCAAAAACTATATTCCTTAAACACTCACTGCCGGTGTCCCCTTCCCTCAGCCCCTGGCAACCCCATGCTACTCTGTGTCCCCATGAGGCGACTACCTTGGGTCTTTCCTATCAGAGGAATCCTATGATTCTTGTCCTTCCTATGAGCTTATTTCACTTGGTATGTTTGCAAGGATAATCCATGTTGTAGCATGTCTGAGAGGTTCACTCCTTTTTAAGGCTGAATAATATTATATGTAGAGACCACATTTTTAATCCCATTATTGGACACTTAGGTTGTTTCTTTTGGGCATTATGAATACTACTGCATAAACATCAGTATGTAAGTTTCTGTTCGAATCCCTGCTTTCCATTCTTTGGGTATATAACTAGCGGTGGAGTTTCTGGATCAAATGATAATTTTTATGGGGCACCTCGGTGGCTCAGTCAATTAAGCATCTGCCTTCAGCTCAGGTCATGATCTCAGGGTTCTGGGATCAAGCCCCGCATTGGGCTCCTTGCTCAGCGGGGAGCCTGCTTCTCCCTCTCCCTCTCTCCCGAGTAAATAAAATTTAAAAATTGTTTTTATGAAGAAAATATTTTTATTGAGGCATAATTGTCCTATAACATTCTACCAGTTTCAGATGTACAACATAATGATCCAATATTTGTATACATTGCGAAACGATCACAGTAAGTCTAGTTAACATCTGTCCCATACGTAGTTACAAATTTTTTTTCTCGTAATGAGAACTTCTAAGATTTATTCTTAGCAACTTTCAAGTATGCAACACGATAGTATGAACGATAATCACGATAGTATGAGCGATAATCAACACACACATGATGTCCCCATAACTTAACTATTTTATAACTGGAAGTGTTTTCCTTTTGATCCCCTTCACCCGTGTCACCTCCGCCAAACCCCACCTGGGACAACCACCAATATGTCCTCTGTATCTATGAGCTAGGTTTTTTGTTTGTTTAGATTCCACATAGAGGTAAAATTGTATAGTATTTGTCTTTGACTTATTTCGCTTAGCACACAGTGCCATCAAAGTCTACCCAGGTTGTTGCAAATAGCAAGATTTCATTCTATTGTATGGCTGAATAGTGTTGCATTGTATTCCAATAGAATTCCATTGTGCATTGTACCACATCTTCTTTATCCATGCATCCATCAATGGACACTTGTTTCCATTATCTTGGCTATTATAAATGCTGCAGTGAACATAGAGGGGCCTAAATTTTTCCAAATTAATGTATTCATTTTCTTCGACTTGATACCCAAAAGTGGAATTGCTGGATCATGCGGAAGTATAGGGTGTAAGATAGTGGTCTAGTTTCCTTCTTTTGCGTGTGGCTGTCCAGTTTTCCCAACACCCTTTATTGAAGAGACTGTCTTGTCCCCATTTTATATGCATGCCTCCTTTGTCGTAAATTAATTGACCATATTTGCGTGGGTTTATTTCTGGGTTCTCTCTTCTGTTCCATTGATCTATGTATCTGTCTTTATACCAATACCATACTGTTTGGATTACTATAGCCTTGTGATATAGTTTAGAATCTGGGAACATGATGCCTCCAGCTTTGTTCTTCTTTCTCAAGGTTGCTTTGACTGTTCCAGATCATTTGTAGTTCATTTCCAATGTTAGGATTGTTCTATTTCTGTGAAATGCCATTGGAATTTTGAATGGGGTTACATTGAGTCTTTAGAGTGCTTTGGGTAATAGGGACGTTTTAACAATATTAATTCTTCCAATCCATGGCGATGGTGTATCTTTCCATTCATTTGTGCCTCTTCAATTTCTTCCACCAACGTTACAGTTTTTAGTGTACAAGGCTTTCACCGCCTTGATTAAATTTTATTCCTGGGTATTTTATTCTCTCTGATGCGGTTGTAAATGGAATTGCTTTCTTAATTTATCTAATTTTAGCATATAGAAACACAAAAGATTTCTGTATATTTTATCAAATTCTTTGGTGAGTTCTAACAGTTTTTCAGTGGAGTCTTTAAGGTTTACTGTATATAATACATCTGCCAAAGTGACAGGTTTTTCTTTAACTATTTGGATGTCTTTTATTACTTTTGGGTTTTGTTCCTATATAATGTACGATGTCCTATTAGTTTCAGGTGTATAATATAGTCATTCAACAATTCTATACATGACTCAGTGCTCGTCACCATAAGAGCACTCTTAATCCCCTTCACCTAGTTCACCCATGCCCCCACCCATGTCCCTCTGGCAGCCACCAGTTTGTTCTCTAGAATTAAGAGTCCCTTTTTTATTTGTCTTTTTTTTTTTCCTTGTTCATTTTATTTCTTACATTCCTCAGATGAGTGAAATCATACGGCATTTGTCTTTTTCTGACATATTTCACTTAAGATCAGACTCTCTAGATCCACCCACATCCTTGCAAATGGCAAGGTTTCATTCTTGTTTATGGCTGAGTAATATTCCATCCTACATATGTATCACATCGTGTTTATCCATTCATCTCTCAAACACTTGGGCTGCTTCCGTAATGTGGCTTTTGTAAATGATGGTGCAATACACATAAGGGTGCATGTCTCTTTTTGAACTAGTGTTTCCACATTCTTTGGTTAAATATCCACTAGTGGAATTACTGGACCATATGATAATCCTATCTTTAATGTTTTGAGGAAATTCCGTATTGTTTTTCACAGTGGCTACACTGGTTTGCATTCCCACCAACAGTGCATGAGGGTTCCTTTTCTCCACATCCTCACCAACGCTTGTGATTTCCCATGTTTATTTCGGCCATTCTGATAGGCGTCACGTGATCTCTCTTGGTGGTTTCGATTTGCATTTCCCTGGTGATGAGGGATGTTGAGCGTCTTTTCGTGTGTCTAAGGGCCATGT
>CM052884.1:11436624-11484370 GCA_028534135.1 Potos flavus | reverse complement strand
TATTTCTCTTTGGAGAAATATCTGTTCACATCTTCTACCCATTTTTAATTGGACTATTTGGTTTTTTGGGTGTTGACTTGTGTAAGTTCTTTATATATTTTAGGTACCAACCCTTTATCAGATCTGTCATTTGCAAATATCTTCTCCCATTCAGTAGGTTATCTTTTAGTTTTGTTGAGTGTCTCCTTTGCTGTGCAGAAGTATTCTGTTTTGATGTAGCCCCAATAGTATTTTTGCTTTTGTTTCCCTTGACCAGAAGACCTATCTACAAAAATGTTTCTATAGCCGATGTCAAAGAAATTACTGCCTGTGTTCTCCTCTAGGATTTTTATGGTTTCAGGTCTCACATTTAAGTCTTTAAACCATCTTGAGTTCATTTTGTGTATGGTGTGAGAAAGTGATCCAGTTTCCTTCTTTGCATGTAGCTGTCCAGTTTTCCCAACACCATTTGTTGCAGAAACTCTCTTTTCCCTACTGAATAATCTTGTCTCTTTTGTCGAAGATTAATTGACCATATAATTGTGGGTGTATTTCTGGGCTCTCTTTCCATTAATCTGTGTGTCTATTGCTGTGCCAGTCCCACACAGTTTTGAATACTACAGCTCTGTAGTATATATTGACATCTGGGATCATCCTACCTCCAGTTTTGTTCTTTTTCAAGATTGCTTTGGCTATTTGGGCTCTTTTGTGGTTCCATAAAATTTTTAAGATTATTTGTTGTAGTTCTGTGGGAAATGCTGTTGGGATTTTGATAGAGATTGCATTAAATCTGTTGATTGCTCTGGGTAGTACGGACATTTTAACAATATTCTTCCAATCTGTGAGCATAGAATATCTTTCCATTTGTTTGTGTTGTCTTCAGTTTCCTTCATCAGGGTTTTATAGTTTTCAGAGTATACCGGTTTCCCCTCCTTGGCTAAGTTTATTCCTGTGTATTTTGTTATTATTGGTGCGGTTATAAATAGGATTATTTTCTTAATTTCTCTTTCTGCTACTTCATTATTAGTGTATAGAAATGCAATGGATTTCTGTATATTGATTTTGTATTTTTGAAACTTACCGAATTCGTAAGTTCTAATAGTTTTTTGGTGGAGTTTTAGGGTTTTCTATGTATAATATGTCATCTGCAAATAGTTAAGTTTTTCTTCTATCTTACCAATTTGGATGCCTTTGATTTCTTGTCTGATTGCTGTGGGGCTAGGACTTCCAGTATTATGTTTAATAAAAGTGGCTAGAGTGGATATCCTTGTCTTGTTCCTGATCTTAAAGGGAAAGGAGTATGATGTTAGCTGTGGGTTTTCATATACGGCCTTTATTATGACGAGGTGTGTTCCCTCTAAACCCACTTTGTTGAGAGATTGATCATGAAAGGATGTGAATTTTGCCAAATGCTTTTTATGCATCTATTGAGATGATCATATGACTTTTACCCTTTTATTTGTTAACGTGATGTATCATGTTGGCAGACTTGCAAATACTGAACTGTTCTCACATTCCCCATAATAAATCTCACTTGATGATATGATTGCTATGGCTTTTATAGATTAGCTTGAAATCAAGAAGTATGATGCCTCCTGCTTTGTTTTTTTATCAGGATTGCTTTGGCTATTCAGGGGTTTTTGTGGTTCCATATAAATTTTAAGATGGTTTTTTCTACTTCTAAAAAACATGTTATTGAAATCTTGATAGGGATTACACTGAATCTATAGATGGCTTTGGGTAGTATTGACATTTTAACGTTAATTCTGCCAATCCATAAACATGGAATACCTTTCCATCTATTTGTGTCTTCAATTTCTTTCGTCAAGGTCTTATAGTATTCAGAGTAGAGATTTTTCACCTCCTCGGTTAAATTTATTGCTAAGTATTTTATTTCAATGCTATTGTAAATGGGTCACTTTCTTTATTTCTTTTTCACAGAATTTGTTGGTAGTGTATAGACATGCTACGGATTTTTGTATGTTAATTTTGTATCCTGCAACTTTACTGAATTTATTGGTTAGATCTCATAGTTTTTTTGGTGGAGTCTTTCAGATTTTCTCTTTATAAAATCATGTCATGTCATCTGCAAATACAGAGTTTTACCTCTTCCTTAACAATGCTGATGCCTTTTTTTTTTCATGCCTGATGGCTTGGACAAGGACTTCCAGTACTATATTGAATAGGAGTGGTGGAAGTGGGCACCCTTGTCTTATTCTTGATCTTAGAGGAGAAGCTTTGAAACTTTCAATATTGAGTATGATGTTAGCTATGGACTTATCACATACAGCCTTTAGTGTACTCAGGTGCATTCCTTCCCTACCTAATTTATCATGAACAGATGTTAAGTTTTGTCAAATGCTTTTTCAGCATCTAATAAGATTATTGCATGACCTTTTTCTTTATTAATGTGATGTATCACATTGATTTGCATATGTTGAACCATCCTTGCAACCCAGGCATAAATCACACTTGGGTGAGTGATCCTTTTGGTGTGCTGTGAATTCTGTTTGCTAGTATTTTATTGAGAATTTTTACATCTATATTCAGCAGGGATATTGACCTATAGTTTTCTTTTCCGGTAGTATCTTTTTCTGGCTTTGGTATCAAGTTAATGCTGACCTCACAAACTGAGTTTGAAAGTGAAAAACTTTTTTCAGTTTTTTGAAAGAGTTTGAGAAGGATTGGCATTATTTTTTAAGATTTTATTTATTTGAGAGAAAGTCTGCACGTGCACGAGAGGGGGGAGGGACAGAGGGAGAGGGAAAAGCAGACTCCCCCCTGAGCAGGGAGTCTGATGCAGGGCTCATTCCCAGGACCCCAAGATCTTAACCTGAGGCAAAGGTAGCCACTTAACCAACTGAGCCACCCAGGCACCCCCTGGCATTAATTCTTTAAATGTTTGATAAAATTCACCGGTGAAACCATCCAGTCTTGGCTTTTCATCATTGGGAAATTTTTTTTTTTATTACTGATATAATATCCTTACTAGTGATTAGCTGTGTGGACTTTTATTTCTTCCTGATTCAGTCTTGGCAGTTTTTACATTTCTAGAATTTATCCATTTCTTGGTTGTCCAGATCGTCAGTGTATAGTTATTCATAGTTGCCTCTTATGATCTTTATATGTCTATAGTGTCAGTTGTAAATGTGTCCTGTTTTATTTATAATTTTGTTAATTAGGTTTATCTCCTTAGATAGTCTAGCTAAAAGATTGTCAATTTTGTTTATCTTCTCAAAGGACTCTTAGTTTGGTTAATCTTTTCTATTGTTTTTCTGTTTCTGTTTTGTTTATTTCTACTCTAATCTTTATATATTACCTTCCTTTTGCTAACTTTGAGCTCAGTTTGTTCTTTGTTTAGTTCCTTAACTAAAGGGTGTAGATCTAGGTTGTTTGTCAAGATTTCTTGCCTTTTTTTTTTTTTTTTTTTGCTTTCTTGCTTCTTAATGTAGGCACTTACTGCTATGAACTTCTCTCATACAGCTTTTGCTGCATCCTGAAGTTTTGGTATGTTATTTACATTTTTGTTTGTCTTAGGATACTTTTTTACTTCCCATTTAATTTCTTTTTTGACCCGTTGCTTGTTCAGAAGAGTGTTGTTTAATTTCCATGTATTCATGAATTTGCCACTTTTCCTCTTGTTTTTGATTTCTAGTTTCATACCACTGTGTTAAGAAAAGATATTGGTATGATTTCAGTCTCCTTGAATTTGCTAAGACTTTTTTTGCAGCCTAACCTATCATCCGTCCTGGAAAATGTTCCCTGTGCACTGGAGAATGTGTATTCTGCTGTTGGATAGAATGTTATGTGTGTGTCTGCTAGATCCGTTTGGTATATAGTGTTCAGTCTGCTGTGTCTTTATTGATTCTCTGTCTGGATGATTTATCCATTGTTGAGAGTGGGGTATTAGGGTCCCCATTTATTATCGTGTTGCTCTTTATTTCTCCTTGTAGCTCTTAGTTTTTGCTTTATGTATTGAGATACTCTGGTGTTGGGCACATTTATTATATTTTCTTGACACATTGATTCCTTCATCATTATATAAAGATCTTGTCAGTTTTGGCCATTTTTAAAGTCTATTTCATCTGATATGCATATAACTACCTTTGCCTTTTGGGCGGTTACAATTTGCTTGAAATCTTTCTCTATCCCTTCACCCTCAGCCCCTGTGTCTTTAAAGCTAAAGTGAGTTTCTTGTAGGCAGCATATCATTGGACCTTGTTTTTTGTTTGTCTGTTTACCTAGTCAGCCATTCTGCAGAATTTTATCTGTTTTTATTTAAAGTATCATTAACAGTAAGGGTCTTACTATTGCCATTTTGTTCATTGTTTCTTGTTTTTTTTTTTAATCCTGCGTTTTAGTTTGCTTTGATGTTTTTATATCTTTATCAATGTTTGACTTCTTTGTCATGTTCTTTTGTGTAATTATAAGTTTTCCCTTGTAGATACCGTAAGGCTTACATAAAATATCTTAAAATTATAACACCCTAAACTAATGACAATTCCAATAGAATCTCTAAGCTTTACACTTTTACCTCTTCTTCTCCTCACATTTTAGGTTACTGATGTTACAATTTATATATTCTCTACATTGTGTAACTAATAACAGATTGTTATAGTTATGGTTATTTTAACTACATTTGTTTCTTAACTTTTTTATTGTAGTTGACACACAATGTTACATTAGTTGTATGTACATTGGTGTACATATGTGTTACCTTCATATATGTGTACAGGTGTACAACATAGTGATTCAGCAAGTCTGTGTGTTTTGCCATGCTCCCCACGACTGTAGCTGCCATCTGTCACCACACCACACTACTCTAATACCACTAACTATATTCCCTAGGATATACATTCTATCCTTGTGACTTATTCCATAAATGGAAGTCTGTAACTCTCACTCCACCCATTTTGTCCACCCCCCACCACCACCACCCTCCCTTCTGGCAATCATCAGTGTGTTCTCTGTATTTCTGGGTCTTTTTTTGCTTTTTATTTATTTTGTTGCTTAGATTCTACAAATGAAATCATACGGTATTTGTCTTTCTCTGATTTATTCCACTTACCATAATACCCTCTAGGTCTACCCGTGTCACAAATGGCAAGATTTAATTCTTTTTTATGACTAAGTAATATTTCGTTTTATATGAGACCACATGTTCTTTATCCATAGCTCTGTTGATGGACGCTTGGATTGCTCCCATATCTTGGCTATTTTAAATAATGCTATAATAAACAGAGGGCTGCACATACCTTTTTTGAACTAGTGTTTGTGTTTTCTTTGAGTAAAACCCAGTAGTGGAAGTACTAGCTCGCGCAGCATAGTTCTATTTTTAATTTTTTGAGGACTGCACCAATTTATCTTCCTACCAACAGTACACAGGGTTTCCTTTATCCACATCCTCACCAACACTTGTTATTTCTTATCTTTTTGATTCAAGCCATTCTGCCAGGTGTAAAGTAATATTGTGATTTTGATTTGCAAAATTTTCCTGATGATTAGTGACACTGAACTTTTTTTTCATGTGTTTGTTGGCCATTTGTGTGTCTTCTTTGGGAAAATGTCTATTCAGGTCCTCTGCCCACTTTCAAATCAGATTATTGGGGAGGGTGTTGAGTTGTATAAGTTTTTTATCTATTTTTTATATTAACCTCTTATTGGATATATCATTTGCAAAATATCTTCCCCCATTGAGTAGGTTGTCTTTTCATTTTGTTGATGGTTTCCTATGCTGTACAAAAGTTGTTTTATTTTGGTGTAGTTCCAATTGTTTCTTTTTGCTTTTGTTTCCCCTGCCTGAGGAGACATATCTACAGAAATGTTGCCAAGGCCAATGTCAAAGGAATTACTGCCTATGTTTTCTTCTAGGACTTTTATGATTTCCTGTCTCACAGTTAGGTCTTTAATCCATTTGAGTTTATTTTTGTGTATGGTGTAAGAAAGTGGTCCAGTAGCATTTTTGCATGTAGTTGTCCAGTTTCCCCAGCACCATTTATTGAAAAGACTATCTTTTTTCCATTGTATGTTCTTACCTTCTTTGTTGTAGATTAATTGACCATATAATTGCGGGTTTATTTCTGGGCTCTATTCTGTTCCATTGACCTCTATTTTTTAAAGATTTTATTTATTTATTTGAGACAGAGAGAGCACAAACAAGGAGGAGGATCAGAGGGAGAGGGAGAAGCAGACTCCCTGCTGAGCAACGATCTTTATGTAGAACTTCATCCCAGGACTGCGAGATCATGACCCAAGCTGAAAGCAGCCGCTTAACAAACTGAGCCCCAAAAGCTCCCCCCGCCCCATGTCTATTTTTGTGTCAGTACCATACTGTTTTGATTTTTACAGCTTTGTAATATCATTTGAAATCTGGGATTATGATACCTCCAGTGTTTCCTTCTTTCTCAAGCTTGCTTTGGCTATTTGGGGTCTTTTATGGACCCATACATATTTTAGTAGTATTTGTTCTAGTACTGTGAAAAATGCTGTCGGTATTTTGATAGGGATTGCATTGAATCTGTAGATGGCTTTGGTAGTATGGACATTTTAACAATATTCTTCCCATTCATAAGTGTGAAATATCTTTCCATTTGTGTCGTCTTCAATTTTTTCTGGGAATGTTTTGTAGTTTTCAGAATATAGGTCTTTCCCCTCCTTGATTAAGTTTATTCCTAAGTATTTCATTCTTTTTGGTATATTGTAAGTGGCATTATTTTTCTTAATCTCTTTCTGCTACTTCATTATTAGTTTATAGAAATTCAATCCATTTCTGTGTATTATTACTTCTAATAGTTTTTTGGTGTTTTAGGGTTTTCTATGTATAGTATTTTATCATGTGCAAATAGTGAAAGTTTAACTTCTTCCTTACCAATTTAGATGCCTTCTATTTCTTGTCTGATTGCTGTGGACAGGACTTCTAGTACTATATTGAATAAAAGTGGCTAGAGTGGACATCCTTGTCTTGTTCCTGATCCTAAAGGGAAAGCTCTTAGTTTTTGCCCATTGAGTATGATGTTAGTGGTGGGTTTTCATATATGGCCTTTATTATGTTGAGGTATGTTCCCTCTAAACCCACTTTGTTGAGAGTTTGGGTTCATGAAAGGATGTTGAATTTTGCCAAATGTTTACGCATCTATTGAGACAATCATATGATTCTCACCCTTCATTTTGTTAATGTGGTGTATCATGTTGACAGCTTTGCAAATATTGAACTATCCTTGCATTCCCCACAATAAATCTTACTTGATGATGGTGAACGATCTTTTTAAAAGTACTGAGGATGTGGTTTACTAACATTTTGTTGAGGATTTTTGCATCTGTGTTTATCAGGAATATTGGCCTGTAGTTTTCCTTCTTCCTTTTTTTCTTTTCTTTCTTTGTTTCAATATCTTTGTCTGGTTTTGGTATCAGGGTGTTGCTAGCCTTGTAGGACGTATTTGGAAGCTTTCCTTCCTCTTCTATTTTTTGGAATAGTTTGAGAAGAATAGGTATTAACTCTTCTTTAAATGTTTGATAGAAGTCACCTGTGTTATCTACCTGTTCCCGAATTTTTTTTTTGTTGGGAGTTTTTTGCTTACCAATTCAATTTTGTTACTAGTAATTAGTCCGTTCTGTTTTTCTGTTCCCTTCCTGATTCAGTTTTGAGAAGTTATATGTTTCTAGGAATTTATCCATTTCCTCTAGGTTGTCCAATTTGTTGGCATATAATTTCCTGTAGTTGTTTCTTATAATCCATTGTGTTTCTGTGGTGTCAGTTGTTACTTCTCTTTCATTTCTGATTTTTTTTTTTCTTGATGAGTCTATCTCAGGGTTCATCAATTTTGGTTATCTTGTCAAAGAACCAACCCTTGGTTTCATTTCTCTTTTCCTTGTCGTCTTATACAATTGTATTTATTTCTGCTCTGATATTTATTTCCTTCCTTCTTCTAATATTGGGCTTTTGATTGTTCTTTTTCTAGATCCCTTAGGTGCAACGTCAGATTATTTGAGATTTTTCTTATTTTCTTGAGGTAGGCCTGTATTACTAAAAATTTCCTTCTTAGAACTACCAATTTCTCTGCATTTCAAAGATTTTGGACCATTATGTTTCCATTTTCATTTGTCTCCATGTATTTTTTAATTTCCTCTTTGATTTCTTTGTCGACACATTGGTTGTTTAGTAGCATATTGTTTAGCCTCCATGTGTTTGTGTTTTTTCCCAATTGTTTTCTTACTGATTTCTAGTTTCATACTCTCATGGTCAGAAAAGATGCATGATATGATTTCAATCTTCTTAAATTTATGAAGACTTGTTTCGTGGCCTAACATGTGATCTATCCTGGAGAATGTTCTATATGCACTTGAATATATATTTGGTTGTTTTTAGATGGAATGTTCTGCATGTATCTGTGAAGTCCATCTGGTCTATCGTGTCCTTTGAAGACACTGTTTCTTACTGGTTTTCTGCATGGATGATCTAGCCATTGATGTAAGTGGAGTGTTAAAATTTCCTAATATTGTATTAATGTCAATTTCTCCCTTTTTGTGAATATTTGCCTTCTGTATTTGGGTACTCCAATTTGGGGTACACCAATGTTTACAATTTTTATATCTTGTTGGATTGGCCCTTTATGCAGTGGCCTCCATGTCTGTTACAGTCTTTGTTTTAAGGACTATTTGTCTGGTATAAGAATGCTCTCCAGCTTCTCTCTTCTCATTTCCATTTGCATGGAATATCTTCTTCCATACTTTTGCTTTCAGCCTGTATGTGTCTTTAGGTCTGAAATGCTTGTAGGCAGCCTATACAGCCTATACAAAGACAAGGGACTTGTTTTCTTTAATCCATGCTGCCACGCTATGTCTTCGATTGGAACATTTAGACCACTTACATTTAAAATAAGTATTGATAGGTACGTACTTATTGCCATCTTGTTAATTACTTCTTGTTGATTTTGAAGTTTTTCTCTGTTCCTTTCTTTTTCTCTTGCTCTCTTTCCTTGTGATTATTTTCTTTGGTGTTATGCTTGGATTCCTTTCTCTTTCTTTTTTGTTTCACTAATACAGCTTTGGGTTTGTGGTTACCATGATGTGCATATATGACATCCTAAGTATATAGCAGTCTGTATTAAGTCAATGGTCACGTAAGTTTGAACACATTCTAAAAAAGCTTTATTCACCCCTCCACGTTTTCTGCATTTACCATCATATTTTACATCTTTTTATTCATAATTTTCTTCTAATTACAACCTTTTCTCTTCCACTTAATGAAGTCCCTTTAATATTTTTTGTAAGGCCAGTTTATTGATGATGAACTCCTCTAACTTTTGTCTGGAAAACTCACTCTCCTTCAATTCTAAATGATAACGTTGCTAAGTAGAGTATTCTTGGTTGTAGGTTTTTTCCCATTCAGAACTTTGAAAATAACATACTACTCCCTTCTGGCCTGCAAACTTTCTGCTGTAAAATCAGCTGATAGCCTTGTGGGGTTTCCCTTTATGTAAATTTTTGCCTCTCTCTTGCTTTTGAAATTCTTCTTTAACCTTTTACATTTTAATTATTATATGTGTGGAGCTCCTTGAGTTTATTTTGTCTGGAACTATGTTCTTCCTGAAATTGGATGTCTCTTTCCTTCCCCAGGTTAGGGAAATTGTCAGCTATTGTTTCTGCAATAAGTTTTCTGCCCCTTCCTCTCTCTCTTTTTCTGGGACCCTGGTAATTCAAATGTTTGTTTGCTTGATGTTGTCCAAGACATCCCTTAACCTATCCTCATTAATTTTTTTTTCTTTGTGCTGTTCAGCTTGGTCGCTTTCCATTATCCTGTCTTCCAGATCACTGATCCATTCTTGTGCCTCCGCTAATCTAACATTGATCCCCCAGTGTACTTTTTGTTTCTGTGATTGTATTAGACTCTCATTGGTTCTTTTTTTATATTATCTATCTCATTGTTGAAGTTCTCACTGCATTATTCCACTCTTCAGTCTGATATGCATCTTTATGATCATATTGCTTAAACTCTTTTTTAAGCATATTGCTTATCTCTGTTTCATTTAGGGTTTTTTCCCTAAGGTTTTGTCTTATTCTTTCATGTAGAGCATGTTCCTGTCTCCTCATTTTGCTTTTCTGTTCTTCTTTCTGAATTAGATGGAAGAGCTACTTCTGCTAAACTTGAATAGTCTTGTTGCATGCTCATCCCTGTGTAGACTATGCACATGGTGACTTTGGCTGGCTGGCTGGCCGGAACTGTGTCTGGTATAGGTTGGGGATCCTGGGCACTTGTGCTGGGACTGCACTAGTGGGATGGTCAGAGCTGAAGTGGGCACAGGCCGGGGGAGTCCCAGGGCTCTATATGCAAGAGCCCTGACAGGACAACTGGAGTTGTAGTAGGTACAGGCCAGGGAGGTCCTGGGGCTCTCTGCATAGAGAGGAGCCTGGGAGGACGGCTGAAACTAAAATGGGTGCAAGGCAGGATGTCCCACGGTGCTCAGCACAGGGGGTACCTGAAGGGGCAATTGCAGCTGAAATGGTATAGGCCTGGAGTCTTCTGGGGTGTTTTGTGCCTCTATAACCATGACGCAGTGACTAGAGCTGTAGTGAGTCCTGGCCAGAGGTGTCCTATGTGTGCTGCACTGGGGCCACCTTGGTGGGATGCCTGGGGCTGGTGAGGGCTACGGCCCTGGTACTTGCTAAGGGGGTCGGCTAGCTAGGGTGCGCAGACTCTGCTCCTGTCCGTGCTATCAAGGCTAAGGGGAAACATAGACAATGGTGTTCATAAGCCCCTGTCCACCCAGAGGGAGCTCCAACAGCTCCCCGGCCATTTGGCAAGGTCCTAGCGGTGATTCCTTTATTCTAGTTGCTTTTAAACTGTGTGTGTGTGTGTGTGTGTGTGTGTGTGTGTGTGTGTGTGTGTTTTCCTCTGTTCCAGGTCCCTCAGTCCTGTGTGTGTGTGTGTGTGTGTGTGTGTGTGTGTGTGTGTGTGTGTGTTTTCCTCTGTTCCAGGTCCCTCAGTCCTATCCCTCCCCACTGCAGTTCACAACATAGGGGGTGGAGGCTCCCTTTGTAATTGTGTCTCTTCTCTCTTGCCATTCTCTATATGGTTTATCTTTTGTTGTGCAGAAGCTGTTCAGTTAGCCCTCAGTTCTTCTTCAAAATTGCTCTAGAAATAGGTGTAGATTTGGTGTGTCCATGGAGCAGGTGAGTTCAGGGTCTTTCAACATTGCCGTCCTAGACCAGAACTCTGTCGGTGACTTTTAAACCCTAGTTGTCAGTGAATTATTCGCCACCTTTACCATATTATAGAATCTAACTTTGACTATGTATTTATGATTATCACTGAATTTTACAGTGTCTTATGTTTTTATGATGTTAATTAGTGTCCTTTTATTTCCACTCAAAGAATTCCCTCTATCATTTCTTGGAAGGCACATCTATTGGTGAATCCCCTCAACTTTTATTTGGGAAAGTCTTTATCCCTACTTCATTTGTGAAGAACAGCTTCACTAGGTATAGTATTTTTGTTTGATAGTTTTTTTCCTTTCAAAGTTTTGAATATGCCATCCTGTTCTCTTCCGGCCTGAAAATTTTTTCTTGAGCAGTCTGCCAAAAAGTCTTATGGAGGGTCACTTGTATATACTTTTCTCTTGCTACTTTTAAAACTTTGTGTTTGGCAGGGAGTCTGCTTGGGATTCTCTCTCTCCCCATCTGCCCCTCCCCCCACAGGAGCATATGCACACGTGCTCCCTCTCTCTCAAATAAATCATGTTTAAAAATTAAAAATAAAATTCTGTGTTTAGCTTTTAGTAATGTGTCTCAGTGTAGCCCTATTTGGGTTCCTATTTGGGGTCCTTTGAGCCTCTTGAATCTGGATATCTATTTCTTTCCCCAGGTTTAGGAACTTTTCAGCTATTATTGCTTTATTTTTTTTTAAGATTTTATTTATTTATTTGGTGAAGAGAGACACAGTGAGAGCGGGAACACAAGCAGAGGGAGTGAGAGAGGGAGAAGCAGGCTTCCCACAAAGCAGGGAGCCCAATGCGGGGCTCGATCCCAGGACCCGGGGATCACGACCTGAACCGAAAGCAGATGCTTAATGACCGAGTCACCCAGGTGCCCCATTATTGCTTTATAGTTTCTGTCCCTTTCTCTTCTTCTAGAATTCCCATAATGTGAATATTGTTTCCTTTCATTGTATCCTATAAGCCCACTGGCTTTCTTCAGTCTTTTTCATTTTTTCTTTTTGCTCCTTTGACTGGATAATTTCAAATGTCCTATCTTCCAAGTTGCTGATTTTTCTTCTGCCTGTTTCGGTCTACTTTTGAAGCTTTGGCTGAATTCTTCAGTGTGGTTATTGTATTTTTCCAGCCCTAGGATTTGTTTCGGTTTTTTGGTGGTTTCTGTTTCTTTGTTGCACTTCTCATTCTGTTCATACACCGTTTTCCTAATTTTATTTAGTTGTGTATGTGTTCTCGAAGATCATTAAACTAATTCAAAAGGATTATTCAGAATTCTTCGACAGTTCCTAGATCTCCATTTCTTTAGAGTAAGTTATTAAGCTTTATTTGTTTCCTTTGGTTGTATCACATTTGTCTGATTTTTCATGATCCTTGATTCCTTATATTGGTATCTGCATTTGAGTAAATGGTCTCCGCTTCCAGACTTTGCAGGTTTGCTTTGGCAGAGATAGTATTTCAAAGGTCAGCTCAGTTTGGGCTTCTGGACAAGTCTGCTGGTAACGACTTTGGGTAGATGAAGCCTGCTATTAGGGTCTATTTTTGGACAAGGCAACTGTTTAAACTCTGAGATCAAGGGTGTTGGGTATACCACTGGCTGAAAGCAGCCGGGTAGGACTGCTGGCTTGCTTCCCTGCTCAAGTGAGGCTATAGGATGAGCTAGCCCCATGGTTGCCTAAATTCTCTGGTCAGGCCTAGTCGACAGGGTACTATACTTAGCAGCAGGCGAGGCTATGAATTTGCTTCCCCGCCCTGGCCAGCAGCAGGACAGAAGCCAGGGTCTGCGTGGTTCAGTCTTGGGACCCAAATCAGGCCAGAGTGTGCTTTGAATATCCTGGTCAGATGAGGCCACCAATTTTGCTCTGCAGACAGGGAAGGCCACAGGCTACGCTCTCTGTTCAAGTGCACCATGAACTGGGCTGTCGGGTGGGCCGCACAGCTTCCTCTGTGTTCCGGTAAGGCTCCTTAGTCACGTGGGCTGAAGGCTGTACTGCGAATTTGAATTTAGTTTCCCGGCCGAGGTGCAGTGGGAGAGGCAGCTCCAAGGCCGTGAAGGCTCTTTGCGGTCTGGACTCAAGCTGACCCAGGCCCCCATCTCGCTGACCACAGGGCCACTAGCTTTGCTCTCGGGGTGGTCGATTCTGCACACTCGCGTCTTGGCTCAAGTGTGGCTGGGTCATGCAGAAGATACCAGGTGTTCTTATCAGCCCTTATTCTTACCAGTTCTTACCGGCCCCTACCAGATGCGGCCAAGGACTGAAGCAAGTTCAGCCATGTTTCAGCTTCTCCAGCCTCAGTGGGACTTGGAGCGCCCCCTTCAGGCAACTCTCAAATTTTCCCAAACCAGGCTTTCTGGTCAGGAGGGGCTGGGAGCCACACTCCACAGCTGCTGGGGCTATCGCTGTCGCTGCACAGGCAGACCAGGCTACAGAGCCTACAGACTGCTCTTGGCGGAGGAGGGCCTGAATCAGGCCGACCTGCACCCTGCCGAGTTCCCGGGTCAGACCATACCACTAACCTGGTTTTGCAGTTGAGTAAAGCCCCTGGTTGGGATTACTACTTGGGCCCTGCAAGTATGAACTTGGTCGGCCAAGATCTAAGTGCTGGTTGTTGGAAGTCCTTCCCCACTTATGTCGCGGAGTCTCCTGCAATCTCCATGGGGCAGAACCACAGTGGGGGCTCCCACAAAGTGACCCACAGCGCTGGGGGAACTGGATGTCTAACCTGAACTCTCCTCCCTTGGGGGCACCACCGGTGCCCGGGGACCTCCTGGTGTCGTGCTGAACTGGCCTGGGGGAGGGGCAGTAAAGCCGGCAGGCGGCCACGCCCCCTGCCCTTCCGGGTCTGTCTCGGGTCTGTCTCGGTCTCCGAGCTGCAGGCACTGCTGTAGCCTCAGCGCCGCGTTCCAGGATTCTCTGTGGTGTCGTGTCCGTGAAGAGTCGCTAGTTGTTCTTATGAAGGGGCGTGAGGTCAGGAATGACCTGCGTCGCTATCTTGGGGAGGTCACTGCCCTTCCTATGCCTTGAACACGGTTTTGAGGACTTTATATGGATTAGCTTCTTCAGTCCTCCCAACCACTTTATGGGATAGGTCACCCCGTTTGACAGGTAGGAAAATTGAGGCACAGAGAGGATAGAGTGGGAACTCTTGTTTGACTCATGCCCCCTCTGCTTTTACTTGTGAGAGTGGAACTCAGCACACTGTCCCTCTGCTTCCTGCCTCCCAAGAGCGGGCGTCCCTCGCCTCCATCAGGGCCCCTCGCTGGGCCGTCTGTGGAACGTACCTGCCAGAGATGGCAGAGTCAATGGGGGAGGCAGGAGATGCCAGAGGGAAGGAGGAACAAAGGGATTTCCCCGTTCTTCGGGACACTGGTGATGCTAGGGGCTCAGTTTTTTAATCATCACTTCACCTCCCCCCCCCAAAAGGTGGTGGGGCTGGAAACCCCTACCAGTCGCCCTCCCCACAGGAGCCGATCTTAGGCCACTGGAGGCTTTCCAGCCTCCCTCTGGGTAAGAGCAGCTCCCCACCCAAGGGGGTCACCCTGCTTCATCCCTAGAATGTGGGTTTAGGCTTTGAGCTTTGAACCAGGGGAGACACAGGCCTGGAGAGGGCTTGTTCAGGCCAAAGGCACAAAGGTCACAAAGGGTCAGGGTTCTCTCTGCTCCCCAGGCTGCCACTTCGTGGGGCAGTCTGCACGGCAGGGGGGGGGGGGGGCGCCAGTCCCAACATGGCTCCTTTAAGGAAACTGTGAACATCCCCCAAGACAGCTTTGGGAGGTTGTCTGGTCCTAGGTTAGGGATGACCCCTGCCCCACCAGTAAGGGAAGGTCAAAACACTGCCCTTTCTTTTCCTGTATTTGCATAAAATCTCCAGAAGGAATCTTTAAGGAGAAGACTGGCCAATGCATGGACTGACTTTTGTGTCATTTGAATACTGAGCGATGTGAATGCGTCGCCTGCTGAAAATAAGTATCTTTTTTAAAACACTCTCTCCTGAAGCCCTAGGCTGGCAGGCAGAACTAGGTTCTGGTCCTGCTTCTGCCACACCCTCACTGTAACTTTGGGGAACTCACCTAATCTCTCTAGGCTGTTTTTGCCGCTATAAACATGAGTGGGCCGAACAGTCATCTGCAAGGTTCCATTCAACCGAGGTCTAGGATTCTAGACTCCCCAGCTAGATTTTACAGTGTCTAACGGGAGAGATGGGACAGTTTTGGAGTCTTCGGAAAAGTCCCCTTGTAAAGCTTGGCCTGGGCTGGGGGAGGGGTTGCTCACCCAGCTAGAAGCCCCTCCCTCCCTGGGACCCAGGTCTTCAGACCAAGCTGGCCAGGACCATCGTGTGAGTCAGGAAGACAGAAGGTGCTGACCTAGGGGGGCAGGCTCAACACAACTCGGCTTTTAGAGATGCATAGATCTCGGTTCAAATCCTGGGCGAACCTGAGCTATGGTCATTTAACCTCTGAGCCTGAAGTTCCCCAGCTGTAAGATAATACCAACTTCACAGGTTAAGAGGGTTAAATGAGAGAACATTGGAAAAGCACCTGCACCCAGAAAGTATTCGACAACTGTTAGCATTTTTCCTCCCTCCCTTCATCAGAGCAGCTAAGACACTGGAAGCTGGGTTAATTTGTATGTTTTAAGTTGGTTTTCTCATTTCCATGAAACACGGCCTTCTCGGTTGGGTCTCCCAGCAATTTTGTTGGTACAAACTCAAAAAACTATGCTGGCTGCTCACACCACTGGAGCAGAAAACAAATCCCACCTAACTGCCAGCTTAGGACTTCAGGGGGCTGAGTTCTCATTTGTGTGCGTGCAGAAAACAATGCCAAATGGCTTCTGAGAGATGGCAGGATGGCTCCAGCTGGTAGGTGGCAGAGCAGGGGTGGGGGGAGGGAGAGATGAAGCAAATCAGCACTTCCTGCAGCAGGGACAGGAGCTCTGGGGGCACGGAGGGGGCCGGGGGCTCTGTGCTGGGTGGAAACTGGGCTACTTCCTTCAGGACCGCAGGCCCTTCCGGGTCTCCGAGCCTCTGGGTTTTCATCCACACACCCCGATTCCAGGCTTGCTGTCACGAGCAGATGACACACTGAGGAGGTGGACTGAATGTTTGTTTTCCCTTCCTTTATTCTTAAGAGGAAGGCGGCAAAGGCCTTCAAAGAGAAGGAGACACATTCACACGACTGCCTGGTGGCAAATGGACCTGCAGGGATTTAATTGATGTAGAAAACACAGGCTTGGCACCAGAGCTGGCCATAACACATGCGCTAGCCCCAAAGCACCTAGGATGAGCCAAGTATAACAAAATGGACTTTTTTTTTTCTCTATTGTAGACTGAGGCCTAAAACGTGTGCGTGGGGTGGGGTAAAGGTTCTTGGTCCCTGACAAAGAAATGAGTGGTAGGCTGGCAGCGACTTGGCGTCTGCAGTGGAGAGGCAAGGGCAACCCCAGAACTTTCAAGACAAACACGGGGGGGGGGGGGGGACATTTTATTTAAACGATGGGACAGATGTCCGAGAACATCCGCTGCCGCCCCCAGGGGGGCCCTCTGACGGGAAGTGGGACCGCAGGGAGATCAGCCCGTGCAGCCCGGCCCAGGGGGTGGAAACAAGAACCCACAACTCTCCCTAGGGAGGGCCAGAAAGAGGAAGCCAAGATACGCACCCAAAGCTAACCCAGACTTTTCCTTTGGCTTGTTGGCTTCTTGGAAGTTGTGCGCTTGCGACCCGAGACTCGAGCTGGGGGGGAGGGGGGTGGAAATCTCTGGGGGAAGAGCTCGAGGGAAGGGAGCGCCCCTGAGGAAAGCACAGAGCCAGCGGAGGGAGGAGAGGCAGCAGAAGGTCTGGGGGCCAACTCCCAGCAACCGCCAGGACTCTGGGCCCGATCCTGAGAGAGAGTGCTCAAGAAGGGAGACTTACAAAAAAAAAAGGTGTGATCTGTCTGAGGCTGAGGTATTAGAGCCGGGTCCCAGGGTCCATACATGCTGGGGGGCTTCGTTCTAGTGAATTAAGGACCACACGTACATGACCGCCAGAGTCCCGCGCACAGAGAGCCCGCAGGCCCCTTGACCTCGGAAAGCAACTCCTAATACCTCGTCCTCGTCCTCCTACAGGAGCCCGGGCTCGGACACCCCCACACTGGTGTCGCCTTGTCCAGGCAGGAGCTCGCACTCTCCAGCCTGAGGTACGTGGTCGCAGGGGGGCATAGCACAGTGTCCAGTCCTACCGTCCTTTCCAGCCGCGGCCCCCGGGCTTCCTCTGAGTGGGGCAGGCAGCAAACAGGGCAGGAGAATGCGATGTCAGGACCAGAGCGCGGGCGGCTCCGCAGGCACTTGGTCTGGGTGCGGGAGGGGCTCGGGGCCTCAGTAGCGATACACTCTCAGTCCGTGGTTCTCATCCAGGCCCAGCTGCAGAAGGCCTGAGGTAGCTGTCGGCTTGGGCACCGAAGAGAAGAGATGTCTGGCCACAAGGTGAAGGAAAACTCTGTGGACAGGTCAGGTAAGCAGGTCCAGGGAAGGGCCAAGGCCCAAACTGGGTCCTCCTTGGACTGCTCCCCCCCCCCCCCCGCCCCGCCAGGGGCACAAGCCCAGGCTCTGGAACCCACCTCTGCCATCCCAGCAATGACAGCAGGAAGGGACCAATGCTCAGGGATCAAAGGATACAACTTGGGGTCATTCCTGTAATGTTCTAGCCACTTCCGGTTAGCCTCGATCATGCTCTGGAAGTCCGTGCTGCCCGCCTCGGGGCCGGAGCCGTGGGAATGGGCCCGCTGCAGGAGGCGCAGCTGCTCGCTGGGAAGGCAGAGGCCAGCGTGAGGAGAGGGAAAGAGGAGGGAGGGGATGCACATGCGGCCCAGCCGACCGGCTGCAAGCCAGCGCCTCTCCCTCCTCCTCTCTGCACACCCCATACACCACCCATGGCCTCCGCGGGGTGGCAACTCCAAGCTTCCTTTACTGGCAAGAATGCCCTTCTGGAATGATGAGCATCAGTTCCCCAAAGACAATGTGGTGAACAGCACCCTCCCCGCCCCTCCCCTGCGTGAGCACTCCTGACGTCAGGGCTCCCATTTCTGCCTGGTCCCTGCCCATCTGATCAGCAAAAGCTTTCCCCGGTTGACTCTAGTACCTGCCCAGCGTCAGCACCCGAGGGGGTCAGTGGGGATGCTTATGATTGGGGGCCTGGGGGGGGCAGGGGAGACACTTGGCAAAGAAGATGATGAATGGGAAATTAACAACAGGTTTAGATAACGGCCCCTCTGTCTTTCCCACAGGGTGCCCCTCTCACTCCAGATGTGGCTCAGCAGGACGGAGGGGAAGCAGACAACGAGCTCAAGGGCAGGAGGGGCCGGGACAAGGAGCAGGGGCCTGCCAAGGCTGATTTCTCCTTGCGGGTGCTACCAGGCAGCTTCCTCACAGAGATGGGCCGGGTGAGACCAGCCGCCCCGGGACTGCGGTGGGTTAGACTTTTCTCCGACGGTGGTAGAGGCACCTCAGACCTAGGCAACTTTGCGGGGACCGGTCCGAGCTCTCTGGGGCAATGTGACCAGAGTTCTCCCCTGGGAGGCACCGCAAGCAGCAGGCCTGTGTGGTTCCACCCCAAGCCCACAGTGAGGCTTACCTGGCAGACACATAACCCAGCCTGCTCTCCAGGGGGGGAGGGCCGCTGCTGAGGAACGGGACTCCAGCTGGAAAAGTGGAAGGAAAGCATCAGAAATGGGCTGTGGAAGCCAGCCCCAGCAGGCCAGCTCCCAGCTCCCCAGCGTACCTCCTGCCCGCTGCAGACACACAACAGCGCAGGCCTCCGTGGTTGGAGGTGAGAGACAGGAATTGTCCTACTTGTAAAAACCTCATCTACTTTTCTATGTGGGTTAAGGCAGGGAACAGATATGTAACCTTTGGGCAAAGCTGTATGGCCAAGGGGTTACGAGCAAAACCCTGAAGTCACAGAGATGTGACTTCAGTCTTCCCAGTGTGTTATTTACTCCCTGGTACCCTGGAGCATATCCCTTAGCCTGAGCCTCAGTTTTCTCATCTGTACGGTGGGGATAAATATTACTACCTCAGAAGGTTATTAGAAGTATTCAGGCCTGGCCCCCCTCACAAGGCACAAGATGGCAGTTATTACACCAAGCACAGGGATGACCTTTGCTCCCGTTAGAAAGGTCCAGGTCAAACGTCATGACCCACAGAGTCTGTGGCTGCAAGGCCCCCAGCAAGCCTTCCTCCCATAATGAGATGGGCCACGCCAAAGCTGGGGGCGGCAAGGGGCCGGCAGACGAGGAAGGAGGGAGGGGGAGGCTTACTCGGAAAATACTTGCGCCACTTCTCCAGCAGGAAGTCGTCCACTGTTTGAGCCACGGAGGAGGAGAGCGTGGGGCCCAGCCCGGGGTCCCAGGCCCACTGGGTGGGTGTGGGCACCGCCGGCGGCCAGGCTGAGACCCGGGCCAGGGAGGGGCAGGTGGGTATGGGGGTGCTCCTGAGGTCCCGGGGCGGGGTGGGCGCCGGCGTGGAAGCGAAGAGCGGAGGCGGCATTGGTGGCTGCGGGTTGAGACTGCCCAGCATGCTGAGGACGCCGTTCAGCTGGCTGCTAATCCGCTGCAGGGAGCTGCTCAGGTAGTGGAACTTGTAGGGGAACTCGGCACTTGCGGTCAGGTTGGCTGCAAGGGAAGGACTCGGCTGCAGGGCCCAGGACGGCCCCAGGCACGGCAGCACCCTCCTGGCTGCCCTCCTGGTCCGCAGGGCCACAGCCCCTCGGCCGGTGGGGGCAAGGGGGACAGCTGGGCTTCCGTGTTCCAGATGGGGCAGACCAGAAGCTGGCAGAGGGGAGAAGGCCTCTCCAGGGAGCGGGCACGGAAGAAAGAGGAGACAGCCCTCTGCCCTGGGGCAGACCAGAACGGCAGAGGGAGAACACCTCTTGGAAGGCACCGGGAGGTCTCTGCACATCAGGTAGCCCCTGTGTGCTGGCAAACCCCCATGGGGTCACCCCTCCCGAGCGTTACTGAGGGCCTGCTCCAGACACTGGCTCCCAGAGGGCCCCCCCGTGCACGGCCGAAGGAGGGGGGCTGCCCCTCAGGCCCCCCCCAAGTCCCTCCCTCTCCATGGATACCATGGTCCTCCCCCTGCCGACACTGCCACTCACGGTGAGGCAGGGGGCAGGATTCAGAGCTTGCACTGCTCATGTCGTCCGTGTCGCTGAGGTCAAATGTCACCCCCTTCTTGGTGGGGGCTCGTCTCCGAGTGTCCTCATCTAAAGCCTGAGGGGTACAAGCAGCAGTGAGTACTGGCCCTTGCCCTGTGTGTTCTCCCCACATCCGTGTGATGGCTGGGGACACTCTGGGACCCGAAGTTCTGGGAGAGGGGCACATACGGGCTTGCCTTGCAGCGTGGGGGGGGGAGGGAGGAAGGGGCTAGGAGGACAGGGTGGGCCGACAGTCAGCAGGGCCCCAGGACCAGAGCCCCTGCCCCGTAGCAAACTCCCCCCTAGGATCCCTCCACCCAGGCTTCCCTCCTGCCACACCCACGCCTCCAGCATCCAGAGGACCGTGGACGAGGCCGCAGGGAAGGGAGGAAAGCCTAGATGTGTCCCTTCCCGACCCATTCCTGACCCCGGGGGCCCAGCTCGCCTCAGGAACCACTGCAGGGACCAGGGCCTCTCGAGAAGCTGCAGCACAAGGCTCCGGGTCTGCTCAGGACCGCTCCGCACAGCCGGACTCGGCAACCTCAAAGCCACTGCCATCTCGCCAGCCCACGAGCCCCAGCTCCTCGCCCCACGGGACCAAAGAACCCACCCGCAGCCCAGGAATAGAAGAGGGAGGCCGTGGCCACCGCGCCGCACCTCCTCCTGGAGAGAGGACTCCAGCTGATTCAGCTTCTCCTCCTTCTTCTTCAGCAGGTCGTGGCCCTTCCGCATGGCCGACTTCATCTCATCCAGGTGCCTGGTCTCCTGCCGCCAGAGCGGGGACAGTAGACACGGGGGCTCAGCACAGGTACTGTTGGCTGGGTGATCGTGGACCGTCCCCGCAAGAGGAGAAATACCAGCGTTCCAGGCTCACAGGGATTCAGTGAGGTAGAGTGTTCCAGGCTGAGCCCTGGGCCCGCACCTAACAGTCTCAAAGGGTTACTGTCACCCCAGGATCACTAGTGTCCCTGCTTCCGCCACCCGCCCTCTCAGCATGCAGCAGAGCAGTGAGGGCCCGAAGGCGGCCTGCCCCGCACCCGCCCCGAGCACCGACAGAACTCCAGGGAGCAGGCCCGAGCTGCTGCCGAGACCCTCAGCTGGCGCCCTGAAGTCTCGGCCTTGTCACTGGAAATTAGGCGATCAGACAAGCAATTCAGCCTATGCCCAGTGTGCTCAGAAGATTCCCTTGTGAATCACGTCTTTACTGGGACGGAATAGGCCAACAGAGCACCAGATGTGAAATTTTAAAAACCTTACTTGTCCTCTTCGCCTAGAAAGTGAAGAGGACGATCACCTATGGTCAGTGTGCGGGCCGAGAAAGCATCGTGCGCATGGGCACTGACACAGAAACGTCAGGGGCTCTCATCCTCATGGAGACGGATAACCTGCAGCCCTGTCTGGTGGCCCCAGGGCTGACGTGACCACGCTGTGGGGAACCCAGAATTACCAGAGGCGACTGGTGCCCTGTCTCCCCCTACCCCCAACCCCGCAGGACCAGCGGGCTCCCCTCAAGGCTCCTGACCTCCTCCAGGTCCTGGCGCGCATCTTCCAGGGCCTTGGTGCCCGGGGGATCTTTGGCGGCCTCCGGAGCGCGGGCCAGCTCCCGGCGCCAGTGCTGCTGGGCGGCCTTCAGAGCCGTCTGCCGCCGCCGCATGGAGCGGGTCTGCCGCACCAGGAACTCCTTGGCACTGCGAAGAGCCATCCCCTCGGCGGAGAGGTAGTGCCGGACGCTGGGGAGGCCGGGCCAGGGCAGAGGGGTTGGGAAGGGAAAGTGCACGCGCTCTGAGAACCGCTCCGGGTCACCCGAGCGCTTCCCCGACAGATGCCCATCCTGAGCACAGACTACGCGGCCCTCACACTATCGCGTGCAGCCTGCTGCAGAGTCTCTCCATCCTGCCTCTAAACGGACGGCCGGGGGCCTCCAGAAAGATGGCCAGACACTCCCAGGAGCCTGGTCCTCAACCAGAGGGCAGCAGATCCCAGCATGCTGTGTCACTGGTCACCAGGGGCACCTTCTTGGCTTGCTAAAGAAATTCCCTCGGTCCCCCAGGTCCTCGTCCCTAAACCAAACCCCCCTGGTGATCACTGTCAACCCATTTTGGTTCCCCCTCTCATGGACTCCTGGACCCAAACTAAGGCTATCAGAACTCACCTGTCCAAGGACAAGTCGGTCTCCTCCTTGCTCTGGGAGAGAGGAGAGGGTACCTCTTTGGTCTGGTTCTAAGGACACACAGTAAAAAAGACCTGCTGAACATCAGGTACACTGCTGGCTCAAGGGACCCCCAAAGCCCCTCCCAGGGGCCTAAACACAGAAATGGCTCTGGGGGCTGCTGGGCACCATTTGCTTATAGATCTCATTCGACTGATGGTGATG
The DNA here is from genome assembly GCA_028534135.1 of Potos flavus. Lineage (NCBI taxonomy): Eukaryota > Metazoa > Chordata > Mammalia > Carnivora > Procyonidae > Potos > Potos flavus. The sequence continues at coordinate 11,461,641 of CM052884.1, read as the reverse complement.
GGGGAGGAGAACTACTAAGGACAGGAGGCTAAGATCGTATATAAAGCAAAGCCAGGCCCCCCCCCCAGAGCCGGGTCTCTGTCCCACCACCTTGTTCCTTCCACAGCACAGAGAAACTCACGGTCCCAAGGGATTTCCTCAGGTCCTCAACGTGGAGATCTGGCTCAAAACATGGGGAAGCGTTACTCTCCTTGGCTGCCAGCTCCTTCAACGTGTCCTGCTTCCTCTGAGCTTCAGCCTCCAGGTCGCTGTGATGGGGGGGGGTGGGGGGGTGGCAGGGTCACACGATGAAGCAGGGTGGGCAGCAGGCCATCGTGACTGCTGGGGTGGGCTTCAAGCCCTGATCTCACGGAGACAGCAGGACGGGGGCACGACCAGTAGAACCAGACTCCCAGCCGTTCACACCTCTCACCCCCTACTCCCTACCAAACGCAGCAAAGCCCCTCCGCCTAGCTCCACCCCCGCCGGAGCAGCCTGGGCCCAGGCGGTCCCGGGCAGGCAGGGGCAGCAGGGAGGCCAAGTGCAGGGCCCCAGGCCACCTGACGTGCTTCTGCAGCCGCTGACTCTGGGCCTGCAGCGCCTCCACCTGGGACTCCAGCTCCGTCCTGCGGGCCCGAAGCTCATCCAGGAGTCTTCGGAGCTGGCGGTTGGACTCCAACAGGTGCGTGTGCTCCTTCTTCGCCTCCTCCAAGTGCTGGTAGCTGGCCGTGACTTCCTGAAAAGACAGAAGCACCTGGAGACACGCGGGACAAAGGCAGGCGGCGGCAGCACAGGAGCGAGCGTGGAAATCAAGCCCCCTGAAGTCACTGTGCCGAGGGCAGGCGGCGTGTGGGGCTCTGCCACCCTCCACGGCCCCCACCCACGGGGATCCCCAGCTGGGCTCCCTCTAGGGGGCCGTGCTGTCATCCTGCCACCAGCGTTTGGAACCCTAAAGCCGGGGACAGATCGGGTGAGTCAAAGGTGGGATGTTGTGGGGAGAGAAGGAGGGAAGGTAAAGGGCACGGGGCAGAGCTGAGGGAGGACAAGGAGGCAGCCGCACCTCGCTCTCCAGCGCAACCTGCCTCTGCACGTCAAGGAGCTGCTGCTGCTCCTTTCGGGCTGTCTCCTCCTGCAGGGGAAGGAAAGCAGTGGGGCCCTCTGGCTGTCTCCGGGCGCCCCGAGCTCTCCTAGGGGAGCGACAACTCCAGGGTCCAGGGCCCCTGGAGATCCTAGCCTCAAGTCCTGCTCTCTCACCTGCAGTCCCAGTTGAGCCAATTTGGCCTTGACATCTTTGGTTCTGGTTTCAAGTTCCACCTCTAAATCTTGGAGTTTCCTTTCCTGCACAGAAATCAGAAAGTTGTAAGTGTAGAAAGAGTGCAACGCATTAGCTGAGGGGACAGGAGGGAGCCCCGGACCCACCCTTCCACAGCCCACCCTCCAAGCTTGGCTCGGCCTCGTCCCGCTTGCCCTTGGGACCCCGGGGAAAGCACCACCTTGTGTCTTCCCAGTGGGGGCAAGGCCAGACAAAGCACCAACCCCAGGGTCCTGGGGGGGCTGACCTCCCCTAAGCCCGGGGCTGTTTGCTGGCCCAGAAAACAGAGGAGCACACGTGCCCTGGCTTGAGGATGGCCCGTGAGACACCCCCACGCCTAAAGCTGTCAAGGCTCAGACCGCTGCCCGCCCCCAGCACCTCTCCTGCATGGAGGTTTCGGGGGGTGGTTCTCACCCACCCTGGTCCCAGTGACCGCCCGGAGCCCCCACCTGCTCCCGGTGCCGACGCCGCAAGTCCTCAAGCTGCCTGTCCTGCATCTGCCTCATGGCCTCCAATTCTCGCTCGTGCGACCTGCGCAGGCGCTCTAGCTCCCCGGTCAGGTGGCCCAGCAGTTCCGCCCGCTGCTTCCGCTCCTGCCCAGGATGGGAGGCTGCTGGTGGGCAACTGCAGCAGCCCGCCCCCCTCAAAGCCACAGCCCCTCACGCCAGCAGCCTTGGGTCCGTGAGGTCGGGGACCCCAGCGGCTCGCCAGGGCCAGTTCTTTGAGAAGAGGCAAGCACAGAGGGCGCCCAGCCTCCCCCCCAGAAAGCCTGCGTCCCTCTCTGCCACTGAAGCAGGGGCTGGTCTGAGACCCTCCCCTCCCCCCATGGAAATCTGCCTGTCCTGCTGTCCGCTGTATACAGCTTCCTTCCTCGAGGGAAGAGAGCTCATTAATAAACTATCACTGCTCTTGAGCAGGGTCAGCATCGGTTTGGGAAGGAAACCTGTGACATTTTATCACAGGCCAGCTACTTCTGTGTGGGAAAGACCATCTGAACAGGCCGGGAAACGGGTTCCAGTTACTGGAACAGGAGCATAGAAACCCTGGGGAGAGGCCTCAGTGCCAGCCCTGTTCACCCCCCACCCCCCCCCGTGAACCGGCCCACCGATGGGGGAAGGCTGAAGAGGGGCCAGTCAGACCCAAGGGGCGTCCGGCTCTTGCCAGTCTATGGTGTCCTGGAAGTCTGGTGAGCCTGATGGCAGGGTGTCGGGGTGGCTAAAGCTGAAGGCTTTGGGGTCAGTCGGGGCTTAAATCTCGGCTCAACTTACTAGCCTGGAGCCCCCGGGAAAGGTGCTTATGCTCCCGAGTCTCCATTTCAAACTGGAGGTCCTCGGGGTGTTGAGGGGACTGAGTAGTCCACACCAACACGGGGTAGGAACTCAGTATCTAGGGGCCCAGCCGCGCGGGGAGGGAAGCCCACCGGCCTGCCGCTGCTGGGAGTAAACCGGCAGTTGGGACCGCGCCAGTGCAGGCCGGCCAGCTGCCGGGGGCCGTAGGGCGTGTGTGTGTGTGCGCGCCGTGTCTGTGCATGGGGGACGGGGCAAGTCACCTCGGCTTCGTACTGCTCTCTGGCTTCAGCCACCACCTGCTGGTGCTCCTCCTTCATTTTGTCCATCTTCCTCTCGTGTTCCCTTTCCACCTCCTGGCGCTTCTCTCGCAGGAGACCACTGAGCTGCAGGGTAGGCAGCGGGGATGCGACACGCAGGCCCGGGGCGGCCCAGCACATGGGGACTGAGGCACCGGAAGGGGGAGCGCACGCACGCCTCCGCAGCGCCCCCTCTGCACTCACGGGCGGGGGTGAAGCAGCGCCCGGCCTCAAGGGAACAGAGGCACAGAAATGCAACCAGAGGTTCTAGTCCCAGCTGAGCCTTCCAGAGCAAAGCAGGGGCCCCTGGGCCAGGACGGAGCACCCAGGACGGGTACACGGGAGAGAGATCGAGGCAGCCCACCAGCACCCACCTCTTGCTCATATTCGAGCACTTGGTGAACCCTCTGATGAGCCCTCTGCTCCGCCCGCCCAAGGCTCTCCTGCAGCTGGGCCTCCTCTCTCTGCTGAGCTTCCTCCATCTTCTTCTGGAGGCTGGAGACAACCTGAGGAGGCCCCAGCACGGGCGACGGGACACTCAGCGCCGCGGAGCAGCCTCAGGGACTCCCCTGCCGGGGGGGGGCCCAGCGCCCACCCCTGGGGGGCTTTGGGGGCAGGGAGGCTCCCGCCGCAGTGGCCGGCCTGGGGTCGAGTTCTGCCCACCAGCAGCGAAGGGGCCCTGAGGCTCTCACTGAGGGAGCAGGACGCAGGCTCTGCTGGGAAGCCCAGGGCCGGTCGCACCTCACCTCTCTGTGCTTGGCCTCCAGCGAGGAAGACAGCCGCTCCAACTCGGCCCTGTGCTCCCTCTCCAGTGCTGTCGCCGCCTGGGGAGCAACAGGGGGCCTGTGAGGGACGCGGGGCAGGGAAGGCTGGCCGGGCACTGACCCCGAAGGGAGGAAGATCATGCCTGACTCCCTTCCAGCTATAAAGGGCCCAGGGGAACCACAGACACATCTTTGTTCCCCCAGGATAACTCCATCCCTAAAGGCTACAACTAGCGAATGTACAGGAAATGAAGGGCAGAGTGGAGGGGCATTTCAGTAAGCCTCAGGTCCCCACTCCCGTCCCCCTGTCCCTGGGCTAAGCCCCAGGTACACAGGTCATGCTCAGGCCTCTGAACAGGGTCCGAGGCTGCAAGGTCTGGAGGTCCGGCACAATCTGCCTGGGCACCCGTGCGGCAGGGACGCCCTCCCCCACCTCCCGCAGTCTCTCCTCATCTAGGAAGAAAGTTCCAAGTGGCCTGTTACTTCCTATTCTTATCTGGAGACAGGATTGAAGGCGCAGGGAGTAAAGACAAAGGAGAAACCCACCTCTAAGTGTGCAATCTCTCTACAGCAGGAGAGGTGAAAGGTCATCGCAGATGCCCCTCCGGGACAGGGATGGGGACAGGGCACCTTTTACTCAGAGCCTGGTCTGGTCTAAGTTCTTTCGGTCACAAAATCTTCCCAAATCTACAGCCCCTTTCCCCTCCAACCTCTTCACTGCCACGGACAGCACGAGCTACTCCCGGCCCTAGACAGCGCCCCTGGACACCTGTCGTTCCCTCACTGTGCCACACAGGCCCGGGCTAGCACCTGCCCTGAGACAGACAGTCGGCCTACCAACCGTCTACCATCTCCCGTGCCAGCTGTGTAGACACCTCCTCCGTGCCCGGCCCCCCACCCGCACGCCCAGCCTGGCCCCCAGCCCCTCCCCAGGCAGCCCAGGGGCATGCCAGACAGGAGGCTCCACGCTGCTGGCTCACCTCTTTCCTCTCCCGCTGCAGCCGCTCCCTGAGCTGCTGCAAAGCCGCCTCCTTCTCGGCATTCAGAGCAGCCTGCTCTCTCTTCTCCGAGGCCTCCGTCTCTTCCTTGAGCTGCTCCAGCACCTGTCTGCTCCGCTCTTCCAAGCTGGCCCTCTCAGCCTTCTGGAGAGACTCCAGCTCTTCTCTCAGCCTCTGCAGGGAAGCCTCCTGCTCGGCCCTGGGTGGACAGACAGACAGAATGGGACGGGCCCATGCATGCAGAGGGGGGCACCGCGAGGGGCGGCCGGCTCGCGGTGTGCTCACCTGATACGGCCCTCGTCCGCTTCCACGCTGGACTGCACCTGGGCCCGGAGCTGGGACAGCCTCCGGCTCTCCTCCTCCCTCATCTGAGTCTCCTCCTCCTCGGTGGCCTTCCGCAGCTGCTCCTTCAGGGAACTGAGAAGGAAAAGAAAGGCAAGTTTGTCGGAGGGACCACTCTTCTAGTCGTATCCCCAACTCGCAGCCTCCAAAAGCCTGTAGCTTGCCCTCGAAGTTTCCTAAATCCGGGTCCTGCCGCCTCCCTATGAAGCCTTCCAGGGTAAGAGGGGGCCAGGAGCGCGTCCTGCTCTTTGCTGCAGCAAGAGGACGGCAGGCTGCTTGAGCCCAGAAGAGCATTTTCGCCAGAGGCCTCCCTGTGCCTACAGGTACACCTCACGGTGTACCTCCACGGCCTTCACTCAAGGACAGATGGGAGCCTGACCCCAGCCCGGCTCCGGTGCCGCGTCCTCTCACGCACGACCTGATCAACGGTTCCAGCCGCATCAGAGGAGCCACCGCCTCTCACCGCAGCCACACTCCCCCTTGCCCCTGGGCCCTTTTTCGTGCTGCTGCCTCCCCCAACAATTCCCTTTTTCACTCGACCGAGCCATATTCACCGCTCAGCACCCAGCTTCCTCCTCTCAGAGAAGTCTCTCCAAGTCCCTCCGGGTTCATCGATTAGCCTTTCTGTTCCCCTCGCCCTTTTTGTAAGGCCCTCGTTTGTCCCATGCCACTCTGTACCGCACATTGCAATTTCATCTTGTGTGTGTCCCTCTTCCTTACAAGTCTGGGAGCTTCTCCAGAGAAAGAATCGTGTCTTACAGTCTTATATCTGAGGTGCTGAACACGGCTGCTGACATGAAGTAAGTACTCCCTAAATGTGGAATTTGAACAGCATCACCCAGCCCCAAACTATAAGCAAGCGCCGATGATCAGTGAGGGACACCTTATTTGGGGACAAATGACGGTAAGCATTTCATTTTAGGCAGATATCCCCCTGCCCATGCAGCCCCCACAAGACCGGGGGCTGCATGTTTTACACTCCAGGAACTCAACCCTCAGAAAAACATGATTCAACGCCTGGGTGGCTCAGTTGGTTAAGCCACTGCCTTCGACTCAGGTCATGATCCCAGGGTCCTGGGATCAAGTCCCACACTGGGATCCCAGCTCAGCGGGGAACCTGCTTGTGCTCGCTAGTTCCTTCTCTCTGACAAATAAATAAATAAAATCTTTAAAAAAAAGAAAAAGCTTCCTGGTGAATTCCAAAGCCAAAGAAGATTTAGGGTCATTTTCTTTTCTTTTCTTTTTTTTTTTTTTAAGATTTTATGTATTGGGCGCCTGGGTGGCTCCGTTGGTTGAGCGACTGCCTTCGGCTCAGGTCATGATCCCGGAGTCCTGGGATCGAGTCCCACATCGGGCTCCCAGCTCCACGGGGAGTCTGCTTCTCCCTCTTAACTTCTCCCCTCTCGTGCTCCCTCTTTCACTGTCTCTCTCTCAAATAAATAAATAAAATCTTTAAAAAAAAAAAAAAGATTTTATGTATTTATTTGACAGAGAGACACAGAGAGAAAGAACACAAGCGGGGGAAGTGAGAGAGGGAGAAGCAGACTTCCCGCAGAGTAGGGAGCCCCATGCGGGGCTCAATCCCAGGACACTGCGATCATGACCCAAGCTGAAGGCAGACACTTAATGACAGAGCCCCCAGGCGCCCCTTTAGGGTCATTTTCTGTTTTAAATTACCTGCACCACTACTCTCTTCCATTGTGACAGAAAATTTGAGTTAAATGAAAATCCTCCCTCCTGGATTCCCCAGAAACCCTTGTCCTGTGGCTCCATTTCCCACACAGCACCACAGGGTGGCAGAGCTGGGAGGGCCCTGAGAGGTTAAGTCCTTCATTTTACAACGGTCTCTCTTCATCTCACAACTAAATTCAATCTCTTCATTTTACAACTAAAGAAACTAAGGGTCAGCCTGTCTTCGTCTCTGCCTCCTCATACAAGAAGTATCCGCTACAAAGTCAGCTGTGGCCTCCAGAAATTTCTACCGAGTGGAAGTTGCCCAGCAGAGACAGCCCCAGCCCTCAGAAAGACCCATGTGTAAGCAGCAACCGGGTTCTCACGATGAACCGTTTCATAGCAAGTCTGACAAGACACTACCGACAGAAAAATCACTTCATAAAGGCCACTGAAACCATTGACTTCAACTGGAAATAAACACAGAGCTACCATTTATTGAGCAACTACCATGTTTTAGGCCCTAAGTCAGCTACTTTTGGCATGCTAGTCTTCACCACAACCTAAGAGGGTCCTTGGAGGCCTTCTGGAGCTGGGGGTTTGGCAAGGGACAGAAAGCACAGTCAGCCAAGCCCAGGGCAGCCAGGAAGAAGGAAGGAGGCTGGCAGGCTGGCAGAGAGACCCTACCAGGATTTCCTCCTAGGCTCTGCCTGTTAAGATCAGCTAAGTCATACCATGTCTGGGGGGCCCCGCCCCAATTTTCATTTGGCTGGAAGAGGAGGATGGTGCCTGGCAGGGGATCCCAAAGGGGTAATAGAAGGATGGGCCCTGGGTTAGCAGATTCTGTGTTGGGCTAATGACAGAGACTGTCGCCAATCCTCTAGGTAGCCGGATATGGGTTTTCTATTACTCTAAACTCGTATACATTCTTTGCTATGTATGATATAAAAATAAGTCTACCACTTTTGGATGTTCTGTCCAAGAGGAAAAGATTTAACCTTTAGTTACATTGCTAAGTAAGTGAAAAATATATTAACACCTTTTTGTAGCACCTGTCCCTCCCTGGACCCGTGACAGACGGCTGACTACGTTCTCAGTAGCCACTCTCCCATACTCTCCTCATAAAGGGGCACTGATTTTATGCTGTCATGTAAAAAGGCCCAGCTCAAAGACTACACTTCCCAGTTTCCTTTGCAGCCTGGGGTAACTCAGGAGATATGTATGGAAATTATTAAGTAAACTTTCCAAGAAAACTTCTTGAAAGAATTAACATAAGTTATTGGGTGAAGTTTCCAAGAGAGCATCTTAAAAAGGACAGAATGAGCTGGAAGGTACCCCTTTTGTACTCTATCCTTATTCTTCCTGCCTGCGGACACAATGGCTGGGGAGCCAGCAGCCATGCTGGACTGTGAAGGGACCCTGAGAGCAGCCAGCACTACAGGCGGCAAAGAGATTAAAGGACCCGGTGACTCTGGAACTGCCATGCCAGCCCCGGATGGCCTTTTGTAAAAAATAACCTCTGACTTGTTTACAACCTCACCCACACAGACTCAGCCCAGCCTTAAGTGTTTTCCTCATCGAGGGCCTCCCAGCCAGCTACGCAAAGAGCAGGAACCCAACTAGAAACTGCCGGGTCCTGGGAAATAGCACCTCCCACCAATCTCACTGGGTCCCAACAGGGCCCCGACCCTCGAGAGAGAGGACAACGTGGTGGTTAGGAAAACCGACTGCCTGGGCCCTGCTGCTTATTAACTTCAACACCTTGGACAAGTCACTTGGCCTCTTCAGCCATATCACCATCCTGTAAGATGGGCTCGGCAGCAGCACCTCACCAGAGCTGCTCTCAGAACTAAACCAGTTAACAGATACAAAGCACAGGGACCACAGTCATCTCCCCAAGAGTGCTGGCTACTCCCACTATTAGCACCCCCCAACTCCCTCCCAAAAAGACGAACCAGGGAGCCCCTTCCTCCGCACGGGGCCACGGAGGAGGAGGAGGAGGCTCGGGGGGGTGGGGGAAAGGGGTCGCTCGCCCCCCACGTCACTGCGGGGCCCCGGCGGCTCGCCTAAGGGGACGGGCGGACCTGAGAGACTTCTCTTTCTGCCGGTGCAGCTGGAGGATCTCCTCCTCCTCCTCCTGCCACAGCTTCTCCCGCAGCCGCTGCATCTTCTCCTGCTTTGATTCCAGGAGCCGCCTCCGGTCTTGCTCCAGTTCCTGGGCCACAGCCTCTTCCAAGGCCTTCAGCGAAGCCTGCTTTGGGGGAGCTGCAGGCTCTGCAAATCGCCTGCCAAGACGGGGAGACAGCATTTCACCAGACTTAATATCCCACCTGTTACACAGATACAGACAGACTACCACACACGGAATCCTCCTGGCGGGCCCGGGGTCCGGAATCCCACACGCCAGCCAGGCCAGCCCCGGGCCCGAGGGAAGGCTAGCCCCTCAGAGACACACACAGTATCTGTTCACAGGGCAAGCCCCACCGTGGCTAAGGCCCCAAGAGCCGAGGGAGAAGGGTAGTCCATACTAGGCTCTCGGGGGACCTGGCAGGTTTAGCCCAAGGTGAAAACCTGAAAATGTGGCTCCAGATCCGGCAGCCCCAGGGAAAGACTGAAGCTCTGTCCGTAACGGATGGCTCCCCAGGGTGGCTCATGATCCGTCTCCGTCGCCCCACTAGGGCTCTGCCGGCTACCACCAGCAGTCCAGGGAGTCCCCAGAGGCTACTCTCGGCCTCCCAAATTGAACAAAGGCTGATGCTTATGAGCCGGCAGGAGGAGCAGCAGCAAGTCTCCTAGCCCTGACTCCCAGAGGCGTCCAGGGAGGTCCAGCACAGGAAGGCCAAGGGAGCCAGGCAGGAGACTGCTCCCTCGGCCAAAGACAGTAGCAGGAGCGCACCAAGAATGTCCGGCCATCTCTCCTTGACGAAACCACGTTTTCATCTGCTCAGAGTTAACTCCATGTTCAGAAATGGGTAAAAGAAATTCAGCGCTAACCTGGATGCATAAGGTGGGTGCTAAGATAAGGAACAATGGTCCTGGTGAAAAGATGCCTATAAAGTCATTAAGGTTCTTGAAGGAAATGCCCAGAGAGAAACCCAAGAACATTTGCAGGCACGAAAGCATAAGCCGGATGAAGTACTTCGCGTCCCGGAGCAGCTTTCCTAAAGGCCAGTGCCTGTGAGCATTCCTGGGTCCCTGATCTTCCATTAGAAATTGGTCTCGCCACACAACCAGCACCCTTCCCTGACAGTGTGCAGGCACAGCGGGCCGGGCACGCTGGCCCCGTCAGCCTCAGCAACATGTGCACACGGTCCACGCCAAGGAGCACTGGGACAAGAGTGAAGAAGGGACACAGGACCCCCCCTTCCCCTCACTGCAGCAGATGGAAGGCAGTGGCCGGGATCAGATCAGAAGAGCAGAAGAAAACCAGGGCTTTGGAATTCCATCTCAGCCCCTGGAGACCAGAGAGAGAAGGAAGACATAAAAGCTCCTGACGTCTCTGAAATACCATTAAGATCCTTCCTTCCCCCTTTCCTAAAATCATTAACTCAGACTGGAAACAGCCTTGAGCTAGGCAGGCAGTTCTCCTCTGCTCCCAACCCCCCTCTGCCCCCCTCCCCCGTCCCGGCTCTCCTCCAGGGCCCCTGACACAGGCCAACTGATGCGAATCTAAGGGACGCGGCCGCCACCTCCTCTGAGAGTCCTGCTCCCAGAGAGCGAGCCTCCCCCCGCAGCTCTCCGCCTCATCAACCCTCCAACTCATTTCCAGCCTTGGCTGGAAACATCTTTTTTCCCTGAGATGGTACCTCTGAATGTCTCTCTCCCCCGTGGGCTGCGGAGCTACGTGGGGCCCGAGGGACAGATACTGCGGAAAGACGGGACCTCAGACGGCGTGGCAGACTGTGCCCCGGCGACGTGCACGGGCGAGTGCACTTGCAAGCTGGCACGCAGGCAAGAGGGCCTGGCTTCCAGCAGGCTCTTCCCTGTGTCCCGGTTTGAGAGCTCTAGTGTCCCCAACGTCCCGCTTAGGTCCGAGGCCGTCAGCGATGGCCCGACTGATTGAGGAGACAACAGGGAAGACGAAGCCTCCAGAGGAAGAGGCGGGTCTGATTTCAAGGCCACTCCTCAGGTGTCAGCATCAGAGAGACCCAGTTTCCAAGTCAGCGGCCCACAGGACGCCCTGCAGGGGCATCATCATTTCAGGCTGGCCACCGAGGCAGGCAAGGAGCGGGGAGGGCGGCCGCCTCGGAGGGAGGAGATGGCGGCGCCCAGGACGTTCTCGACTGGCTGCACGGCCGCTAAAATCACAGAGATCCCGTCCCATTTCACGTTCAGCCCAGGGGTTTGAATTCATTTACTCACTTTCTACAAATGCCTCATGAAAGGTGCTGGGACCACCAAATCCCTGACTCCCGGACCCAGGCCTTCAGGCCACAGAGCGCACACAGGGGCGGCTGCTTGCTGGCCCGCCCTCTGCCCCAACTGCTTCTGAGCCAGCTTGACAACATCTTTGAAAGGTGACGGACTCTACGAACCATGGTTTTTGGGGTTTTTGTTATTTTATGATGTATTGACATCTGTGGAAGTTTGCTGGTAGAGTCTGCGGGTCCCAGGACTAGCCAGATCTTACGGACAGCAGGGAATGTGTCTTTCATAGACAAGCCAACCAGTCCCCCAGGGAGGCCACACCACAAGCATCTCCTTCCCAGACTCACACCAAACCACGCAGGGTCCTTCCAGAACTCACACCAAATCACGCAGGGTCCGGCCGGGTACCGGGCAACTGGAGGACCACCCCCATAGCCCAAAGCCCGCCCCAAGTATTCAAACTATCCAATCCCACATTCACTCAAGATACTTACCCTGCCTCGCCCATTCCTTCCCACGGAAACCCCAATAAAGGTTCTGGGCCATGGTCTCCCTTCTCGCCTCTTCTGCCTCCTGACACACCCTGCTCCTTCCCCATGTGGCCTAGCATGGCATGGCACGCCCTCTTCTCTCTGGAAATGTAAGTAATAAATTCTTTTTTAATGGCGTTGGCCTGTGTAATCACTCAGTCACCTCCATAAATGAAAACCCCATGGGTACAAATGAGACCCAGACACACAGCTACTCCTCACGACGTACAGAAACGGAGCTGTGAAGATGAGTAACGAGGAGGTTATGGGGCCCAAAAAGACTCAGGAAAGGAACAGAAGACATTCCCTAAGCGTGCTTGTGAAGTGAAACTGTGTGGTCGAGGAATGTGTCTCTGAGACCCAGCAGGGGCGGCCTCACTGGTTTGGGAGGAGAAACACAAAGCAAGGGGGCTCAGCTCATCGGCCCAGACGGCCGGAGAGGAGCCTCACCGCCCCGCTTCCATCCCCGAGGCTCCAGGAAGATGCCCTCTGACCTCTGCCCAGAGTCCTGTCTCCGAAACACACTTGCCTCCTGTCCTCATAGAAAGCACCCTGACCTGGTGTCCACAGCCACCAAGGAGACTTGGGAAGGCCATGTCATTCCTCAGTGTCAGAGCTGTCACCGCCTGAGCCACGGGGCTGCCCCTTCCCCGCGTCACTCTGCAGTGCAGTGGTGAGGACAAGAGTCAGGAGCTCACGCACCCTGCCAACTGTGAGTAGGGCGCCAACCTGTCTCTACTCAACAGTCAGCCCCCATCCCCAAGGACTCCTAATCCTTTCGTGGCACTCGGTTCACAGACGCGACAAACGGCACAACCCTGGCTCCTGTCTCTCCACGCAGAGAAAAGGACAGTGGCTGCACGCTGAGTAGGAAGTCAAGGGCTCCAGCGACCAGAGCCTCATCCTAGTGATACAACCACCAGCGATGTGGTGTTGGGCAAATCCCCTCACCACGAGCCTCAGTCTCATCTGTAAAAGTGGTAGAGGGGAAGGAGACAACGGGAGGAGGGAAGCTCAATGATCTCAGTTTTAGAAGTGCAGGTGGAACAACGGAGGTGAGTTTGGACTCAGGCCCAAAATGCATACACTGGGTACGGTATAATTCCATCTAAGTCAGGTCGGAGAACTAGAAAGACGAACCTAGGGGACAGAAGCCAGAAGCGTGGTGACCTGGGGTGGTACACGGGGAGGAAGGGGGCATGAGGAAACTTTCTGAAGGGATGGAAATGTTCTACCTCTGATCTGCGTGTAAGCGTGCGCTGATTTGTACAGTTCAGATTTGTGTACTTTTGTGTAAATACCTCAATAAAATGTTGCTAAGAAAGCGAAAAACAGTGCTTCGTAGAGGGGAAAACGGGATTACCAGGTTTCTGCTAGCCCTCACGTCCACCTTCCTTCACAACTGCCTGGGGGTCTCAAAGCGGCACACACAACGAAGGGCACACTCAGTCTCCCCCCACCCCACCCTCGCGGCAGGACCCCCAAGAGTGGTGGGCGCTAAAGCAACGCACACATAAGGGAGGACGGGGACAGACATTAACACTGGCCCTTACGCCTCTGCAGAGACCGGCGGGGCAGGGCTGGCTGCCACCTTCTCCGCGGGCTCCTCGGCCTCTTCCTGCCCAAGGCCCAGCTCCATGGCCCGGGAGCGCTGCTCCTTGCCCCTCTCGCGGGGGGCAGGTGGGCTCGGGGTCTCCTCCCTTGATGGCAATAAGGAAGCAACTGTGTTAAAGCCAGTGGGAAGGCAAGAAGCTCCAGGTGCACCCATTCGGGGTCAGAGAGCCCTGGTGAGGACAAGGGGATCAACTTGTGTCCCTTGGTCCCTCAACCAACCAAGTGTCCCTGTCTTGGGCCTCACTCTCCCCGGCCTGCGTCTTCCCTGGCTATTTACACTGAGGGCCGCAGACGCGTCCACATGGGCTGCGGGACGATTGCGGTGCCCGAGAAGCTCCGCGCAGCAGACAGTCAGCGGAGGCTGTGGGCCCAACATCGCTGCTGCTCAGCTTCCCCAGGGACGCATCCCAACTGAACGTGCTCTAAAACCAGCTCTGACACCGGCGTCTTCCTTTCACCGGGGGAACAGAAGGACTAGCAAAGGCAAGCCAGGCTCTGGGCCGGGCTGGGGCACGAAGGTCCCCTCAGCTGGCCTCAAGGAGGCCTAGGACTCTGCACCTCCCCCAGGGGCCCGGCACATGACAGGGCTCTCCTTGGGTTTGCTGCAGGACTAGAAGTGGGATGACTGCTAGGGGGTGAGGAGCACGGGCAGGTGCGGACGGGGACAAATGCCCCCCTCATGGGGCGCACAGCCCAGGTGGGAGATAGTCTCTGCCCCAGCCCCTGGCAGGAAGACAGCTGGATCACAAGAGATGCTTCCTTGTTCAAGAGTTTCCAGGCTCCCCAGTCAGATGGTGTACCCCAATTTTAGCTGTAGACTAAGGATTAGGAAGAAGCAGGTTTCCTCATTCCCCAGGTCACATTGGGCACTCAGTGGAAACCTGCGAACCCACCCCAGCTCTCCACCTCTCCAGGCGCCCCCAGCAGTCGCTCTCAGCCCCTGCACACAACTACACGCCCAGAAGGCTTCCCGCTCCCCCTTACCTCCGAAGGGAACTGGGCAGGACAGGACTGCCTGCAGAGTCTTCCCCAGGCTCCTCTGCCTGCTCCTGCTTGGGCTGCCCCTCAGAGGCCTGCAGAGGCCCTTCTTCAGTGGCCTGGCTGTGAAGGGGACTCTGGTGCCACCTCCCAGGCACCAGTGGAGGAGACAACCTGGTCAGACCAGCCAGGGCAGCAGAGTAAGGCCTGCCATTGGGAGAGCAGGGAGAGAGCTGGAGAGTGTGGTACGGGGACCTAGGTCCATCCCTCCTCCCAGACAGGGTGCCAGCCCTGGCCCTACAGCCGCGGGGAGCCACGGAGGGCAAAGCAGCCAGAAAAGCAGGAAGGGGAACCTGCCCGCTGAGCTCTCCCTTTGCCTGGACCAGACCAGACCCTCCCAGGTCCCTGCACTACATGTGCTTATCCCAGGGTGAGAGCTGGGCCCTCGCACGGCTGTGTCCACTCCCAGAGCTCACCATCACTGAGGCCAGGCAGGGATGGAAGAACTGAGCAGAAAATAGGGAGAAAGACAGAAGCCAGACTACAGAAAGGTCAGACTACAGAAAAGACAGGAAGCTGGAGCCTTCAGCTTGTAGGAAGGCTGATAACTCCTCTAGGTTCAAAAAGCAGAACGACTGGCCCACTTCCTCTTTCAGAGTGGGGGCTCTCCTCCCACTGGAGCTCGGGCCTCAGAAGCTGGAAGGCCCCGTCCCCCTCTCCCAGGCTCTCCGCCCCGGTTTGTGTCATGCACACGCACGCGCACACACGCGCACACACCGCAGGCTGCAGCCACTGCCGATGTGGCAGGGACAATAGCTCCAAACCAGTTCCTCCAGCCCCGGCCCCCAGCGCCGCACAAAGTCCCACCAAGCACCCACATTCCTGTCTCGGCGCAGAATCCAAGGGCGTGCTCATGTACACGCGTGCGCACACAGACTCTGCGAGGCCATCGGGTCAGCTCACCGTCTGCCTTCAGGCAGGAGCGCACTGAGCCAGGTGCACCGAGGCCAGGAGTCCTGCCCAAGTCCACCCCATCCCGAGGGTCTCGGAGGGCGGCCTCCCACGTACTGTACCTCTCCGAGCCTCCGGACGGCCTGCTCTGCAGCTCATCTTGGCTGGACTGGCTGCCATCCTTGTCTTCTCTTCCCAACCTCTGGGCCTGTAGGCAAGGAGCAGGGGCGAGTGTATATCGGAGAGGTCGGCATTCGGGTGCCTTAAGTCTCCAACCAACTCCGGCGCCTACAAGAGAGGTGGCTCTTGAGAGGGATGACCACTCGGGACCCAGAAGAGGAGGCCTAGCTACTATATCATGGGCCCTCCGGGGGCTCTGGCTAAGCCCCCGGGCTCGCAGCTGCTCCCAGGGCTGGCCTGGCTGGCCTAGGGAGGAAGAGCCAGAGGCCGCAGCCACTGCCTGCAGAGCCAGAAGCCAGAGGCTAAAGGAGAAAACATACAAAAAAGAAAATCCTGCCTCCTGTCATTGGGAGCCTTCACTGGCGGCTGCACCTGAAAGCGGAGACGCCCGTGAACACCTCACATCCACGGAGGCCCAGACCTCCAGCGCCACTGTCGTACCGGGATGCTGCAGTGATGGGCGGAAGTCACTGAGGCAGCGGCCAAGCACGTGGAAGAGGAAGGACCCTGGAGAGATGGGGACGTGGTGAAAGGAGAGCGCGCTACTTTCCAGACAGAAAGGATACCATCTGGGCACCCGCAGGGAGGAAGACACGGTGCTCCACTGCTTCACCCCGGCCCCCCAAATACCCAGGTCCCATCAGTAGCCAACGATGCCCTCTTCCTGGTCAGGGACTGATTATACCATCTATCCAAAAAAACAAAAACAACCTCATGGAGTGGGGTGGTGGAGGCGCAGAGGGAGAGAATCTCAAGCAGACTCCAAGCGCAGCATGGATCCCGACACAGGGCTCAATCTCACGACCCTGAGATCATGACTGAGCCAAAATCAAGTCAGTCACTTAACCAACAGAGCCACCCAGGCGCCCCCTGCCCCCACCTCATTTGAAAGCTTGAGTGTCTAGGCAAATCTAGCAAGCTGGTGAAAAAGAGGGCTACTGTTGCCAAGTCCAAGTATTTCCTGCAGGGGTGGGGCCTCAGGCGGAGGGCAGTGTCGTCGGCCTGGACTCGAGCTCTTGCCCTACCACGTCCTAGCCGGGGGGTCTGTCTCCTCCACTATAAGATGGGACAGTAACCCGCAGCTCACAGGGCTCGCGGTGAGTATCACAGCAACTCACGACCATAAAGCCCGACTCTGGGCCCAGGGAAGGCAGGCCCCACATGTCAGCTCCCCTGTTCCCGCTCCTCCCCTCTCCCCCAGCGCTGGCAGGGCCAGTCCCCAGCTGAGGACACACACTCCTCCTGTCACGCCGACTGACGGGAGCCCCGTCTGTTCCGGGACAGCAGGGTTAACGGGAGAGGTAGGGCAGGAGACAACTCGCTCCGTCTTCGCCAGCGGGGCTCCGGCCGGGCTGGCCTACGGCTGTGTCCCCAGCCCTGTGCCCACAGCCGCCCACGCCTCTCCGCCGGCAGCCAGAGCCCGGGCAGCTAGGGCCGACTCTACCATCTGGACGGGTGAGCGAGGGCAGGGCCCGAACTAAAAGCCGGCTCCCCCAAATTCCATTAAAAAGAGGAACGCTGCCTGAGTACCTCCTGGTGCCTGCAGCAGAGGGCTCCCCACCAGCGCTGCCACCGCTCATCACGTCAGCTGGGCAGAGCCCGCGGCTAGCGGCCCCCGCCCCCCTCGCCCCTTCCAGTGTGCAACTCACTACTGTGTCCCCGACAGATCACACCGAGCTCAGCACAGAGCTCCCTCTCTCGCTTTCAAGGGAAAAACAAAAAACCACACGGGCCAATCTATGTAACAAACTAAAATGTAAAGTGGATAACAAAGTGGGGCAATCGTAATAAAAATGGGGGACTTGAGCCCTGAGTCCGAAAGGATGACCTCCTTGGCTCCTCAAGGACAGGATCTGTGTCTAAGTCATCTTTGTACCCTTCTGGGGGCCAGACATCCCCACACGGAGCTTACATCCGAGAGGGACACAGACCCGAGAACCATAAGAGAGAACAAACAGCACTATGAGCAAAGGGACAGAACGACTCATCCTGCCTGGAGGAGGTGACATCAGAGGCAGACCTCCAGGACCACCTCTGGGAAGGGACAAAAGGGGAAGCAGCACGGCAGGCGGCGCAGTGAAGGAGGTGGGTGGTGTGCCCTGGGAACGGTGAGTGGTGGGCACGGCAGGTGGGCCGAGGGGGAGCCTGCAGGGGCTGAAAGGGCCAGGTCAGGAAGTACCTTGAAATCCACAGTCTATAGTGCTTTGCACGTGAGCAAGTGGTCAACCCTCAGTTGCTACAAAAACGGATAAACACACAGATGCATGTGGCGGGGCGGGAAGGACGACTTCATTCATAGCAGGAAAGAGCAGGAGTGACTGGCAGCCCACCGCAGGCACGGTCAGGGCCATGCCTTACGGAATTAGAAAGGAGGGAGTTCCCAGAAATGCACCCTCAGATGGGGCTTATCCGTCACCCAGAGAGACTCACCTCCCAGCGGGCTCCATCCAGGACTGGGGAAAGCACGTCAACATCCAGCAGGTGCTCCGAGATCCGGCTGCGAAAACCAAAGTCCTAGAGACAGTGGAGGGGGAGGTCAACACTGCCCCCGTCACAGCGTCCCCCAGGGCCTCTCCTCCACCTCCGAGCCTTTCAAAAACGGGCCTACTGCGGGCCAGGCACCGTGCGAAACATTTCCACACCTACTATTCTCATCTTCAAAATAACACCGCGAGTAGTCTAGAAAGATACGTGATACAGCAAGTATAACGTTCACTACAGACTCTAGAAGGAAAGGATGTATGTATTCACCCGAAAATCCTTTTAATGTTTCTGTATGTCTGAAATTTTTCATAATAAAACCATGGGGGGAGAACACGCCCATGAGACGATACTCTTAGGGCCTCTCACGGACGGGGAAGCAGGTCTGCAAGCACACGTGATTCGCCCGAGGTCACGCAGCGCATTAGCAATGGGGCTGGTGGGTCAGATGTGCCCTGGGCTGACTCCAAAGCCAAGCCGTCTGCAGGGCACATGCTGCAAGCGTGTCATCTTTCAGCTGTCTCGCCCTCCTGGTGCCCAAGCAGGGTGCCGAGAGGGGGGCCAAAGGGCCCGGCAGACCTTGGGGCGGCTTGGGAGCGAGGCACGGTGGGCCATTCGCCGCTTGCTCTTCCCCCTCCTCCGGGGTCCCTCTGGACAACGGGGATTGATTGGTGGCGCTCCCTATGCAGGTTTCTCCTTGGGGCAGACAGCAAACGCCCACACCAGTGCCAGCTCCCTGCTGCTCTCTGGCTGCCACAGGACCCTCACGCCGCCCCCTCCGAGCCCAAGAGGCCTGCTGGGCTGAGTGAAGGATTGCTACCTGACAGCGTGCTAATAGGGACAGTTCTGTCATCAGCCCTGATGAATGGCAGGAGGCCCAGGCCTAGGTCTGGTTCTGCTGTCCCGTGGCTTCCTCCACCCACTCCCACAGAGAAGAAAAACGCTGATAGGCATACTCCTGCACACAGGGACTCCCTCAGGGGGGACGGAGCCCTTACTTCCAGGAGCCCTAGGACATGGCTAGTCTTCATAGTGGCTTTTGTCAACAGTGACTTCCCGCCTGCCCTTCCTGGCTTGTGGGTTTTCTTTTTTGGTGACATTTTCCTTTCGGTTTGAGTTCTACTCCACTTAATGCAGCCGCCATCTGCCTCCTAAGCCCGTGCCTCAGCGAGGGGCTGGAGCACACAGCCTCCTAACGCCTCCACACCCCCTCCTGTCATTACCGCTCATCCCTGACCCTCTCCCGCTAATCCCTTCCCTTTGATCTGCCTCCTCCAAACAGATGGAGCACGGTTTCCAGAGGTGACGTTCTGCCAAAATCACCCTCAACTACTCCCCATAGATACAGACCTGGCAAATGAAGCCAGGAGACAGCAGGCTGGGTGGAAGGCCTGGGACAGGGCGAGCATCCATCCAATGCTGACATTCCGGGACAATGTCTCCTCTTTGGAAACATAACCCCAGCATCCCTCCTAGCTACAGCCTGAGGACTGGTCCTGGCCATTGCCTGGTGATCCCATAAACACACACACACACACACACACACACGCACGCACGCACGCGCGCCACGGTCTCTAACCTCCTAGACTCATGTAATGTTTCTGCTACGGTCCAGAGGCTCTAGATCGCGGGTCTCCCAGACATGCACACTGCAGAAACAAGAAAGAGTAACAATCGCTCAGAGTTACCTGAGGTCTATATGCTAGCGTTTTACATTCTTCACCTCACCTTCTCCTCACAACAAACCTATGGAGTCAGTAGTGTTAGCCGACGGGCAGAGAAACCAGAGTGAGACAAGACCCGAATCTGAATTCTGACGTCCCCACTTCAAGCTATGTGATGCCAGGCAAATGAACCACAGGGACTCACAAATCCCCACTCTTCGCCCCGCTCTGCCGCGCCCCACCTCAGACTCACCAGGCCCAGGGAGGACTTGGGGTCGGAAGCGTCGGAGTCCAAGAGCTGCAGCTCCTTCACGTGTTCACTGATCTCCGACTCCTGTAGGGGGGAGACCCGCCGAGAAGTCACCCGGGGCACAGCACGGAGGGGGATCACCGCCCAGGAATTCCGTTCAGGCCAGGCTGCCAACACAGAGCTCAGCCCTCACCAACATCCACCTCTTCCGGAAAACCTGAAAGAGGGCCGTGGGCCCTCCCCTTCCTTCGGGACATGTGCACCAGCGCCCACCTCGCTGGGGCTGAACAGCCCAGTTGAGCCCACACTCTGACTCAGGTCACTAAGGATTTACACGTGGAAGGAGAGCCAAGTGGAGTGGGGTGGAGACAGTTAGAAGTTAGCAGTAGGGAAGGTTCATGCTGTCCTAAAAAACAGAATGAGGGTATCTTTCCCAGGAAGCAGCGTAAAGCTCCTTAAATGAACTCCCTCACCATCTACCTGGAAAAGGAGCAGGACTAAGGGACGGAAAACTGAAAATGCCAAAGGCACTGGGAAGTACTTGTGGGCATCTGGGTCATTGGCCCGGTCTTGCCCATGCCATCAGTGAGAGGAGTCTTCTGGTAACCTAACGGACCGTTGCTGGGCCCACGTATACTCCCCATGGTCTTCACCCCCTCCACGTCCTCCCCTCTCTACAGAAACTGCAGAAACGCAGACCACAGCAATCTTGACCGGCTGGTGTCAAGAAGCAGGAGGGGCAGGCAGGAAGAGAAAGTAGGTACAACAAAAGAACGGGAATGTCCCAGGAGGGTGCCAACGGAGAGGCAAATTTCTATCCTGAATTTCTAATGCCAGCAGGTTTGGAGTTTCATTCAGCCTCTGGCTGCCTGCCGGGTCTGGGCAGATCTGTCACCATGAATGGTTCTGGCCAGCTGCTGGTGACAGCCCACTGCAGGGCCCGCAAAGGTAATGAAGATGTGGGGACTGCGATCTGGGATCTGCAGAGGGAGGGAGCGGCAACTCCCCAGGGCACAGGGGGACTCACCTGGCTCCGGTCGGATCTGCTCTCTTTGGGGACAGAAGCCTCCTCCTTTGGCTCCTCCTCCTCCACCACCACCTGGGCCTCTCCCTTCCTGGAACCCTCCTCTCCTGCATCCAACGGGTCTTCTGGTGCCTCCTTTTCGGTGCCTTTGGCAGGCTGACCGCCCCCAGGGTCCACCCCACTCCTGGACATCCCAGGATCACTCTTCTCATCCGTTTCTTTTGCCAGGAGCGAAGCGCTCGCCCCTCTTCCCTGCTGCCCTCTGCCATCAGCGCTGCTCAGACTGCTGTCTGCACCCTGGCTGAGGAGCTTGCCGGGAGTGGGGGGCCCAGCAGCATCGGAATCCAGAGAAGCGTCCTTCCTCTCCTCCGGCTGGCTCGTTCTCGGAGACTCCTAGGCAGCAGCGGAGCATGTCGGACAAGGAGGCGTCAAGAATTAAAAAAATGGTTTCAGAGACTTGCAACAAGATGGAACTGTCAGTCCTTGACTCGTACGGGCCGGCGCGCCAGTCCTGACACCAGTGGTTACCACACACGACAGCTGTGTAAAACCCAGACTCCTCGTTCCACTCCGGATCTACTGAATCTAAACGTCTGTGGTGATTCACAGACACCCAACCGGCCCTGTCCAGTGACAGGCACGGAAACCGGTGCACTGAACTCCATCACTGCTACCATGTTCTCAAGGAATAAACGTCTCATTCGAGCCCCAGTAGCCAAATCATAGGATTGCAGACTCCGAAGTCGGTATTTACTTTTTAGAAAGTCAGTATGTATTTACGAGGATGATGATGGAAAAATCACATAAAAGTACCAATGTCTAAAATTTCTGGTTTTTTCCTTTTTAAAAGGCAGCAGGGGAAAAAAAGGAAGGAGCGTGCCCTTCGTCAGCAGTGACGATGGTGGCTCTCCCCCTAAAGCCTCCCCCCACCATGCCACCCTATCCGCTGCACGCCCTGAGAAGCAGAAGCCAAGACAAGATTTCCCGGGGGAAATGGCTGTGCAGGATAAAGGGGTTGGGAGGCCTTCGGAACATGGGTCTGACCTGTGGCAGGGGAGCGGGAAGGGGTGGCTGAAACAGGCAGAGCCTCAGGCCTCCGCCTGGTTCTAAAAAAGTCCTGCGTCTGCCAGGGACGATCCTGCCCCAGGGCCTGGTGTCCTCCGCGGACAAGCACAGCCTTGGCATGAGCCCGGCTGGATCAGAGGTGCCGCAGCTCAAGGCTGACATCCTGAGGTCCCCTCGGCAGGGTCCCTCGACTGGAGCACGTGTCCGGCTGCCACACCCTGCCTCTCACCACAAACCTTGCTCTGAAGACCAGGAAGAACCTCAAAAGCCGGTCGAAGAAACAAAAAAAAACCCCTTCCTCGACATACAGCGAGCGCTCTCTCCCGGGCTCGGAGAAGCCTTCTTCCCGAAAGCACCACTTGGGCTGCTGGTGTGGACCGCTTCTGAGCAGGGACTTGGGACGCTCCCAGGCTCCTCACCCTGGAGCCTCACGCAAGCAGCCTGGGGCCCGGGGTCCCCGCGGAAGCCCGGGACACGGCATTCGTCCGTGCTTTCTGTTAAAGGATCTACTGAACCCGAAGACGCGCCCACCCGCCTACTGACCAGCCTACCCGAACTTTCCAAGGATGGTGAAGAGAGGGAGGGAAGCACAGCAGTTCAGAGGTCAGCTTCAGAGACACTGAGACAGACGACTTAGGGTCAAATCCTCGCCCCACCCTCACAGGGACCTGAGGCCCATTATTTAACTTCTCCGTGCCTCAGTTTCTTCCTCTAAAATATGGTGACACAGGAGGACCTATCTCACCGGGTCCAGGGGAAGAGTCAGTGAGTTAACACTCACTAAGTGAGCTAAAGAACCGAGAATGGTGCCCCACGGACCCTAAGCGTCCCATACATGTCCCGCTGATTTTTACTGTGAGACACACATGGTCATTCCCCGGGTGCCTTCTATGTGCCACGCACGGCTCCAGGGACCCCTCCATGAGCAAGACATAGATCCTGCCCCGAGTATGGAAGAGAGTGACAAGCCCCAGGTTATGGGCCTTTGCTGCCCAAAGCAAAGGGCACTGGACACAGTGGAGATACTGTCCTCAGCCCCAGGCCTGTCCCAGGGAGAAAAGCAGAAGGTGAAAGAGAGAAGGCGAGGCTTCCCTCATGCCTTGGCAGCTCGAAGGCCGGTACCCTCCAGTGCTGGCCATCCTCCCCATATCCGTAGCCTCAGGCTTCGGAAGCAACCCGCTGAGATCACTGGGCTAAGAGGAAGGTGGGGAGGTGAGCCCCTCCTCCTCAAGAGCAAGGTGAGGCCAGGCCTGCTCATCGCACTCCCCGCAACAGTGGCCAGCACGCGGCTGGAGGGCAGTACCCAGTCTGAGGGGCTCCACAGACCCCCAAGGGGTGGGAGTTTCTCAGGGTGACTGAGGGGTGTCTGGTAGAGCCAATCCACCCTGGCCAGGCTCATCTCATGATGACATGAGGACAGAAGAGGGTCAGACCACCGACAGCACCCATGGCCTTCAAGATAAAGTCCACATCTCCTCACACGGCCCAGAGCCTTTCTCGCCCAGCCCTGCCTGCTTCTCAAGGGTCACGGGCAGCCACACCCTGCACGCGTCCCCCGCCGATGGACGAACCTTGTGCCATCGCGCTACCTGGCCACGCATGTTTTTATTTATTTATTTTTCCTTAAGGTTGGCTATTTCACTTTATTTAGCCAACGGTCACACTCTGAGCCCCACCAAATTGCTCCTCCAGCCTCACTCGAGGGTCTGCCTCGGGAAGCAGCTCAGAGGGCGACCAGGAAGGCCCGGGTTCCCCGGTCAGCCTCCTCTTCCACCAACACACACCGCGCAGCGCAGCACAAAATCCCCACTTACATCCTCAGGCACCCTCCCCAAGGGGGCTGGGGGGCCCTCCGGTGCCCAAGAGCTGCCTGCCAGGGCCCAGCTCCAGGCACAGACTCCCC
Source organism: Potos flavus (assembly GCA_028534135.1). Taxonomy (NCBI): domain Eukaryota; kingdom Metazoa; phylum Chordata; class Mammalia; order Carnivora; family Procyonidae; genus Potos; species Potos flavus. The sequence continues at coordinate 11,437,982 of CM052884.1, read as the reverse complement.
CTTGCTCCTGAGATACCATGCACATTCTTAACACACACACACACGATCTACCCGGACAAACTCCCTCTGGCCCGCACAGTATCACATCTTCCAGGAAGCCCTCCTTGATCCCCGGGGCAGCTGTCCTGAGATGAGCCTTCCTGGCCCGTCACCACAACTACTGTAACACCACTGCTCATTTCCTCTCTGCTTCCCACACCGATCAGCTCCCGGCCATCCTCAGTGCCTAGTTTCTGGCGCATAATAAGTGCTCAGCAAATACCTGTTGACTGAGTTTTTTAAAATGAATGTGTCGTGCAGATAAATGAGCTCCTGCTCTGTGAAATGGAGACGAACTGCTCATTTCACAAGGTTACAAAGGGATCAGCCTCTATTTGTCACAGTGCTTATGAAATGGAAAATGCTAAACAAATGTTAACTGTGAATATTCGAGATGAGGGAAAAACAAGTAACCTTTCAAAAAGCAGAGGACACCAGACGCAGGAAGAAACTCCCATTCTTAGGCAAGAGAGAACGCAATCGGGCGACAAGAATGGTAGGCTGAGTCTGTGCCATTCTCAAGCTTAATTCTTCAAAAGATTTCCCATGATGGCGTTTATCCTGTTCTGTCTACCTAAACATTAAGATATTAGAACATGGTTACTATGAAAGGAGTTTGCGGTCTCTGAGCCTGTGTCAACTAAGTGCACAAGTGGACAGCCGGAGGGACGGCGGAAGGAGACTAGACGTTTGTTGAAGATGAGCCACAACGCACGACTGAGGGTACCGGGAAAATGCACCCGACTCCATACCGCTCTCCCCTCACTCGGCCCTGCCCCTCACCACAGCGCGAGCCAGGCCTGCTCAGGATGCACACTCCAAGCCCCAGCGTACTGTCTTTGGGGAGCGGGCGGGACACAGGCCAGGGCGGGGCTGCACCCTCCGCACCGGCTTATCCAGCTCATCCGTGCTCAGATTCCTTCTGTCTCCTCCTGTCACAGCCCCCCCCCCCCCCCAGCATCTCAAGGCAAATATCTGCTGCCTTTTTAAAAACAACCTTGTCATCTGCATGAGGAAGGCGGTGCCTGTGCGGCCCTGTAAGAGCATTTCATGAATATTTAACATACCCGCAAAAGCTATAAGATCTCCAACGCTGCAGCGCCCTCCTTCCCAGAGCATAAACCCCCAAGCCAGCCATCACTCAGGTTATTGCCAAGTCTCCTTCCCACCCAGTTGGTCTCGATTCTTTGCACTGCCCCCCCCACCCCATGTTGTTAGCGCTTCCCAATCACACTGACATCATCCCCTGATTTCTAAGCTCAGCTCCCTCCCTCTCCTTTGATCGAGGATGGGTTCTCACCAGCTCCACCAAGCCACAC
>CM052884.1:11230011-11436524 GCA_028534135.1 Potos flavus | reverse complement strand
CTATCCTGAAACCCCCGTTCATCCCCACACCAGGAAAAGCCCTCCTAGTTCCTACCTGGGGTTCGAACACAGGAACCCAACACTCCCTGGGGCAAAAAGAATGAGATCTGCTGGGATGCCAGAGACAGGGGTGGGAGGTGTATTTAACACCTCCCACTCCAGATATTTCCCCCATCACACTGGGTTGTCTATTTATATTAAAGAGGTTATAAAAAAAAATACGTTTAAAAGCTCCCACTCCCCCAAAGGAACACAGAATCATCAGAAGGGAAGCTTTTGGAAATCCGGGACGTGTCAAAGAAGATCCCTTTTTTGTGGACATTTGTAATCCGTTATGAAGTAAAAATTAACGAGTTCAAAGTCAAAGTGCATCACGACTGATACACAGCGCGATCTTCAATTGGCCTGCTGACAGCAGGGACCGAGCATACACTCTACCCAGAGCCTGGAACAGCGGAGGGAAGGGAACAGCATAACACAACCTGCAGAGATTCCCTCCTTGTCCCCGAGGGGCTCACTCTCCTTCACTCTCCCAGCCGCTCAGCAAAACACACCCGCATCCTTCCTATGCTCCAGGCACGGGCCAGTGATGCCCATATACACATGAATCTCTACTCCCAATTTACCCAGTCTCACGGGGAGACTTTCTCCTTCTCTGAGGGCCAGTTAAGCCCTCTTGGTGCCCCGTTCCTGTTCATGGGCATCCTTCTCAGCTCCAAACCTGAGCTGCTGATTACATCGCCAGTATAAGGTCTTAATGGCCGATGAGAAGACACAAAGCTGTCATTTCGGGGAACCAAAAGCACTGAAGGCTTTCGATATAATGCAAAGAGACCAGGCCCCGCTCACAAGGAACAGTTTCAAAGTGGACACAGATCAGGTTGATGATAAAGATGGGACACTCGGGAACACAATGTCACATTTCACGGAAAGTGTTAAAGTCACAATCAAAAGGTATCTGATTGGCCACCGCCAAAAACGGAGACAGTTTCTGGGGTAAAAATGGGGACATACTTTCGGGAAGAAGTAGAACAGTAAAATGGAGTCTGCCCCGTGGCTAGAGCAGGACCACCCAGGAAGGCCCAGCGACAACCCCGGGCCTGTGCGCCGGCACCCGCAACCCCCGCCCGCAGAGACGGGAACCCTGGCTCTTGACGAGAGCTGAAGACCAAGAAGCCAGAAACGGTAAGAGCATGATCAGGGATAATAAGAACACAGTTAGAGATAATAAGGAAACAAACTTAAACCCACGATACAGGCACTATTGTTTTACTGATCAGCTTTGGGATCATTCTAATGACACCCGAGTGACTGGTTTCATTTGAAAGTGTTGTAAGTATGCGAAATAATTTTATACATTAGACTTATGAAAAGTTTAATTCAGCTTGTAGTCAATATTTAAAAGTTTGGGGAAATCTGAGCTGCTGACATCACGATTTACAACTGGGTGTATGAATGCCGTGGGAATATTGAGAGACGTCTTCATTGCTAAGAACTAGTAAATTGGACATTAGACAAAGGGCATACGATAGGGAATGTTCCTTTTCAAGCAGAAAACCACACTGGGGGTTTGTAGGTATTAAAACACCATGACGAGTTTTGGGTTTGGTTTGTTTTCAAGAATATTCCGGTGGCGATGGGAGGACAGACCGGGGGACAGAGATTAGAAGTGACAGGACTACTGTGGGAAGACTCTGGAAGCTATTCCCCACCGCGGTCCACACTTCCCAGGCCCCGAGCCTTTGCTCAAGCTGTTCGCTTGCCTCAAATAACCCTTATACCCCCCACGTCCAAAACTTACTTACTCTTTAAGAGCCAGGTCAAATGTCATCTCCTCCAAGTTTTTCCTGCTCTCCAGCAAGTCGCATCCTCCCCCCCTCAGAGCTCCCCTAAGCCGGGCCCCCGTGCCAGCTGGAGCTCTTCGCCCCAGCCACCCTGCTTTATGGCTGCCCAGACAGGCATTCACTCCACAGCAAGCACTCGCTAAACGCCAAGGACCTGCTGTCCTTTCTCTCCCTCCAGCTGCAAACTCCATGAGGCTAGCCCAGCCCATCTTTCCAACCTCTGTATCTCCACAGGGCCCAGCACGGTGGCCGACTTTCGACAACTAAGACCGTGGCTGTCACTCCTCTGTTCAAAACCGCCCCTGGCCCCCCGCTGCCTGCGTACCCCAAAGCAAATGCCTTCGCTGGCACTCAAGGTCCCCGTGACGCAGCCCAGTCTAGCTCCACAGACTGTCTCCCACTCGTCTCCCCCAGGCACTCTGTCTGTGCTGCAGCCAAAGGGGACTGCCTCACCCTCCCCAACCTCACCCTGCACCCTCTGCCTCGGTCTGTGCAGGGCCCTGCATATGGGCTTCTCTCCCCACTCACCCCTGCCCACTCAGTCCTGCCCGCCGTCCTTCCTGGCTCACCTCACATGGCGGTTTCTCAACAGAGCCCTGCCTGGTCCATCCACGGAGCTTGGGGACCCCCGATTCTCCTCCCTGTGACGCTCCATCTCGCCTCCCTCACTGCCTTCTACCCTGTCTTCCAGGAATGGAAGCCTCTCTTCTGTGAGGCCGCAACCCCTCAGGGGGCAGTGATCCCGTCTAACGTAGGCTTGCACAACCTACAGCCCCTAGCAAAGGGCCTCACGTGGCAACAGTCAACCACTGGTGGTTTCTGGGAAACGAGCGGATGGATGGAGTCCTATTCCCCTTCGTGCTTCCCCAAACCCCAGAAATCCCATCCAGACAGTACAGGGACAAGACAGCTCTCTTTCCAAATCTGCAGCCCCCAAGGAGAAAAGCTGACGAAGGAAGGAGGGACAGACCAGGCCAAGGCATTTGCCTGCCGGGCTTCAGACTCTTACCTCATACTCAAAGTCACCCCCCAGCGCCCCAATGTCCAGGTGCAGGTTCTTAAGAAGCTCACTTGAGCTGCGAACACTCTGAAAATAAACACGGTTACAGGTGGTAAGTCAAGGAAACGGGTCGGCCCGGGGTGAGGGGGCCAAGAAGCTCCTTGCTGGTTACGCTGTCTGGGTCAGGCCCGCAAAGGACACAGGTTGGACGAGAAATGAAGCTGTGGGCTGGAAAATCATTCTACTTTTTTTTTTAAAGGAGCACAGAGTTGGCCAAAAGGTGGAAACAATCCAAGTGTCCATCAACAAACGGACGGTTGGACACAATGTGGTCTAGTCATACAATGGATTAGTCAGCCACACGGGCTCCTCACGATGACCCCTGAAAACATGCTATGTAAAAGAAGGCAGACATAAAATGGCCAACATTGTAGGAGTCTGCTTATAGGAAATATCCAGAATAGACAAATTCAAAGATAGAACACAGAACAGAAGAGACGAGAGACGGGGAGAGAGGGGGTTGGGGGAGTTACTATTTAGTGGGTACAGAGTTTCTGTTTGGGATTGCGAGTAAGTTCTGGAGACGGATAGTGGTAATGAGTGTCTTACATTGTAAAGGGAACTAATGCCACTGAATTGCATGCTTCAAAGTGGTTACAATGCTAACTTGCACGTGATATATATTTGCCCACAATAAAAAAAGCCCTGTGTTAAATAGCACACAGGGTTTCCGAGGCAGGAGGAGGATTCGTCATTACCTGGTTGTCATTGTCACTCTCCACCTCATCCTCTTCGTTGGTCTCCTCCCCTAAAGCCAAGAGGCTGAGAGCATTCTTGTCCTCATGGATGGAGCCCAAGAGGCCCTTTGTATAAGCAAAAGTCTTGAGACCCTGTGAAGGCTCCAAAGTAGAGAAGGAAAGTCAAGGGGCACGCTAAGGACCAGAATGCCCTCCCCACTCTCTTTGGAGGTCTCGCAGCACAAGTCTGCCATGCCCAGGAAGCCGACCCCAGCAACCGCAGGTCACATGGATCCCTTCCTGACCCCGACTGCCCCAGCTGTAAGGACTGGGAAATCAGCGCTGCAGTGCCCCAACCCCACGCCCACCCCCCGCCCCCGCCCCAGGTCTATCCTCTGGAGCTCAGAGTCCACGTCGAGCATCGCACAAGTGTGATTTCCCTGCCCAGCTTCCCAATTTGCCCGTGAACTCTGAGGACTCGGCCTATGCCCTCTTTCTTATCTATGGGTCACCGTTCCTAGCATGGCACACAGAGACCCCAGGGCCACTAGACCGACTGAACTCGAGAGAAACCATTTACCAGCATGAGTTCTCCGAGCTGACCAGACTCCACTGAGCTCCCCAGGCTCACATTTTGCGGTCCACGAAGAGCGGAGGCGGGGACATCCACAAGGCCTCTCAAGGGAGCCAGGCCCCCGGGAGGGACGTGGACTGGGGCTAATGAGGAGCCCAGGGCCTGGGCAACACAAAACATCTTGTTACAAACCCAAGAAACCACATGGCTCTCAGAGTGCCGGAGACAGATATAAAAATAAAACATCTAAATCCTGCCCGCTCAAATTTAAACCACCTCCATTCGGAGGCTGCTAATGAAACACAACATCCAGAAATTACCATTGTGCCAACTGTGTGAGAAATCACAGGCTGGCTTGCTGATTCTTCTAACTCCGCTGCCGGCGCACAGCGCACGGTTCCCTCACATCTGGCAGATGCCGCAGCGGGTTCTGCTCCCCTTTCAGAAGCCATATAGGAAGTGGGAGGAGGGGGGCGGGGGGAGGGCAGAGACAAAAGCCTCATCTACCAGACTGAGAAGTCTCAATAGATGAAGTTTAAAGCTGATGAACCAAGAAAAAGCAGCCTAAGCATATTATTTACAAATGTGGAAGTACGCGGCAGCAGAAAGCAGTTGCCTCTGGGGAGGGGTACACACACCAGAGAACTGTATTTCGTTATACGTCTTTTGGTACTATTTGACTTTGTTCAATATTGGCATGTATTCCTTTAATTAAAATATATATCAAATATGAAAAAAACACACGGGGGCGCCTGGGTGGCTCAGTAGTTTAAGCATCTGCCTTCGGCTCAGGTCACCCCGCGTTTGGGTTCCGGCTCAGCGGGGAATCGATTTCTCCCTCTCCGTCAGCCCCTCTCCCCTGCTCATGCTCTCTCTCTCCCTCTTTCCTCTCTCGAATAAATAAATGAAATATTTTTTAAAAAAATACATGAATGACAAAAGAAGAACTCTTTCCCCTCTTCCGGACAAGGAAGGTGGCTGAATGGAACCTTGCTCAAAGGACTGACCAGTTTCCCTGTTCTCACATCGGCCAGATGAAGGCTTCCGGCTAGGGAGGATGGGAAAAGAAACCAGGCTGGCAGTCAGAATTTGCAAGACCTCAGCTCATTCACAGACTCCTGGATCCTCAGTTTACTCATCTGCAAGACAGAGATGAGAGGTGTCTTGCCACTTCAGAAGGTTTGTTGGGACGTTGAAGAGAGACCATGAATGTGAGGAGCACACGGGAGAGGTGCAGAGCTACCCCGACGTGGAATGGCTGTGAGAGGGGTTCACATTCCTATAGATCGGGCAGAGGGGCAGGGGCGAGGAGTGCGTTCTGGGGACAATTTACAAAAGGCTCTTTAAAATTCATTGCTCAAACTTAAAATGTATAAAACAACACAAAACCACTCCTGCCTATCCCAAGGGGACTGAAAAAAGGGGAACCCGGAGGAGGTCAGGCTGAGGATGTGCAGGCAGCCTGCCTTCTCCTCCACAGCCCGGGCTGGAGGGCGCAGACCATCGGGAGGGCTCCGACCAGGGCCCCTTCCTGCGTGGGAAGAGCAGCAGACGCTCATCTGAAAGTGGGATGAGAACCACTCCCAAGACTTTAAACTCCCAAATCACTGCCCAACCATCTGGCCTGCTGCAGAGTACTTCCGGTAGGCAGAAAGCAGGTAACGATCAGACTCCCACATAACCCAGCATCAGGTGCTGGGCTCAGCCCTTACGTGCCATCTCTCCTGCTCTCGTGACAACCCAAGGCCGGAGTCCCTACGAAGGGAGATGGTGGAGATGAAGACCCCTGCTCACAGTCATGGGACCGGCCGGGGAGCCACAGGTGCGGGATCAGACCCAGGGCTATTTCCCAGCCAGTACTTTACACCACCTCTTGGCTGTGGCCAAAAAGCAGCCCAGTAAAGCTTCTCTAAGGTAAACTGGGAGCAAACTGGTCTGCTCCTCCTGACTTCAGTCCTCCCAACCTACAAGCAACCAAAATTCCTCCCACACTGTATTTACGGAAAAGTACAGACTCCTCTCGTGGCTAATTTGCAGGCGTGCCGCGGGACTGAGGGAGGGAGACAGGCATGTCAAGGGCTCTGTTCTCCCAGGACTTTACCAAATCAGTGTTTGGTAGGGAAATGACACATCCCTGGCTCCTAACTGATCATCTTCTAGAGCTGGCCATTAACTCTGACTATGGGCTGTGTGTGGCCTTGCCCTTCAGAGGAGATAAACTTGCTGCCATTGGACTAATTAAAACTTTCAGGATCACGTCCAGCTTATCCAATATTTATCGTGCTACAGTAGTTATTAAAGCCCACAGGGAACCAGGACACGGCAGCAATGAGAAACCAGAGGGAACAATTGGGCAAAACCACAGCTGGGCGACGGCAGAAGACTAGCCGGAGAAATTCAGACTGACCCCCGCGGTCTCCGATCCAACTTGACTTCTTCTGAATGAAGAATATGGTGCGACTCTTTAAAGGGACAAAGGGTCAGGATGACAGGGAAGGCAGAATCCGATGTCAAATCCCCACAGCGGAGGAAGTGAAGGTACAAACGAGGTCTGCATAAGCCTGACACAGGTTGGTCACGTGGTTCCTGGGACCCCTGGGATCCAAGGAGCAGAAGCAGCTGGCCGGATGGTAGAGAAATTCTGGGCTTCAGCCCCCCACCCCCACCCCATGACTGTATTAACTTTCCAGTTCCGCATAATTCCAAGAAGGGACTAAATTCAGAGTTTGTGAGGAGGGTGTCGACTTGGGAAGCCTCTGTCCATAATCGGCTGATGGGAAAGGCCTCCCAAATCCTGGGAAGGTACCTAGATCCCGCCTGCGTGCCAGGATCGGCACTACCTTGCTCACCTTCAGAACTGACCATCCGCCAAGCCCGTGACCCACCCACAACCTAAGTCAGCTCCAGGGAAGGGAAGGCTAGCTGCCCTCGGCCACTGTCTTGGAGGTGATGGGTAGGAGAAACACAAAAGACCCGTCAGCCTACAAGAGGGCCGGCCCGGGTAGCGAAGGGATCAGCAGTTACCAGGGGAGAACAAACAAAGCAGTTACCAGGAGAAAGCAGGCCTGATGGCAGAGTGAAGACGTCAACTGAACCTGCTCCCTCCCTGCCAAGTTCACAGAGGCCCACAGGCCCCACTCACTAAGAGGCCTACCTGGCTGAGAAGCTGCACCTTGCCTGGCTCCGCAGCGAGCCCTCTGCTGGACCTCAGCTCGACCAGCCCCTGCCTGAGCGGACTGCTGCTGGGCTGCAAACCGGCTTGCTCAGAGACCTCCTGCCCAGCAGGGGCAACAGCCGCCTCCTGAGGGCACTCCAGCATCTCCGGCCCCCAAGCCAGGAGCCTCGAGTCCCGCTCCATGGCTCTGACGGCCTCGAGCTCACCCTCACTAGACATCCTGGAAGACTCGGCCGCCATGCAACAGACCATGCTGGCGATATCCTTACATGGCGTCTCCTGCATGCTCTTGGGCAGCCCCAGGCCCTCCAGCCGCCTGGAGATCTTGACCATCTTCACGATGTGCTGGTAGAATCTCTGGTCCTCAGAGTAGTCTTCACACTCTGACTGCTCATCGGCAGAGCTCTGCATGTGGGACAACTGCAGCCCTAGGAAGGGGCTGGAGCGCAGCTCTCCGGCCCTGGGAGCCGACTGGCCCACGGCCTGCTCAGAGCCCTGCGAGCTCTGCAGGTCCCAAGGGAAGTTGCTCACCTCGCCCAGGATCTGCGAGCCCAGGTGAGAAGCTGGGCTGCTGCTCTCCACGTCAAGCTCAGACTCGCTAGGCTTCCTGTCTTCTTCGGGGGGCTCCAGGGAGGCCGGGGGTTGTCCCTCCTCACGGGCAGGGGAGCGTCCAGGGCCATTCCCGGAAGGGGCATTGTGGGCCGACTCTAAGGCCAGCGGGTCGGGCGGCATCAGGAAGAGCTCCTGAGGTGGATCTTTGGCTGACGACACCCCTGGAGCCTCGGGGGCATCGGGTCCTGTCTCCTTGCAGCTCCCTGGGGTGTCCTTGTTGACAAGCTTGGAGACCTGTCCCATCCACAGTTCCGGGGGCTCTTTCCTCCTCCTCCCCCTGCCCACACTCCCGCCTTCCCCGGAAACGCCCCGCCAGCTCAGGCCGTCGGCCAGGCCGCCATCTAGCAAGAGCGGCTGGCTCTTCCTGGTAGGCGGCACGTGGTCAGAGGAACACAGGGACCGGGAGCGGTCCTCCTCAGGGGAGGGGGAGGGAATGGGGCTCTGGCTCTTGTCTCCCCCGGGGCCAGTGGAGCCCCGTTTGGCCACGTGGTGGCCATGCTGCTCCCCTTTCAGCGGTAGGCCGGTGATGGTTTCAGAGGGCCCTGAGTGGACCGAGGCCTGGCTCCTGCCCTCCGGCACATCCTGCCCGTTCTGGAGGGGCCTGGTGTTCTCAGGGCCCAGGGCGCTGGGCTTCTGCTGTCTGGTCCTCAGTTCCAGCTCTTCTATTTCCGGGTCGGAAAACCCCAGGTAGATTTTCTCTGTCGGCTTCTGGGGTATCCCCAGGCCCTGCTGATCACCCAATTCTGTCCTGCACTGGGCTGGGACCCTGCCTAAGATTTTCTCCACATCGGCAAAGATCTGGTGGGTGCGAAAAGCTTGGCCTTTGGAGAGTGGCTGTAGCTTGCTGGGCAGGGTGCCCAGGAGAGACCAGGGGGTGTCGCCCAGCACGCTGGGGCTCTTCCCTTTCTTAAAGGAGCCCTCACTTCTAGCCTGCATCTCCTGGTCTGGGTCCAGATCAGCAAGCCCAGGTGCAGGGAGAGGGGATGGGCCACGGAGAAGGGAGGAAGAAGGCAGAAGTCCCTGCTCGGGCTGCGTTTCCTAGATGGGTATATAAACGTGCAGAGAGAACAAAGACAAGGCACTTCTGTCTTATACTTGCTACCTCAGCCCTTAGCAGAAGCCCGCCCGCCATTTAAAGGAAAACACAAACTAAGAGGGAAAAAAAAGAAAAGAAAAAAAAAGCTAAAAACTCCCTTCGGCTCCATTGCTTTCTGGGCCCTAGTTTCCTCATCTATAAAGAGGAGGCTGGACTAGATCAATGGCTTACCCCCTGCTTCACAGAGCCTGCCGGTCGGTCACTGTAGTGTACATGTAATGGGGAAGGGGCGTCACCAAGACCTACACCCCAAGGTTCACTTTTTCTTGAAATGCTGGAACTCCACGGAGGGACTGACTAGAAGACAGGCCTTCACTACTCACAAAGATCGGAATCACCAACCAGATTATCCCTAAGGTAACATCAGGCTCGCAGTTCCGTGACGGGTGAATTTCATAAAATCCACCTGCCTTACCAAAGACCACTAGAAGTTGTCTAAGAAGGGAGAGAAGGGAAACATGGCCAGTGACCTGAGCCCTGGGAATTCCACCTAGATCCTCCAGCAGAGATGCGAACTGGTACTGCTCAAGAGAGGTCCACTCCTGAGAATCGTGGGTCTCGAAGAAACCCTAAAAGATAGACCTCATCCCGCAAACGTTCACACTAAGCTCCAGCCGGCCTACACATGCACACCGCCAGGGAGCCCGAGCCACCTGAGCCCAGGTCACCCACCTGGCTGAGGCCTGCCCTCTGCACAAACCCAGGTCTGAGGCACTGTCCTGAGCCCTGAGATCCAGGCTGGCAGCCCAGGCCTATCCTATCGTCCTCAGCTCCTGAAACCACAAAGGAGTCCTTTCTAACAGGGAGCTCCAAGCACTCACTCACATACCCAGAACTCTGTCACCCAACCCTCCGCCCCAGAACCCTCGCCTCATTCCCTCTCTCACCTTTAGTCATGCCAGAGCCTGCCCAGACACTGATTATCATTTAAAGTAGGCCTGGGCCAGTGAAAAGCCCATAATCCATCTTTGGCCTTTCAAACATGTAACGTCAGAAAATTCAACCGATTTGGAAGTTACCCATCCTCTTTTCTCCATCTGGAGGGATGGGCTTGTTATCTTATTTCTTGGGATCATGAGTAGCAATACATGGGGGAGGGGGAGGGAGGGAAGAGTATGTCAGAGCTTAGAAATGTTGAAAGAGACAAATTCACCAGCAACCATCCAATGGCAGAACTGATGCCTTGGGGAAGGAAGGAAGGAAGTTGGAGGAAACCGTCACTGAGAAGCAAGCACTAAGCACTGGAAGGAAACAGACTACAAACAGAAAGCAAATCAACTGGACAAATGAGAGGGTTGAAAAGATAGTCTCAGTGTTCCCCACCTAGTGAGCCTGGGTTCCTACGGGGCCTCCCTGTCCTCAATGCGCCCCACCTGCCCCACACCCGCCCCACACCCGCCCCGCACCCGGGGGAAGGACTCCCTGCACCACCAGAGCACTCTGGGAGAGCCTGGGCCTCATGTCAGGATGGCTCCAAGTCTTAGCTTCTCTACCTATAAATTCAGGGCCATAACTCTGTCTCTAAAGTTCAGACACACTGCAGGGATAAATAAAACAATAAGGGCAAAGAGCGCTTTCAACTCCGAGTGAAAAATGCTACCCGAGACCAAGGTGATCGTGCTGCCATCAAATTTCAATTACACACCGCTGAGGACGCCGGCAACAAAGACAATCCGTGGGAGCAGATAAAGCCCAGAGCTTTTCTCGCTGGATTTGGAAGGCACTGGCATTCTGACAACTGAATTAGGGCTACATCTGACATCTAGGAATTGCACCATCCTGGGAAGGCCTGGCTCTGAAAGGACAGGGAAGACACTCCACTCATCTGGGTTCTCCGTCAACTGTCCCCTGTCCCCAACTCTCCAGACGGGCCAACGGCATCACTTCCTGGACCGCCGCAAAGCACCACACTCGGTAGAGCACTCGCGCTCACTAATCCCACTACATAGCATGTGCTTCCCAAGGGGGATAAAAGGAATTGTTCCGAGGCAGTAAGAACTTCCAGAAGCTAAAAGGAAAATTTGCCGAGAGATAGGCAGATCGGAGGTGATATACTACAAGGAAGTTACTGTATTATTGGTGCTGTTCTTAACTTCCCAGCTGGAAACGCCTAGAGGTTCCCAACATCCCCTTACGTCTCAGCCCTGGCCTCTCTGGGAACTGGCCGCCACGGACTCACCAGTGGACTTTTGGGGGTCTCTTTGTTCTTCTTGTCTTTCTTTTCCTTTTTCTTTTTCTTGTCTTTCTTCTTAATGGCTCCGGGAGCTGACAGCTTCCCCCGCTCTTGGATTACCAAGTTCCGATAGTGCTCGTCACACGGATGGTCCCACATGGACTGCCCATTGGCAAAGTTGAAATAGTAAATATCACCTGTGATGTCCTGGCTGTGGAGAGCAGAAGTCAGCAATTAGTCCCTGCGCAGGCCCAAAGCTACTTAGGGGAAAGAGGAAAGAGAAGACAAGTGGCCGGGAGATCGAGAAGAAGGAAGAACGGCATGAGAGGAGCACGAGAGAGAAGAAGGGAGGACAGGAGGACACGGGGAGGATTAACACAGAATGGAAGGGTACCGTGCGGCTAAGATAGGAGTTAACTTAGCTACAATGGATTGGGATGCCTAAGGACTTCTCTAGAAGAAGACATACAATCATTGTGGTTCCTGGGAATTCATGCTGGACTGGAGTAGGAATAAACGTTTTAGATGGATAAGTACAGACGCCATGGGATCCAAGAGATAAACTCGAGGGTCAACCTTCCTTACTATTTTTATGAAGGGCGTAAGAAGAAAGAGCCACTGTGAAAGCTCTGGTTTTGCAGAAGACTCTGAACTCACGAGAGGTGACAATCCAAGTCAGTGGGGACCAACGACAGAAGAAAATAACGTAGGGGCACCTGGGTGGTGCAGTCGGTTGAGCATCTGACTCTTGATTTCGGCTCAGGTCATGATCTCAGGGTCATGAGCCTGCTCAAGATTCTCTCTCCCTCTGCCCCGCCCCCCACATTCTTTCTCTCTCGAAAAATAAAAATAAAAAATAAAAAGAAGAAAAATAACATAAAAGGTGGCATTTCAAGAATCAGTGTTTCAACATAGACAAGTCCAAGATAAGCCATTCATTACATCCACTGTTGTCAGTAATCCATTGGGACAGCTATTAGAAAAACAAAAAGTAAACCACACATTCACAATAGCAATATAAAAAGACACAATACCCAGGAATAAATCCAAACTGTGCAAAATCTTTATAAAACTTTACCGAAAAGTCAGGAAAAAGGAAAAAAGAAGGGGCGCCTGGGTGGCTCAGTGGGTTAAGCCTCCGGCTCAGGTCATGATCTCAGGGTCCTGGGACCGAGCCCCACATCGGGCTCTCTGCTCAGCAGGGAGCCTGCTTCCCCCTCTCTCTCTGCCTGCCTCTCTGTCTACTTGTGATCTCTCTCCGTCAAATAAATGAATAAAATCTTTAAGGAAAAAAAAAAGGAAAAAAGAAAAAGCATTTGGAGAGACAGTCCACGTTACTGAATAGAAAGACTCAAGTCTGGGGGCACCTGGCTGGCTCAGCTGGCAGAGCACACAATTCTTGATCTCAGGGTTGTGAGTTTGAGTCCCACACTGGGTGTAGAGATTACATTAAAAAAAAAAAAAGACTCAAGTTTTAAACATGCTGATAATCCTAAAATTGATGTATAAATTCAATATAATCCCAGTAGAATCTCAATCAGCCTCCTTACAAAACTTGACAAGCTCAATCTCAATTCCAATAAAAGAGAAAACATGCAGAAATAAGCAGGAAAAATATCAGGAATGAAAAAGAAAAAGCTAACAAACGACACAGAAGCACGTGAGAAGTTGCACGACACCAGTGACCATCAGGGAAAGTGAGCTACCACTCCACGCCCACCAGCACAGCTGCTACGAAATAAGCAGGAAAGAACAGGTGTTGGCGAGGATGTGGGGACACCGGACCCTCGTGCGCTGTTGGTGGGGATGGAAAGGGGTGCAGCCACCATGAGAAACAGTGTGGCGGTTCCCTAAAAATTAAAAATAAAACTTTCATATGACCCAGCAATTCCACCCAAAAGCACCGAAAGCAGGGATTCGAGCAGATTTTTGTACACCCATGTGCACAGCAGCATTACTCATAATAGCAGAAGGGTGCAAACCGCCTGAATGCCCACCGACAAATAAATAAACAAAATGTAGCACAGACATACCCTAGAATTTTATTCCACCTTGAAGAGGAATGAGGTACTGACACGGGCTAGAGCATGGATGAAGCCTGCAGATGTGATGCTAAGTAAAATAAGCCAGGCACAAAAGGACCAATACTGTGGGTCCACTGATACGATCTAGAACAGGTTAATAAACAGAGACGGGAAGTAACTCAGAGGTTACCCAGAGCTGGCAGGGAGGGGGGAGAGTGGGCACAGACTTTCAGTTTAGGAAGCTGAAAAAGTTCTGGAACTGGGCAGTGGTGATGCTTACACAACACTGTGAATGTACTTCATGCCACTCAACTGTCTATCTAAAAATCGTTAAAACAGGACATTTTACGTTATGTATGTTTTGCCAGGAAAAAAAAAACTTACAAAAAATGTATAATTTCAATGTGACACAAGAAAGAGTAAAGAAATTAAAAAACAGGAGACTGGAAGAAAATAACAGAAACAGTAGTATAAGATTAATACACAGAAAAATCAGAGTTTCACCTTCTCCAAAATAAAAAGATAAGCGACCCAGCAGACAAAACGGCGAAGGGCATAAAGAAGCAAATGGCCAACAGATGCCCAGTCCCACTCAATGAACGATTTGAGAAATGCAAATTCAAACAATCAGGTATGACTTCCTGCCCTTCGATTGACAATTTTTTTGTACTGATCATTTTTGGGGGGGTTGACAATGTTTTAATTGATAATATTTTTAAATGAACCACATGTACTATTATTAAGGACTGTCAAACTGTAATGGAAAGTCATGTGGGATTCACTACCGATATTTAAATTCGGCACATCTTTTAACACATCAGTTGAAATCCTAGAAATTATTTCTGAAGGCACACATACAAAATCTCAGGCAACATGCTCAACCAAACTGAAGGAAACATCTGATCTCTCCTCACCTGGTGCCACATACTCAGAGGCCAGAAACAGAAAGAACAACATGTGAAGCCTTATTAGTAAGTGTAAGAAGCGACAGGTCAAGGCTGGTGTCTGACCTGGATAGAGACCTTTCAAACCTGGGTTTTAATGCCAATTGACAGACACAAAAGATGACCTTAGGCCTTCACGAATCTGGAAACCAGGAATGAGGCTGGGCCCTTGCGGCTTCTTTCTCCATGAACAGAAGAACCTAGTGGAGCGAGGAAGCATGTCACCCAATCCAGGTCGGGGCAGGCAAAATCAAATTTCATGAAAAATTAAAAACCCCAAGACACATGTAGACATAGAGTCCAAATTGTGGTAAGGAAATCCCAAGTCAGAAAATTAATGTAAAAATTTTGTCCTAAACCCACTGAAAAATCCTTGGCACGAGCTATCGTAGAGCCACTCAACAACCTAGGAATAAAACACAGAAAATACTCTATAGAAGATGGAATCGCAAAACTCCCAATAAATAATTAACAAACCTCATGGGGGAAACAGTTCACGGTAAAAGGGAATCAGCGCCAGCAAAGAAAAGCATTAGCACACAAGGAAACTTGGCATGGCAGAATAATCAAAAGAAGACTAAAATAAACTACATCTAAAATTACTGTAGGGATAAAAGGAGTAGAATCCATAATGAAAGAACAGAACTCTAAAAAAAAAAAAACATATTGAAAAAAAACAAAGCAGAACTTGTAGGAATTGGTAAAATCATTAAATTAGGGGAGGAAAGGGGGATGAAGAGACACGAGTCCTCAAGGAACGAAAGCACCCAAATCCTGAACTTAGAAAATAGAAATAAATACATACCTGATACACTGCAGTGAAATTATAGAACACTAAAGATAAAAATAAAATTATAAAAACAACCAGAGGGGGGAAAGATTTACTACCCACAAAGGAACAATAAATGAGACCAAGAAAATATGTCTTATTAAGGAAAACCAGAAGTCAGAAGATAATGGTACATAATACTGGCCAAGGCTGTTCAAATTCAAGAGATAATTCTGTACTCAGCTAAACTGTTATTCAGAGTGAGACCAGACAAAAGTGCCTAGGGACACAGGAAGACATAAACACATCTAGCATGCTTGATAGAAAGGATATTTATAGAACCCTATATTGGAAAATGAGAAACTACATTCTTATCGAAAACACCTAGAACAAAAAAAAAAAAAAAGAAAAGAAAACACCTAGAACATTAACACAAACAGAACCACTCACCAAGCCAGAAAAGAGGTCTCAGCTTGTAACAAAAAATGAATAAATAAAATTGGAAATCAGTAATAAAAAAAAATACCCAAACTCTATCTACCTCATCCCCTTCAAACTATTATTTTAGAACAAAGATACGTAACAAATTTTTAGAAAATCAAATCCAATCATATATGATCATGACCAGGTGGACTTTATCCCAGGAATGTAAGGTCAGTTTAACATTTGAAAATCAATCAATATCATTGACCATATTAAGACTAAAATAGAAAAAAAAAAACACAACACATGATCCTATCAATAGATGCAGAAAAAACATTTGGTAAAATCCTATATGCTTTCTCATTTAGACTCTTAGCAAGTCAGGAATAGAAGGGAACTTCCTCACCCTGACAAAGGGCATTTACAAAAACCTACAGCTAACATCATACTCAATCCCTTAAGATCAAGAACAAAGCAAAAATATCCATTGTCACCACTTCTATTATTGGAGGTTCTAGTCAGTTCAGTAAGGAAAGAAATAAAAATAAAAGGCATCCAGATTGGAAAGGAAGAAGTAAAAATGTCTTTTCCACAAAAGACGTGATCACATATGTAGGAAATCCTATGTAATCTATAAAACTATTAGAAATGACATACATGGGGCACCTGGGTGGCTCAGTCGGTTGAACGTCAGACTCTCGATTTCAGCTCAGGTCATGATCTTGGGGTCATGAGATTGAGGACTTTGGGCTCCATGCTCAGTGGGAGTCTCCTCTCTCCCTCCCCCCACTCCCCTAGCTCACCTGTGTGCCCAAGAGTGCACACACATACTCTCTCTTAAATATTAAAAAAAAAAAAAAAAAACTGACACATGTGAGCTTAGCAAGGTTGCAAGCTACAAGATCAATATACAAAAACTAATCTTATTTCTATATAAAAGCAATGGGAAATTGAAATTTTAAAATACACCATTTACAGAAACATCAAAAATACGCACTACTCAGGAATAAATCTAACAAAATATGGGCAAAACGTGTACACTAAAAACTACAAAACAGGGGTGCCTGGGTGGCTCGGTGAGTTAAAGCCTCTGCCTTCGGCTCAGGTCATGATCTCAGGGTCCTGGGATCGAGCCCCGCATCAGGCTCTCTGCTCGGCGGGGAGCCTGCTTCCCCCTCTCTCTCTGCCTGCCTCTCTGCCTACTTGTGATCTCTCTCTCTCTGTCAAATGGATAAATAAAATCTTTAAAAAAATAAAATAAATAAAATAAAAAACAAAAAATGACAAAACATTTCTTAAAGAACCACCTAAATAGAGACAGACCCTGCTCAGGGGTTGAGGGACTCCACGTAATTTTAGAGGTCAATTCTCCCTAAATTGATTTATAGATTCAGTGCAATTCCAATCAAAATCTTAACAGGATTTTTTTTTTTTTTTTTAGAAAATGACAAACTGATTCTAAAATTCGTATGGAAATGCAAGGACCTACAATAAATACAACTTTGAAAATGGTGAACAAAGCTGGAGGATTTACCCTAAATGACTTCAAGACTTATACTAAAGCTATAGTAATCAAGATAGTACGTACGGTATCGGTGTTAAGGTAGACAAACAGATCAATGGAAGAGAGCAGAGAAACCAGAAGTAGACCCCTACATAGGGTTAATTTGGGAAAAAATCTAAACACCCTTCAATATAAGAGTGGTTAAATAAATAGGGATTTTTAAAAATTATGGCACATCTATACACGGAAAAGTGTGTAGCCCATAAAAGTCTTAGGTGGACCACACATTGTCAGAGAAGAGTAACAACTGATACTTAGTGTAACAAACAAAACCATGCGAGTGGGGCGGGGTGTGTTTTCAAGGCCAGGAAGGAATTCACCAATTAACAGTAGTTACTCTTGGAATTGACAGGGCAGAAGATGGCATGTGCCGGTAAATTTTAATGACTTACGGTATTTTAAAAATTGCAAAAGAGTTCACGCTCCCTTCCAGGCTGAGGGAGCGCCGGCCACCGCTAGCGGGACCGTGAAGGCGGCGGGGACGAAGCCAGGCGCACTGCTGGCCCATAACTGATGACGGTGTCCTTCCTTCCACCCTCCGTTTTACTTTTTACAAACACTGCAGCCATTTAGTTATTAGGTGCATGTACGTTAAGGTATTACTATACCGATTATATTTCTCATATGGTTTCTCATTCGAAAATGAATCCAAAAGCAAAACAGCACACATACGTACAAACTTAAAAACAGAGACAGAGAAGGTTAACGGGTGAGGCAAATGTCGGGGCGCCCGGGTAGCTGAGTCAGGTGAGCGCCCGACTCTTGGTTTCGGCTCAGGTCATGATCTCATGATGGAGTCGTGGGATTGAGCCCCTGCATCAGGCTCTGTGCTGGGCGTGGAGTCTGCTTCAAGAGTCTCTCCCTCTCCACCTCCCCCCATGTGTACTCTCTATAAAATAAACAAACAAATCTTTCAAAAAATAGATAAGGCAAATGTGGGTATCAGAGTGGATACTGGCAACAAAACAGAAACCACTATCCTACGAACTTATCCTACAAACACAACCGCACGTCCTCGGCACCCGGAACACCGCGTACAGCGTTGACGGATTTCTTAGGAGAAAGAGGTCATGAAACTGGAGGAGATCCAAGGAAATGCGGCTGAAAGGATCAAGAGAACAGGGATCCTGCCACGTGAGGAGAAGCTAAAAGGATTACGTACTTCAGCAGGGACGGGTAAGTCCCTTCAGCAGGGACGGGTAAGGACACAGGTGCAGTCATCCTCAGGCTTGGCCAACACACTGAATGGTGTGGATGAGAACAGAATAACCACACCGGGCCCACAAACCCGTACCAGACCAGCGGCAGGGAGGACCCCAGGAGACACCTGGGCACTAGCTGGGGACAAGCGTAGGCAAGTGGCACACTCCAGGAGGAAGTAAACTCAGCACGCACTTGAAGAGGCAAGCTGGCGCGCGCTGCGCCTGTGACAAGGAGAAGAGAGCAGGCGAGCGGAACAGTGTCACGGGCCCCGAGAGTGGGACAGGATGCGGTTCTGGCAACAGCCGCCGAGACCCCGTTAGCCTCCTCACCCACAACCTAGTTCCCTTACGAAAGCTGAGTGGGTCCGCTCCTCGCCCGACTGAAAATATGAACGAATCCACGACTCAAAGTCAGAGACCGGCTGCCACGGGGGATGGAAGCCCCGCCAGGCCGTGCGGCCCCACCGCAATCCTCCTTAGCGCCGGCGTCCACCGTGGACATGCTGAGGCGGTCTCAGTATTGTCACTCTCAATGGCAGTCTGCAGAGAATAACAATGACACCTCCCCAGCGGGCAGAAAACAGACGCTGCTGCTGCGGGACCTGACCCAAGGCAGCAGCTCCTGGGACCCTGGACCAGCAGGCCGGCCTAAGCTCGGGCCCAAAGCAACAGGCGGCGCAAGCAGAGGGACGGCCCACGGCTGTCCCCAGCTCTGTGCAGGACAGGCTTCGAAAGGTGGCAAGTGCAAGCTGACCTCCAGGGCCAGGCTCCCTCTGCCTGGGAGAGGCCAAGCCTCGGGCCGCAGGCCTGCTCACTTACCAGGGCTTCCACTCCACAGGCAGTGGGGCCACGATGCCCTCCCGCGCCAGCCACATCAGTTCCGGCTCCTTGACGGGATCGATACCAATCTCTCTGGCGAATTCGAGAATTTCTGTAAGAAGAGGCAGGAGGATGAGAAAGGAAGAAAGCTGGGGATGTGCATGTGGATGGAAAGAAGGAAAAAAAAAATCACAATTGTGCAATATTGCACCTCGTGCAATAATAAGAAATATACATGTTGGTCTCTGCTCCCAGTTCCTGTTACTATTTGGCCTTTGACCCGAGTTCCTGACCAGAGCTCCGAAAGCCCCTGGAACTTCCTGAGTAATAGAAGCACCTTTTCTTCCAATGAGGTGACTCTGGGCGGGCTCCTGGATGGGGCTTGGTCACCAGAGAGACCAAGCCATGATCAGAAACTTGGAACTTGGGGCAGCTGGCTGGCTCAGCTGGTAGAGCATGTAACTTTTGATCTCGGGGTTGTGAGTTCGAGCCCCATGCTGGGTGTAGAGATTACTTAAAAATAAAATCTTGAAAAAAAGGGGGGTGGGCACCTGGGTGGCTCAGTCAGTTAAGCATCTGTCTTGGGCCCAGGTCATGATCCACAGGGCCCTGGGATGGAGCCCCATGTCAGCCCTGCTCAGCAGGGAACCGACTTCTCCCTATGCCCCTCCCTGCTGCTCATGTGTACACACGTGCACTCTCTCCGTCTCTCTCTCTCTCAAATAAATAAAATCTTTAAAAAAAAAAAAAGAAGAAGCTTGGAACTTTCAGCCTCACCCCCATTCCCTGGAGAGGGGAGAGGGGCTGGAAAAGGAGTTAATAATCTATCATGACTTGGTGAAGAAGCTTCCATAAAAATCCCTAAACTATGGGGCTCAGAGAGCTTCGGTGGTTGGTGAACACAATCACATGCCAGGGGGAACCTGCGTCCCAAGTCCACAGAGACAGAAGCTCCTGCACCTCTCGGACCTCCCCCTACGTATCTTTTTATGCGGCTATTCATCTGTATCCTTTATGATATCCCTTATTATATAATAAACTGGCAAACATAAGTTTTAAGTGTTTCCCTGAGTTGTGCGGCCTGTCCTAGCAAATTATTGAGCCCAAGGAGGAGAACGTGGGACTCTGGTGTCTCGCCTATTGGTCAGAAATACCAGGGACAGCCGGGGACTTGCTGCGGCCATCTGAAGTAAGGGCCGGTCTTGCGGGACTGAGCCCTTCGCCTGTGGGATCGGATGCTGTCTCCGGGGAGACAGGGTCAGAACTGAACTGAATTGCAGGATATACAGCCGGTGTCAGGAAATCCCCAGACATCTGGTGCCAGCATTTTTGACTGTGAGAGTAAAGGAAAAGCAGAGTTTCTTCCTAGACGACTTTTTTTTCCCACTTCACCTTCACTTTCTGAATTTTCCTAAGTGAGCAAGTATTACGTGTCTAGATTTAAATAATAAACATACATAATTTCATCTTCTTAAATGATAAGTGGTACACCTGAATCAAGGCAGGCTACTGCCATACTCTAGGAACGTAACCTGAAGCCAAAGATGACAAAGGCAAAACAGTAAGACCAAGACATCAGTGTAGCAGGGACCTGGGGAGGAAGCCCACCAGCCACAGCCAGAACCATCCAGAATGAGGGCAGCCTTACTGGGACACAAGCTCTCCCCAGATTTCCAAAATCCTGCCGCAGAAGTGCTCGTCACTCAATCAACTAGCATGGACGGAACACCTAGAGAAGACTAAGCCCCTGGAGAACCTTACCGACACACGAACAGAGTCCACACCACAGGGCAGGTGTTTGAATGGAGATCTGCACCGTGTGCCCGGGAGCAGGGACAAAGCAGTGACTTCTGCTCGGGCCCCGGGGACATATGAACTAAGAAAGAGGGATGATGCTTCACCAGCCTTGTTCTCCACTCTGAACCCTCTCTTCCATGAAGACAGTTGTTTCTTTTCCAATTTTGCTATATATTATGGACTCTGAGACTTGCGTTATATTCTTTTGGAAGCATTTGGAAGGCTCTTTCACCAGAGATCTGGAGGAACTGGGGAGATATATACACTAAGAGCTAGCTCACCAACAGGGAAAAAGACAGATGAGCTAACCACTGGAATATGCCACCAGAGCCCCCAGGAATAATGAAATAAATACATCGATGCTTCAGCTGATAACAGCCCAGGCCAGAAAGGCATCACCAGTTTGGGTCATCTCAGGGGAGAATCGGGAGGATGGCAACCTGGGGACTAGGGAAGAAAAAGCACTTTTTCAAAGGACCAGCTGGAATTTGGCTAGTCAGAGACTAACTTATTCACAGATCTCACAAATAGTTTTTGAGTGTTTCCTATGTGCTGTGAATAAGAGAAATGATCTCTGTCCTAATAGAGAAGAAACCACCAGTAAAGAAGTAAACAGATAACTATACAAAGAATTAAAGCTTCTAATAAAGGTAATGAAGGAAGTAAATGAGGTGTGAGATAGAGAATGTCAAGGTGGAGGGGGCACTCCTTTGGAAAGGATCAAGGGAAACCTCTCAGAATGGAACACAAATTAAACCTATAGGAGACAAGGGAGCTAGCCATGCAGAGCACTGAGGAAAGGGCACTCAGGTGCAAAGGGCCTGTGGCAAGTGGCGGTTTGGCCCATCTGGGGACTGTCAAAAAGGCCATGTGACTGGCAGAGTGAGAAAGAGAGAACGGCACTGGGTGAGCCCAGCCAGGTGGCAGGCTGGGGTCATGCAGAGTCCCGCACACCCCACCAAGGGTGCTGCTGAATATAATAGAATATTACTAAAAGCAGAGCCCTGATATGACCTCCTGTACACCGTAAGAACACTCTGGTGCAAGGGGGAGCATAAATAGGAAGGCGGTGCCTTTCGTGAGGACATGTGCCTGTGGGTCCCAGCTGCACCGCGCAGCAGACCTGTGCCTTGAGGGAAGTTAGTTCACCTTCCTGTGCCTCATTGGGTCATCTGTAAAATGGAAACGGTAATAGTACCTAACTCATGGAGCTGCTGCGAGGGTTGAAAAGCAGCACATATGGGGCGCCTGGCTGGCTCAGTTGGAAGAGCACGCAACTCCTGATCTCAGGGTTGTGAGTTCGAGCCCCTATGTGGGGTATAGAGATCACTTAAATAAGTAAAAAAAAAAAAAAAAAAAAACTTAAAAAAAAAAGTAAAGGAGATACATGTAAAGTTCTTAGCACAGAAACCACTACAGAGGAGCACTCAGTAAATTCTGTTATTATTGCTGTTTAAAAATGAAACAAGGAGTGCCAGGGTGGCTCAGTCATTAAGCATCTGCCCTCAGCTCAGGTCATGGTCCTGGGGTCCTGGGATTGGGCCTACGTTGGGCTCCCTGCTCAGCGGGGAACCTGCTTCTCCCTCTCCCACTCCCCCTGCTTGTGTTCCCTCTCTCATTGTGTCTCTCTCTGTCAAATAAATAAATAAAATCTTTAAAAACAAAACAAAATACAGCTTTAGTTTTCTTCTTAAGAAATTGGGTCACCCTGGCTTCAGGACACACTGTAGTTCATGGTATCCCACACTATATTTTCAGTTTTGCTTTTTTTTTTTTTTAAGATGGACTCCTTTTTTAAAAATATTTATTCATTCATTCATTCATTTTAAGGTTTTATTTTTAAGTAATCTCTACACCCAACGCAGAGCTCGAACTCACAACCCCGAGATCAAGAGTCACATGCTCTACCAACTGCGTCAGCCAGGCGCCCCTATATTTTCACTTAAAATTAATCATTGATCGGGGCACCTGGATGGCTCAGTCAAGCGTCTGCCTCAGGCTCAGGTCATGATCCCAGGGTCCTGGGACAGAGCTCCACATCGAGCTCCTTGCTCAGGGGGGAGTCTGCTTCTCCCTCTCCCCCTGCTTGTTCTCTCTAATAAATAAATAAATAAATATAAAATAAATTAAATTAATCACTGATCCAACCCAAGGTCAGCAAACGTTTTCTGTAAAGAGCTAGACAGTAAATATTTTAGGCTTTGTGCGTGATAGGGTTCCTGTCACCACCACTCAACACTGTCCTTATGCCATGAAAGCAGCCACAGACAATACATAAGCAAACAAGCATGGCTATTTTCCAATAAAACTGTATTTACAAGAAGGCAACAGGCCAGGTTCGGTCATGGACTGTAGTATTCCCTGATCTAACCGAATACACGGGGCGGCCCCGCACACGTAGCATACTTCATACTGGAAGGAGAGAGCTCAATCCGAGATCATTCCTGCCCTCAAAGAACTATTACGGGACACCCCAGGCCTCTTACCTTGCTCACTGGGGATGTAGGTCTCATCATAATCTTCCTCCAGAACCAGCTGGTCTCCTATGCGGATGGGTCTTCCGGCCATGATTGGTCTGGGCTCGAACACCTAGGTCCCAAACACCCACGCCCAAAGAGAAAATCAATGACCCAGCTTAAAAGGGGAAAAACTGGAGCTGGGTCATGGAGCACCTAGGTCAGTCCAGACCATGCAAGCCAACTTAGCCAGGGATTTTCCAACTCCAGGGATAATGCAGGGTGGGACCAACAGCTCAGAACTCAGGCCTTCTAGGCTTTGCACCTGAGAAAGTTCTGAGACACACCTCCCGAAGGCTTGCTGAACACTTGGTGAGTCACAAAAGATCTGGAATCCCAGCCTTCTCAAGAGTTTGACTTCAGGGGCGCCTGGGTGGCTCAGTGGGTTAAAGCCTCTGCCTTTGGCTCAGGTCCTGATCTCACGGTCCTGGGATTGAGCCCCGCGTCGGGCTCTCTGCTCAGTGGGAAGCCTGCTTCCCCCTCTCTCTCTGCCTGCCTCTCTGCCTGCTTGTGATCTCTGTCAAATAAATAAATAAAATCTTAAAAAAAAAAAAAAAAAGAGTTTGACTTCATATGCGCCGCCCCCCAAAACACAGGAGAAATAATTCACAGTATAGGACCCCCAGCTAGAAAACCCTACTGAAACACCAAAGAAACTAGCGGTAACCCCCCCATATACCAAGGTATCCTAGTGCAGTCACACTGTCTCAACACACATCCCTATTTGCATTCAACCATGCCCTCAGGAAGCTTACGATCTAGTGGCAGTAGCAAACACAATTTTAACAGTAGGAGGCAGAAGGGGAATAAACCATCCTGCTCGCAATGTCCACAATAGCCAAACTATGGAAAAAACCTAGATGTTCATCAACAGATGAATGGATAAAGAAGATGTGGTGTATATATACACAATGGAATACTATGCAGCCATCAAAACAAAACAAAACAAAATCCTGCCATTTCCAGGATGGAACCTCTAGATGGAACTAGAGGGTATTATGCTAACCAAAATAAGTCAATCAGAGAAATACAATTATCTTATGATCTCTCTGATATGAGGAATTTGAGAGGCAGGGTGGGGGGTAGGGAGGGAAAAAAAATGAAACAAGATGGGACCAGGGAGGGAAACAAACCAGAGACTCTTAATCTCAGGAAATAAACTGAGGGTTGCTGGGGGTGGTGGGGAGGGATAGGGTGGCTGGGTGATGGACATTGGGGAGGGTATGTGCTATGGTGAGTGCTGTGAAATGCGTAAGCCTGATTCACAGACATGTACCCCTGAAGCAAATAATACGTTACATGTTAATAAACAAACCAACAAAAAGAGAAATAGAATCAGGTACTATTAACAAATAATCTTTACAAGAAATATAATAAGTATGACCTTAAAATGATCAAAACTGTGGATAAGAGATGTAAAAGAAATAATAAATAAAAGTAGATACTTAAAAAAAATTTTTTAAATAAATAAAACCATCCTGCTCAGGAAGTACCGAGAGAGAAGGAAGAAGGCAGGCTTTGTCAAGGGGCTGGGGACGAAAGGCAGTCAAGAGTCATGTGAGTGGAGAGAGGTGTTCGAGGCAAGGGGACGTCGGGTGCAGACAAGCGGTTCTGGAGTGCTGGACCCCGGCGGGCACGGCAGGGGCTGGGGCGGAAAGCCAGGTCTCGGAGGAGAGCAGTGTAGACCATGAGAAAGAGCCTTGCCTCTCCCCTGTGGCAAAGGGGAGCCGCTGAGGGCTTTGGTGAAAGCAAATGGCACAGAGTGGCCTTTTTCTAGGATGAGAACGCTGGCAGGAGTGGCATGGCAGGACCGGAGGAATGAGACTGGTGTCAGGAAAACCACTGAGGAGGCCGCCGTCCAGGGGAAAGACGAAGAGGCCTTAAATGAGGGCAGAAGCAGAGAGAAGGCAGAAGGGGCAGATGCTGTGATGGCAGGTTTCACAGGACCAGGAAGGACAGTGGAGGAAAGGAGTCTGACTTGAAACCAAGGTCTGCAGCTCCAGGACTGGGACAGCGTCAAATTGTTCAACTGACGAGCTGGCCCCATTCTCGTTCTCGAATTGCTCCTCCCTTCCAATCCCTCCTCCTGTAACTACTCAGGACCCCGGGTTACCGTCCCCTCCTGCAGCTCCCACACCGGAGCTCCCGATGATACAGAGACAAGTCGCCCTGTACGGTGGCTGCCACGTGCGGTGTCGCCGCCCCGGCGGGCGCGAGTCACAGGAGCCTAGAGCAGCAGGGCCTGACCTCTTCAGAAGCTGTCACCGTCCCACCCGGAGCAGCAAGCACAACACAGCCCCCTTCTAGCAGGGGAAATGAGCAGAAAGACCCTGTCATCCAAAAGAAGGTCAGGATGCGTCCCCTAATGAGTGCTCATGGCCCGATCTGGTGGCTCGGAATCGCAGGACCCCAGAGAGGGACCCCTGATGAACGGCACAGGATAGAGGAGGGACCGCTGCTGTGGCCCTCTCTGCACCCTGAAGGTTGACAGCTGGGCAAGGACGGTATCTTGCCTCAGGACTCCCGAGAGATGGCTCCCTCTGTCAGCACACCGGAGCCAAGGGAGTCAGGCTCTGCCCGCTCTCATTCCCACCGTGACACCTCTAAGCAGTAACTTCGTGCCTCGGGAAGACAGGCTAATGGGAGAAGCGTTCTCTTCCGCGGTACATCAGCCCAAGTGGGGATCTGCTTCCTACCCGAAGATCGCATAACACCCTGCCCAAGTAACATTCCCTCCACACACAGTCAGAGGTAAGGAGGGTCACCGACTCTGGAAAAGCAGAGCAGAAAGGTACCAGGAACCAGGGGGGCTGATGTGGCTGAAGGAGCCACGGGAATCTTGAATTCTCTGCATTAGAGAAGAGAGGGAAAGGATCCCTGGGGACATCGGGCTAGCCATCATTCAGTCCAACAGGGCAGTGATCTATTACAAGGCACTGTATCAACCACCTCAGAGCATTTGAGAAATCCCACATTTGAGAGATGTCACATATCCCTAGACACATCCCATCTTGGGAAAGCATGGGGCGGGGAAAATCTCGTTGCAGCAGAATGCCTAATTAGCTATATTTAAAGGTCAGGAAGAATCCAGAAAATCTAAATTCATGGATCACTCCAATATCAAACATTTTTTCCGTCAGAAAAAAATTAAGATGTGGGTGGGCTATATTCTACCTCCTTTCTTTGCTTTGCCTGGCTTGAGAAAGGATGTGGGTAAGGGCAGGACCGAAAGAACAGGAACGGTAGGAATGAGGAAGGTGGTGGGAAGAGAAATCCTATGCCTTTACTGACTACTAGAGATCATTTATTCATTTGAGAAATATTTATTGAACACCTACTAAGTTTACTTCTTGCTGGCACTAGAGACGTGATGAGGAGTAAAAACACCCACAAGCTAACGGAGCATACTTACACACACATACGCATAATAAGAGTTCCCTGTGTACGGATTTCTTCCACTCTGCTGGAACAATTACAGAGAAAGTGCAGCCGAGAAAAGCAGACCTACTGAAGAAGGCATTGGGGAGAAGGCGGGAGACGTGAGAAATGATTATGTAGTGGTAACTGAGTGCAGGTCTGGGAACATTCTCGGCTCTGAATCCCAGCTCTGCCACTTACCAGCAGGGCAAGCTGCCTCAGTTTTCTCATCTGTAAAATGGAGATAACGAGGTCTATCCCAAAGGGCTGTGAGAATCAAATTATTCAATACATGGGGGCACCTGGGTGGCTCAGTCAGGCCTCTGACTCTTGATGTCGGCTCAGGTCATGATCTCAGGGTCATGAGATTGAGCCCCATGTCTGGCTCCACACTCAGAGGGGAGTCTGCTTGAGATTCTCTCTCTCCCTCTGCCCCTCCTCCTGCTCATGCTCATTCTTGCGTAAGTGCTCTCTCTAAAAAAATAAATCTTAAAAAAAATTAAATAAAAATAAATTATTCATAACACATAATATACTTAAAACATAGTAAGATCTCAATAAATATGAGTTGTTATTACTATTACTACTTACATATCTGAAAGGCCTATTCTACCTTGTTCCAGAGGACAGAGTACCAGGGAATGTAAGTGAAGGCCTTTCTGACATTCAATGACCACTTATTGAACATCTACAATGGGCTGGCACTGTGCTAACTGTTAGGGCTACAAGCCTGATTACACAAGGTCCTGAACTCCAGCTGAGCCTAGCTGAGAAGCCAAACACATAAAGATGTGGTTGTAGAACGTGTGAAGCACATTAAATAACAGGAGGTACAACGAGAAACCGAGGTAAGGACAACTAACCTTATTCTGGAAGATCAGGGAAAGCATCAGAGTAGAGGACCAATGAGAGGGTTCCACAAGAATAAGCAGGAGCTCACCAGGATAAGGGAAGAGAAGGCAGAAGAAACAGCATGCACGAAGGCAAAGAGGCAGGAAGAACATGGTGGGTGCAGAGAATTCATTTTGACAACAAAAGTTTATATTTACTTAACAATTCCTATGTTCCAAGAACGGTACTAATACTGCATATACCTCATCTCACTTCGTCCTCTCCAAGAGGTAGAAAATATTTTCCCCATTTTTCAAATAAGGAAAGTGAGGCTCGGCAAGGTTAAAGAAAAAAAGAACAATTTGCCCAAGGCTTCACAGTAGCAAAGGGCACAGCATCGCAGGCATGCCACTCCCACGTCGTCTCTCTGACCCCAAAGCCTGAACTCTTAACTACTCTGACACGACCAGCCTGCAAGGGGCAACGGGCGGAGCGGCAGGAGAGAGATCTACAGTGGAAGGCCAGGAGCACCCTATAAAGGGCTTGGAAGGATTTAGGCTGAATCCTGTATATGAGGAGGAGCCAGCACAGGATTTCACAAAGGAGAAAGGCATGATCAGATCTGCAGTTTCGCAAGATATTCTCACAGCTGTCTAAGAACTAATTTCAGGAGGGCAAGAACAGAAGCAGAGCGACCACTTAGGAAGCTTTCCTGAAAGCACAGGCAAGAAATTATGAACTAAGCCAGTGGCTGTGAGAATAGAAAGGAAGGACCAGATGCTTAGGGTATTAGGCTGCAGAATAACAGGACTTGAAGTCTGCAGCAAGCGAAGGACAGGGAGGAGGGAAATCAGGGCACTCAGACCAGTATGGGATTATCTGTTGGCTTTTATGCCTTGCCCAACAGCCCCACCTAGCATACTCCCTAGAATATAGGAAATGCCCAGCAAATGTTTGCTGTGCATATCCTAAGATTGAATTCCAGGTGCAGACCTGGCTGAGTGAAGGGTGCAGTCCTTTACTGACACAGGAACAAGAGGAGGCACAGACCTGGGGGGCCAGGATGGCGGGGAGGCACGCAGCTGGAGATGATCAGTAAGCAGGCCTGAGCTCAGGAAAGAGGTGTGACTGGGGCTAGTTAAACAGACGGTCACCGAACCTGCGGGCGGAATCACCGAGACCCAGACGCCGCCTATGGTGAGCAGAAAAGACAGGCCTGCAGAAACAGCTGAGTTAGGAGACCCGGGAGCGAGGACTCGTGGAAGCCAAATAAGGGCTGTGATTCCAGGTGGAGGAGATAGATTTTTTAATGAGTGCAAGGAAAGGAAGGGAAAAACAAACCTCCAAAACTTCCTGATCTCCCCAGCTGGCCCAAAGACGGCAGAAGGTCGGGCTAGCCCTGGATTCGGGCACGGGGGAAGCCTCTCCACGACAGAGGTATCCGAGCGAGGTTCGGAGGGCTCCACACTCCAACCACGGACAAGACAAGTAAACGGGCGCCCCAGCAAGCTCACACACTGTCACTGGCGCTCGGGCTCGCCGCTCGCTCCCCGCCGGCACCCCAGCCCAGCCCGGCGCCTTCGCCACTCGGAGAGATTGTGGATAGATGCACCCTAGCCCGGCCGCTCCTTCCCAACCTCTCCCCCCAGTTCCCGCCCACACTCGTGCTCCTCCCGCTCGCGGGCACACGAGTGTGCCCCAACTCTCCCGCTTCCCTCCTACGCCCGCCACCCGACCCCTCCCGCGAGGAGGTCCTCACCTGACCCCGCCCGGGGAGGCACTGGGCCACCGCTCCCGGCTCTGCGCAGCTTCCCCAGCACCACCCCGGCTCCCCGCTTCCAGGGACGCCGGGGTGTTGCCCTGCAGTGGCCAACAACCACTTCCGGAAAGGCTTACCGACTTAGCAACTGGGAGTCCCGCCTCTGCACGGAGCCAATAGGTCGCTGAACGAGGGCCGTGGCACTGGATTGGTTAGAGGTCCCGTCGGGTCACGGAGGACTTGTGTGCGTTTTCCCGTTGCACGATGGGAGTTGTAGTCCAAGATCGTTAATGAGGGGCCACAAGGGGTCATAAGAGAGCTCTGAATTTGATGAGGAGGGGAATTTCTTCCCGGGGCAGGAAAGGGTCATTCAAAGTATTTATGGTAACGTGAATTAACTAATCTATTCGTCATCATTTTTTAAATAGTGTGATTAATATCAGGTGAATAAGACACTGATCATCAGTAACCCGTTGAGTCTTTAATAAACAAAAGAAATATGAATGTAGGGTAAGGGGAGACCACCTCCCCCACCACCGCAGACAATGCTTCCCTGTGCTCAGATGAAATCAGTGAGCGCCTGATCAGGACTTAAGGGCTGTGGTTTCCGTTGTTTACCTTTTGACCCAGAGCACAGAGCTGTTTGAATGTCTGCAACATTGGGGATGATAACATCTCTCATAACTATTTCAAAGAGTCTGTTTAAGAAGAAAAAGGTGACAGGGGTGCCTGGCTGGCTCAGTGGCGGGGGCGGGGGGGGGGGGGCGGGGGCGCCTGTGGCTCTTGATCTTGGGGCCCCACGCTAGGTGTAGGGATGAGTTAAATAAATTTTGAAGAAGAAAGTGACACAATGTGTAGCCCCCTCCACAAGCTCTGTCTGGCAGAAGGGTTGCTATTAATATAATCCCAAAGAGCTTAATTTGGCTTAGGTGGAGGGCAAATCTTTTCCCTCAAATGTCCTCAAACTCCTAGAGAAGTTAGTCGGGGCAAAGAAGTTAAGAGGGTCATTACACCAATAGGAAACTGCAGGGCAGAAAAGTGAACTTCCCAGTTGGAGAGAATGAAGCACCTAGGGCAAGATCTTGACAGGTTCTGTTGTGGAGATGGATCTGACTCCTACCAACTCTTGAACCCACAGGGCCCTGGGCTCAGAATGTAGAACTCAGGTTCTGTCCCCATAAATCCCAAGCCAGACATCTGGAATGTATTCCTCTCGTTTAACTTCAGTTCTTTGCGCGACATCTCTGCCTCTACTTCCTTTATTCTGCCTTCGGATGACAAATCATTGCTCCCCCCACCACACTCCTTACAAGTCTGCCTGAGGGACAAGAGGGACAGACTGGGATGGGACTCTGAGGGCTCACCAGCTCATCCACCACAGACCTTACACAAAACAGGATCCAAAAAAACCATTGGTAGATTTGGTCTCTATGTCCCAGAACTTTCAATCAATTTGGTTGACTTTAATTGCCATCAAAATTCTTAACTTTTATTCCTTAGCATGGGTCCCTTTCTATCTCATGGGGAGAGCTAATAAAATCAGGGTCGCCAAGGGATTAATGGGATTACCCCACACAGAAAAACAATTTGCATTTTATCAGCTTTCCCTGTAGGTTTGTTCTTCGAAATGCAAACCAATTTATAAAATGCCCTTAGGCAAACATAATTAAGAAAGCAAATCTTTGGGGGGAAATAACAAAAATGACACACCGATTGATATGCCAGTAATATACCTCATGAGTGGGGAAGAGAGATTGAGAATTTCATCCATTGTAGGTTAGCTTCTGCATGCAAAGATGTGGGAAGAAGAAAGCGAAATCAGTCCCAAAATTTATGCCATACCCCCAAGTCAGAAATTTCACCGTTACAACCGTTCCTGCCTATTGGCGTTCTTTGAGCACAGGGAACCCAACTGGTGGGCCCATGGATGGTCTCATACCAAGTGGAGGGGCCACAATGCCTGGAGGTGTGTTGCTCGGCCCTCAGAAGTGGGTGGGGTCACTCACCTAGATGGGTGTTGAGTCGGGGCTCCAGCCCTGCTGGCACGACGACAATGGCACAGCTGCTATAGTACCTCTTCCCTGCGGCCCCCCAACCCCTCGGACAGGGCCTGCTAATCCAACAGGAGCCTGAGGAATTGGAACACCAGTGGGCACTCCTCTGCCAGCTGCCCTGCCAACCCCACAGCCTCCTGCAGCTCCAACGAATGGTAACCAAGCAATGGCAGTATCTTTGGGGGCAGTCCTCCCACAGTCATGGAAATCAAGGTCTCCCCATGTAGCCACACCAGACCCCAAACCCACCTTTCCTCATGATCTGGCTACTTCAGAGTCTTGGGCTTGGTCTTCCTGAATTCATCCCAATCACAGAGGATCAAGTTCATATGCTTGGCAAAAGCCTTAAAGGTGTCAATGAATGTGCCAATGGCTCAGTCGGTAGCCTTGTGACTCCTGATCTCAGGGTTGTAAGTTCAAGCCCCATGTTGGCTGTAGACAGTACTTAAAAAATAAAATCTTGCCAATGAAGATTTGGCCATCTTGCAGGATACCTCTCTTTCTATAGTCAACATGCTGCAGGGTCTCACTGTTCTTTCCCACAGTCATGGTTGCTGTTCCACCAAACCCAAGGTCTGCAGCAAGATTGCAGGATCCTTAAGACCTGAGGGAAGGCTCCAGATAAATGTGTGAGGCAGGTTCTCTTACAAACAGTGCAAACGTGGGGCAGAGGCTTCAAAGGGTAGACGGAGCCTGGTTTCTCAATGGGAAATCAGCTACCTGGATATGCCAATCCTGCTTTCACCACCTCTTGGTGCCTCAGCTAAGGATGCCTATCTCGGTTCCTCCTGGAAATCCGCCCCAGGTACTTGCTGCTGCTGACATCGCCTTGGGTACGGCTGACACTCTTGGTGGCTCAGCAAGGCTGTCCTTCTACGTTTGACTTGGACTTCCACCTCCGGTAAGAGCTGTTGTGTAGTCCGCCTGGGGTGTAAGCAGCCTCCGGCTGGCTCCATCGCTCTCCTTGGCTGCATCTCAGAACAGACCATCAGGCATCTCTGGCGACCACTCACTCCACTCTGCTTGCTTTCTAGTATTTATAGCCCTTGTTTCGTGTTCTCATCCTACTCAGTTAGCTAGGCTGATCTAAACTATGTGAGAGGGGCGCCTAGCTGGCTCCTGCAGCCGAGTATGGGACTCTTGATCTCAGGGTCATCAGTTCAAGCCCCATGCTGGGTGTGGAGCCTACTCATAAATAATCAATTAAATTAAAAAATGTATGAACTACGTGGGAGAAGAGTAGTGATAAAAGAGAGTCGGCTCAGCCTGACTCTAATGGAAGTACGTTCAGCCTGTCCACTACTATATTTTCTATGATTTTCTGTTAGGGTGTTTAAGAAGTTCCCTCTTAGTTTTTATTGGAACTACTGCATTTTAACAACAGCTTTCCACATTGGTGAAAGAATATGTTGATATAATCATACGGCTTTTCTCCTTGAAGCTGTTAGCTCTCTCAAGCTTTTTGTTTTAAGCTCTTACCTGTTAACGTACAGATAATCCTCCGAGTGGTAACACTTTGAAGCTGACAGTAGCCACTTACCCTGAGTCTGACCGGCATCCCAGAAATGAAGAGGCTCTTGGGGACTCATAGCATCCGAGGTGGAGGTGAAGGCAGGTAGAGTATCAAAGGCACACAAAGATTCAGATGAGAGAAGACCCACAGATTGCAGATTCCTGTGGAGACAAATTGTCCCTGCACTTTCCCCTTTGCCCCTTGCTTATGCAGTTGGCTGCCTAGAATACCCTTCTATCCCTCTTGCTCTTGCTCCCCCAACCTCTTTCCGTGGAAATCCCACCCATTCTTTACAAGCTCAAATTAAATACCTCCTCCTCCCACCCAGTCGTTCCAGATCCCCAGATGTCCCCCCAAATCCCTACTCCTCCATGCCACATTGTTTTGTATGGGGCACATGCATTTTATCTCTCCGTGTAGCCCCAGTGCCTGGAAGAATGCCAGGCATACAGTGGGTGCTCAATAAATGCAGAATGAAGGAACTGACCGAAAGAGAGGTCGCCCGCCACTCTCTCCTGACGGTCCCTCCCGCCCGGCCAGGGTCCTGCAGGGTGGACTCCGCCTCGGCAGAGGGCATCCCAGACCCCTCGCCAACCCCGGAAGCTGGGTGGCCGGCCATGGGAAGACTACACTTCCCAGCGATCCCAGGGAAGAGCGAAAACCCTTTGGCTTTGACAGCCGCCGCCACAAGTCTTTCCGCCTCCCCAGCCTGCCTGGGAGCTGGGAGCTGGATTACGGTGGCCTGACCAGCACACGCAGCTGCAGGCGCCCGGAGCCCCTGCGCCTTGCCCCGCCGCCCGGCCAGCCGGAGGACCGAGAAGCCCGAGGCCGCCGACCTGCCATGCCCGCCCCTCCCAGCCGCCCGGGGGGCCCGAGCCGTCCTCTCCCAGACCTCTGCTGAGGCTGAGCGCCTCTGGCCAGATGTAGCCGGCTTCGGATCCATCTCCTCCCCTCTCTCTCTGCGGATTTCTCCTGCCCGATCCCCACAGCCTGCACCGGGGGGCCGGCGAGGGGCCTGCAGGCTCCGGAGCCCTGATGCCTCGCAGCTCACTGTCCTGAGCGGCCACCACCAGCACCCAGAGTTGAGGGCAGCAACAGGGCCGAACGTGGTCCCGGAGTGAGCCCAGAGGGCCCCAGAGGCCAGGCCCACCATGGCCCAAGCACTGCCCTGGCTCCTGCTATGGATGGGTTCGGGGGTGCTGCCTGCCCACTGCTCCCAGCCCGGCATCCGGCTGCCCCTGCGAAGCGGGCTGGGGGCGCCCCCCCTGGGGCTGCGGCTGCCCCGGGAGACCGTCGAGGAGCCGGAGGAGCCCGGCCGGAGGGGCAGCTTTGTGGAGATGGTGGACAACCTGAGGGGCAAGTCCGGTCAGGGCTACTATGTGGAGATGACCGTCGGCAGCCCCCCGCAAACGGTAAGTTCGCCAGGCCAGCCCTGCCCTCCTTCCTGCATGAGCAGAGGGGAGGGCGGTGCAGCGCGCTGGCCCCTGCTACAATGGGCGGGATGGAGCAGACAGGAGGGACCATCTCCCAGATGTTTCCTCTGGGATCCCATTGGTAGCAGTCAGCCCCAAAGTTCCCCTTTCCCACCTCCCCTCCCCTCACAGGCTTCCCCGCCTCCCTCACCCGACTGCCCTCCCCTCGCCCCAGCCTCACACACCTACCCCTCAGTAAGGATTTGGGGCAAGAGAAACACTCCGGTGGGAGAACCTGGCCTGGGGGGAGGTACAAGCAATAGGGGCACCGCGAACAGGTGTCAGCCTTGCCAAGCCTGAGTATCCCAGCCCTGGCACTCCGGATCTCAGTCACCCAACCCTCTCCCCTCCTCTGGTGTTCCGGGAACCTGGGCTTCTGACCATCCTTCCCAGCACCCTGAGGACCCAGGCATCCTGGCACGAGTTGGAGCAGCCCCATGCTCCCACTGTCTGGGCTGGCACGGGAACAGCAAAGCGAGGTTTCCCAGCTCCTCCTGACCTCCACTCGAGCCCAGAAGCCCTGGACAGACTCCTGCTTCCCCAGCCCCTTCCAACTCCTCCCCTCCCCCGTGCCTTCTGCACTCCAGCCCCTCCCCCTCCCCCTGCCTCGGAGCACAGGCCAGAGGGGACTGAATTGAGTCTGGGGAAAGGACTAACCACAGCCCAGGAGCCAGAGCCCCCTTCTAAGAATGCAACTCCCTCTAAGAGCCGATAGGCGCGGGGGGCGGGAAGGGGGGAGCGTGGTGGCATGGAGAAAACACGGCCAGCTCTCCAGCTCTCCCCATCCTTCCAGTCCTCCCCGGTACCTGCAAGGGGGCTGGGGGAGGTTGCACGCTCTGTGCCTGTGTGGGTGGGGTGCTGTGGCTGCCACCTGGGCACATCTGCCTTCTCTGTGGGTGGTGGGCCTGGGCGCGGGTGGCGGGATGGTTCTGTATGTGCTGGTGTGTGTCACCTTGAATCGGAGCCTGCACGTTGCTGGGAGCCACCCTCCTCCCCCCGGATCTGTGGGATCTGTGTCTGGGAGGCCTGCCCTTGGGAGGGTCCGTGAAGGTGGGAGTGTGTTTACATGCAGAGAGGGAGGAGCCACACTTCTGTGAACTTCTCAGACAGCTCTTACACTGGATCTGGGAGGAACACAAACCCCTATCCCCGCAATTACCTGACAGAAGCAAGTCTTCCTAGGTCCCCGCCGCCCAGGCCTACCTCCCACCTCCCAGCTGATACAAGGCTCTGGTCTCCCTTACTTACCCTTCTCCTTCCTATGTACCATAACTTCCCCCAGAAAGTCTCAAATCAGTGTGATGATAGGCCCCTAGCAGCCGGGGCCAACAGTAGGCTAGGTATGATCAGATAGCAGGGGGACGTGGAGACCTCTGTGCAAGGACTTACACCCTGGGGCACGGACACACAAAGGGGACACACAAAGGGGCCGTGGAACCACCAGACAGACCAGGAATTCCAGCGCCACAACCCACAGCTTTTCCTTTTCTCAATTGTGTGGCCTGGGGCAAATTCTGCAACCTCTCTGAGCCTAGTACCTTGTCTCCAAAGTGGGTGAAATGAGATCGCCTTTGCAAGATTCGCATGAGGAATAAATGGGACTGTGTAGGGGAAATCACCTTGAACAATGCAGCCAGACACACGGTTGACCTCTAGTACGAATGAAGTCACTTTCTGCTAACTTCTCCAGCCATGTGTGTCTCTTCTGGGCCATGCAATGAACCCTAAGAGCTTGGATGCTCTGGGCCACCACGTTTCACACATATGGAACTCAGGGGGCAGGTACTGGACTTCGCTGGACCCCTGAGATCGTATGTACGTCCCCTGGCCTGGGCCAGAAATTGGCAGAGAGTAATTGCCCAACAAATGTCAGTTCCTTCCCCTTCCTTCCTAGAAAGGGAAAGTGGGCCTATGGTTCAACACTGGCCCAAGAAACCATTCCCAGGGAGCCCACAGTTGGAATGACTCTGGGTCACCCTTTGGCTGTGAACCTGAGCCAGCGCCAGCCAGTCTGTACTCTGTGGTGACTTTGCCTCCCCAGCAGTCTCGAGAAGGAGGCCCTTTCTCCTCGCCTGGTGGGGCTGTTGTGAGCACCAGATGAGGACCCGGTGGGCAGAACACCTTCTATATGCCAGGTGTTAAGGTGCGGGGTTTGAGAGCTGACCCACCGAGACACAGGAGATATGTTTTCTGCCCACAAGGAGTGTAGAGCGTGGAAGCGTAAGTGCTGGGACAAGGTAATCCAGAGCAGCACCCAAAGGCAGGCCCCCAGACCCTCGCCACCAGAGCCTATCACAAACGTAACCTCTCTGGCCCCATCCCAGACCTACTGAGTTAGAATTTGGGGAGCTATGGCTCAAGTTTGAGAAGCACGGATCTGCCGTCGTACAAAGAGTGAGTGCTATAGGTGTTCAGGAGGTAAAATCACGGAAGGCCCCCTGGGGGAGGTGTGCTGTGAGCATGGTCTTGAAGGATGGCCAGGAGAGGGGAGGCTGCTCCCAGCAAGGAAGTGGCATCCATCCCACCAAACTGTGATTGCACTTAACTCGAATGTCCACTGCTTCCCTGCCCTTAGCCTGGGTCCCTGGGACCAGAAGAAGCCACAGTGAATGAGAGAATGAGGCCTGTGCATTTGCTCAGGAGACAGCGAGAAACCCAGTCCAGTTAATGCTACAGGTCTGGGTAAAGAGGATAGAGCCAAATCACCAGAAGCCTTACATATGAAGCTCTAAGGTTTGGGCTGGGGTTGGCAGATATCAGGGGAAGCTTGAATTTCTTTGGACCGGACAATGACACAGGGAAAGCAATCTTTTAGGAAGAGACATCTGACTTTGAGGAGGAATGGGACGGAGAGGTGCAGGGGCAGCGGGCTCTGTCACAGCAGTCCAGGTGTGAGGCACCACAGGGACAGCACGTGGCCGGGATAAGACGGAAAGGGAAGGGAAGACCAGGGTGCAGGAACGTCCCACGGCAGCCAGACACAGGACTGGGGGACACTGGCGTGAAGGGTGAGGAGGAAGGCACGAGTTGATTTTCCTGATCCTGATCTGGGCTGACCTGGAAGATAACAAGACTGTCTGAGGGACCTGGACAGCTGCCAGGAGGGGCTGCTGTCAGAAATGGTACACAATACCTACTTGTGTGTGTGGTGGCAGTTTATGTAAAATTTTCAAATATATTCTACATCATTTTCTTCTTGATGGTAATTCCTACAATATATACAAATGGTCTCATCCCTCGTGACTTCTAGCGAAAGAAATGGGGAGTGAGAGTTTCAACAGCAGCCAGGACACTAGCCTGTCAGCTGAGACCCCTTGTCATCTGGATCCTTCTACTCTGCCAGCCACCTGCCCGGGTGTCTTAGGGGACAAGAGAGGGAGGAGAGTATTCCTTTTCATTCTCCCATGCCATCTGCTCACGTGTCCCTTACTAGACTTAAGTAGTATTATAGAACATATTAAAACTGTTTTTGTATTTGTTTCCCTCCCAGAACATCAAGCTCTTGAGGACACCGTCTTTTAAAAAGACCTTTTTTTTTTTTTTTGCAGTGTCTTATTTCTCTTTAATATCTATGATAGCAGCAGATTCAGAACATGCACCTAAAAAGCATTGAGTGAGTGAATAAATAAAATGTAAGGCATCTAAATAGAACTCATGATGGGCAATTCTAAGTGCAGGACTGGAATTCTGGGAGAAAAAAAGCACTTTCATCCTTTTCACTTAAATGAAAGGATATCAACTCATTCTAATGGGATGAGCATCAGTCTCCAAACCCAGGATAATAATGATCATTAGGACTGAAATCCAGTGGTAGTCAATGCAGTGTAGCAAATGTTTGTTGAGCACCTACTGTATGCAGAAGAGAAAAATAATGTCATTGCCCCGGCCCTTGGAGAGCTCACCATTTGGTGTGAGACTCAGACATACGGACAGCTAAATATCATACAAGACTGAAAGCAATATCATACAAGACAAAAAGAAGAAGAGTGAGTCTTAGAAGTGCAAAGAAAGAAGCAGTTACTACTGACAGGGTATTAGGATAGGCTTGCTGGGAAAGGTAGCATTTGAGTATGGCCTAGAAAGATGAGAAAGCTTTGCTATTTGGAGAGTGGGGGGAGAAAGGCGTCGTGAAGAGAGGCATGCGTGAGCCTGGCTCAGAAGCTGGGAGTTGTGGCAGCGATGCTGGGAGGCGGAGTGGAGGTTGGGTTGTATTCTGCAGGCAGGCGAGAGTTCCTTTGAGTATATGAGAAGGGCGATGGTCTAGTGTCGTTCTGGGTCGAGGGAAACAACTCCAGGGCGGAACGTAGCTGGATAGTCTAGAGCCCGAGACTAAGATCTGAGTCAGGACAGGAGGGCCCGAAAGACGCTGATGGCACTGAGGACAGAAAGGACGGGAGGTCCTCAGAGATCCAGCCTTCACGTGTCAGTTCAACCAGGTGTCCTCGGCTCCTGGTGAGGGAGAGGGAAGAGAAGAGGTTCCCTTCCTTGGAACCTCTCTGTTTTATCGGGGAATACAACAAAACTTTTGTATGCATAATATAGGTCATCAAAATGCCATGCTTATGATTCTGCTTTAATTGCAAGGAATAAGTACTAGTGTGTCCATTCAGGGGTGAGGGAACTGAGGCTCAGAGAGACTAAGGGGTTTGCCCAAAGACACTCAGCTAAGGAAAACCAAGCCGGGGTTCAAATCTGGGTCTTTGGATTCCAAGTCCAAATACTGGGTTCTTTCCTATGTTCTCCAGTCTGGGACATGTTGGTTGCCGTTGAGATGCCAGTGGGCCATTTTTATTGATGGATCCAGCAACTAGCTGAGCATGGGGATCTGGAAACCAGGAGAGAACTTAGGACTGGACCGGTAGACTCGGGAGTCACTTGCAGAGAGGTGGTTTGGAAGCCAAGTTAGCAAATGGGCTTGTTCTTTGAGAGAATGGAGGGGGGGAATGATTAGAGAAAAGAATAATGAATGTAGACTGGTGCTCAAGGAAGCAAGAGAAAATGATCAGAGAAGTAGAAAACTGAGGGTTCAGAGTCTTAGAAACCAAGAAGAGCCAGTGGTTTTCCACCCCTCTCTCCCTCGACTGGTTTTCAACTGTGATTTGTGGGATTCTATAAAGGGACCTCAAGGATGAAGGAGGTTAGGAGGAAGGTAAGAGGCAAGACTTTGGACCTTTCACGCTCCCATCATCAAGCTCTCCCCCTTTCCCTGCCTGCAAGTCAACTTTTATTGTTTTTATATAGTGGAATTCTAGGTCCATCCACCCTTCCTTCCCTCCCTTCCTTCCTTCCTTCCTTCCTTCCTTCCTTCCTTCCTTCCTTCCTTCCTTCCTTCTTGTACCAAAAAGGTTGAAGCCCATTGACCTCAAAGAGCCACTATCCAAATTAGACAAAGCAAGATTAGACAAGATCTCATTTCTAAGTTGCCCACCTAGTCCGAGACCACAGCTCCCCTCAGGTTGCACAGAGGGCTTTGCTAGGACCCTCAGACTGTCATGTTACACACTTCCCCTCCTCGGCCTCCCCAAGTCAGGAGAGAAAGAGTTCAGCTGTGAGTGGGGGTTATGGGAAAGACTGGGACCTCCCACTAAGGTAGAAGGTCAGGAACCCTTCTTGGGTATCTCCAGTAAAGATCTAAGCAGAAAATTCTGGTTGAAAATCCAGGAAGAGAAACATCTCTCAGGGAAGCTGTCATTACCTGACCACTAACTTCTCTTCTGGGAGCATCTCTCTTTGGGGCCTGGGCGGTGGAGAGTTCTGGGTAGGAGCCAGACCCTTTTCCCGGTCCTCAAGCTGCCCTGAGCTGCCCCAGGCAGGGTGGGCCCAGAGGGCTGGGAAGCATTCGCTGATGCCACATGCTCAGGTGCTGTAGCCAGAGGTTCCTGAAGGGGAGGAGGTGCTCCCTTTGAGGGGAATGAGGAATCAGTAGTCTTAGAGGTTGACTGGGGGAGCCAGGCCTCCCTGGTCTTTTTTCCCCAAGATCCTGACAAAGCCACGGAGCAAACTGGCTGAGCTCTCTGCCTCTGCCATCCCAGCCTGTCCCCTTTCAGCAGGTCTCCTGGACTGCTGGCAACCTGTGGCTACTCTCTCCACTGCCCACTGTATCCCCCAGACCCCATGTCCAGGCTACACTGGCCTCTTGGGGCTGGTGAATCCCACCGACTCTTTTTCAGTGCCTAGAGAGTTTTTGCCAGAGTGAGGCATGAGCAATGGCATCGCCCAAGGGCTCCAACAAGCCTGTACTGAGCATGACCCAGGTGCCCTGGAGGAGACTGGGCTTCTGCCAGAGATCAGCTATCTTTTCAACTGAGGACAGACCAAGAGAAGATTAAAGTCACCGAAACCTGTGCCCAGGGACACGATATGCGGTAGGAGGGACATGCTGTCTGACAATGAAAAGCAGGGAGCCGGTAGCTGCTCTGAGACCCCACGGAGTGGGGCTGCCCAGTGGGGCTCTGTGGAGGCTGCGGGCGCTGCAGAGCTGCGTCAAGAGCCACCGTGGGGAGGGGGCAGAGACCAAGGAAGTAAAACCTCTCTCTCCAAAAGAACTCTTGTTTTTTTTTTCTCTTTGGTACATGGGATCCTGCATAAGGTTGGAAAAGGGTTCTGCTGCTTAAAAAAAAAAAAGAAAAGTTTGAAAAACCATCGTCTTAGATCTGTTCTTTAAGAACAGACATTTTTTGACTATTCACCTCCATCATATCATTTGAATAGGAAGCCTTAGTAAATATCACTTGAGCTGGGTTTGATGCTGAAGGACATGGAGCATCCTGTCTAAAGGGATAAGGGTGCATCAGATAAGGTTTGGGGTGACCCTGCTACCTTAGAATTCCTTAAAAAAAAACAAAAAACAGCCCAAAGTAAGGTAAGTGGTACCAAGGAGACTGCTTGCCCCCAGCTATCAGTCGTCAGCTTCAGCCTGGAGAGAGAAGTGGAAGGCAGAGGATACGTCTAGGGAAAGGATTTCCAATGGGTCAGCCGATTTGGTCCAGGTGGAGGGAACCTGGATGGGACCCAATCGCTGGACTCAGTGGGAGGCAGGAGCTGTGTGCTCTGTTGGCCCTGAGCCACTCCCAGCTGCTGACTCCTCAGCTGCTAGGCTCCTTTTGTCCTTCCCTGCCCCCTTCTCTCAGCCTTGGGCAAGTTCAGGTCTGGGATTATCCACTTAGGAAAGCAGATGAAGCTGACTCGAGGCTCTGGGACCAAGGAAGTGCTTGGTCTAAGAACCTGCGGGGATAATCCAGTCAATGTCATGGGTGTGGTGGGCATTGGTTATCACTGACACCATACATAGGCCCAGATTAAATCACCCCTGCGAGGCGCCTGGGGCTAAGGATGGATAGCTAGAGTCTGTAGGGT
Organism: Potos flavus; assembly: GCA_028534135.1. NCBI lineage: Eukaryota > Metazoa > Chordata > Mammalia > Carnivora > Procyonidae > Potos > Potos flavus. Next base: position 11,394,853 of record CM052884.1, on the reverse strand, counting down.
TGCAGGGAACTGCAGGAAATATGGCAATTACTGTCAATGCAGGAAAAAAATCATTACGGAGCACCCGCTGAGGGCTAGGGATGGGTAAGATAATAAGGGCGCAAATGTGCTCCCTACCCCTGCGGGGCTCAGAGTATGGGGGACAGACATTACATAAATGGTTAAAGGTTTGATGATCGATATACAAGAAGTACGGTGGTTACTGAGGACCTGCAGGAGAAGGAGACTTATCTAGGCTGGGGGCATCAGGGCAAGACCTTTGGGAGAAAGGATATTTACACGGTGACTTGAAAGATGACTAGAAGTTAGACAAAACAGAGAGAATATTCCAGGCATAGGGAAGAGCATACACAAATGTACAGAGCTGAGAGATCATCGTGCTTTTGAGAAGCATGAGAAGCATGGTGAAGGAGGGGGAAAAGTAATGAGAAATGTTCATTAGAGTTGACCTGTGGTAGGTGAGAGGCCCCCAAGGACAAGGATTTCAGGATTGAATTCGGATAGTGTATCTGGGATCTGATGCTGTGTAACAAACTACTCTGAAACTTCTTGGCTGGAAACAAGAGTCACTGTGGTTTTCAGGATTGTGTGGGTTCACCGTGGCTCTTCTCCAGGTCTTATCTGGGCTCACTCACGTAACTGCATTCAGCTGGTGGGTGAGCGGGGGGCCTGCTGGACGTCTTTCTCTATGAAGGCTTTCATCCTCAAGGAGGCAAGACGGAGCTTCTCCACATGAGTCTCAGGGTAGCGTCTCAGGAGAAATCCCCAGGACACAAGCCCTCACCAAGCCTCTGTTTTCCTCCTTTGCTGATGTCCATTGGCCAGAGCTGTCATGTGATCGAGCCTAGTGTCGACGTCAGAGGGGACCACACAAGGGCCTGGATACAGGGGTGTGTGATTCATTAGTGTAGCAATCTACCATATACTTCCTCTCCAAATGAGAGATGGGAAGGTCAAGGACATGAAAGACCAGACGTGGGGTTGCTCAGAACCAGTGGATTCCTATCCAGCTGTGTGGATTATTGTGTAAGACGGATCAAGTTGCCCACTCATTCCAGATGTCAGTTTCTTTTTCTATAAAATAGAAGAAAGCCTTCTATATCTCAGCTTCGGGTAAAAGGCTTGCTGGACAAAAGTGTAAGAGCTCTTCCCCCATCAACTCAGAGGCCCACACAGAAGGAAAGAGACTTCCTCGTTGAGAGGAAGAATTAGAGTTAAAGCCCCTTCCTAGGGCCCCGGGATAGGCTACGAAAAGAGGCTGGGATCTTAGTAACTAGAGATCTTTCAGAGTTGATCTTTCAGGATCTCCCTAGGCTAACAGACAGATGACTCCTGAAGGCTCTTTTCATCCAGAATAATCTGAGCTGTCCCTGTCTGTTAGTGAGATTTGGGGAACAAAGAGTGTACCCAGAACTCACCGGCTCCACAGCCATCTCAAGGTCTGTTGCTGAAAACTCCTTCAGGGGAGCCTGGCCTGCAGAGTGAACCGGGCAGGTGTACCTTTCCCTGTGGGGCTTGTTAGCACTTCCCAAGAAGCCACCATCCCTCCGAGGCGTCCAGGGGCACATTTGTTTGTTAAGTGATTGGCTGTGACCTAGCCCTGACCCCAGGTTGTGATCCCCTGGGGATCTAAATACAATAGCTACAGAGACTCCTGAGTCAGCCTGGCCCCAAGGGATGGAGAAGAAGATGGCTCCAGGACCCCAAGTCTACCCGAAGACGTGCATGTGCATCCTGTGTCAAATCACAGCCCTGGAGAAGGGAAGGCGGGTCCGAGCTAGAGACACCTAAGAACACCCACAGCTGGGGAGCCACGGAGGGATCTCTCCTTCACCCAACAAGCAGGATAGACTAGCTATTTTTCCCTTTTGCCAGGCACCGTGATACCCATTAGGGATACAATGGGGATTTTTTAAAAAATTAGATACAAGGGAGGTGAGAGTTAATGTGAAGCTACAGAGTGACCCACTCTATGGAAGCATTTTAATAAGAGACTCTGACCTGGTCTTTGCCCCTTACGAAGTAGTCCCTTCTGAGCTCGGACTGCGGGATGATGGGAGATGAGTAGACAAACTCGCCGGTGGAGAGGAAGATGTCTGGGCAGAGCGAGTGGCCTACGCAGCTGTCTTCCGGGGGAGAACCGTGGCTGGTCTGAGGACCTGTGAAGAGGCGGGTGTAGCCGGTGGGCAGGGGGCTGGGGCGTAGAGGACAAACTAGACTGGACGATGAAGGGCCACGTAGGAAATGCCAAAGCTTTAAATTTTTATTTTAATAGCAAAGGAAAATGATTGACATGGGAAGGCAACACGGTCAGATTTGCACTTTGAAAAGACCACCCCAGCCACAGTGCAGAGACAGGTTGGAGAGGTCAAGGGTGGACGGCCGTGCCAAGGCCAGCTGAGAAGCTATTGTGATAATCCAGAACGTGGCCCAGGGCGGCAAGGGAGGTGGCCAGAGACAAGTACGTTCATGAGACTTTGGAGAAGGTTCATTGGACAGGACTTGATGTATCGGGTAGAGACGTGAAGAGGAAGGTGTTAGGATGTCCCCCCAGAACAGATGGATGGTGACGCCATCCACTGACACAGTGAGCACTGGGAAAAGGGAGATGGGCGGGACCGTGGAAGGTCAGCTTTAGACATCCTGAATTTGAGCTTATCTTTGAGGGAGTCCGCTCTGTGCTTCTGGAGCTCCGAGGGGAGGAAAGGACTTAGGGCTCTGAGCTTAGGAGTGATGGGCTCGTAGGTGATACTTGGAGCCGCGGCCACAGGGGAGGTGGCTGAGGGAGAGCAGAGCCTGCGAGGAAGAGGGCCGAAGCCCGAGCCTTGAGAAGGGAGTCTGCAAAGCAGACAGAGAAGATCTGGTCAGAGCCGTGAGAGGACACCCCAGGCCAGGGGGGCAGGGAAGAGTGTGTCTAGTGGGGAGACATCCTCACAGGCAGACGAGGACTGATTTGAAAACGTCCTCTATTTGGTGACATGACGTCTCTGGTAGCTGTAGTAAGGGCTGCTTTATAGTGGAGGGAGGGGCAGCGGAGACAGGGCTTTGGAATGGGTTGAGGAACGAGTGGGAGGTGAAGAAATGAAGACAGCTTGGCTGAGAACTTTACTTGTGAAGGAGGGGAGGGGAGCTGGAGGTGGAGGTGAGATTAAGGGAGGTTTTTTAATGGAGAGACTTGAGCATTTGTAAATGCCAACAGGAGGAACCCGGATGGGGTGGGGGGTGGAACCGCGGGGAATCTGCCAGAGGAAAAGGGGATAGTTCCCAGGGTCGGGCACCCACGCTGAGCAGGGGAGGGCCCGCTGAGGGAAAGGATGGGTGGGAAAGGCCGAGGCTAGGTTGCAAGGACTGGCTGTAGGGCTGAGGGAGGTCCCATCTGACAGCCTCTGTTCGGAGCGGTAAGAGGTCAGGCTTCCCTCGCTTGCAACCACTGACCCTCCTCTTCCAGGCTGCCCTTACCTGTCCCGTGCCAGGATGAGTGGTGGCTCAGCTGCCTAAGGCTTCTGCCCTGGGACAGGCCTCCACGGGGAGCAGGAGGGGGAGAAAACCTGCCCAGGGCTGGAGTAAGAAATGCTGGAAGGACGGGACCAGGAATCCCTTCTCCCAGAAGCCAGGAGCACTTTGCAAAGAGCAAACAGACGGACGGGACCAGGAATCCCTTCTCTCAGAAGCCAGGAGCACTTTCCAAAGAGCAAACAGACAGCTGGCCATTTGCTCAGGAGGGAATCTCAGCTGTTTGTTTTGGTTTCCCATTTCTTGTGGCGAGTGGAGAGGGGGTGGCAGGCAGACAGGGCCTGAACTCCCAGTGTGGGGGTGGGTGGGCTTGACCTGCTTTGAGGTGGAAGGGGGAGGCCTTCCTCAGCGGCTCGGGAGGGAGTGGTTTGCCGGAGGGGAGAGCAGTGGGGAGGCCTGGATCAGCTGGGGCCTCAGAAGAAAAGCCCCGTGTCAGAGCGAAAGGTGGTGGTGTTTTCCTGGAGCCTATCAGGCACAGGTTCCAGGGAGCCCTCTCTGGCACAGCTCCGGGACCCTCTTTCTCTGGGGTCCGGTGAGAGTAGGGATCCCTGGAAGAATGAGGTCAACACTAGTGCTGGGAGCAGAGTCCTGGCAGGTGGGGGAGGGGGTCCTGGGAGTATGGGGGAGAAGCCTTTTTAATCATTAACCTGGTTGACTGAAATCTGAACTGCTGTGCCTCCAGCTCTATCGATTCTGAACGCACAGCATCTGGAGCTGGTGGCTGCTCAGAGACCCTGGAGAGGGCCAGGGCAGAGATGGGAAAGCAGGGCAGGGAGGGAAATGGGAACCAGGCCAGGAGTGGGGGGCTGGGGAGGAGGGCGGAGCGGGGTCAGAGGCCTGGGGCCTCCGTGGGGAGGAGAGGGGGCGTCTTTGGGGGCGGGGGGGGGGGCAGGAGGCCTACACAGGCACTGGGGGAGGGGCAGTCCGAAGAGCCACAAGGATCACCGACAGCAGGAAGGAGCTGGAGGAGGGAAGGAGCAGGGAGGAGGAAACTGTAGCCCAGAGGAGCACAGTGACTTGCCCAAGGTGACGAGGTCAGAGCCTGCACCAAAACTGAGGTCAGCTGACTTCACTGCACTGGGGAGAGAGGACGAGGGAGTAAAAGGGCCCTGAGGTCAGGGGAGCCGCTGAGCTGATGGGCATGAAAGGTCAGCAAGAGGGTCGCCTGGGTGGCTCAGTGGGTTAAGGCCTCTGCCTTTGGCTCAGGTCATGATCTCAGGGTCCCGGGATCGAGCCCCGCATCGGGCTCTCTGCTCAGCAGGGAGCCTGCTTCCCTCTCTCTCTGCCTGCCTCTCTGCCTACTTGTGATCTCTCACTCTCTGTCAAATAAATAATAAAATCTTAAAAAAAAAAAGAAAGAAAGGTCAGCAAGAGAGGGCCGAATCCTCAGGGTTCCGTGCTTCCGAGGACAGGGGCGTTCCCTCTTTTTGCCTGTGAGGATACCACCGGCATCCAAAACATGGCTCTGGACCGACTGAGGGAGGGATCAGGCCATTGAAGGAGAAAGGAGGGTCAAGAAAGAAGAAATGCTAGAAGGAGCTGCACAGCAAGGAGCACCGGGAAGACACCTGTCCGTATTTACTTAGCCAAAACCCAGGGCCCTGACAAGATAGGTTTTCACCGCGACAGCAGAGTGGGCTCCTGGCTCCCTCTTATTTTCTGATAGTAGGACTCAGAGGCCTGTGTCACCTCTGAGACGGAAGGGGAGCCCTTCGTGGGGAGCCACATTCTGGCAGGCAGGGTCAGAAACATGTGGCACCAACAGGCCATCCTGGTCCCTGCAGCTTCCCTGGCCAGTGCCAGCTCCTAGAATAGCATCTCCGAGCTGGACGGGGATGCGAGCCCAGCTGCCCGCTGGGTGAGATGCTTCCTAGGAGGACCAGAGGGGGACGGAAGGCGCGAGCTCGCAGACAGAATCGGGACAGGTACCTGAAGTGAGTAAGGGCAGTCTGAAGGTAGAGAGAAAAGAGGACTGAAAACCACACACACGCAGAAATAACGCGGCTCCGACAACACAGACAGCGTCAGGATTCCACAGCGAAGCCAGGAGCAGGCACAAGGCCGTGCCAAGGCCATGCTGAGCGTGTCCGAGGACGCCACGTTCTGCCTGTGGTCGTGGTGGCAGCAGGTGCTAGGCTGTCCAGTCCTGTGTCCTGGAAGCTTCACCCTGGACATTCCAAAGGGAGACTCTGTTGCCTGTGGCGTGAAGGACAACGAAGGTAGTGAGCCCACAGCCTCGTGTCGGTAACATCTTTCTCTCCCCTTTCTCTGACAGCTCAACATCCTGGTGGACACAGGCAGCAGTAACTTTGCAGTGGGGGCTGCCCCCCACCCTTTCCTGCATCGCTACTACCAGAGGCAGCTGTGAGTCCTGGGGAGAGCTAGACAGAAGAACCCTTCCCAAGGATCCAGGGCCCAGAAGGGTCAGGGGAGGGCTTCGGGGAGAAAGACTAGCTCCTCGGATCCTTTCCAAGAGAGAAGAGTGGAGAGGGGGGATTTGAGGAGGTCTACTATGGGAAAGGGTAGGTTGAGGGGCCGGAAGGAAGTTCTTCAGGACTGAGACAGAGCAGCTCCCTTGGGGAGGGAAAGAAGGAAGGAGAGGAGCCCCAAAGCTCCCAGAGCCATCTCGGGGTCTCCTCTCTGCCTGAATTAGGACCGGAGGAAGAGCCTTCCCTAAGCCCCACGGCCTGGGCCAGTATCAGGGCCCGCCAGCTAAAATGTCTCCCTGCACCACCCAGAGTTCCAACCACCAGATTTAGCTAACTGGTAGAAGGGAGGGTTGAAGCGAGTTTTTAAGGTAAGAGGCAGAGAGGGATGACGTGGGAACCTCCTTAGCATAAACACAAGCAGCGGCGAGAAGACATCTAACGTCTGAGGTGTCTGTGTGTGTGGAAATCTGTGAGGAGAGGCTCACATCCCATCCTTGGACTTCTAGGCAGATGCCAAAGCCTCCTGCCGCATCTTCTGCCTTCCCTATCTGAAGCAAGCTGGCAGGGAGCGGGGTGCGGGGAGGACCCAGGAAAGGGATTCATTCTAACTCCTTGTCCCAGTCCCATCACTGCCCCCTGGCCTGCCCACCGCACACACAGGCCTGGGTGGTGGTGCGGTGAGACACAGGCGAAGGTGTCACGTGCTGACGGGCATGTTCCTCACAAGTAGTGTGTCATACTCACCCGCTCGGCTGAGAGGCTGTGCCGACTCTTTCTTTGGAAGAACTTGCTGTAGAGGTTCCACATTCCTCCCGCCTGGCACTTTCTCCACCACTCAGATGGTACCACCAGGTCCCAAGGCAGCGACAGTCAAAGGCTCCTTTTCTCTGGGAGCCCGACGGAGCCGGGGGGAGGAAGAGATGCCCGCTAGCTGTCCCTCCTCGGCAGCGGGCACAATACACAAAGCCTAGGCTTGTTCCCCGCGGGGCCTAAGCTCGAGATCTAGGGATAGGAGCTGTGGAGACAGGAGAGTGAGCCCCAGCAACAGCTGCCCTCATCTGTTTGCAAGCTTACTGTACGTTCTGTTCTGGGTGATGGATCTGGGATGTTCTGCTGAGCAGCCTGAAAGCATCTTATCTTATGTGGGATGCCCCTGAGATAAGGTGAAGCCGTGGGCGTAGGTTAGCTGCTGGGTCCCCGTGCCAGTGTCACGGCACACCTCCACAGACCTCTGCCTCCTCTCCACAGGTCCAGCACATACCGGGACCTCCGGAAGGGCGTTTATGTGCCCTACACCCAGGGCAAGTGGGAGGGGGAGCTGGGCACCGACCTGGTGAGCATCCCCCATGGCCCCAACGTCACTGTGCGCGCCAACATCGCTGCCATCACTGAATCAGACAAGTTCTTCATCAATGGCTCCAACTGGGAGGGCATCCTGGGGCTGGCCTATGCCGAGATCGCCAGGGTGAGAGGAGCGAGGCCGAGCCCTGGACACTGTGTCTGCACCGCATCCTGCATGTTACCGAGGGACGGGCTTGGAGAGAAGGGGAACTGACTAAGGGAGTGACACAGATCACCCTAAAGGATTAGTTAATGGGGATAGGGTGGCAGTCTGACAGCAGGACTAGAGTAAGGGACGCTGTGACAGGTACAGGATTAGGCTCCAGTTTCTACCGACTCCCAAGATCTTAGGAATAAGGGAACCCCGACCCCCTAGACCTGAAACAGGTTAAGTATATGGGGATCAAAGATTCTATACATCTTTCCTGTTTGCACTGCAAGTGTCTCCTGCTAACCCTTTCTCTGCCAAATCTCAGTACTTCAAGATAGTCTTTCCCAAGGAACATCCCCCAAGTTTTGCTTTGGCCTTCCAGTTTAGGCAGGAAGCTGGCCTCTTTCCCTTGGGGCCCTCTGTGTGAGGCTTCACTCCTCGTCTCTTTCTGCCACAGCCTGATGACTCCCTGGAGCCGTTCTTTGACTCCCTGGTAAAGCAGACCCACGTTCCCAACCTCTTCTCCCTGCAGCTCTGCGGTGCGGGCTTCCCCCTCAACCAGTCAGAAGTGCTCGCCTCAGTCGGAGGGAGCATGGTGAGTAGGTCCTAGGAGAGGGGAGGTTCTAGCACTGGGCGGAGGGATGGGTACCACCTGCCTCCCCTCCCTCTACGGCTGCAGCACAGTCTTGGGCTCTACTACTCAGAATCAAGAGAAACCTCTTTAAACTCCCATCTCCACTTTTCTTTTTCCATCCTTTTCTTCTTTGCATTATTCCAGAAAGAATTCCAGGTACCTATGGCAAACTTGGAAAGGATGAGATGATTAGGGAACTTCAAAGGAAATGTAAATAAGACCTCTCAGGGCACGTGGGTGGCTCAGGTTATGATTCCAGAGTCCTGGGACTGAGCCCCATGTCGGGCACCCTGCTCAGCGGGGAGTCTGCTTCTCCTTCTCCCTCTGCCCCCTCCAACTCGTGCTCTCTCTAATAAACAAATAAAATCTTAAAAAAAAAAAAGACCTCTCAAATTAAGATGATTCAGTCTGATGAGCAGAAGGCAGCGACGTAAGGAGTTTAAAGTCTTTTTATTAACTAACTAGGACAATTGGTGAATGGTTCTCCATCTCCCAACACGCAGAGAAAATAAAACTTGTAATAGAAGCAAATAATCATTCATTTAACATTTATTATGCCAGCTTAGGTTTAAATAACTTTATATTGAGGGCTGTCAGACTCTGAAACAAATAATTTAAAATCCTGTAATGTCTTCCCCTGATATATTCTTAACACATTTAAGAAACTACGAATCACTTTGGGACAAGATTTGATTAGAAGCAGGAAGATGAGAAAGGTGGCCTGTGAAGGGCTTTGCCACGCCCTTCCCCCCCAAATCTCTGATCCCATTGCTTGCTCTCTGGGTGACTTGCTGTCACCGCTGTGCTGGGACACGTGTACCTCCCTCCCTTTGTCCCCAGATCATCGGGGGTATCGACCACTCACTGTACACGGGCAACCTCTGGTACACACCCATCCGGCGGGAGTGGTACTACGAGGTGATCATTGTGCGGGTGGAGATCAACGGGCAGGACCTGAAAATGGACTGCAAGGAGGTACCACCACCAAGGGGGACCGGGGAGAGGGAAGGGGGAGGCCACATAGCATGAGGTCAGACCCTGAGTTATGAGGTTGGGAGGACGAGGCAGAGGAGCAGGACCTGCAGAAACGGTTGGGAGCTGAGCCCAGAACAATCGGGAGCTTAACGATAACGGTAACGCAGCAGGACCTGAAGTTGGGGGCTAGGGACTGTCAGGGAACTTGCACGGGGACCTTGTGGCTTATGGTCTGGTAAGGAAAAAAGCATGTCTGGGCTCCAGTCACCGCCTTGCTGGGTGGCCTTGGGCCAGTCCCGTGCCAGGCAGTGTGGGATGATGCAGGGGAAGCATCCGGCTTTGGAGCTGGAAAGACCTGGGTTTCTAGCTCTGCCATTTACTGGCTATGTGCCCACACGCAAGTTACTAGGTTGTGTTTCAGTTTCCTCATCTGCAAAACAGAGGGAAAAACAGCTTTTCCAGAGATTGCGGTGAAGACAAGAGATAAATTGTTTCTCCCAGTGCCTGGCACACAGCAGTACCCAATAAACGGCAGCTCAAACCGTTTGGGTCTTCCTTAACCTAGATTCTTAATGTATGTTCAATGAGAATAGATATAAAAGTACTATGAAAAATTAAAAGCACTATACAGGGTAATTTTATTTTCAAGATTTGGAGAATGTCTGCCCAACCCAAGATACTAAGAGTTAGCATTTACGGAATGCTCCCTACATGCCGGGCACCATTCTAAGCGCTTCACATGTATTCATTTCACCCTTATAATAACTCTTTGAGGTAGGTGCTATTATTATCCTCATTTTAAAGACGAGGAAACTGAGGCACAGAGGCTGAACAACTTGCCCAAGGGTGTAGTCCTAAGAGAAGTGCCAAGCCAGGATGCCACCCCAAGCAGTCAGATCTACCCTTCCGATTCCTGCCAGAGCCCGGCATCGAAAAAGGCTTTTGAGTCTTCTAACCCCCTCTTCTCTGTCCTAGTACAACTACGACAAGAGCATCGTGGACAGTGGCACCACCAACCTTCGTTTGCCCAAGAAAGTGTTTGAAGCTGCCGTCAAATCCATCAAGGCAGCCTCCTCGGTCAGTGGGACTCAGGGCAGGGGTACAAGAGATGATAGAGTGTCAGAGGAAGTCCGTGAAGGTCACAGCCCTCAACAAGAGCCAAGCTGTCTACCCTTAGATCCTTCCACTTAAATGGTTTCAGAGAGAGTCTCTTTCATGGGCCCCGTGGTGCACAGTTTTGCCTCGCTCTCCAGCTCTCTTCCCCTAATTCTTGGGTTTCAGTGTGCCTTTCCCCAGTTTGGACGCTCCACAGAAAAGCAAAACGAGGCCCCAGTAAGTGTTCTCAGAGAGCTGGAGAAGCGAGATGGCGGAAGAGGCGGCTTCCTCACTGTTATCCTTTCTTGGCCACGCAGACGGAGAAGTTCCCGGACGGCTTCTGGCTGGGGGAGCAGCTGGTGTGCTGGCAGGCAGGCACCACCCCTTGGAACATTTTCCCGGTCATCTCCCTCTACCTAATGGGCGAGGTCACCAATCAGTCCTTCCGCATCACCATCCTTCCACAGGTATGTCCCCAGCCGGCCGGTGGGGTCCTGGGAAGAGGGCACGATTCGCGCAGGGAGGCAGGGAGCAGGCGTGGCTTCCCAGAAGGTGGAAGACAAGAGAGAGCCGTGTCTGGCGGCACAAAGCAAGCCCGCAGAGCTCAGGGATGGCAGAGGGAAGAGCAGCCCCTGGGCACAGATATCTAGAAGGCCGGGGGGGTGGGGGGTGTGGAGCGAGGAGGACATCCTCTCCCTCTGACTGCTCGTCCTTAGCAATACCTGCGGCCAGTGGAAGACGTGGCCACGTCCCAAGATGACTGCTACAAGTTCGCCATCTCACAGTCCTCCACGGGCACTGTGATGGGAGCTGTGATCATGGAGGGCTTCTACGTCGTCTTTGATCGGGCCCGAAAGCGAATTGGCTTTGCTGTCAGTGCTTGTCATGGTAAGAGAGAGCCAGGGAGGAGGGTGTGGGCTCTGCTGTCCGTGTTCCCGCTGTCCAGCAGTTAGGGTACCTGGGCCCGTCAGTCTGGGAGGTAGTCATAGTTGCCTCAAGGCAGAGTCAGCACGCTGTAAAAGCTAGCGTTCGGGCTCGTGCTCTGTCCGTGTTGCCCGGCGTGGTGAGGCCTGCACGGGTTGTTCACCTCTGCCGGAGACCCAGAGCCGCAAGAGCTGCCTCGGCCCCTAGGGAAGCTCTAGATCCCTGGGCAGCAGGCTGAGCCTGCAGTGACCCTGTGGGCTGCTACATGATGGGGTCGAGTGCTCCTTTGGAACGGCAGCGGGCTCTCGAAAGTAGTATCGGCGGAAGCTGGTGAGCGTACTGGGGATACATGGGGTGTCTTTTTGGTCCACTCCGAAGACTGACCTTTAGGTGTCATTCCTACCGCCTGGTTACACGGGAAAGAGTTGTTGCTCCCAGTGCCCTGGGAGGAGACACATGCTTCTACCTAGCAAGGCTTCTCTGGCCTGCTCCTAAATACTCCAAGGAAGCAGATGCTAGAGCCTCCTCGCGGGCTAATTTCAAGGCCTACTGGGCAGTTCTTTTTGTCGTCTGACCCAAACTGCTGTGTGGCGACGAGAGCTGCCCATTCGCGTTTGCCCTTTCCCCAGTGCACGATGAGTTCAGGACGGCAGCGGTGGAAGGCCCGTTTATCACCCCGGACATGGAAGACTGTGGCTACAACATCCCACAGACAGACGAGTCGACCCTCATGACCATAGCCTATGTCATGGCGGCCATCTGCGCCCTCTTCATGCTGCCGCTCTGCCTCATGGTGTGCCAGTGGCGCTGCCTCCGCTGCCTGCGCCATCAGCACGACGACTTTGCTGATGACATCTCCCTGCTGAAGTGAGGTGGCCCGGGGGCAGGAGACAGAGGTTCCCCTGGGCCGCGCCTGGTGGTTCACTTTGGTCACAAGTGGGAGACACTGATGGCACTGGTGGCCAGAGCACCTCGAGGCCCTCACCTACCCACCAAACGCCTCTGCCTTGACAAAAAAGAAGGAAAAGCGGGCAAGGTGGGTTACAGGAATGGCACCTGTAGGAGACAGGAGAGGGAAGAAAGCAGCACTCTGGTGGCAGGATTACTCTAAGTCACCTCAGGCCTGAGTTGGGAAATTCTGGGCTTGACACTTCGGCCTTGAACATTTGCCCACCATCCCTCCGGATTCTCCAACCCAAAGTATTCTTTTCTTAGTTCCAGAAGTAGCGGCATCACAGCCACGTCACCCCAGCGTGCGTCTCTCTGCGGAGAAAGGGCCAATGTCGTTTCCCTGCCGGCCCAAGTCAGCAGGACCGGATGCACAGTTTGCTATTTGCTTTAGTAATAGGGACTGTATAAACAAGCCTCACATTGTTACAAAGATCGCCTCTTGAATTAAACAAAAAATGAGACTGAATATTTGTACAGATGGGGGCGGCTGGAAGAGGAGAGGAGAGGGAGCGCAAAGACAGGGAACAGCTGGGATCAGAGCTAGAAAAGGCAGAACCGCGACCACTCGCCAGTCCCAGTTTCAGACTGCATCTCCAAGAAAGAAGCCCATCCTGGAAGATGGGTGTTGCTGCCCAGTGTTTTCTTTTCTCTGATTGTAGCCTGACCAAAAGTGAGTTGGGAAGAAGGGCTTACCTAGCCAAAAAGCTCTTTTTAACTCTCTTAAATGAAAAGTGCCCACTAAGAAGTTCCATCTAACAAATGAATTTCTACCTGAATGATTCCACTTGTCTCTACCTGAACCCTTCGCCCCACACACGATAGGTAACACTGACATTTCGCAGCCCCACCCCCAGCCCCAGGTGCCCTATGAGAAAGCAACTGGAACACAGCAAAGAGAGCAGGGCTGGCCTCTGTCTTCCTGCTTACGTGTTCACTCCCTCCCCCAAATCCCTATTCCTCTGGAGCTCTGCAGCTGAGAAGCTGAGAGGCAGAGACAGGAGACATCTCTTACTTAACCCTTGAAAGCAGAATCCTCAAGATTCACTCAACAGGTATACGTGCCCTGGTGCCTCTGCCTGGATCTCTTCCTGTTCAGTTGTACGTAGTAGTGAGATGTCCACAAGATACAGAGCACTTTCATTACCTTCTCACCCTCTCTGATGTCCCCTCCGTTAACTTGGCTAAGGCACCCCACAGTGGCACTAGTATACCCAGCGTCTGGGGTCTAGCATCATTGCCTTCGGTAGCAAGGCTGCTGGAGAAAGGCTGGCGGCCCCAGGGCTTCCGTACTTCCTTTACCACCAGAGCCCCCCAGGGGAGGCCATCCTTCTCCCCTATCCTACTCTCTACTCCCCACTCCAAATAGTACTTGGGTACCCAGGCTGGTTCTTGGGCTAGGTAGTGGGGACCAAGTTCATTTCCTCCCTATCAGTTCTAACACAGTCAACTCTGATACCAGTGTTAATGGAAGACGTAATTTTCCTAGTAGACCCACCAGGTCCTATCGCTAGCTTGTCAGCACACTGCTTCCAGGTATGGGACCTGCCGAGTGTGGAATTACCTGATGAGGGAAAGGGAAATACAAGGAGGACCTCTGGAGATCTTGGTTTCGGCCAGCTGCCCACAAGCCATAAACCAATAAAACAAAAATACTGAATCACAGTTCTTTATCTGGGCTCTCTTCATTCCCCTTGCACTTGGTGCTGCTTTGGACGCTGGGAACACCCCTCCTAACCACAAAGACTGTTAGGAAGACTGGATACTGTCCGTTTCCAGCTCGGAACGTACTGTGTACATAAACTTCCAGAATTGCTACCATGTAATGAAAATGCCACATTCTGCTTTACAATTTCTATCCATGTTGGGGAAAACTGGCTTTTTCCCAGCTCTTTCCAGGGCATAAAACTCAACCCCTTCATTAGTAAGTCCCACTGTCCTATTTTTTTTTTAACTTGTACATACTTTTCTTTTTACAGTTGCTTCCTTTCTACCCTGAAACTATTAACTCTAAGTGTAAAAAAAAAAAAAAAATCTTGACAACAGTTTCTTGCTTGTAAAAATATGTATTATATATCTCTATTTTTAGAGTCAATTCCTGAAAAGCAACTGTCCCATCTCTACTCAACTGCATTAGAGGCCTTTCCCACCTGGTCTGCATGCAGGCCAGGAGACGGAAGGAAAAGGAAAAACATGGGTGCCCAAAACTTAATGTTGCTTTCTGACTGATCCCGAACAAGACAGAGAAAAGAGCAACAGTGAGGCCCCAACTTCCACACACAGCTCCCCCAAATATTTGTCCCCCTGCTATAGTTGGCTTTCAAGGGGCTTTTACTAGGAAGCTGTTAAGCCCCCTCCCACTTATTCCTTTCTTCTCTCTATACTCCTTTGGCTTCAAAGATTTGTAGAAAAGAAAGAGAATGGCATGTATATCCATTCCTAACTTCTGGATTTTTAGGGAATACTGAAAAATACTCCTGGTGGCCTAAAGGCTACTGCAAAGTTGATGAGAGAGAAAATCTTTTGATTACAGGAGAAAAAGTGAATCCTCCCAAATGAAAAGAACAAAGGAACTGGTCTTCCATTTTGCCACATTTCCATTCATGATCATGATAGCTACCAAACTGGACATTAATATTTCATTAACCAAAGAAGTGGGTCACCTGACCTCTATAGAGGGGAGAACTCAGGCCGTTTCAGTCACCCTACAAGATGCCAAGGGGGTCCTTGGGAAGTCCAGCTCCTGAAAATGATGCCAGTCAACAAGCCTGAGCAAGTAAGGCAAGAGAAGGGAAGGACTGCATCTAAGGGGCTGATAGGCAAGGATGAAGGACAAAGAAGGAAAAGATCAAAAACAGAGAGCAGAGAATGTAATTGGATCCAAAAGGGAAAGGCCTTGCTACCCTGATAGTACTGCTGGTGCCAGGAAGCATATCCAGGTCCCAGAATGGGAAAAATTGAGCTGTTGGTAATATAACGATGTCCTTCCCGTGGAGCTAATTTTTTTTTTAATGAACACTTAGTTTTTCCTTGTTTAATTCTAAAAGAGAAGGAAGCTGAAGCCTGTAGGAGTACAGATAAAAGGATAGGAAAAGATTCAAAGCTCTCATAGATTCACAGCTTTCACAGGTATAAACCTAAACACCAAAAGTGCTCAATAAGCAGACATGGGAAAGCGATCCTGTTCTAGATAGCTATCTATAGAAACAAATGACTTCTAAACTTGAAATTCAACCCCCCTTCATATCACTTTGGCCTCCATTTTTCCCAGGACAGGAAACATGTCCCCCATAATTTTCTTGTTTCAAAAATTAAAATCTGGCATCCCAAGATCATTCTGCAAGTAATTTTGCACAGACATCTCCTCACCCCAGTGCCTGCCTGAAGCTCACCCAACGTCACCAAACAACTCGGTTGTGAACCAACTGCCTTAACCTTCAGGGGGGGGGGGGGGGGACTAGCTGACCAGGAGACCAGAAGTGAAGGGGAAGAGGTGAGGCCTTCACAAGGTTGGTCTGTCAGAGCTTGATCAGAAGCCAAGTCAGTGGCAGCAAGGGACGGCTTGGCCCAGGAAAGATCTGTGGGCTGTGCTAGTTTCTAAAGAGAGGACTATCCAGGAAGTCAGATGGACAGAAGTTTTCGGGGCGCATGAGGGAAATGTGACCCAGTTACATTGTTATTCTTGGGCTGTGAATTTTGCTGATGTAAAACAGAATATTCTGTAAACCTAATGTCTGTGTGCAAATAATGAGCATTAACACAGTAAAATATTCAATGAAAATTCAAACTATTAGGGTTACATTTTTTTTCCTCTCCATCAGTCTCATTTTATCCATTTGGAGTCGAGTGGCTAGAACAACACTGAGGCTTCCGTAGGCTTTCAGTAAGCAAGGCATCTGGTTGGACAGCAGGTGAGCACCAGGGTTCAAATCTGCGTACATGAGCCTTAAGAAAATGAACTAGAGGCTGAGCCAAATCAAAGCAGGATGGCCTTAGAGCAACAGCAGCTTCCTAGATGGTTTTTATATTGTACTTGAAAACAGCCCTAGGCGAGAATATCATAATTTCAAGGGCAAACTAAACATCATCTTAGCTACAATCTGCATCCCTCGAAGGAACTGCAAGGGGAAGGGGAGAGACCATTTCTCCATAATATACATACTTTCATTTACGAACATTTGGATACAGACTTTCTATACACACATTACCTATATAATAAAAATGTACATGGCGTGAGTACAGGTCACTGTATAAATATAGAGTTTTAGAAATCTTGAACCCGCGCTTCCTGTTCACATCAGTTTTTCCTCTTCTTCCTCCCCAGTCAGGTCCATCATTTAAGAGTTGGACAAAAGGGACAAGTGTCATTTGTGTTGGTCTGGGCCCAGAATTTGATACACTGGAAAGGAAGAAAGACATATCTCAGGTTTATCCGGAAAGATGGAGGGAAGGAGGGGAGAGCATGCCACTGAGGTTCAGTAGGTGTGAGGAAGGCATTACTAAGTCAGACAGGCTCTTTCCACGGGGACCAGATGGGCTGTTTCATTGGCTCTACCCCCAAAAGAATTTTCAGAGCAGGGAAATCTGTTCTTTTTACAGGGAACATTAACAATTAGGTAAGAATGGTGTGAAGCTGCTTTGTGTCGGAGACCTGGGGTGGACCTCCCCTTCTCATGATCCATGTAGGCCGAGATGTGCTCCCATCTCCAAATACCCACCACTCTCAAATCTTATTCAGGATTTTCCCTAAGAACTTAGACGTAAATTGTTTCTGCCTCTTGGAAAATGAAAATGAACAAAATAGTAAAGAAGGAATCATCCCTGCTGCTGAGAGACTTAACTCTGCCTGGTAACATAATCTAAGATAGGAATGACCTGTCAGTCTGTGAAGATCATCCCCAACAGGCAGACCTCCAAGCTGTTCTGTTAATGGATTTACTAATCTCATATTCAGGTTCCCTATTCTGTTCTTGTCTAAGCAGTCTCCTGACAACGCTATATTTGCAACAATGGTTAGATATTTATGTCTTATTGTCAGCATTCCAAGAAAGTAACCTATCAGTGCTCCAGGATGCGCTGCTTATCCAGTCCCCTAAAGAGAACGGGGTAAAAGGAAGCTGGGAGATCCTAGCTGCCAGCATTCTGAATTCTGCTGATTGTTTAAGCCACAACCTACTGAAAACCTCATGTTGAGATATTAATGATGAGCATCAACACAGCAACATGTTCGAGAAAAACTCCGCAAAGAAGGAGTGGCGAGGAAGAAGGTCCGGAGCACCCACCTCCTTGTGCAGCACATGGGTACAAGCCATTGGGTGCAGCTCACTGGGCTGGACGAGTTTCTGGCACATTAGACACAGCTTACACGTGGCTGGAGCCTGCAGGACAGAAAAGAGTAAGGGACCTCTGGGTCTCCTTGCCTCTTGTGCCCATCATGCAAAAAGAGTTTACACCAAAAGAAAGAAAAGTTCAAATACAGATTCTTGCTGGAAGTACCTGCATTTTCTCCGCTGGGGCTGCCAACAACCCAGCTGACGAGAGGGCGGCTTTTCCCCGCACTCCACCTGTAAACCTGTTCCCGCCTCACCCCCTAGCTTCCCGCATCCCAGTTTTCAAAGAAAAAGAGCCTTACATGTGAAGACCTTCCAGGATACGAAACTTGGGCAGAAGGCAAGAACATTGGGGTACTGATTTGGGTCAGCGGAGCAGGGAACAAGGCCCGGATCCGACCGAGGGGCTGTGGGCAGAAGAGAGAGTCTGAGCGACAGAGCAGATAACAAAAAGAAATCATTTCTTTCCTAGTCCAACAAAGGAAGACAGCAGGCTAGAGAGCCTGGCTGCAGAGCTGTGCGCCACCCCTGATTCTTCTGAAACCTGCCCCTTCCCCAGCTGAGCAGGTGTGAGTTCCCACCTGAGTACTGGCTGCCACCCGCTCGTGTTCGGCCAGGCGCGCTGCCACCAACTGGATCAGCTCCTCCATGGTCAGGCCCGCCATGGTGGTCCGTGCGGTCTTGATTTGCTGAAGAATGTTGGTCATCTGGGCCCTAAGAAGCCACGTGTTGAGGGAGAGAGATTCTATGCTGTCCTTGTGGGAAATCTCGAGGAAACCTCCCCTATTTTCACCCACAGACATTTCTCTGACATATTTTTTTAAATTAGTCCTGAAAGATACTTACTTATTGCATTGTGGGAAGCGAGTCAGTAGCTTCTCCAGGATCTTCTCCAGTTTGTCTACTGGTTGGGGCCGGGGAGTTTCAGTAGAAGCCTTAACACCGCCCAAGCCTGGGGGAGGCGGGATGGAGGCAGCAGGGGGCATGTGTGGACCGTGGGGGCCGACGAGGGAACCCAAGCCAGGGCTATTTCTCCCATGGGAGCCAGGAAGGGGCGGGGAAGGCTGGCTGGGCTGGGAAAGGGCAGGGTTTAGGATTGGGAAAGACAAGGAGCGGGGATCTGCGCTGGGCATAACCATGGGCACTGTGACCTGCCCAATGGAGAAGGGCATCCGAGGAGGCAGAGAGGGATTCGGTTGAAACACCTGAAGCATGAAGTCTGTCTATAGAGCGGGAGAGGCGGAGGATAAGAAAGAAAGGAAGAAAATGAAAGTTTAGGAATCTGGAGCAGAAATCAGTGAGCAATTCTAAGGCCAGATAATACCAATAATAATAATAACCAATAATAATGTTATAATAAATAACACCAGTAGTAAAACCAATCTCTTCATAAAAGGAGCAAGTAGAAGATTGGCTGTGCCACCAGCACCGAAAGGTAGACTCCCCCATGCCAGCCCTCTCACCTCTGATGGGGGTGGAGGCAAAGTGGGAGTAGGGATTTGAGGAAGGCTGCTCAGCTTGGCTCCGTTCCTCACCAACTGGATATGACTGTTAAACTGGTCCTAGAAAAGAGAGAAAGGAGCAGATGATCCTTTCTGCTGAGCTGAGTAAGCCTCCTGAGAAAGAGAGCACTGTCCAGTATCAAGAGCAAAGGCAGGGGTGGAGCGGGCCCTCAGTGACGATGTACGAGGTCCCTCCCGGTCACCAGAGGTTTAAGCACAGACTGAACCGTGACTCAAAGATCACACAGTACAACACTTACCCGAACATTCTTTTTCATCAACCGAACTCCATTCAGCCTTGTCTCCCACTCCTGTTTGGAACGAACTGTCTCTAGTGTTGGGGGGGTTGACCTTTCAAGAAACCAACAGGAATTCAGAGAATGACAGCAAGGCCAGCTCCTGACTCTCTGAGACAGCAGGACAGTGGCTGGTCAACCAGGGGCAGGAGGAGGCCAGGGTTCATCTGCTTCACTCTAACTCTGCCATCTTTGAAGCCAATTCTTAGAGAAAGAGAACCAACCACAGAGAGAGGGCTTTTGTCTGCCTGGAAATGCCACAGGGGTCCTCCAGATTCCATGGCAGAAAGAGGAGAAATGACTATGAGAAACAAATCTCCAAAGTTATTTGTTATGCTCTGACACTGTAAGACACCAACTGTTTATCCAGTTGGAACCAATACAATCAAAAATACAAAACTGTAAGATACAGGAAGAGAAATCACTAAACAATGGCTGCTGTGCCATTGGTGGGCAGACAGAGGTGGCCCCAGAGTTCCTGTGAAGACAGGGTAAGTGCCAGACTAGCAGGCCTCAGGTTTCAGAAAACTAACCTAACCAAACCAAACCAAACCAAACCACCGAAAAAACACAAAACTGCAGGACCATTAAAACTCTCTAATGGGAGGGTACTTACTTGAGGTAAGTAAGGTGCAGTTCTGCCTCTTTTTCTGCTTCTTCTAGTTTCAATACCAGCAACTCCTTCCGACTCTCTAGTGATAATATCTAAGGCAACCACACAAACACACACACACACACACACACACACTTTATTATATTTACATATATGAAGCTCCCCTAGCTAGTTAAATGATTAGTGGCTATATGGTGTAATACTTGTATGGCTTAGTGGTATAACACTATACCCAAAGATTATACTATCTGGAAGCCCCAAATCAAGGCTTTCCACACAGAGGTCTTCTCACCTCTGCCTTCCAGGCCCGCTCTGTCTCTTCCATAATGTTCCGATTTATTTCACCATCCTGATTCTTGAGTCTGTCCAGTTCCATCTCCCACACTTCTCTGTAAGGTCAGAAACCGAGAACAAGAGTAAGGGGAGAAAGACAAGATCGCTAAGGGACATCAAAGCAAAAGTAAAACCTGAAATTGATCTAGCAGTTGTATGACAGGAAGTCTTACTCTAAGTATTAATACACATCTAGACGAAGAATATTTAAAAGTGATCTGTAATTGCATGAAGTCCCTATATTTGAAAGTAAAAATATGAGGTGCCTGGATGGCTCAGTTGGTTGAGGGTCTGCCTTTAGCTCAGGTCGTGGTCCTGGGGTCCCAGGATTGAGCCCTGCATCGGGCTCCCTGCTCAGCGGGGAATCTGCTTCTCCCTCTTCCCTCTGCAGTTCCCCCTGCTTGTGCTTGCTCACTCGCTCTCTCAAATAAATAAAATCCTTAAAAAAAAGGTAAAAATGTTCACATCTCCACTTGCTAAAATAAGGTTGCCCAGAGCAGGAAAGAGTGTACTTAGGACCAAAACCCACTGAAGGCAGAATGTTCTATGTTTAGGGAAGGCTCAGAATTGTTTCAGTATTCCTCTTATTTCCCCATTTGTCCTTTAGTACAGGTATGGAGAATGCAGGACCGAACACAGAGATCCATTTAATAATCAGGTCTAATGCAGCAAGCTCTGATTCACTACTCAGCACACAGACACTAGCTTACTGATTTTCATATTTTCTTAGCCATAGGAAACATTCTTCAGAAGAAAAAACTGTTGTCTTCACAGCTCAGAACTTCGCCTTTCCATCAGTGTCCTCTCTTCTCATGCCACCCTCCCAGCCCCATCCCTACAATGTAACATACACACTCAGGGTCAGGGTGACCAACTGCCTGGTGTGCCAGTTCCCAGAGGTCTTGCAGTATGTGGGAGAGTCAAGTACCCTACTCAGGACTAAAGGAACAGAGCCAGCAAAAGGAGCTCATTACATGGCACTGGACTGTATCAAGTTTTATGGCTGGAAAGCAAAGGATTACCCAGATCAGTGGAAAGAATATGGAAATGTTGAAATGTTTTCACTGTATTTTAAAAAGTTGAAAAGAAGAAGAAAAGGCTGGGAAGAGTTGTATCTTGAGAAAAATGTTCCCACTTTTCTTCAGTAAAAGAAACAGCTTCAGTCCTCTTCTGTTTTTCAGCAGTAGCCTTACATATATGAAAGGCAGAGAACCACTTAGTGTTTGAGGTGCCTTCTCCTTACATCTGACCCCGTCCTTCATGCATCCCTGCTCCCTCTTTCATAGATAAAGTAGCGCACACACATTCATTCACAGATTCACCTCCATGAATCTGCCCTTCTACTGAGCAGGTCTATTCATATAACAGAAATGACCAGGTGGGCATTTTCTTCCTTAATCTTTGTGTTAAATAATCTTAATCTTCCCAAACTAACCTCCTGCCAAAAGAAGAATTCTCTAATAATTCTCAAACAAAGGTTTATAGGTAACTGTGTTTTCCTGCTATGACACATATTCCTCAAGTTAAAAACCACAGGAGGAGTCAGAATTCTCTTACCATAAGAACATGTGAACGATGCTGTGGAGTCACTCAGTGACCCATTAAGTTTACAATGGGATAACTGTAGAAAAACACGACAGCTGCCTGCTGTGATTGATGTTATTCTTGAAGATTACAGATGTCACTGAGTATCTCTTTCATTAAATAAACATTTGTCAACTATAGATACATAGTTCTATAAGAAAAATCCTTCTACCATGTCCATCGTGGGGGGGGGGGTCAGTGCGCATATTCACATACATTAATCTTCTTTGGGCACTGGCCACATCTACTTTGGGATCCAACAACACAAAAGGAACTACTAGCAACCACAACGAAAATAGTTAAAGAGTTCTTAAACAGTCAAAAATGTTCGGCTTTATCATATGTTAACTAGCCTATAACATATGCATCAGACCTGCAACCCACACGAGAAAAATAATCAGTTCCCCGTGGTAGATGGTCGAAAAAAATTCTTGGTAGAAGAGAAACCAGTGAGTCTATTTAAACTTTTTAAATGCCTCGTCTAATTTCTTCCAAGTCCAAGATTTCTGTTATTTTGCATAACTAGTTCAGGGAACTGATGGTTCAAATGAGTAAATCCTAGAAGATTGTATAAGTCTGACTTGTAGTTCCCAATTTTTGCATGCTTTATAAAATTAATTTTGTTTTTGATCATGTAAATAATATAAATTATAAAAAGCTTAGAAAATACAAAACAGAAAGAATCTCGTATAGAGGTTCCAACTCTTACTTATTGGCTATATGACCCTAGACAAGTTACTTAATTGTTCTAAGATTCATCATCTGAAAAATGAGTAATACGTAGATCATGGGACTGATGGGAGAATTTACTGAGAAAACACCCATGAAGAATTTAATATGTGACCTAGTATGTGGGAAGTATCCAACAAACATCATTTTAAAAGTATTTTTTAAATTTAACTTCTCACAATTATAATACAAAGAATCACTATTATACTTCCGTCCAGTCTTTTAAAATAAATATTTGTATATTTATCACATATAAATCCATTATGTGTGCTTTTCAAACAGAAACTGTGATCTTTCTCTTACTTTTTCAACCAAACGTATTTTTCCACAGCAGTAAGTATTCTTCAAGAATTTGATTTTTAAATAACCATCCATTGTATATACATACTATTATCTGTTTGTGTATTAAGTTATTTTCAATTTGACAATTGTAACTAATACAGCTAACAGACAAATATAACTAATGATAAGCATCTGTGCATGTATATTAGCACAGGTTAACGATGAAAGTAATGTATCTAGATTTAAGAGGAAGATACTCACAGTAGTTAAGAGCATGGCCTCTGGAGCCGAACTAAGCTCTGAGTTCAAATCCAGACCCTAGTATTATCTATGTGACCTCTGGCGAGTTACTTAACCTTTCTGTGCCTCATTTTCCTAACATAAAATGGGGATAACAAAAGAGTCTACCTTTCACAGAGCTGTTATGCATACTAAAGGAGTCAATGTATGTGAAACAGAACAGTCTCTGGCATACAGGAAGAACGTAGTAAATGTCAGTTCTTTCATTTGGACAGTAGAACATCTTCCTTTAGAGAAACTAAAATATATGTATATGAATTTTCCACAAGGCATGGTGGAGTTCAGACGATTTTAATGGACAGAAGCTGGTAAATTTCTTGTGAAACACTCTCCACAGTCAGAGACAAAGCTAAAAATTAAGATGTTTGCGTCCTCAGCCAAATATCCTCCCTTTTAGAATATATTATACTCTAGGCAAGGCAAAATGAAACAAAACAAAAATTGTTGAATAAGTTAATATATAGGAGTAGAAGTTATAAGATCCTTTACTCTGAAACTAACACTAATACAGACCAATATAGAATGCATGAGATCAGACATAAGCAGAAAAATTTACCTCAGGGTTGATTTGCAAATTTATTGTTTATGAGGCTGAATTCTTCCTTGATTCAATTTAATTCAACAACATCTACCATGTGCTTGGCACTATGCTAAAACCTGGGGATATACAGATGCCCAGGTCCTGCCCCAAGAAACTCACAATCTAAATAGTTTGCCAGGTAAATGAAGGGAACGAGGAAACTGGGCAGAACAGACAGCATGGGCAAAGGCCGGAGAGTAAGAGAGCACTCAGCCGACGGAAGTCCAGAAAGGTGCAGGCAGTGGACACACAAGTCTAATGGTCAGTGGTGTAGTCTGGGCTGGGGATACAGACGAGAGTCACAACCATAAAGAAGTAGCAGCAGGAGCCCTAAGTATGGAAGAAATCATCTAGAACAGCAGTTTGCGAAACATAGTCCACAGTCCCCAAAACCCTTTGAGGACCTGGTCTATAAAGCTATAACTAATTTCATAATGACACTAAAGTCACTTGCCTCTGTCACTCCCATCCTCTCACGAGTCTACAGTGAATTTTCCTGAGGCTACATGACACATGATGGTATCGTCACTGATAGCTAATGGAATATATGCTTCTGTAGTCTCATGTTTTCTAGTATGTTCTAAAGTAATAGGTTTAGGGCATAATTTAAAGTCTCAACTTTTTTCCTTCTCAGTACCTCTGTTGTGCTTTTACTAGCTATCTTCAGTTACACTTGCTATAATCTCTATAATCTCATTATTGTCTAATAAATAATCACTGTAAAATTTCTAAGTTCTCCAGGCCTCCTGGTGGAAACAAGGACTTTTTGTTAATTTGTTCTTGCAATAATTTTTTTTAATTTTTGAAAATTTTCTCTATTTTTAAGTTAAATCTAAAATGTATTACTTTAGGGGCGCCTGGGTGGCTCAGTCAGTTAAGGATCTGCCTTCGGTCACGATCTCAGGATCCTGGGATCAAGCCCCATGTCAGGCTCCCTTCTCAGTGGGGAGTCTGCTTCTTACTCTCCCTCTGGTGCTCCCTCCTTCCCCCACTCATGCTCTCGCTCTCTCTCTCTCTCAAATAAATAAATATCTTAAAAAAAATAAAATTTATTACTTGAGAATTTAACATTTTTTTCTAAAGTAAAAGAAAATTTATTTGTATTTTCCTCTTATATTGAAAAATGAATCACTGGCTCAAAAAAGACGGATTAGAAGACTCACTTTCTCAATCCATAGCTGCAATGTATACATCTAAAAGATCCTAAAAAAGACGCAGTGGCCTACAGTTTTCTGACTCATGGAAAGAATCTACTCCAAAGAAATTGGGCAAAATTATAAATAAGAAACCAAAGTATGACAAAAGCCATCTTTCCCTTGCCTTTACAGACATTCATAATTTACTGCCACAAAACATTTTCTAATTATATTGTGCCAGTTAAGTTATAGTGACATTTCGAGATCAACCGTTCAGAATTTAAAGAAAAAAGACCTGACAATTTTAAATGGAGATGTGATGAAGTCTTTAAAATTCATAAAAATCGTTAAAGCCTTTCAAACCAGAAATGAAAAAGCTGCTGAAGCATCTTACCCGGGGAAATTACTGTACTTCATTAACCGGAGAAGCATAACCTTGTCCAGCTGACATTGCTACATGCCTGCTGGATGAAAAGTCAGTAAAACAAGTCACGGCAATGTCACTTTTTAATGACACAGTAACTCATCAAATTAAAGGTCTTGCTACACACTTGAAGTGAGAGAGTTAAGATCTCATCTGCAGAGTTGTAATTTTACTTCACAAACAGACAAATCTACAACTGCGGTTAGACTCGCTATTTTGATTTTATTCATCTAGTACTGGCACCAACTAAGCATCAGAGATAATGTCTGTAAATTCCTGGCAACAAACCCAAGTGATGCTCCCATAACCTATGCTGAATGACCTTTTATTGTCGTGGTTTAAGCTTTACTTAAGGATGTCATGATGAAGCCATATGAAATAATAATTTTATTAAATCCTGACCTCTAACTACATATTTTTAAAATATTCTGTTTGATAAAATGCTACATGCCCAAGTATGTGGTTGTCTCATGGAAAAGCACTTGTGAGACCATTTGAATTGTGAGCTGAGCTAGCCTTTCTTTCATGAAACACCATTTTTAGTTAAAAGAACAACTGAGAGACAAACTGGTTATTTGACTTGAGTACTGGCAGATATATCCTTGAAAATGAATGAAGTACTCTTGCTATTGCAAAGAAAACAATTGACAGTATTTATCACCAACAACCAATTTTGAGCTTTTGAGCAAAAATTAGAATTTTGGAAAATCTATACCAGCCACTGGGAGCTTGAAGGATCCCCGCTACTTAACGACTATTCTGATGAGATCGACAGTGACATAAACAAATGAGATTCCTTAAATGCTATATAATAAAACATGTCAATACTTAGAAGGTCTGAGTAACTCTAAACTAATATTTTCCAAATTATCAATGCATTGTGTTACCAAATCCACTGTGGAACCCACTTGGAACCAAGAGTTGGCATAAAGATGATTTTAAGCTGAAGACATCTGAGGTTCAACAGATGCAGAAAAAAGCCTTCTGGGAGCTTCCCTTATCTGCCTAAAAAGCAGCAACTTCTGGGAAATAAGGATGTCATGAATTCCTCTTCAGAGCAGGTCTACTCCCAGGAGAGAGAATGTGAATAAAAACTACCTTAAATCCCTTCTCCAGGGGACTTTTATGGTTCTGAAAGAGACAGAAAAACCACTCATACCTGTATAGACAAATATTATCACAAACTTGTAATCTGTTTGTTCTCCTGAAAAGCCACTTATCTTTCCAAAAAGCCCCTTAAGTGCCCTTTCTCCCCACCCTCCTAGGAAGTCATTTGTTTTCCCATAAGTGCCTTTCTCCCTGCTCCCCTCCACCTATTCGGATAGCAGATAAACCCCAAGTTCCAACCACCCTTCTGAATTACTCATCACTCAACTCTCCCGCATGTATGTAAGTTGTACACGTAAACTGCTCTCCTGTTATTCTCCCTTTTGGCAGTTTAACTGCAGGCCTCAGACATTAAACCCAATAGGGCAGAGGGAAAAGTATGTCTTCCCTGATGCAACACACTTAAAAGATCCATTTAAAGCATAACTTAAGCCAATGGATTCAACTAACCTTTAAGAAACTATCACCAGTCCAATTATGGGGTACTATCAAAAAAGAATATCCACAATTATCTAAAAAGAGGCTATTAAGGGATGACTGGGTGGCTCGGTTGGTTAAGCGTCTGACTTCAGTTCAGGTCATGATCTTGGGGTCCTGGCATCAAGCCCCACATCAGGTTCCATGCTCAGCGGAGAGTCTGCTTCTCCCTGTCCCTCAGCCCTTCCCCCCAACTCGTGTGCAATCTCTCTCTCTCTCTCAAATAAAAACTTTAAGAAATTTTTTTAAAAATTTAAAGCTTTTAAAATACGCCTCACTTTTTCAACTACCTGTGTTATGACCAGATTTTCTTCACATACTTCAATCAAAACAACATACTGCAATGGATTACATGTAGAAGTAGATAGGAGAATTAAGCTTCTTCCACTAAAAAGAGACTTACAAAAAGGTAAACAATGGCATTCTTCTAATTAAATTGATTTTTGCTCTGGGTTGGGCAAAGAGCTCTTGGGACACAAAATCCACAAGCCACAAAAGAAAAAACTGATAAATAGGAAAACTGGACTTCATCAAAACTTAAAATTCTGCATTTCAAAAGGCATCATTACAAAATGCAAAGGAAAGTCACAGACTGGGAGAAGATATCTGCAAAACACATATCTGATTAAAGGACTTGTATCAAGAACACTCAATAAGAAAACAACATGCTTTTCGTAAATGAGTAAATACTCGAATGGATACTTCAACAAAAAAAGAATGCAAAATGACAGATACGGACACAAAAAGATGTGCAACATCAATAGTCATTAGGGAAATGCAAACTAAAACCACACTGAGATATTATTAAACACTTCTTAAAATGCCTAAAACTAAAAAGACTCATAGTGCCAAGTACCGGTGATGGTATGGAACAACTGGAATGCTTATACACTTCCTGGTGGGAATGCAAAATAGTACAGCAACCTTGGAAAACAGTTTGGCAGTTCCATATAAAGTTAAGCAAATATATGGCCCAGCAATTCCACTCCTAAGCATAACCAAGAGAAAAGAAAACATGGGGTGCCTGGGAGGCTCAGTCCTTAAGAGTATGCCTTCAGCTCAGGTCATGATCGCAGAGTCCTGGGATCAAGTCCCACATCAGGCTCCCAGCTCAGCAGGAAGCCTGCTTCTCCTTCTCCTACTCCGCCTGCTTGTGTTCCCTCTCTCGCTGTGTCTCTTTCTCTGTCAAATAAATAAATAAAATCTTAAAAAAAAAGAAAAAGAAAAGAAAACATGTCCACAGAAACACCTGAGCAGCTTTATTTATCATAGATTTAAAAAAAGGAAACAGGGGCGCCTGGGTGGCTCAGTGGGTTAAAGCCTCTGCCTTCGGCTCAGGTCTTGATCTCAGGGTCCTGGGATTGAGCCCCGCATTGGCTCTCTGCTCAGCGGGGAGCCTGCTTCCCCCTCTCTGCCTGCCTCTCTGCCTACTTGTGATCTCTCTCTCTGTGGCAAATAAATAAATAAAATCTTTAAAAAAAAAAAGGAAACAACCCAATTGTCCAACTACAAGTTAATACATAAACAAATATGATATAATTTTATAATGGAATACTTCTCAGCAATAAAAAGGAATGAACTATTGATACATGCAACAACATGGATGAATCACAAAAGCTTTACCCTAAACAAATGCCTATATATATTGTATGATTCTATTTACATGAAGTTCCAGAAAAGGCAAAACTATAGTGAGAGGAAGTAGATCAGTGGTTGCCAATGGCTCAGGGTAGGGGAGGCAATGGACTCCAAAGAATCATGAAGGAACTTTTTGGGGTAGTGGAAATATTGTATATCATGATTCTGGTGGGGTTCTATGACTGTATACATCATTTAAAATGGGTGAATTTTATCATATATAAAGTATACCTCCATAAATTGTAGTTAAAAAGAAAAGAATCTGCAACCCCCAGCCCCAAGCCATTGCCACCTGTTCTCCTTCCTATAGTTACCATTTCTGTACTCAGACATCTCATTGTCATTATACCTCCTCTCTCTGTAGGGATCAACAAATCTTATCAATCCTACCTCAGAATACCCCCCTTTTAGTTCCTTTGCCAGTTAGATCAGGCCTCCATTTTGTCTGGCTGAAACTCTGTCTTCCTGACACAGCTGATCTATACTTTAGCCCATCTAATCTAATGTGGACAGAATTATCCTACAAATTAAATCTGGAGAGGTTCCACTTCTAATAAGGACAGAGTTGCTCCTAACAGACTGACATCTTACAGGTCAAAAGCTATAAATTCTAAACAAAATGTAAAAAAAAAAAAAAAAGCACCTATCTGAAGGCATTAGACAGCAAACAAGAACCAGGCATAAACTGGAGAAGATTTGACACCTGGAAGAAGTGAATATCACTGTTATTTCCTGTTTTTTTACAGTTATTTGCCTAAGGGCCAACCCTAGCCAGCTCTGTGCTGATGGCTAAAACTGAGATAGAAACCTTACAGGCTTACCAGCTTGAGAGCTAAAGGACAAAACTGCGAACTATAATAACAACTGGAAAATGAGTAGGAAACCCTAAAAAGAAGAGTTACAGATGAGGAGCCTCACATTCTGAATATAAACCTGTCCAAATACCTGGATGATCCCTGAACCATACACGCACAGAAGAGTCTAAGGAATCCAGTTACAGCTAAGCAAACGTAACAGAGACCACAGCTGCTGGCCATCAAATAAGGGTATGATGTTTAAGCCCAATATGACAATTTTTTTTTAAAAACCAAGACTTTTTTGGAGAAATAGAACAAAATCCAGAGTCTCTACAATATACTATTCATAGTCAGGACTCAACCATAAATTACCAATACACAAAGAAATAGGAAACATGATCCACAGTCAAGAGTAGCAGTTGGCAAACTATGGCCTGTGAGTCAAATTCAGGCTGCCACCTATTTTTATAAGTGTTATTTTTTGGAGAACACAATCATGCTCATTTTACTTACATATTGTTCATGCTGTTTTCATTGTTTTTTGTTTTGTTTTTTTTAAAGATTTTATTTATTTATTTGACAGAGAGAGAGATCGCAAGTAGGCAGAGAGGCAGGCTGAGAGAGGGGGGATGCAGGCTTCCCACCGAGCAGAGAGCCTGATGTGGGGCTCGATCTCAGGGTCCTGGGATCGTGACCTGAGCTGAAGGCAGAGGCTTTAACCCACTGAGCCACCCAGGCGCCCCATGCTGTTTTCATTGTTACAACAGAGTTGAGTAGTTGCGAAACTCATGGTTTACAAGCCTGAATATTTATATATGGCAATCAATCTCTTTCCTCTACCCTGAGCCACTGACAATCATTAATCTGCTTTCTCTCACTATAGGTTTGTCTACCCTAGAACTTCATGTAAATAGATAGTATGTGCCTTAGTATGTGCCTTTCATGCTGGTTTCTTATTTAGAATAATCCTCCGCATTCCAAATCCTGGTTGACAAAAAAAGAAACTCACAAGGTCTCCAAGATGCTGGAATTAGCAGGTAAAGATTTTAAAGCATCTACTTTAACTATGCAAAAGGACCTAAAAACTATGTTCTCAAGGAGTACACAAATAAGAATTTTCAGCAGAGAAACAAACTGTAAAAAAGAAACTGAAATGACAACTGAAAAATACAAGACTGGAAATATGAAATTCATTGATGGGCTTAACAACAGAATGGAAATGATACAAGAGAGAATAATTGAACTTGAAGATACATCAACAGAAGCTACCCCATATGAGGAACAGTGTAAAAAACGTAGTAAAGAAATGAACAGAGCCTCCATGAGCTATAGGACAGTTTCAAAGGGACTAACATGTGAAAGCAGAGTCCCAGAAAGAAAGGAGAAAATGGGACAGAAAAAATATATACAAATTATGTCAGAAAATTTCACAAAATTTGATGAAAGACATAACTTTACAGATTAAGAAGCTCAGAAAACCCTAAACAGGAAAATATGAAGAAAATCACACCGGGGCAGATCAAAGTCACACTGCTGAAAACTAAAGATAGAAAATCTAGAAAGAAGCTATGGGGAAAAATGACATAATACATAGAGGAAAACAATAATATGAATGGTCACTGACTTCTTACCAGGAAGAACAGGAGCCAATTTATATTAGAACAACTGCACAGAGATATTCACACAATGGACTGCAACTCAGCATTAAAAAGTAATGAATACCTAGATCTATTCAAGAATCAGTAATTAATAGCCTTCCAAAACAAAAAGCATCAGAGGATTTACTGGTAAATACTATCAAACATTTAAGAAAAAAATTGGACGAGGACACCTGTTGGCTCAGTTGGTGGAGTATGTGACTCTTGATCTCAGGATAGAGATCTCATTGGGGGCAGAGATTACTTAAAAAATAAAAATTAAAAAAAAAAAACCATAAAAAAAAGAAAAAAGAAAAAAACTATACTAATTCTCTACAATCTCCCTCAAAAGACAAAAGCAGAGGGAATACTTCCTAGCTCATTCTATAAGGCCAACATTAACCTAATACCAAAACCAGACAAAGAAGAAAAGAAAACCACACACTAATATCTCTCATGAACATAAGATGCAAAATCCTCAACAAAATATAAGCAAATCAAATCTAAAAAAATATAAAAAGAATTTAAACCATGACCAAGTGGAATTTATCCTAGGTATGCAAAGCTAGTTCAACATTCAAAAATTAATTAACATAATCCGTCCCACCAGAAGACTAAAAAAGAAAAACCACAGATCCTATCATAAAAAGCATTTGACAAAATCCAACATTCATGATAAAAACTCAGTAAACTAGAAATAGGAAGGGAATCTTCTCAACTTGATAAAGACTATCTGCAAAAAAACCTACAGCTAACATCATATATAATGGTTAGAAACTTGAAGCTTTCCCATTAAGATCAGGTATAAAGCAAGGATGTCCCTCTCACCACTCATCAATATAATACTGGAAGAATGCAATAAGACAAGAAAAGGATATCAAAAGCAGACAAATTAGAAAGGAAAACAAAAATAACTTTGCAGATGACATGATCATCTATATAGGAAATTGTTAAGAATAAAAAAACCCTCCTTGAACAAAAAAGAGATTAAAGTAAGGTTGAAGGGTACAAGATTAATATATGAAAGTCAATTGCTTTTCTATATACTATCAGTGAGCGAGTGGAATTTTAAATTAAAAACATAGTATCATTTAAATTAGCATCCCCCCAAAATGAAATACCTAGGTATAAATCCAACAAAATATATAAAAGATCTTTATGAGGAAAACTATAAAACTCTGATGAACAAAATCAAAAAAGAACTAAACAAATAGAGAGATATTTCATGTTCATTATCAAGATGTCCATTCTTCTCAACTTGAGCTATAGCTTCCATGCAATCCCAATCCAATTCTCAGCAAGTTATTTTATGGATGTCAACAAACTGATTCTAAAGTTTATATGGAAGGCAAAAGACCCAGATTAGCCATCACAATATTGAAAGAAAAGAACCAATCTGGAGGACTGATGATACCAGACTTCAAGACCTTCTATATTTTCTATAGTAATCAAAACAGTGTGGTGGTGGCAAAAAAACAAATAGATCAATAAAACAAAGAGTCTATTTCAGACTCTCATAAATACAGCCAACTAATCTTTGACAAAGGAATGAAGGACATAAAATGAAGCAAAGAGTTTCTTCAACAAATGGTGCTAGAAGAACTGGACAACCACATGCAAAAAGTGAAACCAAACACAGACCTTACACCTTTAACAAAAATTAACTCAAAACAGATTGTAGGCCTAAATGTAAAATACGAAACTATAAAACTCCTAAGATAACATAGAAGAAAACCTAGTTGAACTTGGGTGTGGTGATGCCTTCTTAGATATAAACCAAAGACAAAATCTGTGAAAGAAATAACTGACAAAGTAGACTTCAAGACTGACAATGTCTTGGGGCACCTGGGTAGTGCAGTCAGTTGAGCACCCAACTCTTGGCTTCGGCTCAGGTCATGATCTCAGAGTTGTAAGATCAAACCTGGTGACCAGCTCTGTGCAGAGTCTGCTTAAGTTTCTCTATCCCTCTCTCTCCCCCTCTCTCAAATAATTAAATAAATCTTTTAAAAAATTGAGAACTTCTATTCTGCAAAAGACAATTATCAAAAGAATTAGAAAACAAACCACATTGGGAGAAAATATTTACGACAGATACATCTGATAAAGGACTGTTTAAATACACAAAGAACTCCTAAAACTCAACAATAAGAAAATAAACCTGATTAAAACATGGGCCAAAGTCCTTAACAGACATCTCACCAAAGAAGACATACAGATGTTGCCATCTGTATGAAAAGATGCCATATGAAAAGATGTTCCACATCAACTGTCATCGGAAAAATGGAAATTAAAACAGTAATGAGATACCACTATACATCTATTAGAATGACCAAAACTGATAATACCAAATGCTGACAAGGATGTGAGCAACCATAATCCTCATACATTACTGGTGGGAATGCAAAATGGTGCGGCCACTTGGGAAGAGTTTGCTGATATCTCGCAAAACTAATCATATTCTTACCATATGATCCAGCAACTGGACTCTTTGTATTTATTGAAAAGAGCTGAATACTTAAGTCTACACAAAAACCACACGTGGATGTTTACAGCAACATGTTTATGTTTATTCGTAACTGCCAAAACCTGGAAGCAACCAAGATGTCTGTTGGTAGATGAATGGATAAACAAAAACTGTGGTACATCCTGACAATGGATTATTATTCAGGACTAAAAATAAATGAGCTATCAAACCATGAAAAGACATGGAGGAACCTCAAATGCACATTACCAAGTAAAAGCAGCCAATCTTACATAACTGTATACTGTATGATCCCAATTAATATACCATTCTGGAAGAGGCAAAACTATGGAGACGGTAACAAGATCAGTGGCTCTTGGTAGGGAAAAGGCGCCAGGGGGACATGAATAGGTAGAGCAGAGGGGATTTTTAGGGCACTGAAAAATACTCTGTACGATATTATAATGATGGATGTATGTCATTATACATTTGTCCAAACCCACAGAATGTGCAAAACCAAGAGTGAACCCTAAGGTAAACTATGGACTTTGGATAGGTTCACCCTTAGTAAAAAATGTCCCCTTCTGGTGAGTGATGTCGATTAATGGGAAGCTATGCACGTGTGGGGGCAGGGAGTATATGGGAAAACTCTGTACCTCCCTCACAATTTTGTTGTAAACCTAAAACTGCTCTTAAAAAAGAAAATCTTAAAAAAAGAAAGGAATAAACTATTGAGATATTTCATATCCATGATTACATCAAGGATGAATCCTTAAAATTTAAGGCTGAGTGAAAGAAGCTAGACACAAATTTCTAGAAAAGGTAAATGTAATCTGTAGTGATGAAGTGTTTACCTGGGAACTGAGGGGAAGAAAGGGCAGTGCTAGATAGAGAAAGAACATGGAACACTAGAGAGTAACAGCTACGTGCTATACTTTGATTGTGTTAGTGTTTACATGCGTGATTAGTTTGTAAAAACTCATCTATATGCAACTTAAAATAAGTGCCTTTTATTGATGTATATCTAAAAATCTTTGTTCAAAAATCTAAGGGATAATAACTCTTAAGTTTCTACAATTAAGACCCTGAAAATTTCCCAAATACCTTATCCAAGAAAATTACAAGTCTTTCTAATACAAAATAAGCAGCAGACATGTAATTTTTCTTTATAACGAATGTTGCCAGTGAATTAATGTAACAGATGTGTATTTGGTGAAGGAAAGGCCAAATTAAAATAAAATTCTAAAAAATATTCAAGAATTAATATTCAATTTACATAGTAGAAGAGTAGACCTAAATTCAACTATATCAATAATTACATTAAATATAAACTGACTAAAGCCTCTAATTAAAAGGCAGCTTGTCAGAATAGATCAAAAAGAAAGATCCAGTTATATGCTGTCTTTATGACACATAAAAATGCAGACAGGTTGAAGATGGTGGAAAAATATACTCTATGTAAAAAATAAGCATAAGACTGCAGCATCTATATTAACATCACGTAAACTTTAACATAAAGAATATGACAAAGATAGAGACATTTCATAATGATAAAACACTAATTCATCAAGAATATATAATGATCATAAATGTATATGTATCTAACAATAAAACTTTGAAATATAAGTAACAAAAATTCACAGAATTAAAAGGAAAAAGAGGAAAGTCTATAATCATAGAGATTTTAACATCACCTCCTCAAGCAACCAATATAATTACATTTTTAAAAATTAAAAAAAGTAGAAAAATATGCCTCAGTAAGTACAGACACAAATATCCCTAAAAAATAACAGCAAGTTGAATCCAGCAATATATAAAAACAATAACATATCTTTTCCAAGGGGGTTTATCCCAAGAATGGACAATTAGCTTAACATTTGAAAATAAATCAATATAATTCACCATATTAACAGAATAAAGGAGAAAAGCCATTCAATAATTTTAATAGGTGCAGAAGAACTATTTGACAAAACTAGGCACCCAATCATGTCAGGAACTCTCAAAAAATTAGAAACTGAAGAGAACTTCCCCAATTTGATAAAGGACCTCTACAAAGAACCTATAGCTATTATCCCAATTAACAGTAAAATACTAAATATTTCCCCCTAGGAGTAGAAACAAGGTGAGTATGTCTACTCTACCACTTCTATTCAACACTGTACCAGAGGTCCTAGTCAGTGTACTAATGTTTACAAAAGATAAAAGGCTTAAGATTTGAAAGGAAGAAATAAAACTATATATTCACAGAAGCTATAACTGTTTATGTAGAAAATCTTAAGGAATCTATAAAACAACTAAGACACTAATATGTAAATTTAGCAAAGTAGTAGGAATAAGGTTAATATACAAAATAAATTGTATCTTTATATACTAGCAAGAAATGGTTTGAAATTTTTTTGAAAATTTAATTCTCCTTAAATAGTGTCAAAGAACATAAAATACTTAGGAATAAATTTCTTTAGAAATCTAAAGAAAGTTATGTAAGACCTTGTACTCTGAAAATTCTGAAATGTTGGTAACATAAAAATCATAAACATAGATCTTTATGTTATATATATACTTAGGGATTGGAGGGCTCAGTATTATTAAGATGTCAATTTTCCCCAAATTGATCTACAGATTCAAAAGAACTATGAACCACCAATTTTTGTTTTGTTTTTGTAGACACTGGCAAGCTGTTTCTCAAACATATATGGTAGTGCAAATGACCTAAAGGTAGTACAAAGTCCAAAGAACCTTGAAAAAAAAAAGCAGACTTTACATTCTCTGACCATGACTTACTATAAAGCCATAATCATCACAACAGCATGATTTGGTATAAAGATAGACAAATATACCAATGCAATAGCATAGTACTCAGAAATAGACCCACTATTTATACAAATGACTCATACTGTCATTTGGTTTTTGGCAAAGGTGTCAAGCAATCCAATGGGGGAAAGGAAAGTCTTTTCAACACATAGTGCTGGAACAACTGGATAGGCATGTAAACCTCAAAAAATGAACCTCAACCCCTACTTCTCGCCATGCACAAAAATTACCCTGAGATGGATCATAAAGATAAAAGCTAAAATGATAAAGCTTCCATAAGAAAACAGAGGAGAACACCTTTGCTACTTCAGGGTAGGCCAAGGTTTCTTAGGACAAAGAATGCAATAACTATAAAAGATAACTTGATAAATTAGATAGCCTTAAAATTAAAACTTCTGTTCACCAAAAGATACAATTAAAAAATGAATAGCTAAGTCAGAAAGTGGAAGAATATTTTCACAGAATATATAACTGACAAAGGGCTTTACATTTGCATTATACAAAGAACTTCTAAAACAACCAAAAAGAAAAAGGCAGAGTGGCAAAAATCTGAGTGGACACTTCACAAAAACAAACATACACATGGCCAATAAGCACATGAAAGAAGTGATCAACATCATTAGTAATGAGGGAAATGCCAAATAAAACCACAATGAAATATAACCACTTGAAAGGCAGGGATATGAAGCAACCAGAATTCTCATACCTTGCAGGTAGAGTGTAAAATGGTATATCCACTAAGGAAACTTATCTGTCAGTTTCTTATAAAACTAAACATCTACCTACTCTACGACCTAGTGATTCTAACTCCTAGAAATTTACTCAAGAGAAATAAAAGTATATGCTCACAGAAAGACATACTTGACTATTCACAGCAGCTCTATTCATAATAGTCGAAATCTGGAAACCATTACAGGCCCCTCAAAGGAGAATGGATAAACTGTGGTATACTAACAAAAGGAATACTACTCGGCAATAGAGAGACATGAATGAATGTCAGAAGCATTATGCTGAATGAAAGAAGTCCTACACAAAAGAGTACATATTGTATGATTTCATTTATGTGACACTCTAGAATATGCAGAATTAATTTATGATGAGAAAATCAGAACAGTGGTTGCCTTTGGAAGATGGGACAAGAGAAGACAGGGAAAGTGTATGAGGGGACCATTTGATTTAAGGGTAGTATTCTCTATATCTTAATGGGGTTTGAATTACACAGGCATTTGACATTGGTCAAAACTCATGAAACACTACACTTAAGATTTATGTATTTACCCGCATATACGTTACCAAAAAAAAAAAAAAAAAAAAAAGGAAACACAAATACTATTTAACTCTAATCAATGATATGCACGTTAATGGATTTAAAAGTGAGGTTACTGATGACTGCAATATACTTCGAAACTGATATACTGATATACTTCGAAAAGAAAAAAAAAAGATGGACTGATGAACAGACACAGGGATGGAAAGATATTCCTAAAACAAATTTAGCAGAATGTTAATTGTTGAATCTAGGGGGTGAGTGTTAAGATACAACATTTCCAGCTTCTCCTAGTGTCTAAAAATTTTCATAATAAAATATTGGAGGAAAAGTAAATCCAGTGATTTAATTCCTCTGCCTACAAATCCCTGTTGGTTACACTCAGTAATTACCAACGGCCTTTACTCAGACCTGGTTCTCATGTACTTCCCTGCAGTTTCTGACACTGTTACGCACCTCCCCCTTTGAAGCCCTACACTACTATTCTAAGCTGTTTCCTTTTCTGTCTGCCTTGCCTTCCTCTTTGTACTCCCAAACTGTAGGTGTGCCTCAGTGTTCAGAACTGAGCCCTACTCTACGCTTTTTCCCATAGAACACTTCCAGTGTTGTAACTATCACCTCCACACAGTCAACTCCTAATCAAGGCAAAGCATCTCTTCTAGTCAAGTGTCCCACTTCCAATGGCCGACTGAGGATTTTAACTTGTATGTCTCATATCATCACATTACCCTTACCCTCAGAACTTAGAACGGGGATTCACTCCAATTACTATCCAGGTAGCACACGGTTACCCAGGGTCAATAAAGAGTTAGTTCTGACACTTCCCTTAGCCTTAATTTCTAAAATAATCAAGCATTGATTCCTCCAGAATCCATTTCTTCCTTTTCATTCCACCATCACTAGTCTTATAATGATCCTTAGAAACTCAGTTTATTGTAAGAGCTTCCTGGTTGATGTCCCAGCCTTACTCTTTCCCCAAAATTCATCCCGCATATTTCTAAAACATCTCTAATTATGCATCTCCTATTTGTATAACTTCTATGATTCCCTATATCCAAAAGATATTAACACATACCAAGCAGAAAAAGTTAAGTGAGATGTGTTACTTGCTGCAGTAGCAGATTTCCAAATACGGACCCCTCCCAATGAACCAGGCCTGCCGGTGTTCATGTTCAGCCCCCTCCAACACTAAATCTGAGCTGGCCCTGTGACTCATTTTAACCAAAAGAATGCCACAGAAATAGCACTGTGCCAGTTCCAAGTCTATGCCTTACGAAAGCCTAGAAACTTCCAGTTTTGTACTCTTGGAAGCTTTGAGCCACCAAGTAAGAAATCTGGCCCCTCTGCTGGAAAGACCACCTGGAGAGGGAAAAGACAACATGAAGAGAGAGTGAGAAAAGGCCTAGATCTCTCTGTGGCTCAGCTGGGCCCAGCTTTCCAGGTGTCCCTGCCAAGGCTCCAGAAATATGAATGATGCCGTCTTGGGTGTTCCAGTCCCAGCCGCCGGCCGACCACAGCTACAGGAACGACCCTAGAAGAGACTAGCACAACCGTCCATCTGAGACTTAACCCAAAAAACTGTGAGAAATAAAATAAATTATTTTGTTTTAAGATACTAAGTTTTTTTTTTAAAGATTTTATTTATTTGACAGAGAGAGATACCGCACGAGAGAGAACAGAGAACACAAGCAGGGGGAGTGGGAGAGGGAGTAGCCAGCTCCCTGCTGAGCAGGGAGCCCAATTTAGGGGCTTGATCCCAGGACCCTGGGATCATGACCTGAGCTGAAGGCAGACTTAATGATGGAGCCACCCAGGCAGCCCAAGATATTAAGTTATTGATGGCTGTTTTACACAGCAATACAGCATCAAAACACTTACCCTCAAGAAACTAACTGTATGATGGGAGAGGCATTCAGGTCAACAAAAAGACCATCAGAGGTGTGTGTTAAGACACAGGTATACTCAGTATGCTAATGAGTACAGAGAAGGGTCATCTAAATGAAACCTTCACCACGTGTGAAGGGGAGGAGATGGGGAGGATCTGGGAAAGCTCGCTAGAGCAGATAATACAGGCTGAGTTTTAAGTGAGTTCATGTAGCAGTAAGTATAAACCAGCACGGTTGTTCGGAGGAGCAGTAAAAAGTATAGCTGGGTACATAAACTGGGACTAGGTATTTGAGGGCCTTCCATACTAAGATAAAGAGCTAAATCTTTACCCTAAAAGCCATAAAGAACTATGAAAATTCTTCAGCAGGGAAATGACATTATCAGATGTGGATGTGAGAAAGATTTCTATGATAGCAGTGTATATACAAGTGAGAAGGGAGGCAGAGTGGAGGCAAAGGAAGTTTCATAGCCTACCTCAGTGATCTAGGACTGATGACATCCTGAACTGACAGCGTCATCGTGAACAGAGAGAAAGGGATAATTTTTTTAAAAGATTTTATTTATTTATTTGACAGAGAGAGAGAGCACAAGCAGGGAGAATCACAGGCAGAGAACGCGGGGCTCAATCCCAGGACCCTGGGATCATGACCTCAGCCGAAGGCAGTCGCTTAACCAACTGAGCCACCAGGTGCCCCCAGGAAAGGGATAATTAATATTAAGAATGTATAGGACTTGGTAAAAGTAGATGTGGTGGAAAAGGGGCTAAGAGAGAAGAATTTAGGATGACTCTTGGTTATTCAGTTTAGACAGGGGGTACACAGTGCTGCTGCTTATGGAGAAATGGTAGAAGCAAGAGTGAACTGAATTCACATGCAGGTACCAAGTCTACCTGTAGACTCAGATACAGGGACTGCAGGAAAGGATGGCTGTGTCTGCTGAGAGCTGGGAAACTGAAAGAGGTTTCACTTGACGGCCTCTATTTTTACAGTGAAATAAAAAGCGAGATCATCTGCTAAGACTAAGGAGAAAAATGGTGGAGAGAGGAAGGTGAGAAAGGGAGGTAAAAGTTTGGGCCAGCCCTCAGAGGAAGAGGCAGCCCCGAGGATTCAGGTGATGTCAGTAGTCATACATTTATTCTGACCCAGACACACAGTTGGAGGGTTGTCTCCAGCAGCACTCAGCAGCCCAG
Organism: Potos flavus; assembly: GCA_028534135.1. Lineage (NCBI taxonomy): Eukaryota > Metazoa > Chordata > Mammalia > Carnivora > Procyonidae > Potos > Potos flavus. Next base: position 11,354,463 of record CM052884.1, on the reverse strand, counting down.
CTGTAAGAACAGAGAAGTCAGGGGCGCCTGGGTGGCTCAGTCAGTTAAGCGTCTGCCTTCGGCTCGGGTCATGGTCCCGGGATCCTGGGATCGAGTCCCACATCGGGGTCCCTGCTTGGCGGGGAGCCTGCCTCTGCCTCTGCCTGCTGTTCTCCCTGCTTGTGCTCGCTCTCTTGCTCTCTCTCTCTGACAAATAAATAAAATCTTCAAAAGAAAAAAGAACAGAGAAGTCAGGTGGCTGACCTGACCCAGGACTGGAGACGAAGGACAGAAGAACGAGAGGAAAGAGAATTGAGGGTAACACCAAGGGAGTAATCTAATCAGTGGACGTGTACTGGCTGGCTTCAGAAAGACATGCTTCCAGGGAGCTGAAAGACTGGTGGGAAACGGAGTGAGGTTACCGAACAAGAAAGAGGACCTGAAGTGGTCCAAGTATAGACTCACTGGGAACGAGCAGCCTGCTGGAAGGACAGACAGCTATGGTCAAATGCAGGATGTTGCAAGAGCCTGGCTCACTGCTTTGCACCCAAGAGATGCTCACCAGATTTACTGATTGCTAGGCAAGCTGCGAGGGCTTCTACACACACCAGTTAAATAAACTAGCATTTGGGGAGAAATTTCCAAAATGAATCTTCATGCACCCTGATTTTAACTTAGTGCAGACTCTTAAATGACACCTAGAGTAATGCTTCCAGGGCTGCCTGGGTGCCTCAGTTGGTTGAACGTCTGACTCTTGGTTTCCGCTCGGGTCATTATCTCGGGGTCCTCATATCGAGCCCTGTGTCAGGCTCTGCACTCAGTGTGGAGTCTGTTTGTCCCTCTCTCTCTGCTCCTCTCCCTACTCTCTTTCTCTTTCTTTCTCTCTGTCTCATAAATAAATAAAATCTTTAAAAAAATGTGTCCAACAGTAAGTCCCTCGATGTGCTACTTACCTTATCACTCTATCATATGAGTTCATCAGGCAAGCTCGGAACATTTTTTTTTCCAACATTTTATTTATTTATTTAAGAGAGAGAGAGAGATTGAGTGCATGAGCATGAGCTGGGGGAGCGGTAGAGGGAGAGGGAGAAGCAGGCTCCCCACTGAGCAGGGAGACCAACTCAGGGCTTGATCGCAGGACCCTGAGATCATGACCTGAGCCGAAGGGAGGCGTTTAACCAACTGAGCCCCGCAGGTGCTCCATGCTCAGAACATTTTTTAAAAAAGAAGAATCATGCTTAGTATTTCAGCTTTCCTGCTCTTTGTCCCAATCAATTGATAATGTCTGTTAAAGCGCAAGCTCACCACCTTTCACTAGGGAACAGTTCTACTTGCTGCCATTCTCAATGAGTCACTTTAAAGGCAGGAATCTTGAACAGAAGTTCTGCCCCGGAAGAGCACTCACAGGGAAGCCTCACCTTCCTCATGCCAGCAATAGACCTCGAGGATATAAGCTGGGAATTAGGAAGTGTCCCACGGAAGCAAGACAATGTCCATGACAAAGCAACCACATGTCCAGGAGAAAATTATCAAACACATGACTAAACTGAATATTAGTTTCTTGGTTTTGGGGTTTTGTTTTTTTGTTTTTTTGTTAACTCAGGGTGTCTTCTGTAGGAATTTTAATTACATTAAAATACATAGTGACTACCCTCAAAGAGTACAAAGCACTTAGCAGATTTCTATTAAGTAAATTCACCTTTAATTTTTTTAATTAATTAATGTATTTATTTTTGAGAAAGAGAGAGAGCAGGGAGTGGGCAGGAGCAGAGGGAGAGGGAAAGAGAATCCAAGCAGCCTCCATGCTGAGCACAGAGCCCGACTCGCTGAGCATAGAGCCAGACTCGGAGCTCTACCTCACGACCCTGAGATCATGACCTGAGCCGAAACCAAGAGTCGGACACTTAACAGACTGTGCCACCCAGGCGCCCTGTAAATTCACCTTTATATAATATCAGTGTGAAATTCTCTCTTCCCAGCTGGGGCCACTGCAGTGTGGGCCACTGTCACTCTCACGCAGGCTCTGACAGGTAAGTCTCCTAACTGGTCCTCTACACTACTCCCATCCACTTTCCACCTGCCAAAGTCATTTGCCTAAAATGCAGAACTCCTCCTTTGATACCACTCCTCACTTAAAATCTTTCAGTATCTCTATCAGGGAAAAACCCAAACTCCTGAACACACGATACAGGAGTCTTTTGTGACTGGCTTCCTACTACCGCACTGGTATCATTCCTCCCCACCTCCCTACAGCTCAGGTGCTGTTCTCTCGTCCACCTACCTACAATGTCTTTCCCCTATTCTTCGCCCCACCAATTCGTCCCTGTACCAACCTCCACCCCTGTAACTCTTTCTTTGAAAGTTACTTGTTTAATCCAGGATCAAACCAAAGATCGTGCATTGCACGTGGTGTTCATATCCCCTTCATCTTTCAGGATTCAATTCTGGAAATCACTTCCTCTGGGAATCCGTCTCTGACTCCCCCTGCCCAGTCTGGCTTCCATGCCCCTTCTACGTGCTCTCATACCACCACTGTTTTGGTATCATTATCCTATTTGTAATCATCTATTTGTCGTCTCTTCTAGTCAACAATCAGCTCCATGAGGGCCTTCGATTCTCCAGGCCCACACTGGCTCGCAGTAGACACTCAGTAAGTGTTGGCTGACGGAATGAGAGCTATGAACAGGAAACATGACTGATATGGCCTGAATTGGGTTCCCCCCAGATTCATTTGTTGAAGCCCTCACCAGCAACATGACTGTATTTGGAGATAAGGCCTTTAATGAAGTAATTAAAGTTTAATGAGGTCATAAGGATCAGGCTCCAATCCAATAGGTCTGGTGTCCTTACATGAAGACAAGAGACACCGCGATTATCCACACATGGAGGAAAGGCCATGACAGAGCGTGAAGGCAGTAGTGTCTGCAAGCCAAGAAGACAGGCTTCACCAGAAACCAACCCTGCCAGCATCTTAATCTTGGACTTTCAGACTTTAGAACCGTGAGACAATAAATTACTGTTGTTTAAGTCACGCTGCCTGTGATACTCTGTGATGGCAGTCTGAGCAGACTAATACAATGACCAAAATCTCCGTGCCCACAGTTACTGTGGATGACGGAATGTAAAACAAAACCCGCATCACTGCTAGAACAAAGATAAACACAGAGGACTTCTTTCCCTACTTCTGGAAAAGTGAACCCCACATTCCACAAAAAGCATGACAGAAAGTGTCATTCTGACACTTGTGACACATAAAAAAGCCCAATTGGATCTTCTAGACCACAAGCAGCAAACTGTTAGTATCAATCACCATCTGGGCTTATCCAATCAGAAGGCAGAGAAAGTGATCAGAGATAACATTAAGAGTGTAGAGTACCCCTAAAAAGGAAATCTTTCACAGAGCCTAGAATTATAATTGTAGATTCGCCTTCCCAGCTTCTGCTAAGATTGGTGCTAAACTGCTTGCACGCACATGTCTCTGTTGCACCATCCCCCTCCCAGCCTGTGAAGATGATGGCAGAGGCCAGGTTGGTGGTGGGGGTGGCAGGGGGTTCGATCACTAACAATACCAGGTACAGCGTTATGCTCCTAGAACACTCTTCATAATCGATGACACATCACGGACAACTGACCCGCCTTCGAAGCATTATCATTCAATTCTCAACAAAACAGACTGGCCCTTAGGCTCTTTCCAAACATTCTTTCTCACCTTGACCTTTCACAGTTACCACCTTTCATACTTGGAAAATGATTCAACCAATGAGCTTGCTACTTTTCACTTAGAGCTCTGACTCATCAGCAGGCCAAGATTTTCTTGATAAATAAAAGCACATTTTAGAATATAAATAAAATCATCAGGGTTCACAGCTATTTTGATTACCATGTTAAGAAACCTGGAAAACTGAAAATCTGACCAAATTCTATGCGCACCTTGCTCTTGCTATAGTACCCAGAAGAGAACAGAAATCCACTAAATAATTCTTTCCAAAGGCTTACTTACAATGTTACTGTTTGAAATTTGTTTTGGTGCTGAATAACATAATCAAAGTATTCCCACAGCCTGAACTTCTAAAAAATCAGGTTCAAAGCAAGTGAAGCAGGTGTTAGATGCATTTCAAAATCTTGATCATACTTAGGACCCAACAATCAGGTGCTATTATTTTAAGGCATTATTGAATCTGAAATTTTTTTTATCGAATCTAACACAAGGTGCTGGAAAAGCTAAAATCATTAGAGGATTTTATTTGTGCACTTGTTTTTCAAATAAAAATTAGACCAAAAGAAAAGAATTTAGGAACACAAATATGACCTGATGCTTATGCACAAATACACACATGCACACAGGGGTTTTATTCTTAACAGCATCATTTACCTTCTGCCCTTCTCACAAAGCTTCTCGATTTCAGCTTTCAGATCCTGCTCCTTCTGCAAAAACTCCTTCTTTTCTTTCTCTATCTTCTTCTTTGTTTCTTCTCGCTTTATTGTTACATCCTGGATAGCTTTTAGTATCTCCTGAGTCCCCCATAATTACAGTCGCACACAAATAAAGAAGGAAATGAATTAGTTCTTTTGGTCTGAAGGTTATTTTCAACTAACACAAATTAACATATTGACTTTAGTAAATTCAAGTTGAATTGAAGGAATCGGGTTGATGAGTAGCTCTGAAAGCCAGTATTTAGATGTAAGAGAGAAAGTTACCATAAAGCAGATTTCAATTCAGCAGGAAAAAGAATTTCTAACAATCACAACTGTTCAAAAATGGAATTTACTGCCTTGAGAAGCAATAACCCTTCCATTACCCGTGTTTGGATAAAGGCCGACTGAACACCTGTTAGGAATGCTGAGAAAGGCATTCTTCTACGGGGTGGGAATTCATTATGTCCAACAAAAATGGTCCTGTTTTGTTTCGTTAAGGTTCTGCTTTATTACGTGTGAGGAGTTTTTTGGTTCCTTTTGTACTTTAACAAAAATATATATATTTGCAGTAAGAAGTGCAATAATAAAAAGTGATAGTTAAGTCACTTCCTAATCCATGCCAATTCCACCCATAATTAATATGTTCACTGTTTTGTAGGATTGCTTTCACATCTTTATTCTCACACAAACACACATATACTTATATACATAGTTCTTTGCTTTTGTGTTTTTTCCAAATTTGATGATTTTTTAATTTTTAAAAATTTTTTATTTTTATTTTTTTAAAGATTTTATTTATTTATTTGGCAGAGAGAGAGATCACAAGTAAGCAGAGAGGCAGGCAGAGAGAGAGGGGGAAGCAGGCTCCCTGCTCCGCGGGGCTCAATCCCAGGACCCTGAGATCATGACCTGAGCCGAAGGCAGAGGCTTAATCCACTGAGCCACCCAGGCACCCCAGATGATTTTTTTTAAAAGAATTTATTTATTTACTTGCCAGAGAAAGAGACAGAGAGAGAACACAAGTAGGAGGAGTGGCAGGCAAAGGGAGTAGCAGGCTCCCCATTTGGGATTTGATCCCAGGACCCCGGGACCACAATCTAAGCCAAAGGCAGGCGCTTAACCGACTGAGACACCCAGGCGTCCCATGAGATGATTTTATACACATTATTCTGCATCCTGCTTTTTTCACTTGACGTGAGCATACTGTCAATACAGATTTAACTGGGGGCATCTGGGTGGCTCAGTTGGTTAAGCATCTAATTGGTTTTGCCTCAGTCATGATCTCAGGGTCGTGGGATCGAGCCCCGTCAGGCTCCGTGCTCAGTGCGGAATCTGCTTGGGATTCTCTCCCCTCTCTCTCTCTGCCCCTCCCCTGCTCGTGTACTCTCTTTTTCTCAAATAAATAAATAAATCTTAAAAGATAAAGTAAAATATATAGATTTAACTTAAAAATAGCAGTATATGACATAATATGTATATATATATACAATTTATCTAACCATTCTATGTAAAGAGTCCATCAAGTTGACTCCAGTTTTTTATAACTACACACAATACTGCAATAAATACTCTATATATCTACATTTTCATATAAAAACTTTTATTTCTGTAGAAAAGACTTAATGAAATGATTGCTAGGTCACTGTACATTTTGCATCTTAACTGACAATTCTTAGTAACTTTTCCAAAAACGCTGTAACAATTTATATACAAATGTCTGAAAAGGGTTCATTTTTCTTCACTCTTGATAACTTATTTCATTTTTGCCAATCTCTTGAGGGGAGAGAGAGGTATGGTATCTAATCATTTTAAGAAACATTTTCCTAAGTCTCATTCTCTACTGTTTGTACGATCTGCCTCCTCCAACTAGAATAAGCATTCAGTGCAGAGACTATGTTCCCTTTACTGCTAAATTTGCAGAGACTGGATCAGGAACTCAGAAAATATTTGCTAAATGAATAAATAAATGAATACCAGTGAGGCTGAGGCTGAGCTTCTTTTCATATATTATCCACTTGGTTTTCCTCTTCTGTGTACTAAAATTTATAATTGTTTTGTTTTAAAAATTTTATTTATGCATTTGAGAAAGAGAGAGAGAGAGAGAGCAAGCTCATGGGGGTGGTGGTGCAGAGGGAGAGAATCTCAAGCAGACTCCCTGCTGAGCAGCGAGCCCAACTCAGGCCTCGACCCCAGGACCCTGAGATCTTGACCTGAGCTGAAGGCAGATGCTTAACTGGCAAGGCCACCAAGGTGCCCCACCATTTATAATTGTTGTAGGCAAAATAGTAACACCTTCCCCCAAAATATGTCCATATTCTAATCTAACCTAATCCCTGGCACCTGTGACTATGTTTCTTTCCATGGGAAAAGAGACTGTGCAGATGTGACTAAGGTAAAGACCTGCATGCAGGTAGACAGTCCTGGATCATCCGGATGGACCCAATCTAATCACACAGGTCTTTAAAGGTGGAGAACCTTTCTCAATTGTGATCTGAGGAAGATGTGACTAGGGAGGAGTGGTCAGAGATGCAAATTTGCTGATTCTGCAGATGGAGAAAGGGGCCATAAGTAAAGGAATACAAGCCGCCTCTAGAAGCTGGAAATGCAGGGAGACGTATTCTCGCCCAGAGTCCCTAGGAAGTGATGTAACCCTGCCAATAGGGTCCCAATGACACCCATGTTGGACTTCTGACCTATAGGACTGTGAGATAATAAATTTGTGTTGTGTTCAGCTGCCAAATTGATGGTAATTTGTTACAGCAACAATAGGAAACTATACAATAACCTTTTCTGGGTTTTCTGTAGAGTACTTGACTTCTACCATGAACTTATATAGGAGTCTCAGAACACAGATATGGATATTAAGCCCTTGATCAGATGTGCTACAAATATTTTCCCAATCTAGCACTGATCTTCTGATGTTTTCTGTATCATCTGCCATATCAGAAGTTTTAAATTATACATAATTAAATTGATTCATTCTTCCATGGCTTCTGGGATTTTTGCCTGGCTTCAAGTGACCTCTTGCAAGTCAAGGTTTTATAAACATTCTCCTAAATTTTCTTCTAATTTACACTTTTTCCAGTTTTCATATGTAGATTTTTAATCTACTAGAATTGTTTTTTAAAATAATGTAAGAATCTAATTACATAGTTTTCCAGGTAGACAGCATCCAACTTTTGGTTTCGGCTCAGGTTATGACCTCAGAGTCGTGGGATCAAGTGTCTTGTTGGGCTCTGTGCTCAGTGGGGAGTCTGCTTGAGATTCTCTCCCTGTGCCCCTCCCCCAGCTCAAGGACATGCACTCTCTCTCTCTCGCAAATAAATCTTTTTTTTTTTTTAAGGATTTTATTTATTTATTTGACAGAGAGAGAGAGAGAGATCACAAGTAGGCAGAGAGGCAGAGGGGGTGAAGGGAAGCAGGCTCCCTGCTGAGCAGAGAGTCCTATGTGGGGCTCGATCTCAGGACCCTGAGATCATGACCTGAGCCAAAGGCAGAGGCTTTAATCCACTGAGCCACCCAGGTGCCCCTCAAATAAATAAAATCTTGAAAAAAAAAAAACTTGAGATTTTGAACAAGATGCCCTCAAAGGTTCTTTTTTTTTTTTTCCAAAGGTTCTTTTTAATCCTTAAAATTCTAAGACAACCATTAAAAAGATAAATATTGCTCTTCTGTTTCTAATAATTCAGAAATGAAATTATAGTTCGATTAGGGAGTGTAGCCATACTTATTGACAGACTTAACATAAGAAGGGTACCTGGTGATTCTTCATTTCTTCTTCTCTCCTTTGCTGGAGCTGCTTTAATTGCACTTGGAGCTGATTCTCCACTTGCCTCTGCTTGTCCAGCACCTCCTGGTAACGTTCCTTCAACAGGGTTCTCTCCGTCATCATTTTGTCCTATTTGTAACAAGAGAAGAAAAGTTTAATTCCCCAATTTAATTGCAAAAAACACCAGGTGCCTGTTCAAGGCATTGTGCAGAGCTCTAGGCTGCAAGGTCCAATTTCTAACTACTAGCCATGAGTGACTATACAAACTTCAGTTAATTAAAGTAAGAAAATTTTAGAATACAGCCCCTCAATCACCTGGCCACATTCCCAAGTACTCAGTAGCCACAAATAACAAATGGCCACCACAGTGGACAACACAGATATAAGACATTTGCATCATTACAGGAAATCCTATTGCACAGCATGGCTCAAGGGAAGCGGGTGGCAAGGTATGGCCTGTGGGCCAAATCCAGCCATTGTCTGAATTTTTTTCTTTTTTTTTTTTTTTTTAAAGATTTTATTTATTTATTTGACAGAAAGAGAGAGATCACAAGTAGGCAGAGAGACGGGGGAAGCAGGCTCCCTGCTGAGCAGAGAGCCCGATGCGGGGCTCAATCCCAGGACCCTGAGATCATGACCCGAGCCGAAGGCAGAGGCTTTAACCCACTGAGCAACCCAGGTGCCCCTGAATTTTTTTCTTAAGATTTATTTATTCATTTTGGGGAGAGAGAGAGAGAGAGCGAACTTGCGTGCACAAGCAAGTGGAGAGGCCTAGGGAGACGAAGAGAAGCAGACTCCGCGCTGAGCACAGATCCCACAACCCTGAGATCATGACCAGAGCTGAAATCAAGAGTTGGAAGCTCAACCAACTGAGCTACCCGGTACTCCTACAAATAAATTTTATAGGAACATAGCCATTCCCAATGGCTTATGGGCTGCTTTTACACTACAACGAGTGGAATGGTTGCAACAGAAGCCACAGAGCCCCAAAGCCTAAGACATTTACCATCTGACCTTTTACAGAAAAAGTTTGCCAATCACTGCTCTAGGGAATAAGAGGAAGGAGGCATTTTATCAGAGCAAGAAGAAATGAATGGGTAAAATCAAACAAACAAACAAAAAAAGAGATCACCTACTCAAAACCGCATCCAGAAAAGGATTCCTTACTGGCCACTAGCACTGAAAATGGACAGATCCACTAAGGAGGTCTGGGGAACATGATATTCAGACTGGACAAATCAGCAAGCTCTCATACATGAGAATAAGAGTGGAAGAAAGGATTCTGAGGACCACAGTTCAGCTCTGCCTCCCCATATCCATAAATCAAGAAAAGTGATGGTTACGTTTCAAAGGGATGCTAAAACTTAGAGACGGTCAATTTAAAACACATTTAGTATAATGCAGCCCATGTCAAATTTAAACCAAGAGCATTCAACTGAACTTACTCATTAAAAGATAACTATTTTCAAAAAAATAAAAAAGTAAAAATAAATAAATAAAAGATAACTATTTTCAAAGAAAAGACAAGTTTTAGAGGCGAATGAAGGAAAACTTATTACATTGTGATAATAAAAACTAAGTTCTCAGGATAGGACTTTAGCAGAGCACCTGGGTGACGTAGTTGGTTAAGTGTCCGACTCTTGGTTTCAGCTCAGGTCATGATCTCAGGGTTGTGAGATCCAGCCCTGTGCAGGGCTCTGCTCTCACCACAGTCTGCTTGGGATTCTCTCTCCCTCTCCCTCTGCCCCTCCTCCTTGTGCTCTCTATCTAAAATAGATAAATAAATCTTAAAAAAAAAAAAAAATGGGACTTTAGCTCTGGGATAAGCTAGTCCTTAGTCCAGGTGCTGAAATGTGACTAGGGCCCCCGATGACTCTCCAGTCTCATGTCTTTACAAGGATTCTGAACTGGGATCTATGGATGGGCCTCAAGGGTCTCTAAACTCTTTGAAATAGCAGAATATCGGGGGGAGGATAAATTTTTCTGAGAGGAGAATTAAAGTTTTCAAAAGATTCCAAAGGAAGACTTTAACCCGAGCAAAAGGTTAAAAACCAATATATGCAACTAGTAGATAAGAAGAATATTTTCTTTCTTCAGCACAGCTCTTTCCCTTTATTTCCTCATGGTACCTTCTCTGTCCACAACGCTTCTTTAGAACAACAGGCCAGGGGAAAAAACCACTAGTCTCGGGGCGCCTGGGTGGCTCAGTTGTTAAGCATCTGCCTTCGGCTCAGGTCATGATCCTCAGGGTCCTGAGAACAAGCCCCGCATTGGGCTCCCTGCTCAGCGGGGAACCTGCTTCTCCCTCTCCCACTCCCCACTCCCATCTCTCTCTGTCAAATAAATAAATAAAATCTTAAAAACAAAACAAAAGACTAGTTTCATGGAAAGAAGTCTCAAGGTACATACTGTTAGTACATACAAAAAGATAACTGAAAGGCTATATAGTAAACTACTTCATCCATTATCATCTCATCTTAACGAGCCAAAATTACTTTGTTTCATCAGTGTCTAATTGGTTCCAAGGACCAGAAGTTAAAATTTCAAATGCAGCCAATGGGAAATTACCATAAATGCACAAAAAGGGAAAAAAAACAGGAGCCAAGTTTCTTATATTGCCACCTAGCTTAACACCTGCTTAGTTTCACTGCCTTTTTAAAAGCATGTGGGCCTACAGTGTATGTTAACTAACTAGAATTTAAAGGAAAATTTGAAAAAAATAAAATAAAATAAAATAAAGGCATGCGGGCCATCCCACTACCCAAAAGAATACAGCCACACAAAACATAACCCTGGGCCTCTTTTTGGCCCAATGACTTGCTAGTTTCCACTCCTGCTTCAGACTGGTACTAAAACTTATTTATAACTTAGTTGCCTCTTGGATTGCTATAGTCATCAGAACCCCACCATACAAGTGTGGGGACAAAATAAGTACTCTGTGTGAAGTGCTTAGAATAAGTACTCAAGAAAAGGTGAATCCCCACTCCCCCTTCCCTGGGACTTCTCTTCTGGCTTGGTTTTCACCCAGCAAATCTCCACCAGCTCGCTCATCTCTAGGATCTTTTTACCTGCCTGTTATGAGTAACTCCAAGTTCAACTTCATCTGGTTACTATACTCCCATAACTTCCTTCCTTCCATCTGCCCCTCAATTTCTTCAACTTCACCAAATATCCACTTTCTTATCTGGTTGCTACAAGCACTTTTTCTCTTTTTTTTTTCACTCAGTTAACACATATTACCCTAAAAACCTCTTCCTGATGCTAGGGTGCCTTTCCTGGCATCATCCTTCCTCTTGAAAAATATACACCAAAGTGTATATCCACATTCTTAAGGGTGGAAGTTTCTGCCACGAAATACCAGGGATAGATCAAACAGACCACTTTAACAAAGATAAATGCGCAGCTTTCTAGGTTTTAAAAACCAATTACTAGGAATAAAAGGGAAGCTACAACTCTACAGGACACCAGAAAAAGACCCGATGGGAGTTTGGCTGCAAGCGCAACACTCTGACTGTGGCAGACCACCACAGTCAGCCAAGGGAGACCTGAGAAACAGTGTCTGGCAGGATAGAGAGAAGGAAAACCCCACTGTGTTGTGACTTCATTATTCTGTATTTGGATTATTGTATTTAGTTCCCGGGATCACATTTGCAAAGCAACATTGATAAGATGGAACATGTCCAGGTGGAAAAGTCACGAGGGCGATGGAAGAGCTGGAAAACGTACCCGATGAAGAAAAGAAGAATGTTCAAAACGTCTGGGAATGTTTTTTCTGGAAAGATTCAGGCTTGAGGAGTAAGAGGAAGAGGCATAAACAAACTTCAAGGATACGTAGGGCCCACAAGTAAAGGAGGATTTGGATTTAGTCTACACAGCTCAGGAGACCACTCTAACAAGTATGACAGGTGCTATCCTCACCTCAGAACAAGATGGAACAATAAAAGCTCTTTTCCAAATGCAATAGGCTGCTTTATGAGTAGTAAGCTTCCCATCTCTGGAAGTGATCAAGTAGAAAGAAGTGAGCTGACCATCTGTTAGGGATTTGAAAAGGCGATTCCCGCACCTTTTCCAGCTGAGACTATATGACTCTAGATAGTCTGAGTTAATGGTCTCGTATATTCATTGTGACAGTTTAGGTACTCACCAGATTCTTTTCAATATCTTGATCCGTGTTTACCTCTGAATCGGCCGTCTTAAAGTCAGTCTATAAAGAAAGAAACAATTATATTCAGAACTGTTCAGAGACGTTTTAAAAGGCAGAATTACTCTTTAATAATTTTACCTAGAAATCTATCACAAGTAACTAAGCAGCTAAATTCTCGCATTCCCCTTAGTGGCTTCTTAACAAGGGAAGAACTATAGGTCTGGCAAATAGGAACTGACATGTATATTGCATTTATCCCAGTTATCCCACAAAAGATCCTTAACAAGACCCAAGAACTGACAGAGAGACAGCCTCAAGTGTGAAATAAGAATTTCGCCCCCTACAACCTATTGTGCCCATCTTTCCTCCTACAACAAAGCACACCAAGCACTAGGAGGCAGGATACACTGTACTTCTTAAGATGTAGGTCAGAGAATTAACAAGGATTCCTCCTGCAAGGACAAAGACGGGAAATATGAATCCTAATGACCTACACTCATCAATTAGTCAGTGAAAGAGATTATATGTAGGTCATAAAGTTTCTCAGTGCCATGATAAGACCCTGGCTCCTGGCTTTATTATTTATTGAACACCGGAAGGATGACATCACACGGCACTGCACGAAAACTGGAAAATTGTACGATAGTTGCCAATGAAAAAAACGATACAGAGTAGTTCACCACCACCTATGAAGAAAGGTCTCCTACCCTCGATAAATATATAAATACATAAATAACCCAAATTCCATGTTAGTAGTAGAAACTTGATACTTGACCTGTACAGCAATGTTTTGAGAAAGCTTCAGGGAAGAGCTATCCTGATCATCATCCTGATCCACTCTGACTCCTTCAACCCCATTTGCTGGAGGCACCACAGGTCGGAAATCCAAGCCTGTGTCCCTGCTACCTTCCTTTAGGATGGAGGCTGCTGGGGATTTCTCTTCAGAACAATTCCCGGAGGCAAGCTGCTTTGTATGGCCCCCTGCCTTAAGAGACCGAGTGACAGGATGGAGGCTCTCCCGGAGGCATGTGTCCCCCTCCTCTCCTGCTGTGTTGGCCACGTCCTTCAAATCAGACTGAGACCCACCGCCAGAAAGACAAAGGGCTGTGGCTAGCAAGTTTTCTCCTAAAACCGCCCGGTGCGCTGCTGAAGTGTCACCTGCTGATGAACCAGGATTCTGCTCTGGGTGTTCCAAATGGACATTTCTGTTATTCTCCTTGGTTATCGTTTGGCTACTTACACTCGACAGAGGCGAGTTCTTGTGCTTCTGTGCAGGGTCTTTGGGGCTATCAAAAACATAAAAGAAAAAGTTTCTCTCTTCACCCAATCTTAAGGAAGATTAAATACATAATATCTTTAACATAACGACTAGAGGAACAAAACCAGACCACATAACCCCCTCAAATTATCGGAATGACGTGGAACTTGGTCTTTGTCCAGCGATTCTGACCCATATGCGGGGAGTAGAGCTTGATGGTTAGAACCTGGGTGCTGGAGACACACATTTCCTGTCGGGTGACCGTAAATAAACACACATTAATGACTCCGAAGAGCCCCAGATTTGCGAGGTCCAATTTGAATAGTTTGGGGGAATGTCAATGAAATAGCCTACTGCTCAATAGAGTATTTCATTTAGTTAGCTGTACTGACTTGGTTACACGTCATATTCTAATAAAAAATATTAATTCAGAAAAAATGTTTTTATTCCACTCTCATGTTTCACAAAAATAATTTTCATTCAAATCCCTCACACAGATCTTTGACCAGAACCATCTTTCAGGTTCCTTGACAGTTTCCCAGAGCACGGCATCCTCACTTGAGGTTGTCTGAGGTAGAGACACTAAATCCAAAACTGAAGCTGTCACTAGGACTTTTATCCCAGACAAATACAGACACTTGTAGAAACACTGGGACAGCCCTTTTGTCATTTGTCACGGACACTTACGTACTGCTTTTTTTGAAGAGATCTTTAAAACCTATTTACAGTGACATCTAACATTCACAACAGTGAGCCTTCCCCCCAGGAATAATGACTGCATCTGTGCTAAATTTCTTTGCCCCCTTAAAAAAAAAAACAAAAACACCAGATTCTGTCAACCAATGCCCTTAAGTACCCCAAGCCAGGCTTTAGGTGACGCTGCCTTCCTTTCCTCAATAGCACATGCTGTTCAAAATAAAACAACCAAGGGCGTCTTTGGGGTATGAAAACCTTTAGGTACACCTCTAGCTCATTCCTTGCTGAGAGTTACCTGGGGAAGCGGGGGAAACACTTAAATTACTAATTTGGGCATATACAATACAGTCTCTGGGTGTAAATCCTGACTCTGCTATTTACCAGTTGTCTGACTCTCGACAAGTTACTTAACCTCATTTGTAAAACTGAAACATGACCCACCTAATAGGGTCATTGTGAGGATGACATGAAATCATTCATCTGAAGTATTTAGTACAGGGCTTGGCACAGTAAATATTCAATAAACCCTAGCTGCCATTACTATTACTAGGAGTACGTGACTGACTCTATTTATAAAATGAAGAGCCAGGATTATGGTTAGGCTTACTCAACATTTTTCCCCATTACCCCTTTGCCAACAAATCTCTAATTTAAACCAGTATTTACGAGGTACTCCAGAGTCACAAGCCTGGGTTCAAGCCCTGACTCCAATGTAGCTTGGCAACCCTGGGCAAGTTGCTAACCTCTCTGTGTCTCAACTTCCTCACCTGTAAATGGGAATAATAATATCAGCACCTCCCTCCTAGGGCTGTTATGAGGATTAAATGTGTTAATACATATAAACCTGTTAGTACAGTATTATCTATTATATTAGGTCCTAGGTGCTCTAGAAAAGAGTTGAGGTGGAATATAGAGTCGATTTAGTACAACACTGTACATAACCATGTGTTAAGTACTGTAAGACGCAAGGTTGGGCAACCATAATTCAGCCCTCAAGAGTTTAGATAGGAGGCAAAATATCTACGTGATGCAGTAAGCCATACAAACGAAGCCATCTGTAGATAATACAGATACACATATATCTGTGGGTATGTATGAATATACATGTGTTTTATGCAGATATATGTATACATATCTATATCTCTATGCAATACAGAAAACATGTAAATATACGGGTATGATATATAATATTGTAATTTATGTAATCATAGCATAAATATGCAGGCATAATATGTAGATACAGACACAGATATTATATCATAAATATACAACTAAATCGACATATAGTAAAGGGTAGGGAAATATTAGAATTTTCAGAAGAGTTTGACCCCCTGTATTCTATCGACTCAACAAACACTTAGCATGTCTGCTGAGTGCCAGATGCTCTGTTAGGTACCATAAATACACACACGGATCAGACAGTCCGCATCTTTAAAAAGCTTACTCTGGGCAGTGCCATTAGAACCAGAAAGAGGAAAACCGCGCTACGCTTCCGTAAGAAGCCATCTCAAAAGCCCCTCGCCCAAATGAAATCTTCCCAGTCAAGGATGCGTACATTACCTTAGACCATCTGGGAGACCTTCGTCTGATTTGGAAGCACATAAACTAGAGGAGGATTCTGGAGGATTGGGGGCATTGGACACCACACCAGCTACCTCAGACGCCGCGGCCATCATGCTCTGTACATTCAGAAACAAATTACAGTCTGCATGTTTCCAAATTTTAAAACAAGTGTATCTTTCCCCCTCAGAACGTCCATACCACAGAGTTGTTCCAGGAAAGAAACACAAAGAAAAAGTTGAGTCTCAGGAGAAAATACTTAAGAGTTTTCTGTAGCAGGGTATTAAAAGAGCCACCGGGCCCAAGAGGCCCCAATGGACATGGGTCCTCAGGAATCACCGTATTTATATAAATATCTAGGAGTCTGTGCAAAGCTTTCCCACTTTTGGCAGAGACGCAGTCATTTAAAAGACTGCAGTGTGTGAGAATCTTCCAAACGGTCCACATGCCTTCTTTACCTAATATTATTTAAAAGAATGTATTTGGGGGCCTAATAATCAATGATAGCATAATTTTAAATCATTAAAAGCATCCTCTGTTCATTTAAGTGAAGTTTTTTGGAGGTGTTCATGTGTGAGAAAAAAAGCAATACTATGTTGGGCAATCGGAGCATCTTTTACCGTCAGTGTGCTCCCCACAGATGGGAAATGTTTGAGAGCCACTGACTGAGAAAAATACAGACTCTTCAGAGTTACTACAGGGGTGCAAAAGAGTACAAGAATCTTGGGTACTCCACCGAGAGAAAGAGAAGCTGAGAAACAGGGTAATCCAAGTCAGGGAATAGGGACTGATGCCTTTCTTGGATCAAAAGGTCATCCTTTGTGGAGCAGGACAATCTCAGGGCCCTCTACAGTGAAGGAAAAGGGGGGGGGGAAGAATGTGGAGGGGGGCTGGAGGTGTAACAGTGTTAGTTTAAATTCTTGTTTTTATTTTAATAGCATCACAGGTATTTACACCGCTCCCCCTCCGCCCGGAACCTTCAAGCATGGAGACTGGGCTCTGTCAACACTTCAGTCACAGGCCAGGGACCCACTGTGCCTCAGTTTCCCCCATTATACAAGGCTCCTAGGACAAAATGGGCCCAAATCGCCATTACTGCTCCCTCAGGTGCAAACACCCTGCCCCGACAGAGCCCAGGGTCGAGGGTCCTCCGCGCCCAGTAAACGAGTCCAGGGCACGAGTCCTACGTGCGACTCCGCCGCTATAGCCCATAGGGGAGCTGGGCAGGTACGTCGGGCTGCAGGCTGCGGCGCGGGGTGGGCAGTCGAACGTGTCAAGGAAATCCCTGCGGCGACCGCTAGCGAGGCGGCGACGCCGGGAGCGACGGGTGCGCGGGGGGTAAACGCGGCACGGCCGCGAAGGGGACAATGGGGGAAGCGGCGCCGGATGGCCACGGCCGCCTCAACCGGGGACCGCTAAGTCCGCCGCTTCCTCGGGCCGGAGCCCCCCGCACCCTTCTATCGCGCCCCCCACACCCCGCCCCACCGCGCCGCCGGCGCCGTCCCGTTCCTAGGCCGGGACCCCCGCCCCGTCCGCACGGGCCCACTCCACGCCCCCCCATCGACCCCCTCCCCCGCCCCTGTCCCGGCCCCCGGCGTCGCAGCCCCCTCCCCGAGCGCCCGCCCCGCACACACCTCCCGCGCCGCGCCCCCGGGAGGCAGGGGGGGAGGGACGGGACGCACCTGAGCGGGCGGAGCGGGGGGGAGGGGGCGGCCGAGCCTCGGGGGGAGGGGTCGAGCGCCGGCCCGCGCGCGGCACCTCCCACTTCCGGCGGCGCGAGCGGAGCGGGCGAGGCTCGGTCAGGAGAGGAGCGGCCTCCGCGGCACTGCGCCGCCCCCGACGGCGCCCTCTGGCGGCCAGAGCCCGCACGGTGGAGGAGCCGCGGACTCCGCGGTAGCCCCTTAACATACAAGTGGACCCTCCCGGGGACGCGGGGTGGAGGAGAGAGGCGACGGCGAGAAGGAAGGAGACCCGGCGGAGGGAGGAGCCCCTCTGGGAAGGTCCCAGGGAGAGTCGGGGCCATGGCGATCGGAGAGAGAAGAGGAACGAGGTGTTTTTAAAAGGTCGCAACCGAGACGCCCTTTCCAGAGGACGCCATGAAGGGCAAGACGGTCCCTCCGGGCAGGGTCCCGGCTGAAGACGCCCCGACAACTCGGGGCGGTGGGGCCAGGCGAGCGGAGCCCACCACGCCCGCACGCTCCTCTCCCGGCGGAGGATGCCCGGAGCGGGCGGCCCCCTAGCGCCGGTTGCTCCGGGCCGCTGGTCCGGGCCGGGGCCCCGCCGCTGATTGGCTGCGCCGCCGGGCGGAAGTGATGCTACTGTCACTGGCTCCCCGGGCTCCCGGGAAGCCGCGAGTTTCCGCAGGGAGGCGGCGGCAGCAGCTGCGGCCGGGCCGGTGAGTTGGGAACTCGGTGGGGGCGGGGCAGGGGAAGTCCGAGTGGCCCAGAGCCGGGGGGCTCCGGCCACTGAGGACGAGGGGGCCGCATCGAGGGCGCTCTCAGCCCCGGCGTGGGGGAGCCCTGGGAGACGGGACACCGGGGTCACGGATCCCAGGGTAGTAGAGGTCTCTCTGAGGAGAGGGACACAGTGCACGGGCCAGTCGAGGCCCGAAAGAAGGAAATCAATGAAACTGATCCGGGACGCAACCTGGTTTCTAGCAACCAGGTGGTGAGGCTGCGAGGACAGTCTCTTGGGACAGTCTCTTTCCAGGACTCAGGGCTCTGCTCATATTCCTTCTTTTCTCCCTTGGCACCTAAGAGCTGTAAAGATACGCAAAGCAGTTGGGTGAGGTTGTGATCTGCTTTCAGGGAGTATTGAATGTTCCTTTCCCAGAAATTGGGGTGGGAGTGGGAGACGGTCCTGCTCTGCCAAGGGCGAGGAGGAAGTGGTGGTCAGGTTTCTCTTCTCTTCCGGAAATGTATGGGATCTAGGGGACTTGGAGGGGCCTGCCTAGGTGGGGCACTATCTGCCTGCTTGGCAAGACGTTGTCTTACTTAGTAAGGTCTGGGAAAGGCATCTGGGTATGTTGGGACAGTGGAGGCTCCTGGAGGGCGAGGAGGAATTGGAGAGGGAATGCGCCTGGGGAACCGAAGGAGATGCGGAATGCAGTTTTTTGGAGGGAAAATCAGGTGGCCTAAGTTCTCTTCTCCCTTTCCAAAGAGACTTCAGTAAAATACCTATTTTTCTGTCATGTTTTGGGTTGGATCTCTTTGGGTGTGTGTGGGTACAAAGCCCTGCCTCAGGGTGACACCAGCCCAGAGCAGATGACTCTCTGTCGCCAATAGGTGCACACACGTTCTGCTGACCCCCTCACCTGTCCCCGGCCCCACCGTTGCCCACTAGTTCTAAATGTGGCCCTTCTGAAATCAAACCATGGGTAGTGGTCCCAGGTTTGGAGCCTGAGCCCTCACTTGCAGGCCACCCAGCTGAGCTCGTGCTGAAGGATGGCCACGTTTAGTGCTACTTTCCAACTGTCCGATCATTTCTTCCTTCCTACTCGCCCACTTACTTTTTCGGCCTGTTCAGTTTCATTTGCATTCTCGGGTTTTCACCATTTCCTCTGCTTCCTACCTACTCTTACTTCCCCTGGCATCCGTCAGGGATACAGAAATCAGGCACTTAGCTACCACCTCGACTTCTAGGAAATAGTACTATCTGCTTCTCCAGGAGGGCGTCTTGGCACCAGTTCAAGCCCTCATCCGGGCCTCTGGGGAACAAAGAAAAGAGGGTAGCATGATGGTTACAATAAGAAGTAGGGTTTCGGTGCCAGTCTACAACCCACTTGAGATCCCTGGAAATGACCTTTGATCATGGGCCGCTTCCCTTGGTTACAGGTCATGGCTAGCCTCTGCTGGCGCCACGGGGTTTGGGACGACACCATTTCTTCTTTTCTTGGGGCCTGCAGGTCTGCAGTCTGTGCTCAGAGCCACCACTCCTCAGTGAAAGTGATGCCTTTTCTCCATTTGCACAAAATGAGGGTGAAGTGGTTAGCCAGACCAGGAGCTCAACCTCACACAGAGCCCAGGTAGGACTGGGGCACCCTTGTGGGGAGTCAGCCCTGCAGACAACTGGACTAAGATGTCAGCTGGTGGGAAGATTTATGTCCCCTGGAAATAAGGGAGGAAGAACAGTCATGATTTTGCCAGTCACCTATGGGAGCAATACAACTTTTGAGCCCTTTTCAGAGCAGCGGTGGCAAAGAGCAGGAGGCAAAGAGCAGCGTAGTGCCTGGTAGCAGCTGGATGTCCTGCCTGATTATCTGGTGAGATGGCGATTGCCATCCTGCCATGGGGGTAGCCACTGGGGTTACCGGCCCACACCCCGCCAGCCCAGCGGGCTTATCCCTGTTGGTCAGGAATAAATGTGAATGAAAAGAGGATCAAGTGTTTACAAATGTAAATGGAGGGGGATGGGGGGTTGTAGGCATCCTACACGAATGGATGGCTCATCTCTCTGCAGATTCCCCGCAGGGGTCCCTGATGTCCTTTCTGTTTATCTGCAGCCTGCTGCTCTGATGCCGAAGGGGAGGCGGAAAGTGCCACACTTGGATGCCCCCCGGGGCCTACCCACCTGCCTCTGGCTGGAGTTGGCCGGGCTTGTCTTGCTGGTTCCCTGGGTCATGGGCCTGGCAGGGACCGATGGGCCCGGAGCCCAGGGTCCAGGGGGGCTAAGCTGGGCCGTGCACCTGGACAGCCTGGAAGGCGGGGGCCCGGAAGAGACTCTGGAGCAGCAGGCAGATGCCCTGGCCCGGGCAGCGGGGCTGCTGAACGCTGGGCGCATCGGGGAGCTGCGGGGGTACTACCTCCTCGTCCAGCCGGCCGGGCAGCAGCAGGGGCGGCAGGCGGAGGCGGTGCGGCGGCAGGCGGAGGCCGTGCTAGCCAGGCACGAGGCAGTGCGCTGGCACTCGGAGCAGAGGCTGCTCAAGCGGGCCAAGCGCAGCGTCCACTTCAACGACCCCAAGTACCCGCAGCAGTGGCACCTGGTGAGCCCGGCCCTGCCGCCTTGAGCGCTCAAGCGGGGAAGTTCGGGGTGCTCTGTTCTCTAGAGGGCTTTTGACCCTATTACTCTCCCGTTGCCCCCGTCCTTTGCCTGAGGACACGTTTCATTTCTGCTGGCTTCGGTGGCGGGTTTTGCCCTCGGGCTTCCCCTTCCCCGTGCTCGCTTCTGGAGAGCCAGAAGCTGGGTGTGGGTGCTGGAGCGAGGCTGCCCAGGCTCAGATCCAGCTCCGCAGTTACGCGGAGATTGGAACAGTTTGTACCTGGCAGAGTTCTGGTTGGGAGAAGTGAATTAGTATGTGTGTGCCTGATGCTTGGTAAACGCTTGGTGCCACATTATGTTTTGTAGTGTCCAGAGGATATACGTTATATGGCCTGATCATCGTATCCTCCAGCCCTTGTCCTTGCCACCATTTCACTTTTATCACCGGTGAAGGATGCCAGGCCTTCCTGGAGAGCGAGCTTGGGGCAAAGCCCTCCTTTGTTCCTCCGTCCCTCCCCAGACCTCTCAGTCTCCAACCACTGTGTGGCTCTTTGATGGTGGCCACGAGGGGAGGAAAAAGGGACGGCTAGCTCTGACTTGTCTGTCTGTGAGCTATGTCCTGTGTCACTAGGCTCCCAAGGCTCTGGAAATAGCTCCTGAGCCCGTGTCTCCCACAGAATAACCGGCGGAGCCCCGGCAGGGACATCAACGTGACGGGTGTGTGGGAACGCAATGTCACGGGGCGAGGGGTGACTGTGGTGGTGGTGGATGACGGAGTGGAGCACACCATCCAGGACATCGCACCCAACTATGTGAGTGGCCCTGGGACGCCCCCTCCAACGCCCGCGTCTTATCTCCTTCTTGATACTGCCTCAGTCTGGCCCCCTTTCTTAGAGGTCCTCGGGCCACACGAAAGGGCCTAGGAGGTGGGCTGGTGTTCTTCATCCTCCCCATTCCCCAAGGTAGCATTCCAGTCTGGCAGTTAAGACCCAGGGAGAGGACTCCGGGTGGCACTTCCTGGTTCCAGTAGCTGCTCCCTGCCCTGGGGAGTAAGGAGTGGCCTCTGGAGACAACTTCCCTCTCCCTAGGAGTTCTGAGCACCTTCCTCTTCCAAAGCCTGGTCTTTAGGTAGCTCTAAATCTCTTTTATCCTGGGCTTCCCAAGCCACACAGCTGTTTCCTGGACCCGTTTCTGTCAGGGACAAGAGAGAAGTTTGCTGAGACCTGTGGCACTTCTCAGTTTTGCCCCATGTGTCCTGTTCTCATGTCTGTAGGCCAAGAGAGAGAGATGGGCCAGTTGTGCTGGCTGGGAGCCCCAAAATCCCAGGTTCCCCCGGGTCTCCTCTCTCCCTGAGCTCCAGGACCTAACCCATTAAAACCTGTGAATGACCACATGTCCCCCTCCAATGTTTCAGAGCCCTGAGGGCAGCTATGACCTCAACTCCAACGACCCTGACCCTATGCCACACCCGGACGTGGAGAATGGCAACCACCACGGCACGAGGTGTGCGGGAGAGATTGCCGCAGTGCCCAACAACAGCTTCTGTGCCGTCGGAGTGGCGTATGGGAGCCGCATAGCAGGTACCTTCTGCTCTAGCCTTGGTGGGCTTCTCCCTCGATGATGGTCTTCACTCCCTGCCTGCTCTTCCCCCGAGTGCTGAACCGTGTTGATCGCACTCTCAACACCCATGGCATTGCGCAAAGGATAAGCTTACACTAGGTATCTGTAGGACATATCGGTTCATTGATTTTTGTCAGTGCAGTGGTGTTTCAAACATGTCATTAGCTGCAGAGCCTATTATATAAAACAGATCAAAGTGGAAATGGTCTTGAAGTGGGACGGAGGCCTCAAGCCCCAACCACTCAGTCACTTGCCCCCTTTTTCTGATTGTGGTTATGTCCCATCAAATGAGCCAGCTCACTGTAACAATAACTCCTTTTCGTTATCTAGGTTATACTTGTATTTTCATAATTTTCCAAGTACCCTTTTACTTGCCTTCCTTCCTTGATCCAGTGTGTCTGTGGAGACTTCCCTCCCATCTCCCAGCTCCCAGCTCTCCAGCTCCCAGCCCTTCTGATGGTTGCTGTCTGTGCTCCCTCCTTTCAGGAGAGCTGAGCGGCCCTGGCCCCTACTGGAGCTTGTTCTAAGGCTCTTTCTCTTAGTCTTTGTCCATCAAGGAGGAACGGGAAGGGCCTGAATGGGGAAGCCCTCCCCAATTGCTCATACACGCTTGAAACCTGCAGACTGAACGGATTGGCTGTGTTCCCCTTACTTTCCAGCAGAGGGCAGCAGCCCTCTCCATAAAGGAGCTACTGAGTGAGCCAGAAGCTTCCGGGCCCAAGTCCCCTCTGAAAGCTCCGTCTGTCCCTACCTGGCCACCAGGATGTGACCCACCTCATTTTAGAGGGTGAAATTAGGCATCCGTGGAGCAGCAATGGTCATGAGTACCATTTACTGGACACCTTGTATGTGTCAAGCACTACACCAGGGCTCTGTGTGATTAAGGATGCGAATAAGGGAAACTTGGCTACCCACATTCTAGCCCAGGCCTCTTCCCACCAGCCCTGATGATCCTTAAAATCCAAGATTTAGCATTACGTTAAAAAAAATAAAATTCTGGTACATACACATGGCACATGGTCTAAAAAAGATACCAGAGCGCTCGGCGGGGAAAGGAAGGTTCCCCGTGTGGCTCACCACGACTCAGGTCCCCATCGGGGGGACCCGCGTGGTCGGGGAGCTGACGCGGCCCTCCCCGCCCAGGTATCCGGGTCCTGGATGGGCCCCTCACGGACAGCATGGAGGCCGTGGCGTTCAACAAGCACTACCAGATCAACGACATCTACAGCTGCAGGTACGGCTGGGCCAGGGCGCGCGGCCTCCCCCAGCAGAGTAGCAGGTGCCAGCCGGGGTCCTCTCGCCGGCTTCAAGCCGGAAGTCTGTCGCCCATCTCTCCAGACCCCCGGCCGCTGGGTTCTCCGTCGTAAGCCCCACGTCACCTCAGTCCTCAAGTGCCCACGCGAGGAGCGCGCCAGTCTGCCCCACGTTTACCTGTCTCATGAGCTCAGAAGGGCTCCTCTCCCGCCACAGCCGAGCCGGACGCCCACTGCCAGTTCCCGCCACCCTGCACACTCAATGCCCCCACAGCTTTGGGTTCTGGCCGTGGTTGGGGAGCGGGCAGGGCCTCGATTCCTGAAAAAGGAGAAACTGAGTTTGGGCTGCCCTCGTGGCACTGATGGCACCGGCTCCCCCCCCAGCCGGCACCCCTCTTAAATGCACGATGTTATCCATAGTATACATTTCTCTTAGAGCCAGGAACTCAAACAGATAAAGTACTTCCTTTGTGGGTGCTCTGCCATCAAGCCTGGTCTGAGATCTCTAGATCAGAAGATGGGGTGGCCCCCAGTCCCTCTCTACCAATATGTATTGTCTCCTGCTCCCTAGGACCCAAGAAAGGATTTTTAGGGGCAGGTGAAAGTAATCCTAGACGGGGAGAATTTCTAAGGAAGAGAAAGAGCCTTGTCAAATACTTCCGTTTTCCACTTTGGAGTGAGGGCTGGGTCTTTGAACCCTGTGTCCTTCGATCATGGGGGGCCTGAACTGGAACGCTTGGGAGGACAGGAAGAGCCCAGGAAGGGGGTGGTCAGTCGGGACTGGGAGGCCTGGACAGGCCGCCACAGCAGGGCTCTGGCTCTTCCCTCTGGGTATTTCTCAACAGCTGGGGACCAGATGATGATGGGAAGACAGTGGATGGCCCCCACCAGCTTGGAAAGGTAACTGAACTGCGTGAAGATTGTGACACCCAGGACACCCTCTTCGTTCAGGTCAAGCCGCTCACTTTCCCAGCCTACCCCCGTCTGTGGGGCCAGATTCACAGCATCCAGCCCCACCTCCTCCTTCGGGGCAAGTCCTTCTAACCTGGAGGTGGGGGAGTGCAGGGGACAGCAGTTCTTAGAGAAGTGGAACAATGGCTTCAGTCGGTTCCCTGTGATTCTGCGCTCGCCCCGCATGGCCCCAGGAATCTGATAAGCAGCGGACTCTCATCAGATGCTTGCTCAACTCGCGGCTCCCTCCCCTTCTTGTTTCCATCTTTAAATCTATCTCCCCGTTGGCCCAGTGCCTTTGGGCTTTTTCCCCTTTTCTTTCTAGAAGGGGAGGAGACGATTGGTATGGCAGGTAGAGGTCTTTCTCTGAGCTCCTCAGCTGACCCAGGACCGTTGTGCTCCTCAGGCTGCCTTGCAACACGGGGTGATTGCTGGCCGCCGGGGCTTTGGGAGCATCTTCGTGGTGGCCAGCGGCAATGGGGGTCAGCACAACGACAACTGCAACTACGACGGCTACGCCAACTCCATCTACACCGTCACCATAGGTAGTGGCCTGGCGGTTGTGTGTGTGCATGAGTGCGTGTGTGTGTCGCTCCACGGGGAGGGGACTCCATTTTGGTGTGTGTGGGACTCAGTGGGGAGGGGGCTGTGTCTTTGAGGGTCCCTCAGTGGTAGAGGGCTTACATATTTTGGTGTGTGTGTGTGTGTGTCCCTCAGTGGGGAGGGGATGGGGTTGTGGATTTGGGGGGGTGCCCTGGCTTCCATGGTGTCTATCTAACTGTATGAGCATGATCTTCTCTTCAGAGCCATATAGTTAGGAGGGACTAGCCCTGCTTCAGGGGATCTCAGGACTTCCTTAGATGTCACCGTACCCCGGGAACACTTCTAGCCCATCATCTGGTTAGGCCTCTGCTCCAGCCTCCCTTCCCATGGGCCACTTGCCTCCTGCATGAAGCCTTCCCTGACCCCCACGAGCCTGAATCAAATGCCCCATACCCGTGCCCCCCACCAAAGCATCTGCTGCCCTGGTTGTATTTACTTACCCGGCTTCCTCCCTGACTTTTGGCTCCTTGAGCTCGAGACTGTGGCCTTTTCCATGTGGCCCCGATGCCTCTGACACTGGGCGACCCACAGTAGATCATTAATGAGTGAATAAACCTGGAGGACGATGGCAGTGTGAACAGATGAGTAGCTATGGAGTGGAACACCCCCGGTTCTACCGCAGAGCCTACCGGAAGAACGGTACTAGGGCCCAGAATCCCCTCTCCCATTTGAGGTCGCCTGTTCAGATGAGGAGCGTGTGCCCCCTGAGGCACTTGGGCCACAGAGATCGTTTCTTACACTCAGGACAGCCTCCCAGATGATAACTGTGATATCGTCAGGCCCCTGGCTCTCATACCCCTGCTCTGCCCCCAGGCGCTGTGGATGAGGAGGGACGGATGCCTTTCTATGCCGAGGAGTGTGCCTCCATGCTGGCAGTCACCTTCAGTGGTGGGGACAAGTTGCTCCGGAGCATCGTGAGTGCCTCCTGGGCCCTGCGCTCCTGCCCCTGTCCCGCAGGACATCCCCCAGGCAGCACGGCCGGCCGTATTTCTCTGGCTCCCTGCTCCCCCGCCCCGCCC
The DNA here is from genome assembly GCA_028534135.1 of Potos flavus. NCBI lineage: Eukaryota > Metazoa > Chordata > Mammalia > Carnivora > Procyonidae > Potos > Potos flavus. The sequence continues at coordinate 11,328,218 of CM052884.1, read as the reverse complement.
CTCCAGTTCCTCTTCCCCAGCAGATCTGGGTCTCGAAGGGCATCCCACTGTTGGGAAATCGGATCTAGGACCCTGAACAAACCCGTACGTGGTTTTTACCTTCAGCATTTTAACTTACAGATATATATTTTGTTATAGAGACTAGTACGCACCACACTGATTAAAGAACTCTTTTGAAATGTCTTCCTTTGGTGGAATTTGGGCTTTGGCTAATTCTTGTGGGCTTAGGAAAAAATCTTCATTCCATTGCTCTTCAGCCCTTACGTAAATACCGTGAGATCCGGTCACGTTCCTCATCGGGAGTAAAGCTAGTGGTTGTCTTCACGGGATGGGTGGGGAAATGTCTGTCAGCCCAAGAAACACTTCTTTCCTTGGAGCTAGAATTGGAGCCGTGTCCAACACGGGATCGGAGCAGGGGAGTGGAGCGTCTCACGCTGGGGAACCTTTTAAAGAATTCCGGGTCTGCTGCCCACACCCGGCTGGCTTGGCTCCATCCCAGCAGGTTCAGGCCCGGTCTCTGCACTGGGACCCCAGAGCTCCAGGGAAGAGCTGGGCTGGAGCCTGGGGGTGTCCTCCTCCAGTGGCCTAGGTACGGACATCTCTCTGGGGCCACTGGGAACCAGGCCGCTTTGTCCTCCTGCTGGGTCACATTCACTCTCCAAAACTGAAATTCTGTTGTGCCAGTAAGTGACTTCTGGCCAACACACGGTTCCTAGGCCCTGTGCTCGTGGCCCTCAGCCTCCCGCCCTCTCCCAGGGAGAAGGAAAAAGGGAGTGGGCTAAAGGAAACACATCGGAGAGGCTTTGCCCCAGCAGGCAGGGGTCGGGTTCAGAGGGTACCCCTCCCCAAAGGCCGGGCTGGGTGAGCAAACTGTGCTCTTGGTGCGCTGGCAGAAACTGGGGAGCCCACTCACCGAGAAGGCCTCCTAGCATGGTCGCGACTCCCCTCCCCTTCCTACCCCCACCCCCACCTTCACCTTCATCTGAGAGGAGTTTGTTTAGCCAAGCTCCCCGCTTTCAGATGTCCTTGGGTTGGAAACCCCCCGTTGCCAGTTCCTGTTCAGTGACCAGCTCGGTGGGGCAGCGGTCTTCCCAGGGAGCAGGGCGAGCAGCACGCAGCACGTGCTGTTCCCCCCGCTGGGGCCCGGGGCGCTCCCCTGCACTTTCCCAGGGCTGCCCGGGGCTCCCGCCGCCAGAGGCATGTTCGCAGCCCTCACGGCTATGAGACTGTCCCCGTGACGCTGTTTCCTTAACAGGAAAAAACCCAATCTGCTCCCTGGCACAGGCCAGCCTTCCCAGTCTCGTTGAGGCTACAACTCGGAGGGTTTTTTCCTTTTTCTTCTGGGAGCACACGGTGTGTGAGTGAAAATTACATCCCTTGGCAGCTGCTGTAGCAGCTGGGAGGGAAGCATGTGTACAATGGAGAAAGGGCAGTTCTTGGCAGAAGTTAGCACCCTGGTATCTGACCCAGAGAGAAGCCTGGAAGAAAAAAATTCTCTAGTCTTAACATTTCACCATGTCCTAGATCCAAAGAGCCACATCGTGGAGCAAATTTAGGCAAACCCTTTGTGGCTCCAGGGTTGATTAGAGCACGAAAAAAAGAACTTGATGCCATCTCTCCCGGTGAGGTAACTCTCCTTCCCCGCCCCCACCCCCACTGTTGCCTCCCACCTCAGAACCACAGCTTGAGAAGGGGGCTCACGGGGACCACGCTGAGGCACCAGGCCCAGAGCGGTGAGGCAGTTTGGGCCAGGGCGGGCAGGCCCTGTAGACACGAAGCTCGCATAGACACGAAGCCCGCACTGAGCTCACGGGGTGGGCAAGGACGCAGTTCCCTCTCCCTGGGAACACACTCCCTTTGTTCCCACTGATGTCACTCCAGCCCGTCGCTGAGCCGCCAAGTTGGATTTCCTTGAATGGTGCCGTCACTGTTGTCCCAGCTCCAGCTGGGGCCCGGGAGCTCCCCCAGCCACTTCCTCCGTCTAGCTTGGCCACGGGGCTCCGAGGGTCGGGGTGGGGGATCTGGGAAACCGTTATGAGAGGAGCAGGAATCAGGAAGGCTGTCCTCTGCACGTAAGGCGTCTCCCACAGCCCCCTCTCCTTTCTGGCTGCAACCAGCCCCTCCTAAGTAGCTCTGTAGTCTTTACTCATCTTTTCTCAGTTCTCCAGAGCTTGTCCTGTGGGGCCTCGAAGGGTTAAGGATCTCCTTTGTGCTGACCCGCTGGTGGGCCTCCCTCTGGTCAGAGGTTCAGCTCTCACAAAGCAAGGGCCCACCTGAGCGGCTTACTCTGGGCTCCCGTCCCCCACCCCCCTTGCACAGCACCTGCGCACTCCGTGTCTAACCCCGCCCCTCCCCCTCCACTTTCCAGGTGACCACTGACTGGGACCTTCAGAAGGGCACAGGCTGCACCGAGGGCCACACGGGGACCTCGGCCGCGGCCCCCCTGGCGGCGGGCATGATAGCGCTGATGCTGCAGGTGCGGCCGTGCCTCACGTGGCGCGACGTCCAGCACATCATCGTCTTCACAGCCACGCAGGTGAGACCCCAGCCGCCTTCCGCACGCTTCTGCTTCCACGCACGCGCAGGGAGCAGGGGGCTTCAGACTCGCCCGAAAGCGAGGTGCCGGATGCTTTCCTGAGTTGCCGGTGTGTACAACAGGTACGGGCGCCCCGTCAGGATCTCGGGCCCGAACGCATTCGTACCTGCTCTGCCTGAGCCATTTCACCTGCCGAGGAGCACGCTGGGCTCCCTTCCTCCGGGGCCTGTGACTCCTGGCTCCTCCAGGAGCAAGCCGGTGGGGGAGGGGGGGTGCCATCATGGGGCTTCGACCTTTTGTCCCAGCTCTCCTCGGGGAACCCATTCCTCGTGGCCCAAGTGGGAGAGTCTGGCCCGGGTCAGCCAGCAGGGCCAGCAAGGAAACCAGAGTTAATGTTGTTGACCTTATAGTTGCCCCTTGAACAACATGGGTCTGAAGGCGTGGATCCGCTGTAAATGTATTTTCTTATGATTTTCTTAATAACCTTTTCTCTAGCTGACTTTACTGTAAGAATACACTACGTAATAGATGTAACATACAAAATTTGTGTTTATCAACTGCTTCTGCTCTCAGTAAAGCTTCCGGTCTGCAGTAGACTATTAGTAGTTAAGACTCGGGCAGTTAAGAGTTATACGTGGAGTTCCAACTGTGTTGGCACCCCTCGACTTGTTCGAGAGTCAGGCGTACCTTGGAAATCGCAGAGCCTAAGTGGGACCTCTGTTCTCGCAGTATGAGGATCGCCGTGCCGACTGGGTGACCAACGAGGCCGGCTTCAGCCACAGCCACCAGCACGGATTCGGCCTGCTCAGTGCCTGGAGACTCGTCAATGCAGCCAAGGTGAACGGGTGTTGGCGGCGCGGGGACCCCTGCACGGCGGGACCGAGGGAGGGGGCCAAGTGCCTAAAACCTTGCCTGGCACGTCGTAGGTACTTAATAAATGTTCTGCGTTTTGTTTACCCTCATGCCAGCTGATACCCATTTTTCAAACGGAGAAGCAGGCTCAACATTCTCCCTGAAGTTTCCGAACTGTTAGCGAGTGTAGCTTGGAGCTCCCAGGGTGCCCTGCTTGTCCTCGTGCTCCCTGGACACAGCCACTCGCTCTGGTTCTGTGTTTCGGTGCTGCAGGGAGCGCTCCCGGGTGTCGGGTGTCGGCAGGAGCCTCGGGAGTGCAAGGAGGTGATGAGGAGAGGAGAGAGAAGAGCTGGGCCCTAAGGACCGAGTAGATGAGTGTGTGTGGCCCGTCTTGCTCATTCATCACCACCCCTTTCCTTTACTAGATCTGGACCTCTGTCCCTTACTTAGCTTCCTATGTCAGCCCTGTGTTAAAAGAGAACAAGGCTATCCCGCTGTCCCCCCACTCACTGGAGGTCCTGTGGAATGGTAAGTAGTCAGCAGAAAGGGGGTTAATCTCGGGCCTGAGGTTTGGGGCGGGGTGCCGGGGAAGTCCAGCTCATCGTCCCTGCCTGATTCTACCCCCTTCCTTTAGGAGCTGAGCTCCAGCCAGACCTGTGGAGTTTTCTTTGACCATTTTAGGACATGTTGCCGCTTCTGACTTGGCTGGCCCCCTGGCTGCTTAAATAAGACCTTTCTCCTGAGTTACTAGTAGTGGAAGGAGCTGCTGGGCAACCGGTTAGGACGGGGGGGGGCGGGGGGGGGGAGTGGCCCTGGGACTTGAGCGGAGGCAGGACTTGAAAGATGCTGCTTTGACTTCCGGCCAGGGACTTGCCAGGCAGTTCTCTTCAGCCCAGTGGCCTTTGGATGAAGTAAATGAATCTCTTCCTTTGACTCTCCAGCTTGTGTGACACAGAAGCCTGGTGGGGTGTTTGGGGTGGGGCGGGAGGATGCCGACATCTCCCCAGGGACCTTTGTCTGGCCTCTGTCCCTGCCTCCGTCACACCCAGGCTCAGTGGGATTGTGTGAAGTGCTGGGGTTGAACCCCTTCCCGGAGAAGAGGGCAGCTGGACAGGGACGCTTGTGCCCCTGTCAGCAGATTCCCCCGTGTTCCCATGTGAGAGTTTCCCGTACTCCCAGCTCCGAGCGGGACATTTTTTTTTTCTTTAAAGAATTTTGCCAGGCAGAGTTACTTGCCATTTTTTGTGAAGATTGAAGCATGCCATGTTTTGGGCCCAAATTAGAACTCTGTCTTCACTTACCCCGGTTTGATTCTAGAAAGTGATCAAACTAGAGCAGGAACAAGAGGAGGAATGGCCAAAGAAGGGAGCCCAGAAGGGAGGGGCAGGGCAGCTTCCCTTGGGCGGAGGTTTCCCTGAGAAGTGTTCCGTCGTCTCTCTCCCTAACCATGTCCGGCACTTGCCCAGCTTCCCTCTACGTGGAAGGAAATGCATGGGCCCCGTTCATCGCATTTTCCGTAAAAGGAATGCTGTCTTGGAAAGGGCATCAGACAAGGCAGAGAAGTGCAGGAACATTCCTGGGAACGCACTTCAGTTGGAACCTCCGGGCTTTGCACTGATGGATCTTGGAGATAGTGAGCCTTTTAACCGGGACCTCTCACCCAGGACTCCCCCGCTGTCCTTTAAGTAACAAAGTAATGCAGAGTCGCACTTGTCAAATGGGAGTTGACTTAGAAGAGGGTTGGGGGTCTTTCCAGCCTCGTCATCCTCTGCTTCCCACTGACCAGGGGGCCTTTCTCCAGCATGTGTGACAAGCCTACCTGGCAGCCGCTTGTCTGTCACTGGGAAGCATAAAAGCAAGGACACGTTGTCCTGGGCCGAGGAGAGTAGGCAGAGAGGATGAAGCCAAGGGAGGTGTAGACCCAGAGTTCTGCTCGTGTGCAGAGCCGCACACTCGGAGTTCAGCAGAGGTGTCTTCCCTCTGCTGTGACTCCGTTTACCCCCCAAGCAGAGAGGACAGAAAGTATACACTTTGGGATGTTGAAGAGACTCTAATTCATACAGTTTAGAGCGACTAGATTCCTCTGTGACCAAGCTTTCCCCCAAGACCTGGGGGAATCGGTGTCCGAGGGCCCAAAGTGAGCTTTTCGTGAGGGGGAGGGAGCTGGGCGTCGCTGAGAGAGGAGAGGAGGCGCAGTGCCGCGAGGCCTGTAGAGCGTCCCACAGAGCTTTCCCCAGTGATGGAAGTGCTCTCTATCCACTGGCCGAGTGAGGGCTCTTCGACACTTAAGAGGTGGCTAGTGTGAGTGAGGAGCTAAGTTTTAACTGTATTATATTTCACTTGACGTAAATAACCACGTGTGGCCGGTGGCCGCCGTGCTGGGCAGTGCAGTGGTGGAGCCAGACGGAGGATGTGGGGGAAATGGGATTGGGGCCCCTTGGTTCCTGCAGAGCTGCCTCCGGGTCTGAAATCGCTACCAGAGCGTAGGAGGGGCAGTGGGGTTCGGGAGGAGTGTCTAAAACACAGGAGCGTCTGCCCGTATTCAGGAAATTTCCTGAAACCCCTTGCGCTTACCCTCTTACCCTACTTGCAACCTGAGCTTAACGGGCTAGGAGGCTGGGGCAGGAGTCCCGCTCCTTCTCCACGCCTCCCCTGTCCCGCCCGCCCTCTCCCTCTGCACTGACTCTTCTCCTGCCTTCACACATCCTCGGGTCACCTACTGGGAAACAAAGGGAAGTCCCTGCCGGCCTTTAACCTGGAACCCTGAAAAGTGAATGAACTAAAGCCGCGGTTCACTTCTATCACCCCCTCTCTCTACCACTGCAGACTCGGTTCCGTGGCTCACAGTGCCCCCTTTCCCGGTCAGGCCCGGGGGTTAGTTCAGAGTTCATCCTTCTCGATCTTTCTGCCGCTCTGACCCTATTCACGGGGCCTTGGCAGCAGCCTCCCTCCTGTGCAGCCTCCAAGACGTCCTCTGCTCCAGAGCCCTCTCCTAGGTCCTCCACCGAGGTCCTCGCGTCTCTTGTGGGCCCGGTCACCACTCCCAGACCGTGAGTGCCTCTTCAGACTCCTCTGTGGTTCTCTCTCCTCCCTCGGGTTTCTCCCTCCACTGTGCAGCAGTTCTCATGACTTCAGCTACCACCTCTCTACAAATGATTCTTAGCTCGAAATCTCGTCCTCTGATCCCTTACCAGTGGTTGGGCTAGAGATTGTCACAGCTTCCACAAGATCACGGGCGAAGGAAGCCCCGGGACTTTCTGGCCAAGGGGTGAGAGTTGAGAAAGACCCTGACTTCCAAAGGCCAAATAAGAATAATCAGATGATCACCATCAACTATGACTTGAATGATTCTTACTAGCCAAGCACTATTCTGAGTATTCTCTCACTTAACGTGGTAACTGGTGTCGCCACGTGCACGGCCTCCTAAGCCTGTCCACACCAGTAAGCATGGCCCCCCGCACATCCTAACACAGACGGGCTCTCGCGGGACTCTTTTTGGATTCCCTTCAGTTCTGTAATTTTCTGGAACATGGCATTGACGCTCCGTGAGCCCCTTGTCTGCTGTGTTAATGCTCTCCTCCAGCCGTGCCACCAGTGTCCCCCTGCAGCTTCCTCTGCCTACGTCACCGTGAGCTCTCGGGTACCCCACCAGCACACGGCACATCACAAACCCGACATTTCAGATTTCACTGTCACCCTCCTAAAGCCAGCTTGCTTTCCAGGTTTCTCCCATGTTCTGTCAGAGCCACTGCCTTGCCCTAGACTCGCACGCTTGAACCTCTGGCATTGTCATTTGCTCTGCCTCCCTTGCTGCTGCTCCCCAGGTCTGCCCCTGCCCGTTCCCGTGCAATGGAGTCCTTCACATATTTCTCTGAAATGTCTCTCGATCAGTTCACTCATTCATTCTGCTAACTCGAGAGCCACCTCATTCCAGGCGCTGTGTTAAGTTCTGGGGCTTCAGAGATGAGACACGATTCCTGCCCTCAGGAGCTTACAGTCGGGGAGGGGGCAGGCGGCCCCGTCTGTGGTAGAGATGACACGGGTGTCAGAGAGAGAGATGACTCCCACCCAGGCAAGACAGGAGGGCTCTTAGAGAAGCCAGGGATCTACCTGAGCTGGGGGAAGAGGGGAGGAGAGGAACATCTAGAAGCAGGGGCCACACGTGCAGAGTCCCCAGAGTTTCAGGGAGCCTCGAGTCGTGTGGCATGGCTGGGGCAGAGCCAGACGGAACTGCGTGTGCCTCGGTGAGGAGTTTGAACCTGACCTGGCAGTCTGTGTGGTGCGGGGAGCCTTCGAGATGAGTTGTCACCAGTTGCTGGTAGGGGAGGGTGAAGGAGAGCAGTCTCTTGTCTTTTAGAGCTATATACTCAGTCTGCCTTCGCACGACTCTGGGAAGGAGAAGTGAGAGCTGTTGATGGAACAAGATTGGCCATATATTGATAATTATTGGAGTTAGGTGTTGAGAACACCTGTTCTATTTTTTATATATGCCTGGAATTTTCTGTAGTAAGAGGTATGTATGTGAATGTATATATAAATATATACGTGCATTTATATTTTTAATATATAAAAATATTTCCAAGTTTTTGAGCTTGAGCAACTGCCTAGTTAGTATTGCCATCAAATGAGATGAAGAACTCAGGCCGAAGAACAGATCTGGGCAAGGTCTGGGAGTATGAAGGACAGAGGCCTGGAATTTAGCTCTGCTGTTTAAGGCTTCGGGGCGACATCTGAAGGTTATATCCAGAAAGCGGCTGATGAAGTAAGTTCAAAGTTCTAGACTGGTGGCAATGATTTGGGAGTCACTAGCATAAAAAAGAGTGAGGTCCCCAGGGTTGGTGGGCAGACAAAGGATAAAAGAGGACCCGGCACACAGACTGCGTTAAAGGCATGGACCGAGGAAAGACACTTCCGAAGGCAAATAGGAGGGGTGAGGTGGGCTGGTGGGGGTAGGAGGAAGTCAGGAGGGTGGTGTTGAGGGAATTCAGGGCTGTCTCAGTGAGAGAGGGCAAGGAGACAAGGACGGAAGGGGCGGCCCTGGGTTTTCCGCACAGGCCCCCGGTGCCTTCGAGAACCGTTTCCAGGTACTCACAGGGGCAAACACTCCGTCGCACCCGGTTCAATAATTCGTAGAGGAGGAGAAGATTTCTGGTTAAAGATGGCAAATCTTATGTCCTTTTATTTCTACTTTCTCCCAAAACTTCATCGAAGTAAGAATAAAGGAATAAAAATGGTATAAGCACAAGGACAAAGAATGGGAGAGACCTCAGCAAATGAGATTTCTTCACATTTTTGGAAGATGAAAAATGAATGGAGAAGTGAGCAGGGCTGAGAAAATTGCATACCAAATGCCCGCAAGGGTGATACTAAGAAATCAGCCCCTTCATGCCCCAGAGTCCCAGCGGGCTCAGGACTTGGAAGTCCCAAGAGACAGTGGTGGCTATGTGGTGGAAAATAGGGATTGGTGGAAAGGTAGGTGCCGGGGCACCTTCTCCCATCCATAGCAGCCAGGTGATGTCCCTTCCTTATTCCAGCAGGAGTTGAGAAGTTTCTTGTGCAGAGACAGGGAGTTACTGGGAGAGGGGGCCCCTCCCCTCCGAGCCAGCTGCCTAGATCCCAAGGCCCTGGCAGCCAGGAGATTGGTGGCTCTCTGAAGCAATGGAAGGACCTCTCACCGAAAGACTTGGAGATACGGATCTGGAGGGCTCCTCCACAGACCAGTCCGGTGCCAGGCCAACTGACTTTAGTTAGGGAAGCCTACTAGTATAAAACTCCACCCATGTTTAGAGCTTCCAACTGGCTCTAAGCCAATAGGGATCACTGGCTATTTGGGGTGGAAAAAAAACAACCTCCAGATCCTGAGGATAGTTGTTTTCAGTCACTAAAACTCAGCCCAACTGCTTATCCTGGGATATGGGGTAGGTATGGGGAGGTATATATGGAAAGGTAGAATAAGGATACTTTCACATTTTGCCTGAAACTGGTGGGAGAGGCAGCGACTCCACGAGGAAGGATAAACCAAGGGAAGGAGAGGTTGGGGGAGAGAAAGGGCGTGTGGACAGAGAGGAGACAGAAGCCCAAGGCAGGAGAGGAAGGTCCCAGCCCAGCGGCATGGCAGTGGACGGGAACAGGAGCCAGGGAGCCCGAGATGGAGTCGCCGGGGGAAGGTGGCACTGAGGGAGCTTCCGGTCTGTTTGTTCGTTTGGAGGAATAGTATTCAGAGAGGTCATGTGGTTCTTCTGTGCAGTGTGGGTAGAACGAGCGATGGGGGACATGAAGTAAACCAAAACCCAGGGCAGTTCCTAACTTCAGAGGGGACATCAGCAAATTGTTAAGAAAATGAAATATTATCATTATATACTAGGCTAAATTCCATTTAATATTTATAAGGCCATAGTAAGGAAACAAAATATTAATCTAACTAAAAATGGTGATGTAATTATTTTGAGAGGACGGAGGGACGGCAGGGTAGGAAGAACGTCTGGGTGTGGTGTTAATTCCTCATGGGCTGTAAATAGAAGTTGATAAATAATGTCTAAAACTGATAAACCATGAGATAGTCACACATGCCTATTATTTCAAAATGTGAAGGTAGATCCCAGAAGAAAACAACCAAAAGCAATAAGAAGTGTTTGCTTCTGGGGAGTAGCTCACGAAAATGGTGACGAATGGGGTAGGAAATTGTTCTTTTACTTTTAAAACTATGTGTACTGTCTTGACAGGAAAAAATGTCAAGAATGAACGGGAGGGTAAGAAGTAGAGATAGTGAATGCAGACATCTTTTCCAAGAAGTTTACCAGTAAAGGAAAAGACGTAATATCCGGTACTTACATGGTCTTAATACTCGGTACTGTTCTAAGTACTTCATGTGTATGAACTAATATGATCCTATCAACCCCAGGAAGTAGGTACTGTTACTGTCCAAGTTTTCCAGATAAGGAAATGAATCCGATTCTCAGAGCTAGGACAGGGCTGAGCTGGGACTTGACCCCAGGCTGGATGGCACCAGAGCCCACGTTCTTCACACAGTGGGCAGAAGGGAGTGAAGAGTTGAGAAAGGGTTTATTTTTGTTTTTCATCTGTAGTAGCAAAGACATAAGCAAGAAGATCCAGCCAAGAAGATGGCTAATGGGGCTGGTCCGATGCTGGACTCTTGCCAGCCAGTTGCTGTGAAAGGAAAGAAAAGCAAAGGAGCTTGAGAGAGGAAATAAGAGGGTGTTGGAGAGCTGAGCTGCAGGGTCTCAGCTGTTAATTAAAGAGGAGCTGGGTGGCGCGCAAGGAGCTGAAGGGAGGGACCAAGAAGGGAGTGAGGAAAGCGGAGAGATGAGATGTCCTCGTTTTCAGAGAAGGTGGGTGAGACATTGGCTTCGAAGACTTGCCAGATGGAATGAAAGACCGTCCACACGGGCACACATCTATGCCCAGAGAGAGGTCCTGGTCGGTGTTTCCCAACATGTTACCAAGAAGTGTGGCAGCTGCTTCGTTGTCATTTTTGCTCAGCTACTCTTCTGATTGGCCGTCAGTTAATTTGCGTTGCTTACCTAACGAAACCCACAATAAGAGTTTCTGAACGTTCAGAGGTGAGGCAGGGCTGGATAATGACGAGGCCTGGGGTGTGGTCACGGAAGTGGGTGCTGACGTCGGGTGGACCGAGGAGGTCACCAGTATGAGGTCACGACAACGTGGGACAGCAGTCCTCTGAGTACCGTGTGGTAGTGGATGACGGGGGCTGGTGCGTTTCGGTGAGCGCAGCAGAGGGGCGCTGAGCAGGAGGCCAGCGGGCACGGGGCCTGGGAAGGACAGAAGGAAGTGTCACAGATTGAGTCTTGCCTTTCCTCGTCCTTCTTCCGTGTAGCTGCCCACACCCACCCTGGTCTCTGCCTCGCCTGTTGAATGGGTCAGCGGAAGAAGTGCTTTAGAAAGAATTGTTTCCTTTGCCACTTAATTTTCTAATATTCCCCAATTGAGTCTTCCACTTCAGTCGTTTGTGTTTTTCTTAAGCTTTGTTTTGAAATAACGTGGATTCACAGGGAACTGCAAAGCAGTGCTCAGCAGAGTTCCATGCACCCTTCTCCCCGTGTGAATGTCTGAAACAATTCCCGTCCAGTATCAAAACCAGTAAAAGGACATGGCTATGGCCCATGAAGGATATTCAGATCTCACCGGTCACACACGCACTCCTATTTGTACGAGTGTGTGTGTGTCGGGGTGGGGGCGGGGCTCCCTACAGGTTTACCACATGTGTAGCCTCGGGAATCCACCACTATGACCAAGATCCAGGCCACCCAGCCTCACTAGACTCTGTTGTGTCACCCCTCTGTGGCCGTGCCCACGCCCTCGCCCCTGTCCCTTGGGTCTGACAGCCACTTGCCTGGCAGCCATCTCCACGCTTGTGTCATTCACGAGTATTACACAGCGGAAGTCACGCTCTGCGTATCCTTGTGAAAAGGGCCTTTTTTCATTCAGCACCATTTCCTCCAAGTGTATCCCCTTGAGTAGTTTTTTAGGAATTTGTACTGCCTTCCCTATGAAACGCGTTCATTTAGCCCTGACCTTTGGGCCGTCTCCCCTCCTGGAACGTACCACTGCCTAGCGGCACTCTGGACAGGTCTGAGTTCATCTCCTTCTGCGGAGGCTCTCCCTGCCCCGTGCCTAGAGCCTCTCCGTTCTCAGTTATGTACTCCTCACACCGTCTCGTTCTCCCCTTGCAGGTAGAAGGCAGAGATCATGTCCAACTTACCTTTCTATCCCCAGCATCTAGTACAGTGCCTGAAATGTAGGAGGTACTCGGTCAATTCTTTTTTGGATGAATGAATGGTTGAAGCTGCTCTGTTTGGTTCTTCCATTGTGTCTCGAATATGTGATCTTCCCAACGAGACACTAAACTAGATTGTCAGCCCCTTGAAAGCAGCCACAACATCCCATTTATGCGCCTGCGCTGGGTCCCAGTTCAGGCTGCGTTAGGTATCTCTGTATGTGGCTTCAGTGAGTATGTGCCTTTGTGTGTGTGGGGAGGAAGTGAGGGCGTAAGTGTCAATGGGCTGGCTTCCCAGCTGCCCAGCCTGACTTCCCACAGTCAGCAGGACGGACCTGGAGATGTCGGGGCTGAAGACGCTGGAGCACGTGGCAGTGACAGTCTCCATCACTCACCCACGACGCGGCAGCTTGGAGCTGAAACTCTTTTGCCCCAGTGGCATGATGTCCCTTATCGGCACCCCCCGCAGCATGGACTCGTACGTATGCCTGCCTGCACCTTCTGAGCTCTTTTTTGGCAGTGAGGGTCTTTGCAAGGAAAAGATAGAGGAAAAGTGGACACGGGCACTGTCCTCAGCTGTCATGGCACTGGCTGACCGTGGCGGCGGGAAGCCATTTCCTACCTGCTTTGGAGAGGTCGATTACGATGTGCTAAGCACTGCACTTGACAAATACTTCCTCTAATCCTTATGAGAACGATGCAGAGGAGACTTTACCCTCCTTTTACAAATGAGGAAACAAGTCACAGAGCTAGTAAGTACCTCAGGAAGTAGCAATAAGGCTAGATCTGTCGGGCTCCCCGGCCTGTACGCTCTCCACAGCTGCTTTTCCCACTAGCATTTGCTCACAAGTCCCTCATCTCGTGGGATCCCTGGGGAAGGGATGGCACTTGGGGACCCCTCGTGGCACGCTCCCCAGTAGCTGTAGCTCAGGCCACAGCAGCTATGTTCTGATGGCTCCTTCAGTTAGGAGATCATGTTTGTGGGCAGAGGGTCGGTTCCCTGCCCCACGCCTTCCGGGTTTTCTACTCTTTTCTTCCCCCTAGAGATCCAAACGGCTTCAATGATTGGACCTTCTCGACTGTGCGGTGCTGGGGGGAAAGAGCGAAGGGGACTTACAGACTTGTGATCAGGGATGTAGGTAAGCCTGCCTGCCCCCCCCGTCTGGTCCCTCTGGAGCTGAGTCCCTGCAGAAACCGCCCCATGGAGAATACCTGCCAGCGGACCGACAGGGCAGATGCCAAGAAATGCACCCCATCTAGAACATGGGCCCTGACATCTAAGACTGCTCATTGATCCTACCTCTCATGTTCCTTGGAGAAGTGACTGATCCATTTTTCCTCAGGATAGCAACAAAAATTCCTTGTTGAAACCACATTTCAAGTCCTTTCACATATAACCATCCTTCGACCAGCCCTGGTAGGCAGGTAAGGGCAGGACTAATTTTCACCATTTTTTTGGTTTTTTTTGTTTTTGTTTTTTTGTTTTTTAACTGAGGCCCACCCAGAGGTCAGAAGTGACTGGTGCAAGGTCATACAATATTCCAGTGAGGAGACTGGAAACCGAGCCCAACTCTCCTGGCTTCCTGCCAAGTTAGGTATTCACTAGACTGCTGGTTTTCAAACCTTGCTTTAATTTAGTAGAAGGACATTTTTTTTTTCCAAGCAAAATCCCAGCTGAGACCCTAAAATGTGAAAGAGAGGAAGGCAGAACGTCTTTGCTTCAGAGCCACACCTTTCAGCCTCGCCATCTCCATCCCTGAGGGCCCCCACGACGCACCCTGTAGAACCCCTGGGGGGCGGACCGTGTGGCCGAGTCCCCCCAGTGGGCGGGGGGACGGGGGGAGCAGGGCCTCTGCTGTTTGCGCGGCCAGCGGGGGAGCGTGGGGCTCACAGACTGCCCCGCTTGCGGCTCTAGGAGACGACACGCTCCAGGCTGGCGCCCTCCGGGAGTGGCAGCTGACCCTCTACGGCTCTGTGTGGAGTCCAGTGGACATCAGGGACAGGCAGAGGTGGGTGCCAGACGCAGGTGCCGGGAGAGGCCACGCAGGGAGCTCCGCCGCCCTGGGACCCCGCAGTGTGCCCGCCCCTTCTTGCTGTTCCTCCCTCCCCAGCTGTGAGGTGGGAGAAGCCGTGAGGGCAAGGGGTCGGGGAACCAAGTTCAGGAGGGCATCATCTCTTTTCTTCTGCACAGATTGCTAGAAAGTGCCATGAGTGGAAAATACCTGCATGATGGCTTCACTCTGCCCTGCCCTCCTGGGCTGAAAATCCCCGAGGAAGACGGTTACACCATCACCCCTAACACCCTCAAGGTACGAGGGCCCAGCCTCTAGCTCCAAGCGGTGGGCAGGCAGGAGTGCCCTGGGGGATCCGGACCTTGCTGGGGTACTCCAGGTGACTTGAGGAGTGGGGGGTTGTGAGGAGCTGGCCGGGCCCCCACTCGACTGGCTAGCTCTAAGAGGGCGCTCCTTGGGTGGGGGCGAGTGCCTCGGGGTGAGACAGGCAGTCCCTGGAAGGTGACAGACTTTCTGAGCTCATCGTTCTGGGTTGAGAAAAGCCATCGGCTTTGGGAAACCATCCCTAACTTGGGTGCTTGACTTTTCCGCAGACTCTGGTGCTGGTAGGCAGTTTTACCATCTTCTGGACCGCTTACTACATGCTGGAAATCTACCTGAGCCAGAGGAATGTGGCCTCTCACCGAGTTTGTAGGAGTGGGCCCTGCCACTGGCCCCAACGAAGCCAAAAAGCCAGGGAGGAGGGGACAGAGCTAGAATCAGTGCCACTCTGCAACAGCAAGGATCCAGACGGAGCGGAGACAGAAAGTGAGGGCCTTCCCACCACCTCTGATCTCCTTGCCCCAGACCTGCTGGATCGAGGGGCCTGGGGCCTCTCCCAGGACAGGCGTACCCTGAACTGCCCTCATCGTCACCTAGCCCCAGACCTGCTGCAGGGGAAAGACGAGCAGATTTGCTGACCCAGGGCCCAGCAGGCTCGACATGGGACAGGCTCTTCCTTCCCAAGCCCGGGGAAGCTTGGCAGGCTGCTCCGAAGTGCTGGGAGCCCTGGGGAGAAAGCAGCCTGATGCTAACACCAGGAATCCACAGGCTGAAAGAGTCCCCTCTGACTACGCTCAGGGAGGCCGAGGGCCTTCTTAAGGTGCAGTGACACAGGAATCATGCCGGAGAACAGTGCGGCCACGGCCGCTGGATCTTCCTCCGACTGAACAGGAGCTTCCGGTCAGAAGGTCTTGGCCAAGGGCTCGACCCCCATCATGGGGCAGGCCTGCCTCCTCATTTCTCCTGGGCAAGCCGGTGATGTGGTCACAGGGACCCTCACCCATGCATGGGTAGGGCGGGGCCTGCTACGGCCAGTGGAGCCTCTCTGCAGAAACGTCCCCTGGGTCACTAGGGAAGAGGGCTCAGGGCAGAGGCTGGGAAGAGCCCGTGGACATATGCCTGTCCTTTTAATGACGCAGGACCTAGAAACAGCAGTCTTTTCCTCTCCCTCCCTCCGCCTAGAGCCTAGGACCTACTGGTACGGCAGTTAGCCCTCAGCCTAGCACACTCACCTCCATGAGCCCTGATGAGAAGCCAACCTTGAACACTCCCCTGACTCCTCCGCCATCGCCCCCCACCCTCCACCCTGAAGGTTCAGTAAGATGCTCCCGGCAAGGCTGTGGGTGGGCGCGGCTCCCCAGGCCCTGAGAGGCTTCACTAGGTGGGTCTGCAGCAAGACTACGACAGGGGTCAGCCACTGCCACTCCAGCCCTGCGACCGCTCTGTCTTCCTCTGCAAAGCGCTCAGGGAAATGGCCTTACCCGCTGGAGGCCGGCCGTCTGCCTGACCGGCTGGGACTCCTCCCGGCCTTGGCCTCCTCCCCTCTTCTGAGCTAGTTGGTTGATCTAAAATTTTTTTTAATGCTTAAGATATGGGTTTCTCTTTTCACAGCAACATTTGGTTGAATGTTTTTCTGCACAGCTTTTCCACAATAAAAACCTTCCACGCAACTCTGCTGTTCCCCCTCCCCTTTCATCTGCCTCCCAGAGCTCATGAAAGTCGCTCCTGTTGGCCTTCGGTCCCCGGTCCCCGAGATTCACTCCTCCTCTGCCTGGGGCTCTGAAGGAAGCTGACCCCCCTGGGGTCCTGGGATTCGAGGGCTCCTTCAGAGCCGGGAGCCAGGAGCCCGTAACTGTTCCCTGCCTCTCGCCTGCTCATAGCTCCTGGAACCCGAAGTGACTAGGGCAAATCAAACTCTGCCAGCCAGGCCTGAGAAAAGATTGATGGATATATTTGTTTCTTTTTTGAATTTCAACCCCCAAACTATTCCAGCAAAAAAATGGGGGGAGGTTGGCCTGGGTTTCCTTCAATGGGCATCTGCGGCCAAGGAGGATGGTGGACTTGCCCCCTGCCAGCCGCCCCCGGCCCACGTCCCCCCCCAACCCCTACCCCCTGCCTGGCCCAGGGTGGGGAAGGACGGTGGGAGAGCTGGGAGGAGGGTTAGGGGAGTGGTGCTTTGGGGTAAGAAGTTGGGCTGAGGCTGAGGGGTGGGGGAGAGCTGCCCAAGTGCGGTCACCTTTGCTCAGTGACAGAGCCTCGAAGCTTGGCCGGGGCTGAAGGAACTACACGGCGTGGGTGAGGCAGGCTAGGCAGGATGGCTGCGGCCGGCGAGCTGGGGAAGGGCAGGGCTGGGGGCTGCCTAGCCCGCTCCCTCTAACTGATGATCTGCCGAGGTCGTCCATAGCCCGTCATGCCAGCCTGGGAGGCCCCTCTGTTGCTGCCCATCTGTAGGCCAATGACATGCTTGCCCTCCTGCAGCTGGCTCTCTGTGAATTCCCTCTTATGCTCCTGGGCTTTCCTAGAAGTGGGGAAACCAGGATAAAGACTCACCGGGACTGCACATTCTCCACCCGGGTTCTGTTTCCTCTGTCACTTCCTAGCCTCATCCCGTGTTCCCCATCTCGCTTCTCTCGCTTCCTTCACCCTGCTTGCCCCACAGGCCACAGACACTGGCAAGCAGCAGGGACCCATCTTCCCCCTAACCTAGACCTTCACTTTGTACCTTCCCAACTCTCTGCTGCCCCACCTCCCTTGGCTTAACGGTTAGCCCAGGCCACCTCCCATCTCATGCAGAGACACATGCTTAGTACACAAGGAACCCCTGTGGCCACGTACTTCATAAACCAGTTGGGGTCTCCACGGTAGTACCCATCATTCTTGGTCACCGCCAAGCTGCCCAGGGCCATCAGGGTCCTCTGCACTGCTGCCAGGTCTTTGCCTGGGAGAAGAAAGAAAGGGATGGGGGGTGAACTTCAGGTCCACGTCCACAGGACTCCACGGCAGGGCCCGCCCCGCCTCTCAGAAAACTGGCCAACCCGGGGGCTAAGGAGGCTGTGGCAGATCCTACGATGCCCTTTGAATATGGTTGGCATTCTCTTGGCACATCCCATTCCCACCCTGCAGACCCGTGGTGGCATGCTTGGACCACTCCTTGTCCCCTCTGCCTCAGCTTCCTGTCCTCCACCTGCCGCCTCCCCCCCTCTTCTCTCTGTACCTTCGAAGAGGTCAACAGTCTGGAACATGTCAGTCTTGGTGACCCCGTAGTCCTCGGCTGCCTTCAGGAACTGAGCCACCTGCTCCATCTGCTTGAAGACCATGGAAGGAGGGTTGTCGGGCACCTTCACTGGTTTGGAGCCGTCGGGATACAGGCTGTTCACCAGCTTGCTCAGAATCTGCCAGGCACAGGACACAGCTTGGCACTCGGCGCGGGGTGCCTGCCCCACAAGCCCCACAGGATGGCGAAGCCGCAGCCCCCCTTCCCCGGTGCCACTCACCACGCCGTTCTTCAGCCAGACCTGGAAGCCCAGGCGCCCGCGGTCCGGGCGCCCCACGTCGGGGCCGCACTGCACTATGATCCACTCCACCAGCCGTTCCTCCAGCTCCTCGTCATACTTCTTCTCGATTTTGGATTGTACTTCACGGCTCATGCCATAGGAAGGACCCTTGTTGGCCATGTCGTGGGAGAGCTAAAGCAGCACCGGCCGGAGAAGGGAGGTCAGAGGATCAGAGAGACCAGCTCGGCTCTCGCTTGTGCTGGGCAGGCCTTGGAGCTTCCAGGGGGATGGGGGGCGGTGCCCATCCGTCCTAGACATTTATTTACCTCCCCTGGTTTCCTCATTTTGTTTTCAGGGCACTGCCCATCATCCCCTCCGTCCAGGGAGCCTCTCTGAACTTAGGGACCAGAGAAACGGGACCAGATCTTTGGAAGTCCAGAGCAAGGATCAGCAGACTGACTGCGAACAACCAGACAGTGGCAGGCTCTGCAGGACATACGGTCTCTGCCACGGTAGCACGAAAGCAGCCTCAGACAACATGTAAACAAAGGAGCATGGCGTTGAGCCAGTACAATTTTACTGACACAAACAAACAGCAGGCTGCATTTGGCGTATGGGCCAGAGTTTGACAACCGCTGGTCTAGAGCCTTCTTTCTTTGCCAGGGCTGGCCACAGAGGCACTGGAGATGCCTTCCAGAGGAGGCCACACCACCCCCTCCAATGGCACCAAAATAAAGCAGCAGGTTTCTTTGTCCAGGTAGGCGTGAGGTGGTTTGTTGATTCCGCCTTAAGTTACAGAGTTCCCTTACTTCTCCCTCCACTTTATCCTCTAGCCCCAAAGCTGGAACTCCAAAAGTCCTGCTCTTTGCCGGGTCGGCCCGGCCTCTGGCCTGCAGCTGCTGAAGAGCCTCCAACTTACCCACCCCTGGCAAGGTCTAGGAAGCCAGCAAAACCCACGAGCCTTTGGCCAAGAAGCTGCACTTCCTCAGGTGGGCCAGGAAAGACAGAGAGAACCGACAGACCCACGGACTTCCCCTCATGGCCCGGGCTCCCGCCACTCTAGTAGCTGAGCAACTGAGGGGCCAGAGTCCTCCAGGGATCTCCCAGAACCAAGAATCTGCCAGCCAGAACATGGGGAGCCCCTCCCTGCACAGACCATCAGCCAGCTGCTCGGGAGAGCCTCACAATGCGGGGGGAAGGCTGCAGGAGCAGGGCCTGCGAGGTGGCTGGTCCAGAGGAACCCGACCTGGCTGCAGGGGTCACCCGGGGGTGGTGCGCAGAGCTCCCTGGGAGAGCCCTCTGAGAAAGGTACCAGCTGAGGCCAGACCCATCGCCTGGCCTCAGAGAAGTCTGAGGTTGGGAGGGAGAGAATGGTCTCAGGAAGGGGGAAGTCAGCACGCTCCCCGACTCCCTCTCTTGCCAGAATCAGACCCTCTCCCCACGCCCCACCACCGTGGAAAGCCGAGTGAAAGTCCTCACTTGCCATGTTCCCCGGTCAGCTGCCCTACCCTTCTTTCCCCTGCAGCTGACAACTTGCCTACATTCGAGCTCCCCATCTGTGCCCGGAGGAGGAGGTGATCTATCTCAGAGGGCTCTGCCTTCACCCAGCCACTATCTGGTACTCCCTCCCAGCGTTGCCTCCTGGTGGTGACCTGGGAGAGCCGGCCCCTGACCCAGGGACAAAAACAGTGTTCTTCCCACGCTGCCCTTCACTCCTTTTCCAAGTCATCCATCCCCTGAGGGACAGCAAAGCTTGAGACAGAGAACACGAGATGGACTCATCTGAATTCCAGCTACTGGGCAACTCCCTTCGCTCGGGATTTGTAAAGCCCCAGAGGGCTGGGCCACCTCCGAGCGCCACCACCCATGTCCCCTGCCAACTGACACCCTGAGAATCCCAGCAGTCTCTGCTCTGTTTCCCTACAGACAGCCCGGCCCCTTCCTTCCTCACCCTGTGGTGTGTCTCACACCTGCTCCCCTGCTCCCCGACCACTGGGCGGCAAAGACTAGTGGTCAAGCCCCACGAGTCAGCTGGGATCAGGTGCCTTGGGCCCATCCTTCCTCCTGGCCCCCGGCGCAGGCTTCACCCCAGCAGCCCAGGCACGCAGCATGCATCCCTGTGGTCAAGGCACCCACCACCTTCCACGAGCCCGCCCTCCAGGCACTCTCCCATCTGCCCTCCCTCCCAGACGGTGGGCTGGGCCTGCGAGGAACAGGACACAGGCAGAGTGCCCCCCCCCCCCCAGCTTTCAGTCTAGGAGATTCAGAGCAGACAGTGAAGGTATGAGGCCCACGGTGACAAGGACGCAAAGTTGCAGCCCCTAGATCTAGAGACAGTATTTGGATTTAGATGAGACCAGGGAGGGGGATGAAAGGCACCCCACCCCTCCACCCCCACCCTTCTCCCTTCTGGTGAAGAGTATGAAAGTGGAGAATTCTGAGAAATCCCTCTCAGTCCTCCGACCAAGACCTCCCCAGTCCCACCTTGATGTGCTGCTGGGAAGAGGACAGGGAGAGGGAGAGGGCTGCCAGCCAAGCCACCCAGGAGCCTTTCTAGATAAAGCCTCCTGGACAGGACAGGCAGGATGGCCTGGCTGTGCTTGGATCCCCCTGCCCTGCGGCTCCTGTCAGCTTCCCCTCCCCCCGAGAGAAAGACTAAAGCCCAGGTGTAAAGGCACAGCGTGCACCTGCTGCCAGCAGGAGCCACGACAACTAGCAGAGCCAGGGCTCTCTCCAGGACCGCTGCGCCCCCGCTCTCTTCGGAAGAAGACACGGCAAACAGGAGCAAGGCTCTGGGGCTCTGTGCCACAGCCAGAGGTCGGGCTCATCTCAGTTCTGGCAGCGGAGAAGGGCGGCCCTACTCACTGCTACCCTTTGGATAGCAGCCACTGAGGGGAAGCAGCCAGGCCCTTCGGGAAGGGCCCAAGTCCCAGGCCCACCCAGGCCAAAGCTCCTACAGGACCTGCCCCTTACCTCTCTGCATGCAGTGGGGTCACCTCCCATTTTCAGGGAATGGAAGGAGCCATGTGTCCAGAAAAGCCCCTCTCGCGCCCTGCCCTGCCTGCCTGCAGCCCTCCCCGCTGCCTCGGTGGCTCCCCGGGGCTTCTCCTTTGCTGCTCAGGCCCTGGGTCCCTGCCTGCGGGCCCTTGGTCTCCAGCCCTGGAGTACTCGCCCAGCTCCCCGCCTCCTTGCACAGCCTCCTGGATGGACACCAAAGAGAGCCTTGTGTCTAACCCAACACCTCGAGCCCATCACACATCCCATGGGCGTGACGAGGGCTGAACACGGGAGCCCCCCACCGCACCTCAGTCGTCAAGGTCTTTACCATCAGTCCCTCTGCATCAGCCAAGTCATCCTAAACATTTCCACCTGCCCCGGGCTGCCCAGTCCGAGCAAGATGGGATTCTGGCAGCCTCATCCCCGCCATCAAGTAGGACCACCTCCCCATCTGGAGATCAGGAATGCACGCTAATAGAGAGGGTGGCCTGCTCCAGTCAGGGAGCTGGAGACCAGGACCCCCGAGGGCCCTGTCCCCAGGACCCCACTGCTACCATCAAACCCTAGCCTGCCTGCCCTCCAACCCGGGGATACATGCACTTACAGGGGTTCCTCGGGCTCGCAGGAGGGAAGGAGAGCTCCGTGTCTGAACTTGGACAGACAGGATGGGGCGCTGACTGAGTGGGGGGTTTAAAGGGCTGCTGCCGTGGTGATGTCAGCCTCCCCCGCTGGCTCACCCCTCGGCCCCCTCCCTGCTAGAAGAACCCAGCCTGATCCCCACCCCCCGCCCCCCCAGTGACTCCACACAGGCTCCATATTTGGGGAAAGACACCAAGTTGGAGCAGTCTGCCGGGGGCTGCCCGAGACATTCTCTGCATGCTTTGGAGATGGAGCGGGCAGGGCGGAGCTGAGCTGCCGGCTGGGAAGCCGCCGGGAAAAGCCTTTTATGGACAGGACCATGAAGGCCTCCCCTGCTGTCTGGACTTAGGGCTGCTCCTTCTTCACTGGTCCCTGCCCCTGAGTTTGAGGGCAGGGGAAATTCAAGAGGGTCTGGCCAGAGAGAGGGGGAAAGAGCTGGGGGGATCCATCCCTGAGGTTGGTGGAGGACTAACCAGCCACTCTGTCCTCCTGGGGCTTTCGCTCTAGTTGGAGACACGAACTAACCTTTACTGGGAACCTACGACACGCCAGGCAAATGCTTTGCAAATGCTCTCATTTAGTCCTCAGGGCTATATCGTGGGAGCATAATTACTAACCTTATTTTCAGATAAAGAAATAGGCTCAGAGTACATCTTACTCAAGGCCACGTGGGGGGGTCACGAGTGGCAGAAGCTGGGTGTCCCTGCTGGCCCCCGTGTGGGAGGAGAGAGGCCGGCAGACCCACCCCTTTGGTTGTCCCACCCTGAAGTTGAGAGCTTTCAGTTGGGGTGGGTCTTGAGTTCCCTGCTTTAGCTGGGGGCGGAATCTGAGGGCTCAGCGGCAGCTCAGTCGACCCTGGCCCCTAGCCAGAGGGTTTCTAAGGCCTGGCAGGGCTGAGACACCAACACTGGCTGGGAGGCTCAGAAGCTGCTATCCCTCCCTCCCTCGCTGCGCAATGGTCCCTACCTACCCTAGAGAACACTCCTGGAAGCAGACCCACTCCTATGTGGCTTGCAGCTGGCCTCAGGGGGCTGGGGAAGGGGTACCCGAAGAAGGGGAGAGACTGCCAGTGGGGTCTCTCGGGTTGCCCACCGTGAGACCGCCCCACCCCTCTCCCTAGGGCGGCCTGACAGGGAGGAGCTAACACTCTCCGCCACACCCTGGATACCCTCCGGGAGAGGGGCAGCTGCGCTTGGCACTGGGCCGTGGGCGGTGGAGGGGACGCCCACCACAGCCAGCCTCCTAAGGCCAGAGCCCAGTGACGCAGAGCTGGAGTGCCCCCTAGTGGCGGTTGCTGGGAAGAGCAGGGAGAGGGGATCAGCTAGAAGGCAGCGGACCTCTGGTTAGGTCTGAATTCACCAGCTTCCGGGCCCCCCCAAATCTTGGCCTCCTAGGCCTGTTGGAACCTAAATCAACTTTCTAGGGTCGTTTCCAAATTCCCTCTTCTGGGAGCCCGCCTGCCATCCACGCGCGCACTTACCCATCATACAATCACCATCTTGGGCTCCTCGGAGAACCAGCCCCGCCTCGGCCTGCATTCTCCTGTGCATTAAAGTCATGGTCAGGGAGCCCTGGCTGCACCTGCGGCCTGCTGGCCGGGAGGGGCTCAGACTAGAACGGAAGCCGGCCTACCTTGCAGGTGAGGGGCCAGGTGGGCAGAGGCTGCTGCCATTTACCAGGTAAGGGAGGGGGAACGGCAGATCTCAGCGGTGAGACGGCACAGCTAAGACTTCTTCACTCCACTATCCTCTATGCCCAGCACAGTGCCTGGCACGGTGCAGGCCCCTGGTACATGTTTCCTGAACTGACGCAGTTGCTCAAAGGGGAGGAGAGACATGGGGGACTCAAGGACACATGGGGAAAACAAGGGGGACTCCACTTTGTTAAAAAGAGAAAGGCAGACAAGAAGAGCTGGGAAATGGAGGGCCTCTGTCCCGCCCTGCCTTCTCAACACCTCTACCCGGAAAGGGGGAGCAAACAGGGGCCTGAGAAACACGTCTGGTTGTTTCTTTAATTGAATGCAGACTTGTTCATAGAAAACAGAAACGCAAACGTAGCATGGAAACAGACATTAAACGGAGTTCTGAAAAAAGATCCAGATCCACCTCCTCTCCCCAGCCCCAGGGAGAGCTATAAAAACGAGTTGGGCAGAATAAAACACACTCCCATCCCCGAGGCAGAGGCCCGACCTGACCTCCCCCAGCCTTGGCATCTGGAACGGACCAGGTAGGGTGACGGGGATCGAAGGACCACAGCAGCCAAGGGCCCAGAGCTGGGGCGACTCAGTGTAAACTCCAAAGTTTCCTACATATACGTGTGTGTGACTAACACAAAACTTGGCCGAAGACAGGACGGAAAAACGGAAGCCAGCCCTGGGTCCCAGAGTGAGGCTGGACCGGGGACACCGAGGGGAATATGGTGTCCCTTCCTGAGCCTCCCTCTAAGATAGGCACTGGGGCTCCCACGGCTGTGAGGAGGCAGGAGGAGCTAGGCGCCTTGTATCCCCCTCCTTTGCCCCTGGACATTCTTGGGCAGCGTCAATGGCACTGAAAGGCCCCCAAATGGGGCTTGGCAGGACGGAGGGCTGGAAAGAAAAAAGAAGGGAAGGGGGGAACTGATCTCTCCCTCCAATCCTGGTGCCAACATCAGTCTGGGGGCTGACGGGATAGGAAGTTGAGCTCTGAATCCAACCCCTCAGATCAAGGCGACTCTTACACGTGGACTGACCCTCACCACTACAGAGCCAGTCCCAAGCACAGGTCAGAGGGAGGAGGCAGCACTGCCTGCAGCCCCTCTTAGGCCTTAGCACCGAAAGCTTGGCACCAGCTGGCCAGCCTCCAAAATCCTACACCCCCATTCACCCCGACTGGAACGGGCAGTCAGGGACGGCCCCAAAGAGCAGTGGGGCCCTGGTGCAGGACAGAGAATCAGGCCCAACCAGGCCCTGGATTGGAGCTCGGGGAGAAGAAAGGGCGGGCTTGGGGTGGCAGGCTCCTGGGGAGGGGAAGGACGGGCAGAATGCAAGGCATGAGATGGGCAGGGCGACAACACTTCCCTCCTCCTCCTGAAGAGGGACAAACGGAGAGCCAACGGACAGGGCCCGTGAGAGCCCTTCAACACTGAGAAGCAGCAGCCATTGGCCAACATCTGGGGTTTCAGGGGAGCAGGCCTCCTCCCCGGTAGAGGGCAGCTGCAGGGCTCACAGCCCCCCATGACCGTCCCAGGCCAAGCTTGGGCTAGATCTCGCTGGCCTGCCACCACCCGCACTGGGCAGCAGGACGGGGACTCACACCCCCAGAGCTACAGAGGCTCTGGGCAGTGAGGCAGAGGAGCTCGGGGGCCCCCGTGAGGAAAGCAAGGGGCCCGGCTCCCGCTAGAAGACGTAGATCTTGTCCCGCTGCACGGTGTCCAGGTCGTCGTCCAGCGTCAGCAACACCTAGGGGATTGGACGGCGAGTCAGGCACAGGCCGCGGGGCAACCTCGGCCTCTACTCCACCCCTGCGCTGGGGCAGGACAGCCTCACGGACCAGGAATGACCCAAACATGGCAATGGAGGAGAGGAAGTGCCAGATGTCGTGGTCATCAAAGAAGTCCAGGAGGATGCAGTCGCGGTTGTGCTCCCGTGACTCGGCGGGCGTTTTCTGGGGAGGAACAGGGAGAGCTGCCTGGGACGCTGACCACCCGGGCCGGGACCAGACCCTCCTGTGGCTCCTTGCAGCCGCCCTGCCAGGCGCGAGCACACCCTCCTCCCGACTCACCCTTCCCTCGTCTCCCACATCTAAGAATCAGCTTTTTGTTACAGATTTCTCCTGGAGGATGTTGGCTTCTGCCCTTTCCTTTCGCTTAGACCCTCCTCCCTCCTAGTCCTCTGCCCTGTATATGAGCAGCAGGCTGAGTTACCTCGAGACGCTGGAAGACCTCAAAAGCCTCCTACTTGGGTCCTGGCCTTGGCCTCTGTCCCCTGCTCTCATCAGCCACTCCAGGCTCCCTTGTTCTCCAGAGCGTTACTGGCAGGTCACACGGCCCCCACCCCGCCCAGGACACCAGGAGCCAGGACTGTGGGCCACGACCTACGGCACTCAGGGTCCTCCCTGCTCGCCCATAACCCTATTCAACCAACACTGATCAGACATCACTGGGTCTGGGGGCCGTCTGTGCCACACGCTGAGGCCGCTTAGATGACAACCGTCCTGCCCTCGGGAGTTCAGTCTTCACTCAGCCGCCAAATTTGTGCTTTCGCTGACCCCAAATCTGCCTCGTCTAGTTCTGCCTCTCATCATGACCCTGGTCACAGCATCGCTGGGCCACAGGGTCCTTTCTCATCACCCAAGACCTTTAAGGCCATGAACGAGATCTGCCTCCACCAGGAAGCTTTCCTGGACCTCCTAACTCTGTCCTCTGTCCTCGTGTCCATTTCCCCTTCCTGTCTTGCCTACACGCTTTACCTTGTGTATCATACTGCAAAGAGCAGTCCAGGAACTAATGGTCTCTCTCCCCGGAAGTAGATTATAAGTATTTCAAAGGCAGAGACCTGGCCAGACTTGGTTCCGATCACAGAATTGAAACCTGATTCATGGCAGGTGCCTATGAGGCAGAGGGGAGAGCCTGGTACTTCTGGCTTTAAAACCCAGCTGTGCCACTCGGTGGCTGTGTGACCTTGGGCAGGTCCCTTGGCCTCTCTGAACCTCAGCGGCCTCCTAAGTAAAATGGGGGGAACACCCCCACGCCGGCATGTTGAGTGTCAGGAGGGTTAAGTGAGAAGGCAGCTGTGAAGGAGTGGGGTTAGTGCTCACAAACAATGTTTGTGAAGAGAAGGGGCCCTTCGTGGGCTCACAGAGAGCCTGTGGAGGAGTCCCCACCCTCTCGGCGGGATCGCTCCTCACCTGCCAGGTGCTGAGTCCCTGGAAGAAGAAGAAGAGCGCAAAGCCCCACACCACGGAGGTGGAGACAATGCAGAGCAGGGGGATGAGCTTGATCCGTTCCCCGCTACGAAGCTGGGGGGAGGGAAGAGCAGCCTGAGGGCCAGGCCCGGCCCAGCCCGTTTCCCGCCTGCCCTTCATGCCACTTCTCAGCACACAGGATGGATCCTTCAGGAAGCCTTCCTAGATTCACACCCTCACCTTGTGTAGCTACACGGTTAACTTGTCCCCCACCAGCAGCCTCGTGTGCTCACCGCTACTGTCCACCCTGGCTAGGCCTCCATGTGCGCAGAGTCCCGTGCCGGCGGGGTGCACTGGCCGGGGGCTCTCCTTGTGCAGAGACTCCTCTCACACTGGATGGCAGGGGAGTCCCTGCGGAAGCGCCCGGCCGTCGGAGGCCCCCGCCTATGCAGACCTGGTGAGCCCCGGCTCAGACCCCCCTGTACCGCACGGGGCTCTTGCCACCTGCAGGGCCACTCCTGCAGGAGGGAAGGGGCTCTGGATACAGCTGGGGTACATGCAAGAGACTTTAGCCTCTCCCCTCCTCAGACCTCATGGCAGAGATAAAGGAAAAATTCCCACTCCCTCTCTGCGCTACCCTGAAGCAGGTTGTGCCCAGCTCCGTCCCGCAAAGGCAGGGCACCTGGCGGCGGAGGCCCAGCCCCGCTCACCTTCATGATAATGTAGAAGGCGAAATAGAGAAGCAGGTTGCAGATGCCAATGGCCAACAAGTAGGAGGCGAAATCATTGGGGCGCATGATGAGCCCATAGGCAGCTCTGGCAAAGGGAGGAAAAGCTGGTGAGGCCAGGGAGGGCCAAGAGCGAGGAAAGGGCTCTCCCTCACCCCTACCCCACATTTTATGATGATGTGAGGCTGGGTTCAGAGGCCCGCAGAAATTCTAGAACCCCAGGTGCCAACACCTCTCTCCTCGGCCCCCATTTCTCGTGCCCAAAGCTGAGACTGTCCGTGGCCACCAAGGCAGCCAGTGGCTGGCCCAGTCCCCAGCTGTCCACCCAGCCAGGCTACCACAGGCAACAGCCAGACTCACAGCGACCAGTTGATAATGTTGCCCATAACCAGCAGCACCATGCGGTCCTGGAGGGAAGCAGAGACACGGGGACTGAGAGGCGGGAAGAGAGGGAGAAAAGTGGAAGAAGGCCCAAGTCAGCTGGTCCCGTCCTCCCCTGGGCTGTCAGCAGCACCCGGCCCCACCCCCCCTCAGAGGGAAGAGAGCGGAGGGGGGGGGGGGGAGGCGGGGGGGGAGCAGCAGCAGCAGGGCTGGGGAGGGGTCTGGTACCACGTAGAGGGGTCCGCTGCACTGCCGGATGCAGTCTGTGTAGAGCACGTGGAGGATGCGGCGGCAGATCCCCGAGTCTGCAAGAAGGGAAAGTGCTGACGGGCACGGGAACCCCTCTCTCCCTGGCCCCTGGCCCGTGCCAGCAGAGAGAACCCTAGACCTTCAGAGGGCATGGCTGAACCAACCCTCATCCAATTCCTCACTCTGTGATTCGTCCAGGACCCCCAGCAAGAAGGCAGAATGCAAAGTCGGCGGTGAGTGCAGGTCCCTGAGGCCACCGACCCCTCCTTCCGGGGGGGCCCAGCTGCCCTCCCCCACGCCCTGCCCCGGGCGGGCCCTCACCCAGCTTCCAGCGGCCCATGTAATAGAGCTGTGTGCTGAGGAGCAGGGTGGCCATGATGTGAATGACCGAGAAGACGATCCAGAATGCTGTGTTCCCTTTGCCGAAGACCTGCCGGGGGCCGCCGGAGGCAGGGCTGAGGAGGCGCCGAGGAGAGCTGCTCCCCCAGCCCACCCTTCCTCGGGAGGAGTGGGGCTGGGGCTCTCCAGGGAGGGCCAGGGAAGGCACCTCAGGGAAGGGGCAGGGGGTACGTGCGGGGCGGGCACCGTGGCCAGGGCCTCACCACGCCCAGCACGGAGAAGAAGATGACGATGGCCAGACAGGCGTAGGCGCTGTAGGCGCTGGCGTTGATGTCCGGGTGCCGCTTCTGGTAGAGCTTCAGCATACACAGCCCGGCAATCATGTACATGAACGATGTGTCTGGGTTGGGGGACAGGAGCGTGAGCTACGAACACATCCGCCCAACTTCAGCAGCGAACTCCCAGCCCGGATAGCCTGGGTGGCAGAGAGAGCCCCCATGCCTTCTCACGGCCGCAGAGGGGAGGCCGGCAGGCTGGACGCCAGTCCCTTCACTGTCCCTAGGACAGCACACTGCTGCCCCACTGGCCGACATCCAGTCTGACCTCCCCTGACAGCAAGGACAACTTAGCCTGAGCACCCCGAGATCAGGGACCAGAGCTCAAGTATGTTCGTTGTCTCGGCGTTTATCCATGCCTTTCCATAGAAAACACTCAACAAATGAATGCGGTAGCATCCAGTTGCCTCTTTTCTAGAAACTAGGACATGTGTGCCCATAGGAAGCCCAGCTCCGGAGTCTCCCCCAGGGGCTGAGTGTTGGGGATTCCTGTGGGGGACCCAGGGATGCTGGAGGACCTCAGGCAGGTCCCTCCTCTAGGTGCAACCAGGGAAGAGGGAGGCCCCGCTCACCAAACTGGAAGTTGGTATAGTTGGGGCAGACGTGATAGCAGGCACTAAGCAGCCCCTCCATCATCAGCGCTGTGCCCATGGCATAGAACAGCCCGAAGTGTTTTGGGATCCCACATTCCTGTGGGGAGAGGGGAAGGGAAAGAGAAGGTGAGGCAGGAGGAGGAGGGGAGGGAGGGAGGGAGGCTGGGGAGGGAGGGAGGGATGGAGGAGGGGAGAGAGGGATGGAGGAGGGGAGAGAGGGATGGAGGGAAGAACCCAAAGAGGGCAAGCAGGAGAGAGGAACGGTGTGGCATGTGGGCCAGGCCTGCGCCTGCTAGAAAGGGCCTGGAGCAGCAGGTGCTGTCTCACCAGGGCGTAGAGGTCGTTGCGCAGCAAGGCCCGGTTGTGGTTGATCTCCCGCTGTAGGATGATGAGCAGGAAGAGCAGCCCCAGCAGGATGTACCCCAGGTTGCTCAGGATGTTGTTGAAGGCGCTGGAAGGGGCGACAGGGGGCGCATGGCCTCGGCCCCATACTCTGGCCTCTTCCCCGCCTAAGGCAGGCATTGGGAGAGCCTCGGCCCCTCCCCCTCTTCCCCCCCTCCCCCCATCCCAGCTCACCCCCCACCCAGGATCCCCACCTGAGGTTGCCCAGTGGGTGGGCACAGAGGAAGTTGTAGTAGCAGATGTCCTGATTCCCGGTGACATTCACCACCTGCAGCGGGGCACGGCAGCGGGAGGAACGGCTAAAGCACCTGACTTGGCCCAGAGCCCAGGCAAGAGGGAACCAGGCCCAAGCCACACCAAGCAGTCCCACGTGGCAGGACGGCAAAGTGCCACAGAAGCCAGAAGCCGCTCGCCAGGCCAGCCTTCTCTGGCACAGTCACCGCCCCTCGCACTAGGTGGAGCCCCAGATCGTGGGGCATGACCGCGACAGAGGATCTTGCCTCACAGCACAGAGAAAAGGGAAGGGAAACCAAGACCTACAAAGTCCCATGACCCGAGTTGCATAAACCCCACAACAAGCTGGGGAAGGTGCCGTCACCGTCACTGGGCAGCCCCGTTTTGAAGATGAGAACACCATGCTCGGGGAGCTCCAGTGACTCGCTCCAGGTCAGCCAGCCCGTGAGGCAGAGTTAGGCTCTGAACCCAGGTCCTGTGACCTACGGCCTGTGCGCACGCCAGAGCCCCAGGCGGGGCCGCTCGGCGAAGGTGCTGTGGCCGGGCCCGGGGGAGCCAGCCCGGCCTCTCACCGTCTGGTAGGTGATGACCAGCTGCACCACCGGAAGCGCATAGAAGACAGCGATGGTGGCAATGTTCCTGCGGAGTGGGGGGGGGACAGCGGTGAGCAGGCGGAACACGAGATGGCACCACAGCCCCCTGCCAGGAACAGGAAGCCCGGCCCGCTCCGCCCACTCACCAGAAGTAGATCTGGTACTTCTTCCGAAGGACGCGTTTGTCCTTGCGTGCCAGGTCGGCCACGTAGAGGTATTGCTGGGGAGAAGTTGGAGTGAGCCCCGCGCTCCCGCTGCCCGGGAGATCGGAGAAGCCCCTCTGGGCCAGGTTAGAGGAGGACGAGAGAGTCCCCCCTGCCCCTCCCTCAGGGCCCTACTCGAGGCCCCCCCCACTGCTGCTGGCCGATCAGTCTGGAAGGGCTGGGAGTGGAGTTGGCCTCCCCTGGAATGGATGCTGCCCCAGCCGAAGCCCTTTCCCTTGTTCCTCTAAGATGTCACCCCAGAGGGACATGTGCGGCGGCCCGAACACAGAATCTCCTTTCCTTGGGAAACCCATGGCCAGGGCCAGCCCGCAGGGCATCGGACCTTGGTGCGAATGACATTCTTGTCGGAATCGATGTCAGTTAACGTGTCGTAGTCATCCTCCTCCACAGAGCTCATGGAGTCCAGGCGAGGCCGAGCGCCCACGGGGTCTAGGGAGCGATCTGGGGTGGGCAGGAGGGAAGAGTTAACCAGTAGGCACAGAACCCAAGGTCTGTCCCCACCCACCTGGGGCAATTGTCACAATTACTGGGCAATGGGAAGAGGCAAACTGTGGGCTCAGGGCAGGGGTGGAGGTGGCTTAGGCCCAGGGCAAAGGTATCGGGTGCTCCTAAGTCCTCAAGGGGAACAAGGGTGGGTTCTGGGAAGAGGCCACCAAACAGGGACCCCTCCAGCCCTGCCCCCCTCACTGATGTAGGACTTCCAGGCCAGGACCCTGAGCAGACCTTAGGCCCCAGACACAAGCAACAGACTGAAATTGGCAGAAGTCATGCTGATTAGGTGCCCAGCTGTGTGGGTTCTGAGAGGACACTGCCTTGGCCCCCACTGGGTAGAGACCCAGTGGGCTCTGGGGCGCAGGCAAGGGCGACAGACAAGGGCGACAGGCTGACAGGAAGAGCACCTGCTCCTGGTCTTTCCTGGTGCCTTCAGGAGCTTCCTCCTGTGACCTTGCCTGACCGAAGCCCCCAGAGGCCGGGACATGACACCCCAGCAGGCCAGGGAGTGAGGGTGCTGGCAAACACAGCAGCAAACCAGAACATCTGGCCTGGGGGGAGCAGGGGTGCCGGCCCACCAGCATCAAGGCCAGTGCCTGCTTCTCTCAAAAGACACAAGAGCGGGCAATTATTGGCTTTAGATGGGGAAGCCATGCACAAAGCATCTCTCTGGCCCTGGAGCCTACCGGCCCCGGTCAACAGCCCTGGCAGGAGCTGATTGGCGGAGCAGCGCCCCCCCACCCCACATCTACCCATGGCAATGCACAGCTGCCGCATCTGGCCAAAGGGGAGGCGCCGCTTGAACTGGTCGTGCCCTTCAAAGGAAAGGGAAAGTTACCAGGAAGTGGGGCCAAGGAGGAGAGAATGAAAGGGGAGGTGGGCAGGGAGCCAGCAGCCCCTCTCCTGGTGCCAGCATCTGGCAGAAGAGGCGGGTGCCCTTCACCACGCTTCACCCAGCCTGCTCGGGCCTGTACGGCGCAGCTCCGCCCCGCCTGCCTCACTCACCCTGGTAGCTGTAGGACAACTCTCCGGTGCCCGTGCTATCCCCCAGACCGTCCGTGGACCCGGAACTGTTCTCTGCGGGACGGGGGACAGGACGTGGTGAGGCCGGTGGGAGGGGACAGGGAGGCGGGGGTCGGGAGGGGCCACTCTGCCGCCTTGGAGGTGGAAGCCCAAGGAGACTGGGCTGGGCTGTGAGTGGGCAAGGACAACCTCTGGCGCTGACACGTACCAAAGGAGCCGTAGTTGTAGCCCTCATAAGGGGAGCTGCCAGGGAAGGAGTCAGTGAGCACTCGAGGGTGACCTGCAACGAGAAATCAAGGGCCCCTCAGCTCTGGCAACAGAGAGGGAACCAAGGCCAAGGAGAAGAGAGAAGGAAGACTCCAGAGAAGAGAGACATGGAGGTACCACGGCAGCAGCAAAGAATAAGCACTTATCCTGACAAATACACCTTGCTCCCACCCCCACCGGCTGCCCCAACCTCCCACGTGTGTCCCCGTGGAAACCCTCACCATCCTTTGTCCTCGCTCCAGAGACAGAGGTCAACGAATTGATGCGTCTAAATGACCAGCCAGGACAGCGAGCCTCAGCCTGCCCAGGTCCCACCCAGACAGCCTGGTGCGGCCCCTCCCTCCCCCATTCTGGACCTCAGCTTCTCTGCCCACAGCATCTGGAGCTTACCAAGGAGAGAAGCTGAAAGAGAAGGTCCCAAGCAGGAGGAAGGATAGACAAGAGAGGGGGATGGAAGAAAAAGAGAGAGAATGAGAGATTAATAATCCCCCAGACTGTAAGCTACATTGCCTGAAACGGACAGACAACGTAGCTAGACCCAGAGAATGAATCGAGTGGCAGCGCGTTAGGGTCCCAGGGGCACAAGAGCGTAGCCCCGTTTCCATCTGCAGAGTGTTATTCCCAATCTGAATATCCAGAAACCCCAGCTGGCCTTTCCTCCTCCAGCCCCCAAGGGAACCATCCAGAAAAGCACGGAGCAAGCTCTGCCCTCCCTGCCCAGGCCCTCCAGAGGTACCGCTTTCTGGGCAGGCTCGGTCCACGGCCAACAGAAGCGTCTTCTTCCTCTGCCTGCAGGGACAGAATCCAGAGGCAAACCAGAGGGGCAGGACGAGGATCCCTTCTACCCTGGGCTGGCCTGCCTTCCACCCTCTCCACCCCATAACCCTGTCCTCCGTCTGTGATCTTAAGGTTCCTCCCAGGCTGGGAAGCAATGTGGGGTTTCCCTACTTGGGTAGAAGGTTGAGGGCAGGGGTTGGTTTCCAGAGGAGAGGCCTATGGAGCACTGACCCTAAAAGGGACTTGCCTCCTATGCCCCAGGATGGTGTGGAGCTGGGGCCCTGGGCTGGCTCAGATCCTGCCAGGCCAGCTACCCCAAAAAAGGGGGATGCCCAGTGGTCCCACTTTACCTCCAGTTCTCCCAACAGGCCAAGAGGATGGTCAGCAGATAGAAGGAGAGAAATATGCCCAGGCAAAACAGCATACCACCAACATAGGCCTCAGCTGTGCAGGGGGCGGGGGGGGTGGGGGGGGAGGAAGATGAGCAGCACACCAAATCTTCCAGGAATGCACACAAGGGCCCAGCCAGAGCTCTTCCCACTTCTTCCCTCAGTGACCTGGCTAGAATTTTCTCCTCTCCTTCTTTCTCAAAATCTCCATCCTGTTTTTAAACATAGCTTCCTTCCAAACACAGCTCAGAGGCTGTGTCCTCTAGGAAAGCTTCTCTGTCCTGTGATCCCAGGGACCTGTCCTTTGGCCTTCCCAGCTTCAGCATGCTGCTCAGAAGCAGGCCCCTGTCCTTCAGACGGGAGCTCCCTGAGGACCCTGGCGAGCGTGTCGGTGCTCGAGAAATATCTGTGGAATAAAGAATCCCTCCAAGAGAGGCAGCGTCTTTCCCCTCCCGTTACAATCCCTTATTTTAATCTTCTATTTTCCAGTTTACAAAGTGCTCCATTCAATCACTCGGTAAATATTTATCGAGCATGATTAAGGGGCCTAACACTTTCCTGCTAATTTTATGCTAAACCTCACAATTTGGTGAGACTACAGGGACAGATCCTATTACCCATCATGATAGGGAGACAGGGAAACTGAGGCTCAGTGAAATTGCACTGCTCACAAGAGGTGAAGAGAGAACTGGAACTCAGTACTTCAATTATTAGTCTCTGACACTGTACCACATCCCCCTGGGACCCACCTCCGGGCTCTCCCACCGGGCTCTCCCACCGTGAAGGCTGCCAAGAACACTCCCCCTTCCAGGCCTGCCAGTCTGCATGTGGGTCTCCCCCTCCCCTCCCCGCCCCCCCCATCTGAGAGGAAGAGTCACTCAGCCACCCACACTCACACGTGACTGCTCGAGATACCACCACTGACAGGGTTTTCTGGCGGTGCCCTTGATCAACCGGTTCATCTGGAAGCAAAATGTCAAACAAGTAGTTGCCTGGAGCTTGGCTAAAGTTTGTGGGACCAGGCCTGGGAGAGTCCGGGGCCAACAGCCCACATCCCGGCAGACCCACCCATCAGCCATACAGGTTCTTTTACCTCCCAGGGAGCGACCGAGCCCTCCCCACCCCTAGGCAGGCCCAGGGCACACCGTGTACCTTCTACAAAGGGGTAGAAAGGCAAGGAGCCCCCACAGGC
Organism: Potos flavus; assembly: GCA_028534135.1. NCBI lineage: Eukaryota > Metazoa > Chordata > Mammalia > Carnivora > Procyonidae > Potos > Potos flavus. The sequence continues at coordinate 11,293,514 of CM052884.1, read as the reverse complement.
CTGGTCTTCGGTCTTCACTACGACCACCACGTAAAAGCTATTGCTAGGGAAGTCTTTGCGCTGCAGGACGACGATGGTGATGATAAAACCGTCATCATCATCCATCATCATCAAAATCAATCAATAAAATACACACATAGTTTTCCTTAGCGCTCACTACGATCCCTACGAGATAAGTACGTTGCCCTTATCAGGCCTCAGGGTTACCGGCTGATAAGTGGTACAGCAGGGTCATCTGCTCCAGAGCCCAAACCGTGACCACGCTCCACCCAGATGAGCACGTGTGTGTACGACTCACCATCATGGTACCCGTGCGTGCCCCGTACAGTCTGGGCATGAGCCAGGAGAAAAAGTGGGAGGGGGGCCCGCTGCCTCCTCAGTTGCAAGACTGGGTGTCATCAGGTGAGCGCACAGCTTCACCCCCCCTGCCCCCAGCATAGGTTTTAGCCTTCGCCAAGGGCAGCACTCAGCAGCAGCCTGGGCCCTTTTCCCCCTCTCTCTCTCTCTTTTTTTTTTTTTAGATTTTATTTATTTATTTGACAGAGAGAGAGAGAGCTCAAGAAGGGGGAGCAGCAGAGGGAGACAGGAGGAGGCTCCCTGCCGAGCAGACAGCCCGATGTGGGACTCGATCCCAGGACCCTGGGATCATGACCTGAGCTGAAGGCAGATGCTTAACTGACTGAGCCACCCAGGCGCCCCCACCTTTTCCCCCTCCTAGCTATCATTACAGTGAATGAAATAGATATGATAGCCCGAAAGGGTACTCTGCTCTTTCCTACCCCACAAGGTGAGTGGGATGATGATTCAACCTTCACATAAACTGCAGAGCCCCAAATCTCAGGGACTGGCAGGCCAAGACAGTCTTATCAGTAAGGTAAAAATGGGGCCGGGGTGCGTAAAGGAGCAAGGGTTTGGAAAGCTCATTGCCTGGCTACATCTCCCACAGGGCCATGCGCATTTCCTACCTGCACAGTGATGGCGGCCTTCTTGGTCATAGTCTGGTACATGCCGATGAAGGCTACGTTGTTGTCTAGGTCATAGACAGGGCACTACAGAGGGAGGAGGGGAGAGGCACATGGGCAGGAACCTGGGCCCTGGGCCCGCTCTTTAGCAGTCCCGCTCCCCACCGGTGGAGAGCAAAAAAGGGCAGACCATTTACCAGGACATCCTGGATGGAGATGACTGAGCAGGGGAAGGCCTTGTTGGAGGTCACCTTGACAATCACCGAGTCCACTCCCTCCGGGAACTCATACTTGAAGTACTGAGGGCAAGGAGAGCCCCATCTCATGAGGATGCTCTCTGTCCCTCTAGAAGGGAACAGTGTGTATCCTCTCAGGGTTGGGCAGTGGAAGCTCTCGGGGGAGAAGGACCCTGACCCCAAGCAGCCCTATTATATCACTCCCCTCAACCTCAGCCGGACACTCAGGATAGTGTTCCAAGAGGCAAGGAGGAAAGGTGGCAGCCAGACCCCATGCCTCTGCACGTCCACGCGGCCTGTCCCTGACCACCTCAGGGCCAGAACTCCTGTTTCCAGATAGTCCCTCCGTGGCGAGGGTGCAGCCAACCTGGGACTCTGCTGACCACTCCCGCTCCCATGTCCCCACTTCTCCTCCCGAGGGCCAGTTGCCAGACACATCTTACCTGGGGCTGGGCTGCTGTGGTATTGAAGCTAAACTGCTCCCCAGTCCTGGAGGGAGAAGAGCCCCCCCATCACGGTCACTCCCAGAGCTTGGGAAAGAGGCCAGGCCTGTGGTCCCCTGGGATCACCCCTGCAGACCTGAGCACGAAGTCATCCATCCGGCTGACCCGGAGCTGGTAGGTGGTGTTGACCGGTGACAGGGTGGACACATCCACATAGAAGAACTGGACCTCGGACTCGTTCTTGGTGGGGGGCTGGCACAGCGTTCGCTCCACCTTTTGGTAGAGGTACTTGCGCTGATACCTACAGCCCAAAGGAGAAAGCCAGGACGTTACAACTGTCCCAGCTAGCAAGCCACGCCACGGGAGCAAGGCCCCGACTCCCCCACTCTGGTTTTCAACTTCTCCCTACTCGTACCCCAGCGAGGCTGGCAATCTCTGGGCTGGCTGGCTTAGCCACTGAGCAGCCCCCTGATTCAGAGAATGGGGAAGAGAAACAGAGGGGCTCCTGGGTGGCCTGAGGCCCTGGATCAGGCCCTGGGTGAGGCTCTCCCCCTCCCTGATCCCCAGGTCCTACTCACAGCCCTCGCAGGATTAGGGGCACCTGGAAGGACACCACAGCCTCCTTCTGGCGGACCACGAACAGCAAAGGAGCCCCCTTCTGCTTGTTCAGGACATTCACGGACACACGCACACCTTCTGTCTGCAGGATGACATGGAAACACCCTTCAGTCAAGCCTGTGGTGACTCTACCTCTGCTCCTTGGGACACATGGCTCCAGAGACTGTGAGCCCGTCATGGCGACCACTTTGTTCTCCCCCGACCCAACCCCACCCTAGTCAGGCTGGGCAGCTAGCTATGCCCCTTCTTCTGCCAGAGCAGCCCCAGTCTCCAGGAGGGACTGGCCCTGAGTTAGAGGACAGGCTCTTGGAAGAGGCCCCACCCTGGCTGGCAGACATGTGCAGGACAGTGGGACCCACACAACTACAGGGCCTCAGTTCCCAATAGGAAACACAATGGAGACCTTGGGCATTCCCAGGATACTCCATACCTATCCATGTTCGTGGGATATACATGCACAGGGACACGGGGACACAGGAGAGCAAGAAGTGTTCCTCAATTTTCTTCCTTGTGAGCCGAGAAGCCCCCATTCAACAACTAATTAGGGGCCAGAGCCAGTGGGAGGTGGGGAAAGAGACTGTTGAAAGCTAAGAAAGCCAAGTTCTATCCTTAGCTCTGACCAAGGACTAGAGCTGTGGAGAAGTCACTTCACACCTCTGAGCCTCGATTTCTCCCTCTGTAAAATGCAGACGCTCTCACTCTTGGCCCATGGAGGAATGTACACAGAACAGTGGGAGCTTAAGAAAATCAATCAGTCAATCCTGGCAATGCTGGTTATTGGGCTGCTGACACCCAAGCCCTAGGGCAACGTTTCCCAGAGGGGTAGAAGACCATAACTCTCAGGATGACCCCAGTTATGGGGGAGAAGGAAGAAAGGACTCCAAGCAGGAGGACATCAAACTTCAGAGAAACAGGCACTGAAGGCGGATGCTGGCCTGCCACAGAAGGTAGATCCCGCCCCATTCTGAAAAATAATCAGACTGCCACTCTCAGCTCTACCACTTCTTAGTAAATCCAATCATGGAGAGCCCCAGGCAGGAGATCATAGAGCCAGGCTGCAAGAATTCTCCAAATCTCAGCTCTGCCCAGGGTCTAGACTTCCTAGATCTAGCTACAATCACGTTTAACACGTGGCTGGGGGAAAAAATGAAAGAGAAAGTCAGGGGGAGGTAGATTCCCCACTGGAGACAAACTTCCTCTCTCCTCCCATCCCACTTGGAGTTGGTCTTATCTCCACCACCTTCGACTTACAAGGCCAGCTGGCTTTCTAAGGCAGAGAGAAAGCTGGGAAGTCCTGCACTCATCTCCCTGGGGAGTCTCAGCTATAACTTGGCTGAGCAGAGCCTTTCAGTCAGCCTGTCTCATCTCCTTGGGGTTTTCTGGGCCAAGCCCAGTAGCTAGCCCGCTTCCCCCTGCACCCAGACGTGTGGGGCTGTCAGATTTGGGGTGCTGGACCAGTCCTGCTCAGAGCACAGCTGGTGGAAAGGAGGGGGCCAAAGAGAAGGAGAACTTTAGAAAGGAAAGGAGACAACTTTAGAAACTGTCCAGCGGGAGCTTCAGAGAAATGTTGGTTGCAAAGCAAGGAGGACTGGTCAAGGGAGTCCAGTGCAGTTCTGGGAAAAGGAAACCCAATGGGGTGCTGCGTTCATGGCCCTCCTAAAAGAGTAGAGGATTGACTGACTCGAGGAGCCCTGGTCTGCTCACCCACTCACCACCAGCCCCCAGCCCAGCCCAAGCCAGCCCTCACCCGGTTTCGGGTCACAGTGTGGTTGAAGGTGTAGATGTTGACCAGCTCGCTGTTGACCTCATCCACGTAGGTGTGCTCAAACTCGGCGTCTTTCTGCGAGACGTTCTTGGGCCCCAGAACCCCCAGATGGCTCTCGACCGAGGCCACCAAGAGCGCCAAGAAGGGCAAACCCAGAGCGAACATGGCCCCGGCAAGGCGGCAGTGGCGGCGGCGACAGTGGCGTTGGCGGGGACGGCGACAGGCGACAGAACACCTCCGGGCAGGGCTGCGGCTCCGGCCGCAGCTTCCAGCATCTCACCAGGACCAGAACTTTAACCCCGGCCTGAGATTAGGAAACGTCCCCTCCCTAGAGCCGCAGAGACAGACGCTCGCAGTGGGCCTGGAGGGGAGGGGCGGGAGAGGGAGGGGAGGGTGTAGGGTACGGACCAGCTCGCGAGGGGCTGAGCGCGGCCCGGAGACCCCGCGGCCGCCGGCCCCGGCCGTGAGAGCCAGGGGGCGGCTGGTTGCTGGGAGCTTGGAGACGCCGGGGAAAGGGGAGGGAGGGAGGGAAGCCGGCGGCGGGGGCGGCCGGGAAGGGAGGAGGGTCTGAGGGTGAGGAGCGTGATAGGTGGCAGCGACCCGACGCCGCGCGGGCAGCACCGCGCGTCTTCTGGGGCGCGGGCCCTTTAAGGGCGGGCGGCCGCGGCGGGCCCGGTGCTCGCAACTCCGGGGAGTGTGCGGTGCCGCGAGGCGGTAAACAGCAGGGCGGCCAGCCCGCCCGCTGACGTCACGAGAAACTGACACAGATTTAAAGGGCCAAGTCCCGGATTGGGCCTTAAAGGGGCCGCAGCCCTCCAGCTGGAAGCTGCCTCGAACTCCTATCCCACTACCACCTCCTCTTTCGTAATCCTACCCGTCTCTGGAAGCTCACTTTGGTTGGAATAGATGGATGTCTCCGTGAAGGATCTCCAAGTATTGGATTCTTGTTGACAAAATCTTCTTTGCTCAAACGTAAGGATCCACCTCCATCCTCACTGCTTTACCACCAACATCCTCCATCCCTGGGTCATTAAGAAGGAAGAGCTCAATTAGGAGAACAGGACCGGCGCCTTCCCGGGCGAGGGGTATGGCTGAGGGTATGGCTGAGGCAAAACTACAGAACGAACCTCCGTGTCCTCTCACCTTTTTTTGCAGCGGCCGCAAGGCTTCAGGGAGGCCTGGAAGCTTGCCGGGCTTTCTCCTCTTCTCTGCAGAGGCAGCTTAAAAAGCTCATTGAAAGACAGTGACTTTCAGTATAAATCGATGAAAACTTTTCTACAAAATATTTTGGCCTGTGTTTCAAGAAGTTTAAAGAGCTTTATACTCTGACAGAGTAATTTCACTTTGGGGGCTCTATCCTAAGGAAATAAGAAATACAGATTTAAAATGTATAGGCAGTAACGCTTACTATTGCGATATTTGTAACATAAAGCATAAAGGAAACAGCCTAAATGTCCATAATGAGGGAATGGTTAAAAGTGCTATTATGAAGCCATCGAAAATGATGCTTAAGACTTTAAGGAACATGTCAGCAGAGAACAATCAAGATACGACACTATATGAAGAGTATGGTTTCCAAATATGTAGGCATGCATAGAAAAGCGTTGAGAAATCTTTGAATTACAGATGATTTTTAAAATGACATGTATCATTTTCGTCTAATTCCAAAAGTATAGAAAAGTACCAAAAAGAAAAGAAAAATCACTGGACTGTGAACCGTTTGAAAATGTTTTTAGATCTTTTAAAAATTTATACATTTGGGGACGCCTGGGTGGCTCAGTTGTTAAGCATCTGCCTTCAGCTCAGGTCATGATCCCAGGGTCCTGGGATCCAACCCCGCATCAGGGTCCCTGCTAAGCAGGGAGCCTGCGTCTCCCTCTCCCACTCACCCTGTTTGTATTCCCTCTTTCACTATGTCTCTCTCTGTCAAATAAATAAAATCTTTAGAAAAATAAAAATTTATACATTTTCTATGATGCACATGGATTTCTAAGATAAATTAGATATGTTTAAAGGAAAAGAAATGTAACATGTCCACCTCTGAAATTGGCAGACACCTAGATGAAGCCACCTGGGCCAGAGACTTGTGATAATTCTCTTGCTCCCAAGATTCCAGCAGCCGCAGCTCCTGCCCCTGCCCCTGCCTTATTCTCTGGGCTTTGTTCCAACAAAGACTATTTTATCTCATGGCCAATTATAAATATTTATTCATTCCTGCAATAAATATTTAATGGGCACCTACTATGTGCAGGTACTGTTCTATTTATACTAGGCAAATGGCGTGTGCAAGAATTAGACCTGGCCCCCTACCCAAGCAGTCTTCAGAACGAAGATCAAAAGCAGGCTGCAGGGTCTGAAGAACCCTGGAAAGTCAGAGCAAAGGGAACCTTAGCAGACTCCTGGACCAACCCCTCATTTTATAGACAGGTAGAGTAGGTAATTTATTAGACTCCAGCACATCTACACAAACCCGAATTGGAAGACCCTCAGGATAACAGGAAGAATTTTCATTATAAGCCCATGTAGTCCCCAGCCCAGTTTGGGCAGTGGATATAGGATTTCCACATTCCAAGTGAACTCCACTTTCTCTCTCATGGTGACCTCCTCCTCATCTTGCCAGTAAATCTGGAACTCTAATACTCCCACTCTGAGTTTGAGCTCCCCACTTAGCTTGATGTAACTTAACTGGTTTCTGGAACCTTCCTGGGTGCTGTGAGAACCACTAGTCTCAGCTATAGGCTGGTTGGCCCAGGTGCTATACTGAATAAGCCCAGGCTGGGGGCACTCCAACTCTGCCTCTTAGGCTTTGGCGCAAAATGTGCCCTCCCGCCCTGCCTGGTCTGTTTAAAATACATATCCAGACGTTGTTGAATTGCAGTCTCTGGAGGTGAAGCCCAGGAACCTGGGTTTTACAAGCACTCCAGAAGCGTGATATGCACAACAGATTTGGGAACACTGCTCTGGGGCCAGACAACTGGGACCGGGACTGCTGATATTTGTTTGCTCCCTTTCTCCTAGCAGTATCTTAGGAGAAATCTATCTAAATAAACCCGGAAGGGATCCTTCCCTTTTGCAAGGGCTCATGGGCTTAACCTTTGAATCCTCAGCACCTCTGTGTTCAAACAGGGCAGGAGGGCAGCAGCCCCAGACTTTCCTGTGGTTCTCAGGTCTGCAGAACTTTCCTCAGCCCTTCTGCCCCACCCCCTAGGGAGGGAACAGCACAACCCAGTTATGAATAGGTCCTTTCTCAGGTCTGGTAGTGCTGAGAGAGGGCGTTTTTGTTGGCTACAGCAGTTAGCATAAAAGGGCAGTGCTGGGTCTCAAAGCCAGACTTGTGAGAGCAAAGGAGATGTCAAGGCCTCAGGGCAGCCCCCTGGACCTTCTGTGCTGGTCCCGCTACTGTATTATCTGCCATGTTATATAAAAAAAACCCCAACCCCAGCCCTGGTGATGAGAGCAGGGTGGGGTCACAAGGCTCAGATGACCTCCTTCTACTTCCCTGTGGGCCATCCTTCCGATCCTGAGAGCAGAACGGACCTAAGAGATGGGACCATTAACCAGGGAGCCGACAAGGTTCCCAGCTTTCCATAGGGGGTAGAGAGTGGCCGTGCCTGTGGGTGGGTGGCAGGATCAAACCCGACTTTAGAATTAAGTAACTTTTACCCAGAAAAAAAAAGTTACACAAGCAAGCCCTGTAAAGGAAGTAGACTTGAAGTTCCCTGTTTTCATCATGACCATAAAAGGGTCTCAGTTTATCGGCGGGGAGCTCAAACAGAACGGATCAGGAGCCCTAGCAGCAAAAGCACTGTACAGCCCTTCTTTCTCTCCATCGTGCAAGTGCTGTTCTTTCTCAGGGCTGCCCTTGGGTCTGGTCATCTTTCCAAGGCCCATGAAAATGGGATGCACATCATTTTAGGAATCAGAGTATCTACTCCGTCATTCATCATCCTGAACTATTGTCTCAAGAGTAGGAGGGGAGTCAAGGGAGAGCAGTTTTGACTGAGGGGGCACACTTTCTGCCACAGACAGATCAGCCATTTTCCATTTCCTGGGCTTTCACCATACAGACTGAGAAACGTAAACAATACATTCAGGCCTTGCATCCTTGTTCTCTGTGGCCATGTGCTGGAATCAACATCAGAGCTTTGCACGAAATGAAGCTGGTCAATCAGGCTGCTGAAAACAAGGAGATAAAAAATTGATCAACTCAAATCTGTCTCCAAAGATCACTGATTAAGAATGAGCCAGCCTCCTATCTCAAGAAAGCTTAGGTCTCCAGCTACGAAATCAGAAGATGCAACTCAAGAACCTTTTCCTCCTCTCTGGTAGCTACTCAGCCCTTAGTCCATGTTGCTCTCAATAATAGAAAAGGTCCCCTCTCTTTACACTCTGGCTCACATACAGGCCACCTCCCACAGCTTCTCCTGTTACCTCACTGGTCCTCCGAGCCTCCACAAAGGTGATTCTCTCATCCACGATACCTTTGTTCCTCTGGACCAGTCTTTTTCTTCGGTTTCACTTTTCCTATAAAAATTATCTTATTAATTCCATCTAGTTTCAATCAAACAATTCCAGAAAATGTGTCGAAAACTTTTGTGATGAGTATGTATGACATCTGTTTTTAAGTGAATTTTGTTTGTCCTTATTAATAATGTGCATTGTTCCTCACAAGCAGCAGCGTGGCATCATTGAAAGAACAGGAAATGAAGTCGAAAGATTTGTATTCCAGTTTCAGTACTGATAGTTACCGGCTAGATGACCATGAACAAATCACTCAGTCTCCTGTTCAATCATTCTTTTGTTTATTCAATGCCTAATTTGTACTAGTCACTAAGCTAGGTGCTGGGAACACAGATACTTAAAACACATTCTCTGTTCTTAAGAATTCATAATCTAACAGTGTAGACAAATAGGTAAGCATATAATACAGAGTAAGTGCAACGATAAAAGATTTACACAAGGTATTATGGGAACTCAGAGATGAGAGATCTAGTACAAACCAGAGCTGGAAATCAGGGAAATCAAAAAACCCCCCAGGAGGTGTCCCTGAGGGGGCTCTTAAAAGATGAATAGAATCTAGCCTAGCAAAGGAATAGGAGCATATTCCAGACATGGGGTCTCAACTTGGAGCAAAGTAATAGACTTAAAGTTCAGTGCTATTGGCAGGAAGGTTCAAAGGGGTAGGAGGATGTGAATTGAAGAGGGTCAAGTCATGGAGAGCATTGGATGTTCTATCGAATGGCTTGGACTACCAATAGTTATTGATGAGCTTGCTGCAGTACACTGATGTGTCACGAAGGTCAAAGCTTGAGCAGTATGTAGAATGTTTTTTGAGATTATAAAAGCAATAGCATAAAATCAGGCCAGAGTAGAAGATAGACTACGTGTTTATCAAACATCTAAGACCTTTGCTTCATGGCTATGTAAAAATAGGTAGCTGAGTGAAGATTTCACCCCTGCAATGATAGGAGAAAAGTAGGAGATGGGACCCTCCTGCTGGTTTTTCCCCAAGTGGATGCTGGCGAGGGAGCCTTCCCTCCTATCTACTTGTCCCGGGCCGGTGCAGAAGTTCATGTGGGGTAGTAGTTTGGATACACTTAACCAAGGGCGTGGGCTGCTTTCACTGCTGCCTGTGACTTCAGGGGAACCAGTGAGCTCCTGACAAAGGCAAAGCCTCCAGGGCAGGAGAGGGTAGAGAGGAACCTGGTGTGATTGGATATAGTGGTAGAAGACAACTAGAAAAACAGAAATATCTTAGGATCTCCATATTCTCTTCTCTTACAGGAGTAAACCAGTTTAACTCAGTAGCATCACCATGGTGAAGAGTGATAAAGTAGATGATACAAAAAAACAGAAGCTTGCAGCTGCTAAGGAACATCTTACTGGCATATCAATTTGCTGTAATTACTGCTGGCGTGGTTGGTGGCTAGTCATCAGGTTAGGCCCTGATGGGCCAGTTGAGTAACTGACCCTCGTTCCAGTATCCTTGCTATAAAGACGTCATACTTGGGTCAGGCTGTTTTAGACTGGGGAGGCAAAGATGCTACGTGAGAGCTGTGTCCATGCTCAAGGTTCCTGTCCTGAACTTGTGGTCACATCATGTTATGAGTCTGATGCCACTGATGCCATCCATCCAGTTCAGATGAGGAGGTCTACAGCATACAACCAGCCTAACCTGTCTGCATAAACAGTCCAGACTCATGGGTAAGGGTGGACTGCAAAGGAGGCAGCTGTGCTTTCTTAATGTCTCTGGTATGAATGAACCCTCAATGTTTTCATCTACCCCTGTGGTCCCTGCCCCCACTCCTCAGCACATGGAAGCTAGTAACTTTCTATTTTAATTATCTTTTCGCCATTTGACTACACTTACACTTTCCTGTTTCCTTTAGATCTTAAACTTCATTGACCCAAGTGTCTTCCCGTCAGTCTGAACTTACTGACATGTTAACAGCCAAGCAGTCTTTTGTACCATGAAAAATTCTTGCTCCATAAACACAATTTCATTCTACTGCTGGTTTTAAGGTGGAAGGCAAGCTGGCCAGGTAACGCACTTTAAATAAATTCTAATAATCACATGGCCATGTGGAGGACAAAACGGTAAAGGAATGTACCAGCCGCAGAAAGGTCTGAAGGAAGCTGCTGGCTTGGTCCAGGTGAGATGATCACTTCACTCCCAGGACCTTCAACTGAAAGGAAACTAGGAATGTAGCTATCATGAACTCACTGAATCAGAATCTACAACTAGAAAGACAGCCCAGATTGAATGAGTAGTGAGTGGCAAGGCAAGGACTCTGAAATCTGGTTTTAAAGCTGGGTTCAAATCCCAGCTCAGGCACCAAAATTATAGGACTTCAGATGGATACAATCCATATCTCCCTAGGCCTCTCAGCCAATAGCAGAATGGGGACGGATACACCTACATAGTATTAGTAGGACTTTCTCCCTAGATGGCATAGGAACTCAGAATAGTCCAATTAATTTGAAGCACTCGAGTGCATGCTGGGGGCAAGAGTAGAAAGAGATATTCAAGTGTAAAAAAGGAAACTGATGATTATTAGTGTGAGGAATAGAGTGAGAAACAGTGGAAATTACAAATTTAATGTGAATTCTGAAGATTGAAATTAGGAAAAAAGACCAAGAGGTTAGTTTAACAGTTTAAGAATCAGTTCTTCTTAACTGACAGATACTCATAACCAATCTGAAATACTTCCTTTGACAATTTCCCCAGGTGTCTAGTTAGGGTTCCTTTCATCTGCTCATCCCATCCTTCCCTCCTTCAGCCCTGAGATGTGAAGACAGTCAGCTCAGTACATTCAGTTCCCCAGAAAAGCAGCAGGATGTTCTAAGTATCCAATGTGCTTGTGATAAGGTAGGGGGGAAAAAAACCATCCCTTTTTCCCCTCCACTGGAATCCAGACTCTGATAAAGGAGACAGAAAGACATAAGCAAGTTTGAGTGAAATGTTTACATTTATATTGAAATATGCACTAAAACAGAATGAGTTCTACTGGTCAATGAAACTTTGCCAAAGCAAAATCACAAACTTCTGTTGGGGAGGTCCAGTCAGCTAGCAGCAGTGATCCCCAAGCAGGAACACCAAGGAGAAGCCTGGGAGACCCCACTCCAAAAAGCCTCCTTTCAAGAGACCCCAACTCACTTCTCCCACATGCACCCACACAGATTTAGGAGCGTGGACATGCTCCTCATTTTCATATATTTTTAGTTTCTTCACTGCAATAAATATAAAATTGGCAATGCTCATACACCACAGCACAGACAATATTTCAGGCTTTAGCATACAACTGTAAACAGTGACTAGATTCTTAAAAAAAAGTGTTTTTTGTTTGTTTTTGTTTTTTAACAACGAGAGACAGAATTCTTAAGAGCAGGGCGTGAGCTACTCAAGATTTGTTCTGTTGGGTAAAGGCTTTTCACAGAAGATTCTGGTTTAGAAAGATGCCCCCAACAGTCCAAAAAGACCCTAAGTGGGTGCCAGACCACTGCCTATGGCAGCCTAGCATACAGAGGCAGTAAAACACCATGCCTTAGGTCACCCTTGGCAGGACATCCTCGACCTGCCATATTTACGATGTGCCCACAGAAACCCACACCCGTTGCCGGCTGCCGGCGACGTTTCGGGAATGGATGGGCAAAGGAATGAAAACCTGCTCGAGGGGAGGATCAGAACGCCTCTGCTAGCTGTCTGGAAAGTTGGCCCCTTAATCACAATGACAACTAGGACATTTCACTTGGACAGTGCATTACATTTACATATACATGAAAAGTATAAAGAGAGAAATCCAAAGAGTAAGCATTAAGTTCTGTCACTGTAGCAAACAGGGATGTCAATCAAAGAAAAACAGATGAACACTTTTTGCCTAAAGCAGTGCAAAGAAAGTGGGCAAGAAACAAAAAGTGGACTCAGTATCTGCACATTACCAATGGGGCAGATTTTATTTAAGAGGCTAGTGGTTCAAATACTATTGCTTGAATCGCTCTGGTAGGTATAAAATGTAGTAACACCCGAGGTTCACACACATAAGCAAAGGAGCCGAAGTTCAGCTCACCAAGGGCTATCTGATCCTTAGTCAAGAGGGAAGCCAGAAGCGCATGCTGCAGAATAACCTAATGGGTCTGTCCGGGCGATACTCCCGCCCTCTGGCAAATGGAAAAAGACCTGGATAAGAATCGGTCTTTTCATACACAAACTTCTCTGCCCTCCTTAGAACTACGCCTCAGCTAAGAAAAAACCTGTCTTGATAAACTCAAGAATCTGGGCTCCTAAAAACAGAGGGAACCTTAATGTGGGAAATGAGTCTAGTAAACATCACATGTACTTTCTGTTGTTAGTGAAGACATGATACATTCAGAAACTTATTAAAATAAAAAAAAAAAGACCAAAAATAAGACCAAAAAAATTCCTAGAAAGACGTTTCACAAGAAAAACATCAGCCCAAGTTCTATCCCTCTCAATCAGAAGTGGCTCCTAGCACAAATCAGCAACCCCTCCACCTCGCCAAAGCACCAACACTTGCCTTGCAAGCAGAACATCAAACATATGCCTTAGTCACTGAACTTGAATGTTAAGCAGAATCAGTGCAGAGCACATTTTGATAGGTTACTCCAATACCCACCTGGTCCAGTTTAAAATATTTGTTTGTAGATCCAGTTTGTACATATTCCATAGGTATACTGAACAATAAACCATGTACTGTCCTATTATTTTTAAAATGGCAGTTCTTGAAGCTCAAGCAAACCATTAAGATCATAAAGAGCTCTCTCGAAAGAAATTCTCAGACCCTGAAAGTCAAACAAACCTAGTTCTTTTTCATTAAAATGGTGGGATCAAGGTAGAATGTCTATTCTGAAGAGCAGCTCCATTTGCTTCCCCATGAAAAAAGGCCAAATTTTTCTGGACTAATATAATTTTAAAAAACTAAGCCAATAAAAAAATAAAATATACACCCTAAGATACTGTAAAACTTGAAATAACATCAGGGCTTATGGAATGGGAAATGGGAGTTCTGGCTGCTTTTCTTCTTTTTTTTTTTTCTCTCCAAAAAAGGAAAGCGTAGCACATTTTGAGGGAAAAACAAACCAAATCAAACCAGAACTCCAAACGTGGACAGCACTACACAGACTACACACAGAGCACCACACAAGAATGACTTGCACATCAGTACTGTCATCATGAGAGTAACTGGCTGGGGACTTACACTTCCAGCAACAGAGCTCCTAGGTCAAAAATGTGTTAAAAGCCTGTAATGTCAACAAGGACACCCCCCAAAAACAAAGAGGGGATGAGGGGAAATAGGGAGGAAAGGCTGCATGCATGGGCCTATTATAGACATGATATTCAGCAGCATAAAAATAATACCCTCCGTAGAGTCCCCCAAATGGGGCAAAACCTATCTTCCACTGTTAAACATGGGAAAGATTAAGAAAGTGGAACAAATTCACTTGTAACCACAGCATCTCCCATATCTGAATTGAAGCACGTTCAATCTGATGCTGTATGTTAAGAAAATGTTGTGAATACATAGGAGTAAAGCAAACTAAAAACACAGGGCTAAATTATGAACTTTTAAAAACTGGAAAAGACATCTGCTTTAAAGCCAAGTAGGTGTGATCCTGATCGTTACTCTATATGACATAATCCATAGAAAGAAAGGCCAAGAAAAAAAAATCTTCATTTTGTTCAGTCCTTAGGCTCGATGTTATCCTAGGAAAAACTGTGATAATTCAATGAGTGTGTCACACATACAACTAAAAAGTCCCCTTCTGGTTTCAAATGAATTTAAACAACAATCTTCCTTGGCTAATTTGTCTCCTGTGTCAAACCAACCTTCTATGTACAGGACCAGTTTAAATCCCTCCTTCCCTTCAAACACTAGATATGAACATCCAGGAACATTCTACAATGCAAAGTGCCTTAGGAAAGAGAAGGATTCTGTAGTGCCAGTGATATAACTGATCTGAGGAAGCTGGGGTGCGAGTAACACTGATGGGAGCCAGTCAGGCGATGGTGGTTTGTTTCTCCTCCGGGGTCTCCTCCAATAACTGCATGATCAGTTCATGCAGGGGTTTGCAGATCTTAGCGTAGCCCCCTCCTGTGAGGTGCAGAAAATCAAACATGTCGTGGCAGGAGATGGCACCGTCCGAGTGCACGAAGCCCCCATCCGTGTCCAGGAGCTGGACGTTGGCAAGCTTTGGCAGGGAAACCTTGAGGAGCTGGTTCACCTTGGCATTCTTTTGCCTCAACGGGTTGGGCTTCTCACCTCGAGGTAACAAACCCTGGGGCAAAGCAGAGAAGAGCAGAAGATGAGCAGAGTCACTGGTTTTTCTCTACGGACTGTGCTTTCCAAGATTCCTGGAAGAATTGCTTCATTTGACACTCTTTAGTGTGATTGCTCAAACACTAGACTAGAAACTCTGGACTAGATTGGTTTTAATGACAGTTCTCTGACCACTCCTCCTCCTGTCCCTTAATTGTTGCTATGCTTCAGGGTCTTGTACTTGGCCCACTACTCGGCCCGCTCTGAACACTCTAGCCCAGAACCAAACTCCCCAAACTTTCTGAGGCACTCACGACCTGACATGTCCAAAAGCAATTCATCATCTTCTCCCCACACTATACCCCTTCCACATTCTCTGTACCAACTGATCATTCAGACATCCCTGCGTCTTTCATTCCACATACCTTATCTATTTATCATTACACTACTCAGCTTTGGCATCCTCAATACTTTTCAAAACATTTTTTTCCCGTCCATTCTGATTACACATGCTGCTATGGCTTGGAAACTTACCACTATTCACTCAGTTAATGTAAAGTCTCCTGACTGGTCTTCCTACCTCCAATGTGGTCTTCCCTTCAATTCATTCTCCATACAGTGACCAGAATCATCTAGCTCAAATGCTAGATATATTTATGAATGCTACACGAAACGTAAACTACCGTACATGAGAAACAGTGGGAGCAAATGTGGTCTTGAACAATCAAAGCCACATAATATCTGCTAGGATAAAATAGATATTTCCTACATTCATTTTTAACTTATGTTAATTATCTAACTTTCAGATAAATCCTGTGTCTGTCCTCCTATAGTTGATAAAGGTCCACCCTTATGCGGCAAGAGCAAGGTTTATCATCTCAAACCTTTTATAGATGTTGACCCTATTATAAAATTGTCAGACAACCTTTTAGTTGGTTTGTAACTAATGACAGCACATAACAAGTTATTCCTACGTAGACAAAAAAATTTATACCCATTTCTCCCACAGACTATGGTTAAGAGGTCTTATTTTACAAAAACAGATTTTCTGTAGGTATCCTACTAAAAAAAAAAAAAAAAAAAAAGCTTTATGCCAAAGTACGTACTTGCTCATGTCTGCTTTAATTTTTTTCAAATGTTGGAAGCTTTATTACCATTTTATTACGTGATTGTATAGTTCCAAATGAGAATTATAGATAATTATGACTCTGCTACCCTAGACCATCTCCTATCCTTGTTAAGTGCCTCAAAAATTTCACAGATGAAGTCAATCCTAAACCCTCGTTTATGTAACTGTTAAAGTATTAGGCTCTGCATCTAGTACTAGCAAAAAAGAACTGCCCTCTATGCTTACATATCTAAGTCTCAAAGAGATACGAGCGACTAGGAAGGATGGCCAGTGAACAACATACACACGCTTTGTTCTGACAAAGAATACTGTGACAGTAAAAGCAGTAAAAAATGAGTAAGCCTTAAGAACAGAGCACTGTATCTATTGATATTTTCAAGCAAGGATGAGAAAAGCACCTTATATATTTGCACAGCATTTTCCTTAATATGAAAATATCAAAGGTATGCCATGTGATTTTCCCCTGTAATAATTAATTACTAAAATACTATCATGTTAAAAGAAACAAAAAAGAAAATACCATGCCCCTAATCTCTTTACCACGGGACGACGGCAAACCCTTGATGGACACGGGTTTCAAGTGCACAGGTCCACTTATTCACAAATGTTTTTCAATAAATACAGTACTGTAAATGTATTTTCTCTTCCTTATGGTTTTCTTAGTCACATTTTCTTTTCCCTAGCTTTATTGTAAGAATATAGTATGTTATACATATAACATGCCAAATATGTGTTAATCGACTGCTTATCAGGAGAGCTTCTGATCAATAGACTATTAGTAGTTAAATTTTGGAGTGAAAAGTTATACACAGATTTTCATCTGTATGGGGGTCAGTGCCCCTCAAGGGTCATCTGTATTTTAAGTAATTCTAAATGTAATACACATACAGTTTAGTATTTGTGCACTTTTCACTTAAATACGTCATAAATCTTGTTTCCGCAAGGTCTCATAACTGTCACTGGATTGCGGCTCTTACGTTCAGTGACTTTTGCAATCATTCCCTCACGGAGTCATTTAGGGTACTGCTGGTGTTTGCGTGGTGTAGAGAACACCAATGTATACCAAATTTAAAAGTCTGGCTGAAACAAAGACTATTTATGGAGGACTTATTCAGCAACATTCATGCAACAAATATGTTCTAAGCAGCTAAGTACCAGCCACTGTACCTCAGAGGTGGACTCTTAACCACAACCCTTTCTGGAGTAAAGCAAGGATATAAACAAGTAAATTATATTAAGTAACCATGTAATAAAATAAGACATGGCTTCCCAGCACCAGTAAGAAAAATCCAAACTCCTCTATCAAGGCATACAAATCCTTACATGACTTGGCCATAGCCTCTTTCTCCTAACCATCCCAGCCTTAAACTTTATTCAATGACAGCCCTAAAATTCTTCAAGCACCCCCCTTCACTTTCCCAACAAACACACACAAGTATAAGCCTTTCACCATTCTTTTTCTCCCTCTGCCATGCCTTCTTTCCTTTCTCCATTTCTCTGGAGACCAACGAATTCTTTTAAAACTATAGTCAAATGTCAGCTTTTGTCTAAAATCCACCTGTTCTCATGGGATGCCTGGGTGGCTTAGTCGGTTAAGCTTCCAACTCTCGGTTTTGGCTCAGGTCATGATCTCAGGGTCGGGAGATCAAGCCCCACATTGGGATCCACACTCAGCACCGAGTCTGCTTGAGATTCATTCACCCTCCCTCCCTCTCGCCCACCCTCCCGCTGCTCCTCCCCGCTTGAATGCACTCTCTAAATAAAATCTTAAAAAAAAAAAACAAAAAAAACTATTTTTCCCTTAGTATACAGTATAATTACTCCCATTAGCATACAGTATGTTAATTCTCTCTATATGGCTGTGCCCATCTGCCAGTAGACTAGACTGTGTGCTCCTTGACAGGAACAATGTCTTACCCATTTTCATATGTTCAGGACCCAGGACAGTGTCTTGTACATAGTGATCCTCATGTTTGTTGAATAAATGACTATCTTCTTAACATCATCTCATATAGAACTGAACACATATCAGATATCATTCAGAATTCAGTTTTGCTACGAATATCTATAGGTAAACTTTCATACTGAAAGACAGCTATTTATCTCTGAGACTATGAATATTTAATGCTTTAACTCCACAAAGGGCAGCATTCTCTATTAGAAGAGTATAAAAAAAAACCCAAAAACTATAAAGCACCCATTTTTTTGCTAACAAAATCTCTGATGAGAGATTCTAGAGAATTCAGAGATTCTAATAAATATACCACCTTTAACATATTAACAGGGGAACTGAACAACACATCTAAGTAATCCAAACCCAGTCTAATAAAAAGAGACTCAGGACTAGGACAAGTCCAATATGTAATTTAAAAATTTATCAGAAGACAGTTTAAAAAAAAAAATTAAGGCTAACTAAGACAATGACTTCTAAACAAGGATGAGAAGATAAAAGAGGACTCCCACAGATGGTCTGGGAAATGATGAAACCGGTGATACAACAGAACGTATCAGAGAAGAGCCTCTCAGGAGTATCACAAACTGCTTCTTACAGATTCTCTATATTCATGAGCGATCATATTTCTAAAAACATTCCTGACCTGACCTAAAGACATCAAAGACTCTACTGACCCGAAGACTACATACCAATACAATGATTTTGGCCTGAGGCTGCCTTGTATTAATAAGTTGGACGATGGCCTCGATTCCACCTGCTACTTCTTCTGCCGTATTTTCATGGTTGTTTGTTCCTACCCAGACGACGATGACCTATAATTGAGGGAAGAAAAAAAAGCAGGGCAAGGGGTAAATAACCAAGAATAAAGGAATGTTTAGATAAAAATATAATGTTTAGATAAAAATATTTATCACTATTTAGATAAAAATCTCATTTCAAAAATCAAAAGGAAAGGTGAACTTGTCAAATGGTAGGGATAACTTCAACTGAGCAGCCATCTTCAAACACTGATTTAGGCCTCATAGATCTCAGGATAAATTCCAAGCAGATTAATTAAGAAGTAGTAAAACTGCATTAGGAGGAAATGACAGAATTCTCTCATCATTGTGGTGTTGGAAGCTGATCTCTTAAAATCCAGAAAATATACAAAAAAGATAAATTCAACTGTATAAAAATAAAAACTCTGCACTGTGAAGAAAATATTAAAATAAGGTGAAATCTAAGAAAGCCGGGGAAAAATATTTGTAATTCCTGCCGTAGAAACTCCCTGACTTCCAGAAAAAAATAACAAAAGTACCCAAGAGAATGTAATTGGTATAAATAATGCACAGTTATACTGAAGAAAGAATAGCTGGGGAGGAGGCTGGATGAAGTTTCAACAAGTTTTACCTCTTTAAAAAAAAATATTAATTTACGAGGTGGCTGTCACCTAGAGACATACATCTTACTATATAACCCAACAAAGTAACTTTCTACCCTGTCACAAAAAGACAGGAATGTGGACAAGTTTTTCTATTAGAAAGGCCAAAAAACAGGGGTGCCTAGTTGGCTCAGTCAGTAGAGCATGGGACTCTAGATCTCGGGGTTGTGAGTTCAAGGCCCACACTGGGTATACAGATTACTTAAAATCTTAAAAAAAAAAAAAAAAAGAGGGGAACCTGGGTGGCTCAGCTGGTTAAGCGTCTGACTCTTGATTTTGACTTAGATCATGATCTCTGGGTCATGGGATCGAGCCCCACGTCAGGCTCTGCACTTAGCATGAAGTCTGCTTGTCCCTTTCCCCTCTGCTCTTCCCCCCATTTGCAGGGGTGCTCTCTCTCTTTCTCTCTAATAAATAAAAATCTTTTAAATAAATAAATAAATCATAAAAAAATAAATAAAAAGGGGCGCCTGGGTGGTAGAATCCATTAAGCGCCCAGCTCTTGCTTTCAGCTCAGGTTGGGTTCTCAGGGTCATGAGCTCAAGGCCTGCATCGGGCTCAGCACAGAGTCTGCTTGAGATTCTCTCTCCCTCTGCCCTTCTTGCTCATGCTCTCTCTCTAAAATAAATAAGCCTTTTTAAAAAATAAAAAAAAAATTTTAAAGACAAAAAATAAAATACTTTCAACAAAGCAACTGCTATCAACTTTGTTTTTTTCTTTGTTGAGAGCTGAAAAAGATTATATGCAATGTGCCAACTCAGGACATTTATAATGTGTTAAGGTAGTGGGTACACATTTATGAACATCTGTTCACATCTGCTTCAAATTTTCTTCAGAAAAACTTGGAGGCCTTGATTACTAATTTGTCTGCACAGTTAAACAGCTCTAAAATGACTTCCTGAAGTGAATCACGGCACTGGCACCGTGGCCCACATCTGAGCAGATTCCCCCTGGTGCTGCATTCAGGTCTACAGAACAGCATGCCTCATGAGCATCAAATCCCTTCCTACAGCTGAAGAAGAGCATTACTGACAACTACAAATACAACCTAAGCAAGCAGTACATTTTAATACCTATATGCAGTATTCTTAAGCAAGGACAATAATATCAATATCATTTATGTTAAAGTGGCACAAAGCCAGCCAAGACAGTAGCAAAATAATGCTTTAAAGAAGCAATTTGTTTTTATTAGCAGTTTCAGACAACTTAACTACCTGGAAAAGACTCAAGATTAAAGATATTCTTTAAAACATCAGTTTCATTTCACCTTAGGTTTAATATTCTCCAGTTCTCCATTCTTTAGTCTCCACAAAACATGTCTTGTTGTATCTCCCCCAATTCCAAAATTCAGAGCATGAAGTGGGGAAAAAAGCTCTCGCCATATCTAAAAAGAGAAAAACTGGCTTTATTTAAACTGAGTGGGAAATGAAATTCCTCTTCTGCAATGTGTTGTGAGGCACCTGAAAGAATAATTTTCGTTTTCTAAATTAGAATGTAATGCTGCAAATCGTGAGCTACTCGGTGTTCCCAGGGCTCTGAGGATGGCACTGTATCACTAAGTTCTTTCTACGATTATTTTTTAATATATTTTTTACTCTATTTTTTAAGTATGTTCCACGCCTAGCGTGGAGCCCCAAGTGGGGCTGGAACTCACAGTCGTGAGATTAAGACCTAGGATCCAGAGTCAGATGCTTAACCGACTGAGCCACCGAGGCGCCCCTCTATCACTCAGTTCTTAATGCAGCCTTCGACCTCAGCTCAAGAATGGAGTCACAATGCTTCCTGATGCCCCTTAGGAGGTCCCAGCATTTATACTCACGGCGCCAACTCAGTAAGCTCTCCCTTCCCTTTACTCACACATGGTGTGTAAAGAATACAGTGAAGTAGAACCATGAGATGAAGAAATTTAGCACTGGAGCCAGAAAGGAATCAAGCTACCTTTTCCTTTAAACTGCCCTTGGAAGAGTGCAAATCTTAAAAAAGATGTGGCACAGCTCCCCACAAAAATACACAAAATAAGGGGCACCGGGTGGCTGAGTCAGTTTAGTGTCCGACTCTTGGTCATGATCTCAGGATCATGGGATCGAGGCCCACATCAGGCTTTGCGCTCAGTGTGGAGTCTGCCTGGGATTCTCTCTCTCTTTCCCTCTGATCCTCCCCCTCCCCTACATTCTCTACTAAATAAATAAATAAATCTTTTAAAAAATACACAAAATAAGAAAATGTAAAACACAGTTAAGACTTGAGAATCATGACTAGGACAAATTTAAGTAAATAAATGTAATAGGGAAGCTTCTGGGAAGCCAAGGCAAAAAAGGGAGTGGAGTCAGCAACAATTCTGAATTTTCTGTCTCATCATGCTCGGTGGCACAAAGAATCCCATTATGTAGGTCTGACCTTCCTCACACTCTGAACTCGACCTTCTCTAAAGTGTCATGAATAAGCCTCTGGGTTCTGCTCAGAGTGAAAGTCTGCTAGCGATGAATGATTTACCTTAGTAGCCAAGACCCACCCTCAGCCCTTCTTCCACCTTTACCTCGTACTGCTGCATTAACTGCACCATGGAATCCCCCACAAACAGTACATCAGGCTCTTTGTCTTTACAGTCCAGGACAAATCTGTTGTGCTGGTTCGAAAAAGGAAGAAAAATTAGAAACTGGCATTTCTTTCTCGGTGAGAGGTCTTGGCCTAGACACAGCAGTTGTCCAGCCAGTTACTCTGTTGTTAAACATTCTATTTATTCTGTCTGAAATGAACTGCTGGGACTTTCCTCCCACCCTTTCCACACTGACCATTCTCATATGCTCAAGAAAACTGGAATTCTACTGAAACCAGAATAGAAAAACACATTTAACATGTTTTTTAGAAGTTTATCTTTTCCTCAAACCTCTTAAAAGATAATTTCAGACACACAGAAAAGCCACAGTACAATGAACACCTGTATATCGTCTGCCTGTATTCAACAATAACATTCTCCTGTATATGCTTTATCTGTTTGTGTTTGCTGAGCCATCTGAAGGTAAGCGGAAATGCTGCGGTTCTTCACCCTTAAATATTTCAGTATGAGTAAGGACAGTCTCCTATAAAACCACAAAACTATTATCACATCTAAGACAATGAACAATAATCCCATAATATTCAGTCCATATTCAATTTTTCCAGTTGTTCCAAGAGTTGGGTAAAGGACTCTATCTCTTTTTTTGAACTAGGAACCAATTGAGAATCATGTTATCTTTTCTGGATGTATTTAACATGGCCTTTGAAAATGCCTGTTCACCTCCAACTGTGAGACAATGGCAAAGTAGGAGTCAAGTCTTTCTCTTAAATTACTACTATTTCAGGAAGTATTTTTAAACTGAAGAGATAAAATGGGCATGAATAAAAGTCCAGCTGGTGAGGAGGAAGACTGCTGCAACACTTCTCCTCTCCACTGTGGTGCCATAGTGCCAACTACCTCCCAATACCAGTACAATAGTTCACAGTTCTACAAGGTCGTGGAATTTAAGTTCTGCTACTCTAAAGGTTCTGGTACTCTATGTTTTAAGTATAAAAGTAGATACAGTAAGTTTGGAAAAATAGATCAAAACAAAACACTGAGAATTCTACCACCTTCACCCGTACCTACCATTTGGGGGTATTTTCCTCTTGCCATTTTTCCACAGGCCTCCCCAATCTTTTCTTAAATAGTTGACTCACCATGTGTACCTCCTTCTGGCACAATAGCTTTGGGGACAGAACAGCCGATGTTCAAATTCTAGCTTGTCTACTTTTTAGTCCAGAAAGCATATAACTAGTATCACCCTTAAAAACTTATGAAAAATATCAAACGTACGCAAAAGTAGAGCAGGAAATATTATCACTTCAAAACTTATTTTAATCATGACAGTTTTTAACATTTTGTTTTGAAATAATTTTATTTTTTTTAAAAGATTTTATTTACTTATTTGACAGAGAGAGATCACAAGTAGGCAGAGAGGCCTGACGCGGGGCTCGATCCCAGGACCCTGAGATCACGACCCGAGCCGAAGGCAAAGGCCTTAACCCACTGAGTCACCTAGATGCCCCTGTTTTGAAATAATTTTAGAGCTACAGAAGAGTTGCAAAGATAGTACAGTAATCCCATATACCTCTCACTCAGCTTCCTCCAATGTTAACATCTTAGTTTACTCGGGGGAGCACTTGAGTGGCTCAGTCAGTAGAGCATGGGACCCTCCACCTCAAAGTTCTAAGTCTGAGCCCTGCATTAGGTGTAGAGATTACTTAAAAACAAAATAAAAATCCTTTTTTTTTTTTTAAGATTTTATTTATTTATTTGACAGAGAGAGACACAGCAGAGAGGGAACACAAGCTGGGGGGAGTAGGAGAGGGAGAAGCAGGCTTCCTCACTGAGCAGGGAGCCCAATGTGGGGCCCGATCCCAGGACCCCAGGATCATGACCTGAGTCGAAGGCAGACGCTTAATGATTGAACCACCCAGGCACCCCTAAAATAAAAATCTTAAAAAAAAAAAAAGTTTATTTAGATCTCACCAATTTTTCCTCTATGTTCTTTTCCTGTACCCAGGACCAATTCAGGAGATCACATGGCATTTGGTCTACATGGCCCCCTGGTCTCTGCCATCACAGGACAGTTTCTTGGTCTTTCCCTGTATTTCATTTCGTTGACAGGTTTATATTTTTAAAAGATTTCATTTTTAAGTAACCTCTATACCCAATGTGGGACTCGAACTCACAACCCCAAAATCAAGCGCTCCATGCTCTACCAACTAAGCCAGCCAGGTGCCCCTACATTGATTAAAATTACTGTCTCTTTTCCCCTGTTTATCCAATCATTTATTTATAGCAAAATGGATTCATGAATATTTACTTTATCCTTTGAGTTATAAACCAATAATATGATTTATTATGTTGCTCAAATCGTCCAACTTTGCATTTGGGTGCTGTTTCAGGTTGGCCTCAACTGGTCAAAGTGAATATCATCAATGAGACAAACCAGTATCACATGTCTTCTATGAGATGTACTAAGGACTCTTCACTTCAGTGATATTCTTGCCATACATCTTTTTTTTTTTTTTTAAAGATTTTATTTATTTATTTGACACAGAGAGAGATCACAAGTAGGTAGAGACACAGGCAGAGAGAGAGGGGGAAGCAGGCTCCCCGCTGAGCAGAGAGCCCGATCAGGGGCTTGATCCCAGGACCCTGAGACCATGATCTGAGCCGAAGGCAGAGGCTTTAACCCACTGAGCCAGTCAGGCGCCCCATATCTTTTTTTTTCTTTTCTTTTTTGAGTAGTTGCTCTCTCGCACTACAAGATGCTATAAGTTCATCTTTTATTTCCTTTATTCTAGCTGTAGATGCAATCATTTCTCCAAGTAGCCCTGGTTCCTTTCATTGGACCATATATTTTATTATTTAGTAAAGTTACCCTTCCATACAGGTTAAAAAAAATTTTTTTTTAATATTCCTGTTTTTCTTCCATTTGACTTTTTTTCCCAGTCAATGCTAATTATTTAAAGCCTGCTAATTTATGCCAGGAACAACAAAGACATCTAGTTTTAGTTACTACTTTTAATAAAGTTATAAATGGCCTAAATATTCCTAAATGCACCTAAATGGTATCTTCATATATACCAAAGAAATATGATTTAAAGAGAGGAAAGAGGCACCTAGATGGCTCACTCCGTTAAGCATTGGCTCAGATGCGAATCTCAGGGACCTAGGATCAAGACCTGCATTGGGCTCTGCGCTCAGCACGGAGTCTGCTTGGGATTCTCTCTCTCCCTCCCCACCCCACTCCACTCCAGCGCTAAAATAAATGAACAAAATCTTAAAATAAAAAAACATAGGGAGGAAAAAACTATAGCTACGCTTTTAACATGTATGATACACTTGCAGAAAAATACATTCAAACACATACTACACAAATAGCATGCAAAGATACTATACATACAGTTTAGAAATTATATATATATACAGTACGTAAGCATGTGAAAAAAATCCCCCATCAAATTTAGGATACTGATTTGGGAGTGGGGAGGTGGGGAGAGAAAGAAAATGATCAATGAGGGGTATACACAGGATATCAATTCTATTAGCAATGTTTTATTTTTTAGGGTGAGTGGTAAATACTCAGATGGTTAGTGATTTCATAATACTTTTTAAGATATAAATGAACTGGGGTGCCTGGGTGACTCAATCAGTTAGGAGTCTGTCTTTGGCTCAGGGATCAAGTCCTGCATCGGGATCCCTGTTCAGCGGGGAGCCTGCTTCTCCCTCTCCCTCTGCCTGCTGCTCCCGTTTGTGTGCTCTGTCAAATAAATAAATAAAATCCTAAAAAAAAAAAAAGATATAAACAAACTAGAAGATTAAGAATAACCATGCAGCTGATTCATACAAGAAAAGCCAAAAAAAGTACTAACTACCACTCAAAATAAGCTAGTTGACAGACTGATTTTTAAGTCTGGAAAGACAAAAACAGAAGAACTATACAACTAGTACAGTTGTATAACCATAGAGTATAAACAGAATCACTAAATACTAAAATGCAAAACTCTGGGTACTTAAAATCCTATAGAACTTGTTATTCCAAAGAGGAAATATGGTTGGAAACCAACAGATGAAGGTTAAATATAGTTATGGTCAAGTGGTAACAGCTTATTGAAAGGCAGCTAAGAATACAAAGAAGATACAGTGCTACAAAACAATGGAACACATCAAGAAGACACAGGATCCAGCCTGAAAGGATTCCCACGTGCTAAACCTGGGACAACGTGAGCTTCAAAATTACAATGGGTTATATAAAACCCACTGGAAAGAATAAGAACCCATGAGTCCATACCATAATAAGTAAGAATTGGATTAGGCCAATAACATCTTAATCGAGTGATCAAAGTTAACATCACCAATGAGACAAACCAACATCCTGTACCTTCTATGTGATGCACTGAGGACATCACTTCACTGATATCCTGCCAAAAATGTGTAATCGGAATCTTGATTAGGAGGAAAACGATAAACCCAAACTGAGGAACATTCCACAAAATAAATGGCCTATATTCCAAACTGTCAGTATCATGAAAAACAAAGGCTAAGATATATTTCAAAGTAAAGGAGAGTAAAGAGACAGGACAAAGGAATGCAATGTGTGATTCTACACTGGGAGGAAAACTGACATAAAAACATTGGGACAAATGGAGAAATGTGAACATGGCATAATATCAACATTAAATTTCCTGATTTTAGTAACTATTCTGTAGTTGTGTAAGCAAATGTTCTCATTCTTGGAAATACTGGAAAATTATTGGAAATTCTTAGAAAATACACTGAAATATCTAGGGGTGAAGGGGCATGATGACTCCAACTTTTTCTCAAATGGTTCAGAAAACACTGAATGCTGGTATGTACACACAAATACAAGTAGATACAGACAGAACATTTAGGCCAATGTGGCAAAACGTTAACTGGCAGGACTGGATGAAGAATATAGGGAGTTCTTTCTAAAATTTTTGCAATATTTGTGTAATTTGGAAATTACTTCAAAATAAAAAAAGCTTACAAAAAAAAGAAAAGAATGCTGTGAAGACACTGTTATCTTTCGAGATGAACAGGGGGCAAGGACTATGCTTTCAAAATATTCCTCTGGTCCAACATCAGACTGGTGATTATGTATGACATTAGCATAACATTAGATTTTTATTTAAAGTGATGATTCTTATTGACCATAAAAAATGCACTTTTGTGGTTTTGGTCAAAAGACTCTGGAAAACTGAAGAAACTCATCTCCGGTGAATAATACATACGCACTTCCTTTTACCTGAGACATCCATCTGTTATCTCCTTGAATATCTTCTGCTGCATGTGGAATAGCTGCTGGGTTTGAGTCTCCTTGGCTCATTCTATACCTGAGGGGACAAATGTCTACGTCATGTTTCATTCATTAGCAGGAACGTTTATTTGTTACCACTTAAATATTACATGCTAGGTTTTAAATAATAATTTAACTGTCACTGTGGTTTTGCCTAGAAATGAAACAACTGGAGTTGATTTTCAGTAAACATGAGTTCTAGGACATGACTGCTTAAGTCCCATGAATATCAAGCATCCTTAAATTTCTAGACAGGTTTAAATATCATTTAGGAATAGTGCATTATAGTGAAAAAATCTGCTCCAAGTATATACTTTACATCTACATTAATTTTTCATGATTACATGTTAATGTAAGTACCAAATGACACAAGGGATTAGACACTTAAGAGTTCAATGAAACCTGCATTACAGACTTTTAGGCTGTTCCAGTTAGACACTGGAGAATTGCTACAGCCATGACTAGAATCCACTGGTTACTAAATATCACACAAATAACTACTACAGATTGTGACAAAACTAGTCATAGGCTTTGGCAATGGTTTTTGACAAATGTTTACTAGGTATTTTATTTTTGACAGGTATCCATTAAGAAAATGTTATTAATGACTGAGCCCAAATATGGAATCTGATAGTGGAGGAGTAAGCAAAATTCGGAAAACCCAGAAATGCTAATCTAGAAAGACAAAGACACCAGATTGTTTTCAGTCAACTCTGGAGAATACATACTAGAGACATCAGGCTCAAGAAATCACTCGGCATATACAAAGGTTGATGAAAAATAGAAAAACATCTGGGGTTTTGTGATTTAAAGAAAAGAGGACCATTCTCTATCTTTTTCTTTCCCTTGGTATCATCAAATACAGCTAAGCTTTCTCTGAAAGAGGACTGAGTTCTATTCACTCAATAAGAATTTACTGAGTAAACAAAACACGCTAGATTGCCAAAGCAGTAATTTTTCAGAATCAGAATCTAAATGTGAAAACAGACCTTCATTCATGAAAAATACATTACAGAAGCAAACCAATGTTTTAACACTAACTATGCAAACCAATTAGTTCCACTCTAAATGACACTAGGTCTAAGAAAATTAGGCTTAGGGTTAAGCCTGTATCTAACTGGAAATGTAAAACACCATCCATACCCTGTGTACAGGTCTTCCTCAACTTACAGTAGGATTACATACAGATAAACCCATTGTAAATTGAAAATATCCTAAGTCGGGGCACCTGGGTGGCTCAGTAGGTTAAGTGTTGGACTTTGGATTTCAGCTCAGGTCACGATCTCAGAGTCCTGAGACTGAACCCTGTGTGGACTCCAGGCTCAGTAGAGCCTGCCTGAGATTTTCTCCCACTCCCTCTGCCCCTCTCCCTACTTGCATGCTCTCTCTCTAAAATATAAGTAAGTACATCTAAAAAAAGAAAGAAAAATCCCAAGTCAAAAATGCATTTAATACACCTAACCTACCAAATAACATAAACCTAGCTTACCTGAAATGGGCTCGAAACACTTAAATTAGTCTACAACTGGGCAACATCATCTAACACAAAAACCTATTTTACAACAGAGTATTGAATATCTCACATTGAACTTATTAACTTCAATTAACTGATTAACTTATTGAATACTGTACTGGACATGAGAAACAGAATGGCTGTCCCTGTATCGGGACCCTATCAGATTCCCTGATGTTGACCCTCATTGTCATGTGGCTGACGGGGAGCTTCGGCTCACTGCTACTGGCCAGCGTCACCAGAGGATCTTACCACATGTCTCTAACCCAGGAAAAGATCAAACTTTCAACCCTGTCCTAGCTGTGTGGGGTGGGTCACGTGGGGTGGGTGTCTTTGTGATAATCGCCTATGACCAACAAAGAATAACCAGCCCCTAAAAAGGAAGTAAGCCATTGAAGGTGTTACCAATAGAGATGTTAAAAGGATTTAAGTCTCCTAGTTAGCTTTCTATAAAAGACCAACCCTAAAGGCCCTCGTTGGCAACCCTGTCGGGACCCCTCTCACTCCTGAGAGCTTTTCCTGTATCTTCACTTAATAAACTTCTATGGCTTTACTCCCTTCCCCCTCCAAAAAAGATCAAACTCCAAAACTGAAGTATGGTTTCTACTGAATGCATATGGGCATTTATACCGTTGTAAAGTCAAACTATCATAAGTAGAACCATTATTAAGTAGGGGACCATCTGTATATATTTCTTTAGATTACTAAAATTTGCAATTATCAGAAAATAATAGCTATCTGAAGGACTATATATGCTATGTTTTATACATATCACTTCCAATCCTTGCAAAACAAAAAAAATGAGGATCATATTAATTTAAGTAATTTGTGCAGTAAGTGAATGAAATCGGGTTTGCTTGACCGCAGTAACGTCTGGCCCCCTAATCACAAAGCAGTGCATGCTGACTCCCTAAAGAGACCTTTTATCTGTTTCACCCAAACAACATAAACTACCTGGAGCTAAAAACATCATGTAAAATACAAGAACTGGGAAGAACTGCAAGATGAATTTGTATAGGTCCAATCAGATTATGGTTATCTGGTTGAGGTTTCATTGCCTGAGAAAAGTATGGGAAAATTAAAAGACGCATAAAGGAAAAAGAAAAAATGATTAAGGGGGATTAAAACAAACAGTCATATAGAAACATTTAATTTTGGGGGCACGTGGGTGGCTCCATCAGTTAAGGGTCTGCCTTCAGCTCAGGTCATGATCCCCAGGTCCTCCCTCTCCTCCCCTCTTGTGCTCTCTCTCACTATGTCTCTCTCTCTCACTCTCTCTCTCAAATAAATAAATAAAATCTTACCAAAAAAATTACCTTTTTTTTAAGGTTTATTCATTTGAGAGAGACAGTGCACGCACACACAAGGAGAGCAAGAGAGAAAATTTCAGCAGAGTCCTTGCTGAGCTCTGAGCCCACTTGGACATGACCCTGAGATCATGAACCTGAGTGGAAACCAAAAGTCGGACCCTTAACCAACTGGGCCACCCAGGGTCCCTGCTTTTTGCTTTTAAACTAAGAAAACATTCTATATGTTCTATACAAAAGTTTCTTTGGGTCTAAGTTCAATTCTAGATTGAAGTCTGCTATTCAGGTTTAATCTAACATGGTGCTTAATAGTAGTTTTAATTTTAAAAAAGGCTTTCTTCCCTGCTGATCAAACAGCTGTACTAGCCTTAAGACAGACAAGAGGTGACCAAGTTTTCCCACCTTATGGATTTCAAAATTACATATATAAGAAAAACAGCAACAAACAACGTCACTTTCCACTAATTCAAAAGGCTATTTCCTAAATTTTTAAATAGATTTTTTTCTTTCCCTTTTTTAAAAGGGAAATTTATTTGTTTAAAGATTTTATTTATTTGACAGAGAGAGAGAGAGAGAGAGAACAAGCACACAAGCAGGGGGTGTGGCAGGCAGAGGGAGAGGGAATAGCAGGCTTTCTGCCAAGTGGTGATCCCAGGACCCTGGGATCATGACCTGAGCTGAAGGCAGATGCTTAATGGACTGAGCCACCCTGGTGCCCCAGAATCTTTTTTTTTTTTTTTAATTTAAAGATTTATTATTTATTTATTTGACAGAGAGAGAGAGAGGTGGGGGGGGAAGGGCTGAGGGGAAAAGGGGGGAGAGAAAATCTCAAGCAGACTCCCTGCTGAGCAGGGAACCCAACTTGGGGTGGATCCCAGGACCCTGAGATCTTGACCTGAGCTGAAACCAAGAGTTGGACGTTCAACTCACTGAGCCACCCAGGCATCCCTTAATTTTGAAAAACTCAACTATTTCATTAGTTTGCTCTCGTTTGTTTTCCTGCCTGGAGAGACACTTAACATGTTCGATATTTCTGAGGTAAAAGTTAACTGACACAAAATTAACTGAGAGACCGCTACAGAAACAGAGAAAAATAATCTGTCCTACTCTTACTATGTGATTATATAATTGAAACTATTGTTCCTAGGGATTGTTTAAAGAACAAGAGTGACAAACTGCGAATATAAGGTACCTTCATAATAACATGTATTCAAATATATCTCTCATCACTTAAAGATAAAATGCAGGCACTTCAACTTCATTTCAGTTCTTGGGATACCATATTCAGATCTTGAAAAGCTTAAAGAATTTTGACAAACTGGAGGGCGTCTAGAGGAAAGGAGTCAAGCTGGTAAGAAATTGAAAGCCTGTCATATCACAAACAGCTAAATGAAACAGGTATGTTTATAATCTGCAGAAAAACTGGTTAGGGAAGAGGAAGACAGGACATAAATAACTGTCAAACTATTTGAAGATTACTAGGAGGAGAGATTAAGTTTATTTTGCATGTCTCCAAATAGGAAGGCAGGGCCAGTGGACAGAATGTACAGTTAGACAAATTTCTAGCAAGTATGAGTACAAAATGACATGGCCTGTCTCTCACAGCAGATTCCCCCAATGGAGATTCAAAGAGAGGTAAGCTGAACCCCTAACAAGAAAGCATAAAGTGAACTAAAGCATATGAGTAAAGATTGGTCCAGATTTGTGGCACCCAAACGTCTTTAATGTTCTAGAATCTTTTTGAAATGTGTCCTGTTATATATTTACTTATAAATTAAATGTATGAGTTACTGTTAATCTATACATTAAATATTAGTAGTTTCCTTTTTCCTTTACACAAAGAATAAATGTAAAAAGAAGTTCTAAATTGTTTCCTGTATTCCAACGATTCATCTCTACAATAATTATTTTTTTCCTAAAGATTTTATTTGAGAGAGAGAGAGACAGAGAGAGAGAGAGCTCATACAAGCAGGGAGAGCAGCAGGCAGAGGGAGAGGGAGAATCAGGCTCCCAGCTGAACAGCGAGCCCGACATGGGGCTCAATCCCAGGATCCCAGAATCATGACCTGAGCCGAGGGCACCACTGAGGTGCCCCAGCGCTTTGTTATTTTAATAAAACTGAAGCTCAGTGGGATTTAAGGAACCCGCTCCATGACAGGGAGAGCTGGAACTGGAACTCAGGGTGATATACCTCCAAAGCCTATCATTCTTGAGCAAAGGATGTGAGACTCTATATAGAAAAGACATGATAAATTCTCATTTACTAATTTGATTCACTTATATATCTTATCATTACTAACCAAATTTAATGGCATTCTGATACCCTAAGCAAAACACTTTCATGTCGGTACTAAATTTCTTCATGGGCAAAATGAAGAAATAGGGACAGAGAAACGGAGGGAAAAGATGTCACTTATCTGAGGCTACCAGGCAGATAGAATTGAGAGAAGATTGCAAAATATTCCCAATTAGGTAGTCTTTTTTTTTCTCCCTTAACCATGAATACAAGGTCATCCTTCCTCCTCAACAAGGGCAAAGTATCTGAGCAAAAATTTCTTTATGCCTTCAGACACTTGGATTTTGCATTGTTTTGCCAAATCAAATTCTCACAATATAAAGTAGCTTTCAGTTTTACTGATGGCTATGGCTTGATAACATCCTTGAAGAGCAGGTAAAGAAAAACTGAGCCACAAACCCATGCAATCTCCTAAGAACAAAGCTGGAAATGGACAATCTAAGGATCTGTGCATTTAGAAGATTCAAATAATTTGGGAGTCAAATAAAGTAAGCTGTTGTATTCTTTATAAGCAAAATGAAGAATGAATCAGGAGCTATCCAGAGTACAGCCTGTGATAGGACACAAAACCTGAATGATTTTGGGTTTCCTGCCTCAGAGCAATACTGTACACAGCAGTATTGGGAATAGTGAAGCTGTAATCAGTAACAAAATAAAAAAAAACTACCAACAGGGAGGTGGATTCTGACTCTCATCTCACCTTCCCGATTCATAATAATCCCTTTGGGGGGGATTATTTTAAGTCATTGACTTCTGATCACAAACAGCAGGCTCAGTTAGAGAAACCAAGCAGAATGGAGATAAAGGTCTGAAGAACAAACGTTTCATTAATTTACCAGGAGAGACTATTCCAGGGAATCTCTGATTGTCCATTAACATGTGACTTCTTCGGAAAAATGAGGAGTAAGCAACTTGCACAGCATTTCCCAATTTTCCTGCATTTTCTTTCTTTCTTTTTTTTTTTTTAAAGATTTTATTCATTTATTTGACAGAGAGATCACAAGTAGGCAGAGAGGCAGGCAGAGAGAGAGGGGGAAGGAGGCTCCCTGCCGAGCAGAGAGCGCGATGCCGGGCTTGATCCCAGGACCCTGAGATCATGACACAAGCTAAAGGCAGAGGCTTTAACCCACCCAGCCACCCAGGCGCTCCCCTGCATTTTCTATCTTCTTTCTACCTTAATTTGGACTATGACAGTGAACACCAGAATTTCCAGATACGTATACCAGTATGTGGTGTAGCTGGTGCATGTTTAATCAGAAACTAGTTCCAACAACAAAGAAATATATATTCTCAACTCAGCTGGATCTTTAGTTTAACCAGGAAACAGAGGGAGGAGAAAAGTTGCACCAAGAATTAAAAGATTTAGAATGTGTTCACTCAGACCCAAGACTCTTCATTTTGTTTCAGAGGGAGTTGGCAGGGTTATTCTGAAAGGGAAGAAAAGCCTCATCCAGAATGCCCTGCCTCAGTGGGCTGGCGGGTGGGTTCCAGGGTTCCAGCACATCCATAATTTATTATCAAATGCCCGCCCAAGCCAACAAATTAAAGCACAATGATTTCCTACTCCTCCCCTGCTCCCCCACAAGGAGGCAACCTTTATATCAGAACAATGTGCCCAGGAGAATCTAAAGACCCAAGGCTTATCTGAGGCAAAGCTGTATTCAAATGCTCAGGAGACAATACTCCGTATTTTTTCTTTCTCTACACCTTTATCCCCCTCGCCCCAATTTAAAACTGGACAAAATGAGATCCTAGAGTGGGTGCAGATGATCTTCTCTTTCTTTGCAGACACGCTCTAAAAAAGAGGCCAGAGCTTGAAGTGTTTGCTTTTCTTTAAGGTTGGTGCGTACATCATGAAAAGCGACGCAGGCTTGAGAGCTATGGGAAGCAGAAGAGTGAGTCACCATGCAACGGGTACATCGCAAACCTGTAGGCCAGAAAGTCTCGATCTGGTATGGTAAATGGACATGGATGGACCTGGTAAAAAACACCTGAGAAAATCTGTCCACCGGCCTTTTTAAGCAGCTCGTTGACCTTGGGCAAATCACCAACCCTGCTGGGCCTCATCTCTAAAATGAGGTGCTGGACTACATGGCCCTCTAAGAAAAAATCCCTTCGGAGCCGTGACAGTCTGCGGGCTTTTGAATACATTAGAGGAAACGGAGAAGTTCCTAAAGAGTTGAAATTTTTCAAAAGGGGGAGGAAAAAGTGCCCAGTCAACAAACCACCGAATAACGGGTCTGGGCCCGCGTTAAGGGCCTCTCCGACAGGGGGAAAGGGAAAGGAGGGTCAGAGGTTCGGGCGCGGGGATGGAGGGAAGAGGCAACAGCTGAGACCGGAGGCAGAAGAGTTGCTACAAACGGGGCTGCCGGCGGCAAACCGCCGGCCATAGCGAGCTGGGGTGCCGAGAGGCCTGCTCCAGGGAGGTGGGCCGGGGAGGGACGGCCGCCCCGCCACCGTAGTCCTCCCCCCAACCCCTCCCCCGGGAAAGGCGGGTGGAGACGGCGGCTAGCGGCCCAGCCCAGTCGGCAGGTTTGGGGGTGGGGTGCCGTCGGAAGGCTCTAAGCGGGGCGGCGAGCGGCCCCGGGATGCCGGGGACAGCGCGGGCGGCTGGGGAAGCAGCACTGGGCCGCGGAGAAGACGCGCGCGCGAGGGCCCCCGAGGGTCGGCGGGGAAGGGGGAGGGGCCCGGACAGTGGGGGAGGGGAGGTCGCGGGCCTCTCATAATAACAAATCGCAGGCCCTTCCGACCCCCACCACTAAGCCTCCGGTTCCCCGCGACCCTGGCTGCACTCACTTAGGCAGAGGGTCCGTGCGGGCCCCAAGCGGCTGCGGCGTCGGCGGGTGGCGCGTCTGTCGCTCGCTCAGTCCCGGCGGCCCCGCTCCGGCGCGTCCCTCCTCGGGCCCCACCACCAGCAGCAGCGCCCCCACTTCCGGTTCCCCTGCCACTCAAGCAAATGGCTTCCGGAAGTCCCGCCTCATCCTGCGCGGCCTCCGCGTGGCTCCTCGCTGCCCGCCTTCTCTATGTGCAGGCACTGGCTGCTGGCGCCCAGGTGCCCTGCCACGCCCCGCGAGGTTCCCCGCATTGTTCTCTGTCCTGACCTCTTTTTGCACATAGTCTGCATGAGGTGCAAACTATCTTTCCTCCGGCTGCATCCCTCAATCCTGCATTAATGTCGCCGCGGAATAGAGATGGCATTCGGGACAATGTGGCGTGACCTCACACTGACGCCATTCCTCTCCCACCCAGCCAACCTGGCTTCTTTCTCCACCCCGTGGAATAAACCAGATTGCTGCAACTGGGAGGGAAATAGGGCCCCAAGGTTAATGAGACAGTCTGCTACATTATGAGTGGAATTTCTGTTTCCGTGATGAGTGTACGGATGTGGAGGGACCGCCTCTTAAGGTGATACCATGGGGGGGGGGGCTGGCGTGTCAGTCCTTTCCTTAACAATCCATCCAGTTTAGGGGGAAACACACATATACAAAGTCAACACTAAAAAGAGTACATGCTAAATGCTATATAAATGCGGGACCTAGAAGAGTAGAGAGAGAGGGCGAAAGATGTACGCAGGCTTATGGCACGAGACGTTTGGTAGAGCACAGCCCTGAGCTGGCCCTTTAAGGATGGACAGACCTCATTCAGACCTATGCCAGGTAGTAGGTAGAGCCTTCCAGCATTCTAAAATGATGGGGGGCAAAGAGGCAGGTGGTAATTTTGCTGACAAAACCTGTTAAGAATACTATAAAAATCAAGATATATCAAATTGTTTTTCAGCTCACCTGTGCTGTTAAGTGATGGTACATTTGCCAGGCATGTATAACCCAAAATAATTTTGTCCTTGTATAGGATGATTTTTACATCGCTAATTTACCTTGGAATTTTCTTGCAGATGTTCATACACTGTATGGCACATCAGTAGGTGCTCAGTAAATGTTTGCTGTTTTACGTGTTATATTGAAAAGAATTCATGTTTGGGGAACTCAAGAGGCAGCCCAGAAATATGTTGATAACAGAAGAGAAACAGCTTGAATTTTTCTCATGGGATAAATCCACAGAATCTGTCATTTCCCCAACTGTAACACTCAACACACTTTAATGTAATTACTACTTTAATACTCTGTCTTCATTGCTATAGTGTAAGCTCTTAGGGAGCAGGGACTGTGTTCTTTGGATCCCCAGCACCTGGCATGGTGCCTCATTCACAGTAGGTATTAAATATTGCTAAATGAGGAATGAATGATCAAGGGTCGATTTTGTGCTGGGGTAGAACCCATGGCCTCTCTCCCCACTTTTTAGTTTTCAACTTTTTAATTAAGAAACATAAACAAGGGAGGTGTACCCCTAGGAAATACTAGACCTAGTTAAACTAGCTTCTGTAAATATTTAAATACCTTTACAGCTCAGGCAGTTTTTAGTGTTTTGGCGAAATCTCAATGTCACCGAACCCTGAAGTCTATGAAGAGCTTGTTTCCTGAATTTGTCTGTTTCAGCTTTCTAAATAGATCATTTTCAAAAATAGGCAGATGGTACAGTGGAAAGGAGCCTGAACTAGGCTTCAGGGTGCCCTGGGGTCTTGTCTGCGGGCTACTGTTATTTTACTTTTCAAGCCTTTATTTCTTAGTCCGTAAGATAAAAAGAATGGACTAGATGATTGCTAAGGTCCTTTCTAGCTCTAAATTTCCACCCTCCTCCCAGTTACATTCAGGAACATAATTCTGATGGCATCCACATCCTATCTCACTCCTCCTCACTTCCCACACACAAGCTCCTCTTCCCCCGGGTCCCATTCAGAGTCTGTGTTTTCCAAATAGTCCCAGTTGGTGATAGGTAAAAACAACTTTTCTGGCTATAACACAGATTGACTGAAAACTATCCAGAGAGCTTGTGCTTCAAGTTGCTTTTCCATTAACGATGATGGGTTTTATTAATCCATCCAGATTCTTTAGTCTGGTTTCCCTATTGATTAAATGCCACCCTAAAGGGAGAAAATATATAAATCCTGACAAAATGTCTGTGGACTGATTGGAGTCCTCAAATGGGCAAAAGTAAAGGGGATCTAATGTAAACCTAGGACTTTGAGAATGATAAGTGTCAAAATACTACCCAAGCGGGGGCGCCTGGGTGGCTCAGTGGGTTAAAGCCTCTGACTTGGGCTCAGGTCATGGTCTCAGGGTCCTGGGATGGAGCCCCGCATGGAGCCCTGCATCGGGGCTCTCTGCTCAGCAGGGAGCCTGCTTCCGCCTCTCTCTGCCTGCCTCTCCGCCTACTTGTGATCTCTCTCTCTCTGTCAAATAAATAAATAAAATCTTTAAAAAAAAAAATACTACCCAAATGGCCTGGAATTTAGGAGACTGGCATTTCATTACTTACAGTAATGAAACTGGGAGGTTTCAGAGGACCTGGCATTTCAGACGTGAAAAGAAGGAGGGAAAGCTATGTGGCCTGAGAATGGACACGTGGTGTGAATTCAGGGAATTTCTGTGGGTAGAACCCAAGATCAGATGGTTTATAAAAAGAGTTTCAAAGTGTTGTGCATTGTTAAAATATTAAAGAAATGTTTTGACCTAAGAAAACAAGTTTGCTTACATCCTCAAAAATAAACACATTTTCATTTGCCTCAATAACCATACATTTCTTAATTTCTTAATTTAAACATTTCTTAATTTTAAAATCTCTAGGGTCAGGCCAAATGTTAGAAATACAGTAAAAAATATACAGTATTGGGATGCCTGGGTGGCTCAGTTGGTTAAATGTCTGCCTTCAGCTCAGGTCATGATCTTGGTGTTCTGGGATCTAGCCCCGGGTCACTGAACTGAGTAGACTGGGTCACTGAACTGAGTACCACGGCAGGCTCCCACTCAGCAGGGAGTCTGCTTCTCCCTCTGCCTGCCACCACACCCCCATTTGTGCACATGCTCTCTCTCTGACAAATAAATAAAATATTTAAAAAATAGTATTATAACAGTATTTTTGCTTCCACCACTGACAATTTTTTTTGTAAACAACATGTGTGTGTATGTTTTTGTATCACTACAAACTCATGAATTGAAACTGAAATACATTTGATGATGTTATTCCACTGCAATTATTAAGGTTATTGATAACCGTATTGTCCTATGTTTAGGAGGTGGGACATGACCCTATTCAAGTTGCCTGAGTCCTTTTGACATGACCAAACACTGATTTATTTTCTGCCATTTTAGTTTTTTGCCTTTTCTACAATTTCACAGAAACGGAATCATGCAGTAGGTACTCTTGTTTTTGGCTTCTTTTGTTTAACATATTTTTGAGATTCATCTATGTTATATGTGTTCCTCCTTATTGCCGAATAGTATTTTGTTATGTGGCTATTCTACAATTTGTTTATCCAGTCAACTGTTAAGAACATTCGGTTTGTTTCTAGTTTTACTAATTATGAATAACATTAAGGTGAAAGTTCATATAGAAGTCTTTGTAAAGGTATGTGTTTTCACTTTTTTTTTTAAAGATTTTATTTATTTATTTGACAGAGAGAAAGAGATCACAAGTAGGCAGAGAGGCGGGCAGAGGGAGAGGGGGAAGCAGGCTCCCTGCTGAGCAGAGAGCCATTGCGGGGCTCCGATCCCAGGACCCTGAGATCATGACCTGAGCCCAAGGCAGAGGCTTAACCCACTGAGCCACCCAGGCACCCCTTTTCACTTTTTTTTGATAAACATCTAGGAACAGAATTGCTAGTTAAATTGCAAGTGCATGTTTCCCATTAGAATAAACTGCCCAACTGCTCTTCACAGTGATTTTTCATTTTATACCCCCCAAGCAGTGTGTGAGAGTTCCAGTTGCTGTGGATCCTTGGCAACCCCTGATATTGTCAATCTTTTTAATGTTAGCCATTCTAATGGGTAGGCAGTGATATCTCACCGTGATTATTTATTTATTTATTTATTTTTAAGATTTTATTTATTTCACAGAGAGAGACACAGCAAGAGAGGGAACACAAGGAGGGGGAGGGGGAGAGGGAGAAGTGGGCTTCCAACTGAGGAGGGAGCCCAATGTGGGGCTCGATCCCAGGACCTGAGCTAAAGGCAGACGCCCAACGACTGAGTCACACAGGCACCCCCTCAATGTGATTTTAATTTGCATCCCTCTGATTATTAATAAAATATTAAGCATGTTTTCATATTCTTTTTGGCCACTTATGTATTTTCTTTTACCAAGGGCTTATTCAACTCTTTTGCTCATTAAAAAAATTAAATTGTCTTATTACTGGGTTGTGAAAGTTCTTTTATATTCTGACTGTAAAGTCTTTCTCAAATATATGTATTTCACACATTTCTCCCCCAGTCCATAGCTTGAGTTTTCTTTTTTATTGTTATTATTTTATTTTAATCCCAGTATAGTTAACATATAGTGTTATATTCATTTCAGGTTTACAATATAGTGATTCAACAATTCCATACATAACTCAGTGTTCATCAAGACAAGTACAGAGTTTTCATTTTCTCTCTCTTTTTTTTTAAGATTTTATTTATTTGAGAGAGAGAGAAAGCATGCACACAAGCAGGGGGGAAGGGCAGAGGGAGAGAGAGAAGCAGACTCCCTGCTGAGCAGGGACCCTGACTCAGGGCTCCATACTAGGACCCTGAGATCATGACCTGAGCCAAAGGCAGATGCTTAACTCACTGAGCCACCCACATGCCCTGACGTTTCACTTTCTTAACAGTAACTTTCAAAGAACAAAATTTTTAACTTTGACAAAATACAATTTATCATCTTTTTTTTCATTTATGGTTTGTGCTTTTGTGTTCTATTTAAGAAATCTTCGGGGTGCCTGGGTGGCTCAGTTGATTAAGCCTCTGTTTTTGGCTCAAGTCATGATTCCAGAGTCCTGGGATCAAGAGCCTGCATCGGGCTCCCTGCTCAGCAGGGAACCTGCTTCTCCCTCTACCACTGCTGCTCTCCCTGCTTGTACTCTCTCTCTGTCAAATAAATAAATAAAATCTTTTTAAAAAGAAAGAAAGAAAGAAATCTTTGCCTACTGTTACAATGAATTTCTTCTGTTTTCTTCTAAAAGTTTTTATAACTTTAGCTTTTATATTTCAGATAGTAATCCATTTATTTATTTAATTTTTTTTTTTAAAGATTTTTATTTATTTGACAGAGAGATACAGAGAGAGCACAAGTAGACAGAGTAGCGGGCAGAGGGAGAGGGAGAAGCAGGCTCTCCACTGAGCAGGGAGCTCAATGCGGGGCTCTATGCCAAGACCTTGGGATCATGACTTGAGCAGAAGGCAGCTGCCCACCCGACTGAGTCACCCAGGTGCCCCGATAGTAATCCTTTTAAAGGTGATTTTTGTGTGTGGTGTGAAGTGA
Organism: Potos flavus; assembly: GCA_028534135.1. Lineage (NCBI taxonomy): Eukaryota > Metazoa > Chordata > Mammalia > Carnivora > Procyonidae > Potos > Potos flavus. Next base: position 11,252,879 of record CM052884.1, on the reverse strand, counting down.
AGGACAACAATGTTTTGCATATGCATGTGGGATTGTTCTGGCCCTGTTTGTTGAAAAACTTTTCTCCACTAGATTATCTTGGCCCCTTTGTTGAAAGACAATTGACTATGTAAGTGTGGGTCAGTTTCAGACTATATATTCTTTTCCATCCATCTCTATATCTACCTTTACACCAGTAGTAAACCATCTTAATTACTGTAACTATGTAGTAACTCTTGAGATCAGATAGTGTTAAGTCGTCCACCTGTCTTCCTTTTCAAAATTGTTTTGAGTGTTCTAGGTCTCTTGCATATCCATATAAATTTTAGAATGAGCTCATCAATTCCTATTAGAGGCCTTTGGAAATTCTGGTGAAGATGCATTGAATCTATACATTAGTTTGGGGAGAATTAACTCCTTGACAACATTGAATCTTCTGATTGATGAATTTTTTTTAAAAGATTTTATTTTATTTTTAAAGACATATTTATTTGAGAGAGAGTGTGTGCACAGGGGAAGGGGGGTGGGAGAGGCAGAGGGAGAGGGAGAGAGAATCTCAAACAGACTCCCTGCTGAGCCTAGAGCCCAATGGGGGCTCAACTCGGGCTCAACATGGGGCTCAATCCCATGACCCTGAGATCATGAGCCAAAACCAAGAGTCGGAGGCTTAACCGACTGAGCCAGCCAGGTGCCCCTGATTGATGATTACGTTTACTGTGCCATTATTTTAGATCTTCTTAAATTTCTCTCAGCAATATTATGTAGGTTTACATATTTGATAAATTTATCCTTAAGTATATATAATATATCCTTGACATTTATGAGAAAATTTTGGTCTTTGAGAACACTCCATTTTTGAGAACTGCATAATGGCATATAATTTTCTGATGAAATGCTCTTGAAACTTTTAAGCAATCACTTGATCTCTGTTGTGACTGTAATAATATGCTTGAGGAGAAGTAAAGAACTCCAATGCCAGGCTAAAATTCACACCCTATCTAGGCATCTGGGCCTTGCTTTCTGGCTAAATGCTTTGTTTTCATTGCGCACCAACCTTAAAGAGACATTCATTCAAATTTCCACCTTATTAAAATTACAAATCCTTATATTGTGGATTTTCAGGCTCTCTCTCAAGATAAAACCCTGAATTCCGAAGCCAAAAGAACATGGATATTTCTACTGTAGTGTGCATCTCCCCCTTTGAACCCTTCGTTTACAAGCCTCCTTCCCTAATTCAATATGCATTCTAGGCAGGAGCCTTGTCTCATTTCTCCTTGTAACCCCAGCGCCAGGAAGTGCCTGGCATAATGAATATTTTTTGGTAAATGGTGGATGAATAAAGTCAAGGCGGTAAGGTCATTACGTAAATAATAAACAAACAAATAAATAATAGATAAGACCACTACATGGACCAATGTTAGGTACATATGTATGAAGGATTATGAGTTATAAAAAAAAAGGATTATGAGTTATGATTATGATCAAATTTTATGGAGTTTCTATCCCCATCAGGGTGGAAAAGGGGCCATCTGGCGTCCACAGAATTTTTAATTGAAAAGGTCAAAAACTACCCATGTGTTCCTTGATGGATGAGTGGATAAATAAAATGTGGCATATACATACAATGGAACATTATTCAGCCTTAAAAGGAAGGAGATTCTGTCATAGGCTATAACACAGATGAACCTTGAGGACATCATGCTAAGTGAAATAAGCCAGTCACAAAAGGACAAATATTGTATGATCACACTAACTTGAGGTACTTGGAGTAGTCAAATTCACAGAGACAGAAATTAGAACAGCGGTTGCCAGCAGCTGGGCAGGGGGTGGAATGAGGAGTTAGTGTCTAACAGGTACAGAATTTCAGCTGGGGGAGATGAGAAAGTTCTGGAGATGGATGGTGGTGATGGTTGTACAACAATGTGAAATGTACTTAATGCCACAGAACCCTATACTTAAAAATGGTTAAAATGGTACATTTTATGTTATTTATACTTTATCACCATGAAGAAGAAAAGGCAAAGACAGAAGAAACAGGATTGCCCTTCTCTAATAGAAGTCAGAGTGAACCGTGTGTAGGAATTAAGAAAATGTCTCCTTGAGTTCTTTTACCCCATCACTGAGAGTGAAGAAGGGTCCCTGCACTGGCTCATGAACCCAACTAAGAGCACACATCTCTCTGGTCTTCTATCCCAACAGGTGTCAAAGAGGGAGTCCCTATCTCCAGACTAACCCCTGGTTTCCTGAGAAATCTCAACTCCTTCAACAGGTGTCAAAGTGGAGTCTGCATCTGGTATGAATTTGCCTCTCCCCTAACAGGGCCAAGAGTGAACCTGAATGCTTGAGAACCTGACTGTGACCTTTCCTCTCCCTCAGGCCTTCTACCTACATCATCAGAAGATAAGAGGAGACATGAAGTAGGACTGAGAACTCAACATCCATAGATTCCCTTGCCTCCATTAATGAGGGTGAAAAATGATGCCCAGATATCCACCACTCCCTAGTCCCTAACGACATTCAACTGACTTGAACTTCTGTCTTGAATCCATTAGAACTAATCTCATGATGTCCTTTACTTCTGTTTATGTCTCAAAAAGCCCATGCAATCCCTCCTATGAGAAAAGGCAGTCCACTATGGGTCCTGAATGTCCCTGCAGAGGGAACCAAACTGGAAGACTTAATATCCCCTGATGTTGGGCAGTTTCAGTAGTCACTGAGCAACTAAGTAGGTCAAGGTGAAGGGGGTATGACTACTGTCTGTTTGTTCAACTGTGCCCTCCCAGCCCCCAAGGGAGGGGGACTGGCTCAGCATACAAATATGCTGAATCCTTGGCCCGGCAATTCTCAGTCATGGCATAAGCACCTGCACATATAGCCTCCACCTGGGCCTGTCATGTCATCCTGGGGGACCTAAGGACAAAGGGAATTGGCACAATTAGGCTGGTACTCCTGCTGTTTGCTGTGCTATAAGTAAGAAACAGTCTTGCTCTGATCCGTTAAGTTTCCCTGTCTGCATTTAGCCACCAAGGAATTGTGCAAACCACCCCCCTCCTTGCCTAGTTATCATCTTTAGAGTGTTGTTACTTCCTGCCTTCCTCTAAGAGTTTGAGGTTCTTCCTTGATACTTCATATCCCACATCCTAATCCCCATAAATGTTGGCATATCCTCTACTGTGTCCCTTCTCTCACTCTTCCCGATTCTTAAAACTCTACCACTCTTTACTCTAAAATTCGTGATCTGTTATGTGCAAAATCATCTATCTTCTCAAATATTTCTTGGACAGTCCCTCCATCTTCTTACTCTAAAAGCCATTTCAAGTGGTGGCTGTATTTATTTCCACGACTGTCTTGCCTTTGGGTCTGGACGTGGGACAGGTGTCCTGCCACTTTCTGATCATCCCCAGTCTTTTCCCCCCGATAACCCCAAGATCAAAATCTTATGCTATCAGATAATACCCATTACCCCTCATAGCTCTGGTCATGTACTAACATTCTCCACTCCAATACACTCCCTCATTTATTTACTAATTTAGCTCCTGGCTTACTCTCCAGAATTACTCATGTCTTAGTTCTTGGTAATCTCAATAGACATGTACATGATTTTTCTAACACTCTGTCTCTCAGTCCCTTGACCTCCTCTCCTCTGTTCCTATTGTTCTCTACCCTATTTCCCATTTTATTTTATCAATATCCACAGCCTTTCATCTGGGCCGTGCATTTCACTCTCTGACCACCTGTCACTCTTTTCTGACCACTGTATTCTTGTCAGTACCCTGACATCCACAGTCTTCAACACCCCAGGACCTCCTGTTCTCCTCATACCTTTTCACTGTACTCTGTCCCTTGATGTCCTCTCTCCCCTCCTTACCTAGTTTAAATCCCATGATTAATCATTTTATCAGTACCTCCGTGTGTATTCTAACTCTCTTACCCTCTTTTTGATTCATCATATTTATCTGGCATAACCACAATCCTGATACATAAATACTTTCACCTTTTCCGAGCAGCTGACAGTGATTGGAGCAAAAACATAGCCATGCTGGCTGGTCCCACTTTACCATCCAGACCATGAATTTCAAGTGCTTCCTTATGCTGCCCAGCAATCATGGTACAGTATATATGTGATACATGACAGAGTCGGTTCATTCATCCAGCCTTCTGGAGAATTGCATAGCTCCTCGCTCCTCAAAACATCTTAACTCCCACCTAGATCATGACCTTGGCTCCTACTTTCCTGAAAAATCTGAAGCAAACAGAAGAAGACTTTTATAGACTCCCAACACCACATTTGCCCATCTTCCTATGATCATGGGTAAACTCTCTGTGTCTGTTTTAAGCCGACCCATCCACTGTGCCCTAGATTCCATCCCTGTCATGTAATGAAGGACATCACTCCATCAACTGTCCCTTCTTTTTCCAAAAAGCATAATTTTCCGCCCATCATCAGATAATTCTCTTCAGCATACAAACATTTTCCTTCTTCCTCAATGTTTTTCCTCTAGTTTCTGTGGGGCTAACTCCTTCACCTTTTCCAGTCTTTACTCAAGACCACCCCCTCAGTGAAGCACCTGCTGACCAACCACTCCCCACACCTTGATCCTGTTGTGCTCTTACTTTTTATCCATCTTATTTGTCCCCTTCTGACATATTTTATAGCTTATTTTAAAATCATTTTTATGGTTTATTGTTTGATTCCCCTCACTATTATTAAGCTTCATAAAGGCAGGGATCTTTGTTTTATTTACTGATGTATCCTGGTCTCTAGAACAGTGCCTGCCCCTGTAAGAACCTCAGCAAATGTTTGTGGGAACAAAGGATGACTGAACCTGAGGCCTAAGAGAAATCTCACCAAAAGGACGTACAACTAAACTGGAATAAAGGAAAAGATCTACCATACTCTTGAATGGGAAGACTCAAAACAATTAAGATGTCACCAACTGACGACAAAAATTAAATGAAATTCCACTTAAAGTCCCACTTCAATCTGTAAAAAAAAATTTAACTTCTTCTGTATTTTAATAATACAATAAACAGAGAGAATAGTATAGTGGACCCCTATGTTTCCATCCCTCAGCTTAAATAATGATCAGCTATTCTTAATTTGCCTTATCCCCCCAACACCACTCCCAGCTGATTTATTATTTTTATTTTTCCCAAATTGTTTATTTTGAAGAACTTAAACTTACAGAAGAGTTGCAAGAATCATTCAAAGGAACACCCCACATTCACCAATTATTAATATTTTGTCGTATGTCCATATTAACATAATAAGTATATTCTATCCTCTTCTGCCTCTCAGAAAAAATAAAACTACCTGTGTATTAAAATACACATGCAAGGATGTGCACTGCACGTAGTACAATGAAAAAGCATGTGGTAGTGTTTAGGCCTTCAGAAGACTGTACATATATAGGAATATATACATACACTTTGTTACCAATAGTTGTAAACTTTGTAATGTTTCATAACAGGGTTTTAAATTTTGATAAGATTATCTCAATGTTTATGTGGGAGAAAAAACACTCAAGAATAGACGAGAAAATTATGAAAAAGAGCAATAATGATAAACTAGCCTTAACAGATATTATGTCATAAAGCTTCTGTAAAAAAATATATGAGAATAGAAAAAAGGATCCAGAAATAGATTCAAATATATATGATAATTTTATATATTAAAAATGTTATTTGAATTTTTGGGAGAAAGGTGGTTTATTTAGTATGTGATGCTAGAACAATTGACTATCTGTCTCAAGAGAAAAGGTTTATTACTTCCCATCACATGCAAAAAATTCATTTTAAGTGATTAAGAACTTCAGTGTAAACAACAATACAAATTATAGAAGAAAACTGAGGCAACTATATATATATGCTCAGCGTTATGTGACCTTTAAATCAAGACAGGAGACTTAGGAATTATATAAGAACAGAGTTAACAGTATTAAAAAAATGCTTTTGTGTAAAAAAAATTCCATAAACAATGCCAAAAGACGATTAATATGTTGAGAAAATTTTCGCAATACAAAGGACATATAAGACTAAGAACTATAAAATGTAAAGAGCTTTTAAAATTTTATAACAAAAAAACAACACAGAAAGTGGACAAACGATTTGAATGGACAATTCACAGAAGAGCAAACACGAATGACAACAAAGCATATGAACAGATGCTCATCTTCCCAGCCATTGGAGAAAGGCAAATTCAAATACAATGCTGTCATTTATGCCTATCAAATGGGCAAGAATGAAAAAGAATAACCATGCCTACCGCTGACCGTGACATAGAAAGGGAGGATTCTCATGGTGGTGGAAATATGAATCTTATTGACCCTTTGGAAAGTGATCTAGAAACATCTGTTAAAATTTAAAATGCACATACCCTTCACCTAGGCAATCCCACTATTGGGAATCTATCTCATAATAAGAAAGGGTGACAGGGGTTCCTGGGCGACTCTATTGGTTAAGTGGCTGCCTTTGGCTCGGGTCATGATCTCAGGGTCCTGGGATCGAGCCCAGCGTTGGGAAGCTCCCTGCTTAGCGGGAGTCTGCTTCTCCCTCTCCCTCTGCTGTTCCTGCTGCTTGTGCTCTCTCGCTCGTGCTCTCTCTCTCTTTCTCAAATAAGTAAATAAAATCTTTTAAAAAAAGTAATCAAGGGTGAGAGTTATTGAGTACATATTTTGTGTCAGGCTCTGTTTCATGCACAATACCATTATCTCATTTAATCCATGCAATGACCCTATGAGGTAAGAACTATTATTATCCTTATTTTATAGCGAGTAATGAGAAACCCGTGGCACAGAGAGATCAGGTGATTCCAGACCACCAGATAATAAGTGTGGAATGGGGTTTCAAATCTAGGCCATCTGAATCCAGGCTTTGTACTCCTACCCACCAACTGAACCCTACCTGCATAATAGAAATAAAAGCAACAGTGTGTGAGGATTTAAGCATAAGGGTCTGTGTGGCAGCAGTGTTGGTAACGGCAAAAGCTAGATACGAGGAGAATAACCATCCACAGGAAACATTTGAATAAACTGTGGACCATTCATGCCACGAAATATTATACAACTATGAAAATCAATGTATAAGATCTATGCCAGTTGTTTTGGAGGGATTTCCACAACGTAGTGGGAAAAGTAAGGTAGAAAAAAACATACATAATATAATCTAATTTTTTTTAAGACAAAAACAAACCCCCTCAGCAATATGAAGACAAACAACCCAATTACAAAATGGGCGGACACCTCACCAAAGAAAATATACAGATGGCAAATAGGCATATGAAAACATGCTCCACATCAGATGTCATTTGAAAATTGCAAATTAAAACAAGTCATGACTCCGGGATCCTGGGATTGAGCCCCTCACCAGGCGCCTTGCTCTGCGGGGAGCCTACTTCTCCCTCTCTCCCTGTCCCTCCCCCCGGCTCCTGCTCTCTCTTATGTGCTCTCTCAAATAAATAAATAAAATCTTTTTAAAAATAATAAAAATGAAATACATATATGAAACAATGAGATACCACTATACGCCTATTAGAATGGTCAAAATCCAGAGCACAGACAACACCAAAGGCTGCCCAGAATGTACAGCAACAGCAACCCTCATTCATTGTTGATAGAAATGTGAAAGTACACAGCCACTTTGGAAGACAGTTTGGCAGGTTCTTACAAAATTAAACACACTCTTAAAAAAAAACCCAAATAAAACATACCCGTAACATATGTTCCAGCAATCAGCAATTATGCTCCCAGGTATTTGCCCAATGAGTTGAAAACGTGTCCACATGAAAACCTGCACATGGATGTTTATAGCAGCTTTACTTAGAATTGCCAGAACTTCGAAGCAACCAAGACATCCTTCAGGAGGTTAGTGGATAAACTATCACATATCCAAACAATGAAATGTTATTCAGCACTAAAAAGAAATGAGCTATCAAGCCATGAAAAGACATGGAAGAACCTTAAATACGTCTTGCTAAGTGAAAGAAGACAATCTAAAAAGACTACGTACTGAAAGATTCCAACTATATGACGTTTGGAAAAGGCGTAACTATGGAAACAGTAAAAAGATCAGTGGCTAGATAAATAAAATCCGTAAAAAAATGAGGGTGCCTGGGTGGCTCAGTCAATTAAACATCTGACTCTTGATCTCAGCTCCAGTCATGATCTCAGGGTTGTGAGACTGACCCTTGAGTGGGGCACCACGCTTGGGACGGAGCCCATTTGAGATTCCCTCTCCCTCTGCTACTGGCCCCACTCACGTTCTCTTTCATGTGTATGCTTTCTCTCTCTTAAATAAATAAATAAATAAAATCTTAAAAAGAAAAAGACCAGTGGTTGGAATGTAGAGGGAAGGATGAATAGGTAGAGCACAGCAAATTTTTAGGGCAGTGGAACTATTCTGTATGATACTATAGCAGTGGGTACATGTCATTCCACGTTTGTCCAAACCCATAGAATTTGCATCATCAAGAGCAAACCCTAATATAAGTTATGGACCGTACAGGCATGGGCTTTAATTAATAATACATCAATGTTGGCTCATCCATTGCAACAAATGTACAGTAATGCAAGATGTTAATAATAGGGGAAATGTGGGGGTGGGAGTGGTATGGGGCATGTGGGAATTCTGTACTTTCTGCTCAGTTTTTCTGTAAACCTGACTGCTCAAGAATATAAAGTCGATTTACTAGAAACAAATTCACTAATATGTGGCTTTCTGTGTGTTTATGTATAATCATACGGGCATTTTATTAGAAAGCTAAGAAAGACAACATACTAGGTTTGGGTGATGGAGTGATGGTGGGAACAGGAGCGGGGGTGAATATAAACTGAGCAAATGCATAAGCATGACATTCAGGATCCTGAGCCAAGAAAACATCCCAGCCGAACAGGGTGGAAACAAGCCCAGAGTAGGCACACAGAAGATCTGGCACTGTATCCAAACTAGTTCCTTAGCCATCCTGGTTAGGAGTTATTACCAATTTCTAAACCTTGTAAACGATATGGAGTTTGTATTAAAAACAAAACACCAACCAACCAACCAAACAAAAGGATGGCCGTTAAGAAATGCCCTGTTCTGGGGTGCCTGGGTGGCTCAGTGGGTTAAGTCTCTGCCTTCGGCTGAGGTCATGATCTTGGGGTCCTGGGATCGACTTGTGATCTCTCTTTCTGTCTGTCAAATAAATAAATAAAATCTTAAAAAAAAAAAAAAAAAAGAAATGCCCTGTTCTGATCTCCCATATATGTCCATGTCCCGCCCATACTCCAAGACCCAGTTGAAATGCCCATTTCCACAAAGTTTCCCTGATTTGATCAACTGAAAGAAAACTGTCTCCTTCCTTTGAGTTTCCATAATACTTCACTCATATCTTCTGTGGGCATCTTGTATCATACTATGTGGTACACACCCTAACCAAAATTAGCCTCCTTCAAGGCATTTTTAATAGGGATTTATTGAAAATGAAGTGACATCATGGAATAAGATATACAATTTACCACAGAGGTAAAATAGTTTTCAACATATTAAAAGCTATTTTAAAGTTGATTCTTACAGTAATTTGTAATTTTTTTTTTCCTTACTGGCTTAAGGTGTCTGGTATCCTCTGTCTATCTCTTCTTCCTGGTTCTATGGCTTCACTTCCTCTCTGCCCCAGCTATCCCTGTCCCATCCAGTCTTACTGTTACTGGCTCCTTATTTATTGCTGGGCATTTCTCCAGGTCCTTATTTGTGACTGCTCAATGTTTCTTTTAAATACCCAGTTGCTAGCCACCTTCTATCAGAAGAGCTTTGCACATACTGACATTTCTCATGAAACACCTCTTTTCCAGGGAATGGGTTCTCCTTCCGTTTTTCTGACCCTACAGCTTTCTGTTCTGATCTCTTATCTGAGCCCGCTGCCTCATGGAGATGAGGAGAATAAGAGTCTTTTCCTTTGGTTTGGAAGAGCGACTCCTTGATGAGAGTCTGGTTGTGTTCCATTACCTAGATACTTGCAGTATAGGAGTAGTCAGCATATTCTTGACTTGGCACGTGTTTCTTGCCCACCGTGAGGAGAGCTACGTCAGCTCTCCTCAGGATTCTAAACTCCCTGGGGGCAGGAACTAGGTCTCATTTGTCTTGTCTCCCGCAACGTCTAGCATGGTAGTACAGTGCCATCTTCACCGTGCATTAATTCAGCAATAATTTTTTAAGTGCCCATGAGCCAGGCATTTTATCTCGTTCTAGGGAAACTAAAGAAATACAATTTCTGTCTTCATAGAAACTACTTGTCTTGTGTTGGAGGTTGGAATCCCTGAAAAAAGAGTGGCAGAGGGTTGATAATCAAGTTGGGTGATAGGCAAGTAGAGGATCGTTGTACTATGTTTTCTTCATATTTTCATGTTTAAAATTTTTCATGATAAAGTGTTTAACAAGCTATGAATGGGGGAAATGTCTTGGGTCGAATGGGACTCTGAGATTTTTTTTAAATGGATAAAGCAATTAACTCATATTATGTATGTCAAGATACAGTGTTTGTATCTTCCCAATATTCCTATGTTGAAGCTCTAAGTCCTGATTGTGATAGTATTTGGAGCTTGGGCTTCTGGGAGGTAATTAAGCTTAAATGAGGTCATGAGAGTGGGGCCCATGATTGGATTAGTGCCCTTATAAGAAATGGAAGACACTGACATTTGTGTTCTGACATGTTGAGGGCACAACCAGAGGGCAGCTGTCTACAAACGAGGAAGAGAGCTCTCATCAGAATCTGACCATGCTAGCACCCTGATCATAGACTTAAAACCTCAAGCACTATGAGAAATAAATTGCTGTTGTTTAAGTCATCCAATCTATAGCATTTGATTATGGCAGCCTGAGCTAAAACAATGAGTAACCAGAACTAAGAAGAGGATGTGGTCAGAATCGACCTTATCATTAGATCAAAGCCTCTGTGATTTGAAGACCATCCAGGCAGTATCTATAGCCACTAAAAGCATGAAATTCACTTTTCAAGCTTAGAAGACAATCAGTATCTGAAGCCTTGATGGGACCCTATTTTTCTCCCTTTCACCATTTCTAGCATCTTTAGCCCAGAGTGTAGCTACACCATAACGATAGGAAGAATGCAGTGGTAAAATCCTGCCTAGAGGTACTTCATCATTCTTGCTTTAGATATATTCAAGACTTGGCCCAATCTCAGAAGTGGTGGATGGGGGTGGCATCTTGGGATGGGGAAGGAGTTTATCAGCAAAAGGATCAGAGTTCAAGGAGGAGATCAAGTCTTCAGGCTTCTTTGTTTTATGAATTTTCTAGCTTTCCCTGAATTATTTCAGCAAGTCTGATGTAGGCTTCAAAGTTTTAAGTTGCTTGCAGACTGTCGACAGTGGTAGAAAGAAAAGAAAGCTGCTATTGTCTATGCCACAACTCAGACTTAATGAATTAGAAGTTACTAGGGCAAATCCCAGGCGATTATTATAGACACTAAAGATTAAGAACCAGTGATTTATACCCTTTTCTCTGGTTACATTCAGGCAGCAAGCTTTAAGACCTAGAAACTTTTATCTTCCTTAGTTTTCATTTGATTTACTTGTCACTTAGCTAGATTGCTAGTTATTGTCTCTCCCCCCAAACAGAAGATTGAAATCCTTTCCACCTTAGGAAATACTATAGGAGATTCAGCTTCTATTTCATTAAGTAGTCATCTTTAAAATGAATTGAGAATTGGGAACAATCCATTTTTTTCCCTTCCCCCTGTAACTTCATCCCCAATGTATGAAAGATGCAAAGAGAGCACCTGTTTCTTGTTTTCCGGGAAGCTAGAGTGTTGCCTATGGCAACCACCAGACCACTTGAGATTTATTGCTGCAGGTTCCCTAAGCAACCCTGGCAACCATCATTGCAGGGACTCTTCAGGGGGCAAGGGCCCTGGGTAATCTAGATCTATTGCATCCAAAGATATCACCTGTTTCTGACTTTTCTTGGGAGGCATAAGGGAGTCTGAACCACTTATTCCCCAGGGAAAGAGCTAAGGATTCTCTGTCTCCTTTGGGTCCCTGGGGCAAGGCAGAAGGCAGAGAAGGCTTTCCTTGGAAAAAGCAGAGGCAGCAGCTGCTCTGAGTATAGGTGAATGGCAAGAATTACGTTCTAGGGAGGCTTACTTCCCAGCTCTTAGTCTAGCACCGTGGTGTTAAAAATGTCTCTTCTCAAACTCTATTGGCACTTTGGGGTGTTGGAGAATTAATGTTGAGTGTTTGCTCTCTGACTTGCAGACTAAGGCACCTTTCAATATATTTTTTAAAAGATGTAATTTTTTGGGGGCGCCTGGGTGGCTCAGTGGGTTAAACCTCTGCCTTCAGCTCAGGTCATGATCTCAGGGTCCTGGGATCGAGCCCCACATCGGGCTCTCTGCTCAGCGGGGAGCCTGCTTCCTCCTCTCTCTCTGCCTGCCTCTCTGCCTACTTGTGATCCCTATCTCTCTGTCAAATAAATAAATAAAATCTTTAAAAAAAAAAAAAGTAATTTTTTTAAAAGATGTAATTTTTAAAAAATATCTCTACAGTCAGTGTGGGGTTCAAATTCACAACCCCAAGATCAAGAGTCACATGCTCTGTCAACTGAACCAGCCAGGCGCCCCACCTTTCAATATTTAAGCATGCATCGTGAACAACTTCAAGATTCAGTGGACGCTTCCTCTGGGATGTTAGTGATTCTAGTCTACCACCTTTTTTTTAATCTGAAGTGACTCCGTATTACATGAAGCTTTGCTGACTTTTAGGGCTTACCTGCTAAGGTAGGGGCCCCAGCTGTCTGCAAATCCCCCTCCCTCCACATTCCTGATAGCTCTGCAGACTATCTAAATCCTTCATTTCCAAAATATCCCCCATAATCGAGAGCTGCTGCTGCTCTGACCTGCTCCATTAACACTGCTTCCCACTATGCTGCCTGGTGTGGCCATTTCTGCTAGGGACTGTCACTTCTCTGTTGGAAACAATGCACACTGCTGCATTCAGTAATTGTGCTGAGGTCCTTGCTGGAAATTGACACTCTGCAGGCTGGCACGGCCATGACTCTGCTCTTTCTCCTGGGTACCCTGGGTTTTTCCCACCAGGTTCCTACTGGGTCTCAGAGGAGCACCTGCTGGTCGGTAACAGAGTAGGGAACACATTCTCTCATTCTTCTGTGTTATATATTTGGTGGTGGTGGTGTGTATTGGGGGAATGTCCCAAAACAAGTTGTTTGGGCTCTAATGTGTTATAAACATAGGAAAATAGTTCTCTTGATGTCTATATAAGGCTTGTCTTTCATTGGAGGCCTGGACTTTAGCTAAGGAGTTGTGGCAGAGTAACAAAGACCACACTCCATTCTGACGAACAAAGCACTAACCCTTGGGGGAACCTATGATATCTGGCTTCATGTTCTCCTAGGAGGAGGTCTCTCAAATGAGGCACCGAAGGCTTCCTGCAAATAAACACCCTTAAAGCCATCCTACCAGCGAGCCAGACACACCCAGGCATCCCTGAGCCACCTGCAGTGGGCAAGATGAGATCCCTGACCAGCCCTGTGCAGCCATGTGCTATCCTAAAAGTTTTTCATGTTTGCAAGCCTTATTTATACCTCTAGGATCTCAAGGAAGCAGGGACTATGCTTCCCACTTTTTGTGTTTGTCACACTGGCATAGCCCCAGGATGACTAACAGGAAGCAAAACCTACATAAGCCTTTATAATTTACAAAGTACTTTTGTAAACATCATCTCCCTTCGTTTTTACAGCAACCCTGTAGTGAGGCTCTTACTGTCCTCATTTTGCAGATGAGAAATCCCACGCTGTCCAAGGTCACCAAGATACTCTGGAGGAGCCGAGCCTTGAACTGCTAACTGCCTCGAGCACAGGTCTCTATTAGTCCATTGGAGCACAAGGGGGGGCAGCTACCATGCTTCTACTTGTAACCTAGCTGCAAACTTCCCTCCATTCGACCCCTCTTCATCCCCCAAACCTAAGCAGGGGGATGAGGAAGCAGGGTTGAGGAAAAACCATTCGTACTTTTTTTTCCCCTTTTTTAACTTGCCCTGCTATATTTGGGGTCTTTACTGGCTTGGACCCCTGAGACCTTGTTATGAACTGAATATGTCCCCCCAGAATTCAGATGTCCAAGTCCCAACCCCCAACGCGGTGGTATTTGGAGGTAGGGCCTTTGGGAGGTGATTAGGTTTGGATGAGGTCAGGAGAGTGGGCCCTCATGATGGGATTAGTGCCCGTGAGAAGAGAAAGACAGTCGAGAGCATACTCTTTCTTTCTGAGAGATGAGGACACTGTGAGATGGCAGCTATCTGCAAGCCCGCAAGAGCCCCTCTTCCTGGAATCAAATTCGCTGGCACCTTGATCTCACACGTCTCAGCCTCCAGAACAGCAAGAAATAAATTCCTGTTGTTGAAGCCACCCAGTGTATGTATCTTGTTAGGGCAGCCTGAGCTGACTAATACAGACCTCATTGTCTATTCTTTCTCTGTCTTTGACTTCCAAATCTCTGGCCTGTAATAATCGTGGAAAGGAGAGTATCCTTTGCTGCTACTTTGATCTTTCGGTTTCTTGGCTTTTCTTCACTTGTTCTTGGGAGGAGACAAGGCAAGAGTACTGGCTTCATAAGGAAAGAATCGGAAGACATAACTTCGGATTCCAAACTTGCTACTCCCTGTGTGAGCTCAGATAAGTCCTTTAATATCTCCAGTGCTTGGATAGGTGTTTTATCAGTCTGAGACTCAGTTTTCCCATCTGTACCATAAGAAGATTGAAAAACAAGATCCAGGACCCTTTCTGGTATAAAATGTTCTGATTTAATTGATTTGAATTAACATCCTAGGTTTCTTCTCTGTTACTTTCAGTCCCTTGACAACATAGCATTCTTTTTTATCAGCCCACCAATTCAGACATTCAGTCTGTCCCTCTTCCTAAGTCCTGATCACATATCTCATATTATCAGATGTAATGCTAGGCAACCTAAAATACACCCAAGCTATTTCCCTGGGAAAGGGATTTTTTTTTTTTCTACAGAATCAACTACAGCGTAGCATTGTCTTTGTGAGTCGTTTATTTTGTAAGACCAGCTTCTTAAAAACAAGGAGTGTATTTCAGTGAATCTAGTTCATGCACACAATGTAGGGGGTGTTTGTGGCTTATTGGTTTATATAACTTATGGTCAAGTGGTGGCCGGTTTGTTTGGTTTTGTTTCAGGTCATTCCTTTATCCCACTACTTTTTGTGCTCTGTGCCTAGCCATGCTCTACTGGCTTCTATGGAAACCATGCCAACCTTTTTCCATTATCTTCCTAGCTTGGCTTCCTGAGGGGTGAGGAAGTAAGCCAGAGAATATCATTCTAGTTCTTTCTTCAACTTATTCTTCAAACCCCATTCTGGAGGAGATGGAATTCATCATCTCCCCTTTGACCTGTTAGATGTTCTGAACAGCTGATCTCACGGCTGCATCTCAGACACTGTGAAAAAGCAACTTTAGCCTCATACACATCCAACTCTCCCAAGTCAGCAGTGTTGGTCCACAAACGGGCCCCCTTTACATGGCGGGCAAGGAGAGACCAAAGAAAGAAGTAGATCCAGCCGGATTGGTAAACCAAGGGACTTCTTTATGAGGCTTGTCTTGGGAGGCCACAAGAAGAGCGGATATCCACATTTGCCTCTCCGAATCTTAGAAGTTTCTGTGGAGGCCTTAACTGGGTTCATCCAGATGGTCTCAACAAAATCCAACTTTCTGAAGGCTATGTCCTTGGAACAACTCCCACGGTGGACCAGTGGAACAGTAAGCAGAGCATACATTTCGAGGACAGGGGAAGAGATGAGGAGCCTCTGACTGCCACGGTCCAGCTTGAGTGTCCACCTTGATTAACATCTCCAACCAACAGGGTACTAAGTAAACACATAATAGCTGAAAATAGTTCAGCCCAGGAGACTACCTCCAGAATGAAACTGTAATTGACAACCCTTGAGGTCTATCAACAAGGGATAGACAGGAGATAAGCAGACATTGCTACTGCCACAGAACCAGCTGAGCTTTTTATAGCCCTGAGGGATTCTTCAGGGACTCCAGGGCAAGGTTGCTGGTTTCCCCAGGAATCAGTGGGATTAGCTGTATGGCCTATTTAAATCATTGCGTACAAAGTGGGGTTTTCTCTTGTTCAGTAAAACTGATGAATGCAAATGGGGAACATTTTAGTTCTTCCTCTTGTGAAAGGCTCCCTCCCAGAGGTGTTTCTCATACATTCTCCCTTCCCTGAAGTATGTATTCTTTTTTTTTTTTTTTAAGATTTTTTTATTGGCCACCTGGGTGGCTCATTTGGTTAAGTGTCTGCCTTCCACTCAGGTCATGATCCCAGGGTCCTGGGATGGAGTCCCACCTCGGGCTCCCTGCACAAGTAGTGGGAGGGGCAGAAAGAGAGAATCTTCAAGCAGACTCCCCACTGAGCAGGGAGCCGGATGTGGGGCTTGGTCCCACCACCCATGAGATCATGACCTGAGCTGAAACCAAGAGTCAGATGCTTAACCAACTGAGCCACCCAGGTGCCCCATGCAATATGTATTCTTTATAGAGAGAAAACTGATTCTGATTCTGGATTCTACAAGTCAAAAGTAGTACAGACTTTAACACTTCCCATTGTCTTCCCTGAAAGTATCTCTTCTTACAAAGACCTTTGGTGGTTGGATGAAACACTTGATAATATATATTTTTTGTCCGCTCTTTACTGAACTCCCTTGAGCTGAGTCTCCATTGGCAGAGAATTTCTTCGTGATGAGTTTTTCTTTAATTAAAAAAACTTAGGGCGCCTAGGTGGCTCAGTGGGTTAAAGCCTCTGCCTTCAGCTCAGGTCATGATCTCAGGGTCCTGGGATCGAGCCCCGCATCAGGCTCTCTGCTGAGCAGAGAGCCCGCCTCCCCCTCTCTCTCTGCCTGCCTCTCTGCCTACTTATGATCTCTCTCTATCAAATAAATAAATAAAATCTTAAAAAAAAAAGATTAAAAAAATTAAAAAAACTTTTACACCTTTATTGAGATATAATTCACATACCATAATAATTAACCCATTTACAGTATACAATGCAATGATTTTAGTATATTCCCAAACTTGTGCAATCATCGCTATGATCCAAGTTTCTAATATTTTCATCATCCTAAAGGGAAATGCTTTATCTATTAGTAATCACACCTCATTCTTTCCTACTGCCCAACCCTGCCAGCCTTAAGGAGCCACTAGTCTCCTTTCTGTTTCTATGAATTTGCCTATTCTTGACATTTCATATATATGGAATCATACAATATGTGACTTTTGTGTCTGCTTCTTTCACTTAGCATACAATTTTAAAGGCTTACCCATGTTGTAGTGTGTATCAGTATTTTATTTATTTTTATTGCTGCATAATAATCCACTGTATGGATATATTACATTTTATTTACCCATCTATCAGTGGAATCACATTTGGGTTATTTTTGCTTTTTAGCTATTATCTTTGCTATGAACACTAATGTCCAAATTTTTGTATGCACATGTTTTCAGTTCTCTTGGATATACCTAAGAATGGAATTGCTGGGTTATTTAGTAACTTTATATCTGATTTTTTGAGAAGCTGCTAAACCATTTTTCCAAATTGACTGTACCATTTTACATTTCCCCCAGCAATGTATGAAGTTTCCAATTCCTCCACATCCTTTTTTTTTTTTTAAAGATTTATTTATTTATTTGAGAGAGAGAGAGAGAGAGAGAGAGAGCTCGCTCATGCTAGTGTGTGTGGGGAGGGGCAGAGAAAGAGGGAGAGAATCTCAAGCAGATTCCCAAATGAGCACAGAGCCTCATGCAGGGTTTGATGACCTGAGCCGAAACCAAGAGGCAGATGTGCAACTGACTGAACCACCCAGGTGACCCCCACATCCTCTTGTTTTTGTCCATCTTTTTTATTTTAGCCATCCTGGTGGGTGTGAAGTAGTATCTGTGGTTTTGATTTTCACTTTTCTAATGACTAATAGTGTTGAGTATATTTTCATGTGTTAATTGGTCATTTGCCCATCTTCTTTGATGAACTATCTATTCAAATCCTTTGCCTACTTGTAACTGGATTGTTCATTTATTACTAAATTGTAAGAGTTCTTTATATATTCTGGATACAAGTCTTTATCAGATATACGATTTGCAAATATTTTTTCTCATTCAGTAAGTTATCTTTTCACTTTCTTGATGGTACTATTTGTAGCAAACAATTATTTGTTATTTCTATTTTTATTTGGATGTGGTCTAATTTATCTATTATTAATTTTGTCTGTTGTGCTTTTGGTGTTGTAGCTATGAATCCATTGCTGAACCCAAAGTCATGAAGATTTACTCCTACATTTTCTTCTAAAAGTTTTATAGCTTTAGCCTTTACATTTAGGCCTATAATCCATCTTGATTTAATTTTTGTGTATGGTGTGAGGTAGGAGCCCAACTTTATTCTTTTGCCTGTGGATATTCAGTTGTCCCAGTACCATTTGTTGAAAAGACTATTATTTCCCCCATTGAATTGTCTTGGTATCCTTGTCAAAAATCAATTAATACACCATATTAATAAAAGAAAGGTAAAGAATCATATAATCCTGCCAATAGATGAGAAAAAGCATTTGACAACATACAGCATCCATTCTTGATAAAAACCCTCAGCAAAGTAGAAAGAGATGGAACATACCTCAACATCATAAAGGCCACATATGAAAGACCCACAGTGAATAGCATCCTCAATGGGGAAAAACAGAGAGACTTTCCCCTATGGTCAGGAAAAGACAAAGATGTCCACTTCCACCATTATTTAACATAGTACTAGGAGTCTTAGCCTTAGGACTCAGACAACAAAAGAAATAAAAGGCATACAAATTGGCAAGGAGGAAGTCAAACTTTTACTATTTGCAGATGACGTGATACTCTACGTAGAAAATCCTAAAGACTCCACCAAAAAAATTGCTAGAACTAATACATGAATTCAGCAAAGTTGCAGGATATAAAAGCAATGTGCAGAAATCTGTTGCATTTCTTTACACCAATAGCAAAGCAGCAAAAAGAGAAATTAAGGAATCAATCCCATTTGCAATTGCACCAAAAACAATAACATACCTAGGGATAAACCTAACTAAAGAGGTAAAGATCTAAACTCTGAAAACTATAGAACACTTATGAAAGAAACTGAAGAGGACACAAAGAAGTGGAAAGACATTCCATGCTCACGGATTGGAAGAATATTGGTAAAATGTCTATACTACCCAAAGCAATCTACACACTAATGCCATGAAAATACCACCAGCATTTTTCACAGAGCTAAACAAAGAATCCTAAAATTTGTATGGAATCACGAAAGACCCCAAATAGCCAAAGCAATCCTGAAAAAGAAAAACAAAACTGAAGGCATCATGATTACTGATCTCAAGCTATAATACAGAGCTGTAGTCATCAAGACAGTATGGTACTGGTACAAAAACAGACACATAGATCAATGGATCTATAATGTGTATCATAGATAGATTTCTATTCTGAGAAAACTCAGAAATGTACTCACGACTATATGGTCAATTAATCTTTGGCAAAGCAGGAAAGAATATTCAATGGAAAAAAGGCAGTCTCTTCAACAAACGGTGCTGGGAAAACTGGACAGCTACATGCAGAAGAATGAAACTGGACCATTTTCTTACACCATACACAAAATAAATTCAAAATGGATGAAAGACCTAAATGTAAGACAGAAAACCATCAAAATCCTAGAGGAGAACACAGGCAGGAATCTCTTTGATCTGGCCATAGCAACTTCTTACTAGACAGGTCTCTGGAAGGAAGGGAAACAAAAGCAAAAACGAGCCATTGGGACTTCATCAAATGAAAAGCTTCTGCACAGCAAAGGAAACTACAAAACTAAAAGGCAGAGGAATGAGGCAAGATGGCAGAGAAGTAGGAGATCTAAATATCATCGGGTCCCAGGAGTCCGGCTAGATAGTTATCAAACCATTCTGAACACCTACAAATTCAACAGGAGATCAAAGAGAAGAAAAGCGGCAATTCTATGAACAGAAAAGCAACCAATTTCCGGAAGGTAAGGTGTGTGGAGAAGTGAATCCGAGGCAATATATGGGAAGATAGACCACAGGGGGATGGACTGGCTCCTGGCAAGTGATAGAGCAGTGGAGCACAAAATCAGAACTTTTAGAATCTGCTCCACTGAGGGATGTCGCTCCAGAGGCTAAGCAGGTGGTGGAGCCCTTGCGGGGACAGTGTGGTCTCAGGACCTGTGGGTCACAGAAAGACGGGGGGTGTCTGAGTGTGGCAGAGCTCCCAGGTATCAGAGTGGGTAAGCCAGCTGTAGAGACGGAGCCGAGGAAGGGCTCTCAGCTTGGGGTTACCTTAAACCGTGATCTTTAAGCAGGGACCCTGCATGTGGCAGATCCGGGAATTCACCTTCCTCCTCCGGGAGGAGCGGCGCGGGAAAGCACTGCAGCAATCTGCTGGGTTTGGAGACTCCAGACGGGGCCGTGCACCAGAGATAGAAATGCTCCATTACAAGCCGGGTGAGCACAGAGTACGGCCAGAGACCGGGGAGACGGGAGGGATTGACTGCTTTTCTCTGAGGGCGCACTGAGGAGTGGAGCCCTGAGCTCTCGGCTCCTCCGAGCCGGAGACTTGGAGGCCGCCATCTTCATTCCCCTCCTCCAAAGCGGTACGGAAAGCGTTCAGGGAACAAAAGCTCCAAGAGCGAACCTGAGCAGATTACTTAGCCCGGCCCTTGGCAAGGGCGGTGCAATTCCGCCTCCGGCAAAGACTTTTGAGAATCACTGCAACAGGCCCTTCCCCCAGATCAGCAAGAACATCCAGCCAAGACCAAGTTCACTGATCAATGAGAACTGCAAAACTTCAGAGCTACAGGAATACAGCATATAGGATTCATGGCTTTTTCCCCGTGATTCTTTAGTCTTTCAAAGTTAAATTTTTTAAATTTTATTTTTTCTTATTTTATTTTAAAAAAATTTTCCTCCTTCCTATTTTAACATTTTTAAACTATTTTATCTTATAAATACCTTTTAAAAAATCTTTTTTAATTTTCATTGTTATAGTCATATTCTATCCCATCATTGTATTTAATCTTATTTTTTGTATACATATAGGTTTTTCTTTCTTTAAAATTTTGGGATACAGTTTCTTTTAACAGATCAAAATATACCCTAAATCCAGAGCATGGCTTTGTTCTAGTCTCCAGCCTGATCACATTCTTTCTTCTTTTTTTTTCTTTCTTTTTTCAACCAACTTCTTAGCTTATCAACTCATTTTCTAGAATCTTCTTTAATTTTCATCTTTACAGTCATATTCCATCCCTTCATCATGTTTACTCTTCTTTTTGTATATATATAAGTTTTTCTTCCTTTAAAATTTTGGGAGGCAGTTTCTTCTAACAGACCAAAACACACCCAAAATCAAGTGATCAAGTGTCTCTGTTCTATTCACCAGTCTAATATATACATATATATTAGATATATGTATCTAATATATACATATATATATATTTTCTCCTTTCTTCTCTCCCTGGTTTTGGGTCTCTTCTGATTTGGTTAGTGTATATTTTTCTGGGGTCATTGCTACCTTTTTAGTATTTTGTTCTCTCATTCATCTATTCTTATTGGATAAAATGACAAGGTGGAAAAACTCACCTCAGAAAAAAGAACAAGAGACAGTACCGAAGGCTAGGGACCTAATCAATACAGACATTAGTAAGATGTCAGAACTAGAGTTCAGAACGACGATTATCAAGGTGCTAGCTGGGCTCGAAAAAAGCATGGAAGATATTAGAGAATCTCTTTCTGGAGAAATAAAATCACTTTCTGGAGAAATAAAAGAACTAAAATCTAACCAAGTTGAAATAAAAAAAGCTATTAATGAGGTGCAATAAAAAATGGAGGCTCTTACTGCTAGGATAAATGAGGCAGGAGAGAAAATTAGTGATATGGAAGACCAAATGATAGAGAATAGAAGCTGAGAAAAAGAGAGATAAACAACTACTGGACTACAAGGGGAGAATTCGAGAGATAAGTGATATCATAAGATGAAACAATATTAGAATAATTGGGATCCCAGAAGAAGAAAGAGAGAGGGGCCAGAAGGTATATTGGAGAAAATTATAACAGAGAATTTCCCTAATTTGGAGAAGGGAACAAGCATCAAAATCCAGGAGGCACAGAGAACTCCCCTCAAAATCCATAAAAATAGGTCAACACCCTATCATCTAATAGTAAAACTTACAAGTCTCAGCGACAAAGAGAAAATCCTGAAAGCAGCTCAGGACAAGAGATCTGTAAGATACAATGGTAGAAATATTAGATTGACAGCGGACCTATCCACAGAGACCTGGAAGGCCAGAAAGGACTGGCATGATATATTCAGAGCACTAAATGAGAAAAATATGCAGCCAAGACTACTATCTCCAGCTAGGCTGTCTTTGAAAATAGAAGGAGAGATTAAAAGCTTCCAGGACAAACAAAAACTAAAAGAATCTGCAAACACCAAACAAGCCCTACAGGAAATATTGAAAGGGGTCCTCTAAGCAAAGAGAGAGCCTAAACGTAACAGACCAGAAAGGAACAGAGACAATATACAGTAACAGTCACCTTACAGGCAATACAATGGCACTAAATTCATATCTGTCAATAGCTACCCTGAATGTAAATGGGCTAAATGCCCCAATCAAAAGACACAGGGTATCAGAATGGATAAAAAACAAGACCCATTGATATGCTGTCTGCAAGAAACTCATTTTAGACCCAAAGACACCTCCAGATTTAAAGTGAGGGGGTGGAAAACTATTTACCATGCTAATGGACATCAAAAGAAAGCTGGGGTGGCAATCCTTATATCAG